>CM019692.1:44570-1247070 GCA_009760885.1 Achatina immaculata
CGTTGTTCTTGAATTCATTCCACTTTATACTGAGTATTTTCCTTAGGCATTTGTTTTCGAAAGAGTCTAATTTCATGTCTATTTCTTTAGTTGTTTTCCAGCTTTCACAAGCATAAACTAAGATGGATATTACATTTAAACTGAATAATCTTAGCATGTTTTTTGTGCTTATAACTTTTGAATGCCATATGTTCTCAAGATTCTTGAAGGTAATGCTGCTTTTGTAAATCTAATTCTAACTTACTTTCTGATGTCACAATCCTGATTTATGTAGCTGCCGAGATATGCAGATTGGCTTAATTCTTTAACAGCTGTTCCTTCTATGTATATACTTCTTTCGTGGTTAATGAGAAGTTTCATTATTTTTGCTTTTTCCCTGTTAATTTCAAGTCTTATTTTGCTAGTCATTGAAGACAATTTAACTGTTTATTCTTGCATAGATTTTACATTGTCACTGATAAGAGTTATGTCATCTGCAAAATCAAGATCTTCCAGTTGGGTCCCATGTACCCAGTCAATGCCAGTTTTACCTGTGCAGCATTTTTTAAACTATGAAGTCTATGGCAATTCCAAAAAGCAAGAGAGATAGTATACATCCTTGTTTCACGCCTGTTTCAGTCAAGAACCATTCACTCATTCCTTCTTCTGTCTTGACTGCACAAACATATCCATTGTAGAGGTCTCTAATGATGCTGACAGTCTTAGATGGTATTCTATATTTTCTTAAAATTCTCCACGGTGATTCTCTGTGTATGCTACCAATTGCATTTTTAAAGTCTATGAAGTTCAGGATTGATGGTTTTTGCTTTTCAATATGTTCTTCAAGTATTATTCTTAGAGTAAAGATCTGGTCGAGACAGCTTCTCCCTTTTCGAAATCCTGCGTGTTCTTCTCTCATTTCAACATCAGTTATATCTTTAATTCTTTCAGAAGAACTTTGCAAAATACTTTTAACACAACTGATAGTAACTCCAGTTATTGCAATCGCTAAGGTTGCTTTTGGGGGGGGGGGGGGTTGGGGCTATTTAACAATGATTTCTTGTTTCCATTTAGAAGGGGCATTTTCTTCTTTCCAAACTTTATTAAACATTCTCTGTAATTGGCTCATGTTGTCACTACTGATAGCTTTTAACATTTCGGCTGTTATTTCATCTTTTCATGCAGCTTTGATGTTAGCTATTAGATTCACTGCTCAGTTTCATGCAATGTAATTTCATCTAGGTTGACATTTAGTTGTGTAATGGTAAGTCAGTTCCAAGGTCTATCAATTCCTTTGGGTGTGGTCGATTAAGCATTTCTTGGACGTTTTCGGCCCATATTTGATTTTTGGTCTTTACTTGATGTTAGTTTTGCTAAGGATTGGTCTTTCTTTAGATGTAATAGTACCTGTTAGCCTCTTTTGTATGTTATATAAAGTTTTGCTGTCTCCTGTTTTGCTGTCTTCTTTGCATCTTTCGCCGTATTGTCCATGTATTCTATTTTATCCCTTCTAGCAGAACGTTTTACTTTATTGTCTAGTTCTTTGTATGTTGCTTTTGCCAAATCTTTTCCAAGATGAGTCTTTACATTCAACATGGCTAATCTGGCATGTGTTATCTGATATCCATGTTTTTATTCTTGTTTTGTTTGCGTGTGTGCAGTCCAGTACCTTTTCTGCTGCTGTGTTTATGGCTGTGCTGTAATAATTCAAAAATACATCTATATCTGTCCAACAATTAAGTAATGAGACTGATTTTATTATGGCCAAGACAAAAATATCATCTATGAAGAAAAGAGTGTTATCAAAAGAACCAATCTTCATCTATGATCTGGCAACTTTTCATTGTCACCGGATAACCAGACAACAAACAAGCTGACATTTTGTTGACCTAGTTAGAGGTGAATTGTCACGTAATAAGCATGGAGCAAACAGCTAACATTAAATTCTGTTTAAAACTCGGAAAAAGTGCCATTGAGACAGTTGAATTGATGGGACAAGTTTCTGGGGATATTTATTTATCTCGTGCACAGATATTCAAGTTTTATTCACGATTCAAAAGTGGGTGGAAACGATTACAAATGTAACTAGACACGAACGCCCAATTTCTGATCGTAATGAAGAATTCATTGCAAAAGTCAGAGAACGGATATAAGAAGATGGTTGTTTTCTGTGACGGTGATGGCAGATGAATGTGGTGTTAACCGAGAGACCATTCGTAAAATTTTAGTGGAAGATTGAGGCAAGAAAAAAGTTTTTTGCCGGTTTGTACCATATTCGTTGTCTAATGACCAAAAACATCAGCATGTTGAGTACGCAAAAGACATCATCAAACGTGTCGCAGAAATAAATATTTCTTAAATTTGATTGGTACAGAGGATGAAACATGGATTTTCCTTTATGATCCCACAACTAAACGCCAAATTGCTCAGTGAAAGTCATCATCATCACCAAAAGGCAAAAAACGTCGTCCTCAAAAGTTGAAAGTGAAGACAATATTGGTGTGCTTCTACGACATTAAAGGAGTTATTCACAAAGAATTTATTCCAGAAGGACATACTGTCACTGGAAAAGATTTTTAAAAAGTATTTTGAAACGCCTATTGAAAAGGATTCTCCGAGTCCGGCCCGAGTATTCAACACATGGCAGTTTTTTCTTTCTTCATGATAATGCACCGCCTCACCGGGCAATAGTTTTACAGGAATATTTGCAACAACAAAAAAAGATGTGTGTTCTCAACCATCCACCGTGTTCCCAAGATTTGACTCCCTGCTATTATTTTCTATTCCCAAATTTAAAGTTACTATTGAAAGGACGTTTCTCTGACTTATTTCTTCTTCTTCTTCTTCTTACGCACACTGGCGATGATGCGTGGTACCCTGATTTTTGCGCTACGCTTTTTGGCTGGGTACCTCCGACTGCAGCACCATTCCTTGCTAAGGCAGACTGTGGTCTTGCTCGGACTGCCATGAAGACAGTGGTGTAGGCTGACCTGGCCAAAACTTTGTTTTCCAGCTTCTGGTGGCTGTACTTACGCCCCTTCTCCACGTCAGATCCAGCATGCAACGCTGGCTGGCCAGACTGCTCTGAGACAGTTCCACAGAGACACTCTGACTTCGGCATGGGGAATCCGATGAGTGAACGGTATCCGATAATTAGTGTATAAGTATACAACTATACACAAAACAATGCAGTAAAGCTGCGATACTACAATGTATAAATTGAAAACAAAGTAGGAGCAGCTTTATTATTTAACGAATACAAAGTTGTGACGTTTCTGCGTTTGCCGATCTATATCAACGATATCCATTCTCCGCTAACTATAGTCTGCTGGCTCTATTTTCTTCATATCATTCTGATAGTCATTGTTGTAAAGATCATAGGGTTGTCTCGTCCTGAATTCATTGGTTTCACACCAGATTTTCCTTATCCTCGCCGGTGATCTCTATGTCCCCATCTGTCCACCAACCTGGCATTACATTTTGCAAAAAAACAATTACAATTACTGTTGATTGCTACATATTTCTGGACTACAGAAGTAGGGAAACGTTTTTAAGGAAACAGATCTATGTTCCCTGTCTCATAAAGACTATGTTAAGACAAGTACGTTCTTAATACAGTTGTTCCCACGGTATATTCTTTGACGATAGTGATGACGTCCAAAGGGCTGTAACATCGAGTTTAAGGGCCATACCAACAGAAGATCTACAAAGGTCGTTCCAGTGTGTGTTTGATCGTGCCACTCGCTGTATCGATGCACAAGGGGCTAATTTTGAATAAAAATTCAAGATCATATTGAATTATGTTGAAATATCTCCAGACACAAAAATACAATAGCACAGAGGTTCAATGAAGTCAAAAGAAGGGAAACAGAAATGGAGAAGGAGAATATAGTGGAACAGAGGACAAAATAAATCAAAGAACTTTTGGGAGAAGCAAGACCCTACGCGATGCCAAATATAAGTAAATGTGAGGGAACAGCAAAAACTTGAAGAGAAAGATTTAGATGGCATTAACCATGAGAAAGAAACAGGAATTGATGTGTAGAAGCATTAGAAGCTTTTGTTGAATTTGATGTAAAAGTAATAACAAAATGTAAAGTGAATTCTACAATAACTGCATATATACCTAATGAAATAATAAAAATCACCTTCCTAACTTTACCAAAGAAGACAAAGGATCAGAGGGTGTCAGAACATTACTCCCATGAAGCCAATGTTAAGATTTCCTGTATGAATAACTAGACCCAGAATAAAGATGGAAATAGGATATAAACAAGTTTCGATCTTACCAACTTCATTTCTAATATCCTCAGCAAACTACACAGCCACGAGAAAAAAAAACGCCAATCTATCACATGTATAACTGTTGTATTTTAGTACACAAAAAAGATGAACACGTGTTTGTAATACCGGTGCTGATTTATGTCAAGCATTTTCTACACGTTATTTAGCATAATAACCAGCCATAATCTATTAACCTGCTGTTCGTGTAATCTCATACAAAGTAGCTCCTCCTTACTATTGTTTTATATGGTTTGGTTTAGTCTCTTTTTCCCCACAATCCCCAATATTGATATTTAATTAGTTTCGTGATGGTCAGAGTCACTGAAGAGCGGCATCAACAAGCTATATTTTAGCTGTTCTCATCAACAAGTTTTCTCTTAGCTGTTCTCATCAACAAGTTTTCTCTTAGCTGTTCTCATCAACAAGCTATCTCTTCTCTGTTCTCATCAACAAGCTATCTCTTCTCTGTTCTCATCAACAAGCTATCTCTTCTCTGTTCTCATCAACAAGCTATCTCTTCTCTGTTCTCATCAACAAGCTATCTCTTCTGTTCTCATCAACAAGCTATCTCTTCTCTGTTCTCATCACAAGCTATCTCTTAGCTGTTCTCATCAACAAGCTATCTCTTCTCTGTTCTCATCAACAAGTTTTCTCTTAGCTGTTCTCATCAACAAGCTATCTCTTCTCTGTTCTCATCAACAAGCTATCTCTTCTCTGTTCTCATCAACAAGCTATCTCTTCTCTGTTCTCATCAACAAGCTATCTCTTCTCTGTTCTCATCAACAAGCTATATCTTCTCTGTTCTCATCAACAAGCTATCTCTTCTCTGTTCTCATCAACAAGCTATCTCTTCTCTGTTCTCATCAACAAGCTATCTCTTCTCTGTTCTCATCAACAAGCTATCTCTTCTCTGTTCTCATCAACAAGCTATCTCTTCTCTGTTCTCATCAACAAGTTTTCTCTTAGCTGTTCTCATCAACAAGCTATCTCTTCTCTGTTCTCATCAACAAGCTATCTCTTCTCTGTTCTCATCAACAAGCTATCTCTTCTCTGTTCTCATCAACAAGCTATCTCTTCTCTGTTCTCATCAACAAGCTATCTTTTAGCTTCTCTCATCAACAAGCTATCTCTTCTCTGTTCTCATCAACAAGCTATCTTTTAGCTTCTCTCATCAACAAGCTATCTCTTCTCTGTTCTCATCAACAAGCTATCTCTCTCTGTTCTCATCAACAAGCTATCTTTTCTTTGTTCTCATCAACAACCTATCTCTTCTCTGTTCTCATCAACAAGCTATCTCTTAGATGTTCTCATCAACAAGCTATCTCTTAACTATTCTCATCAACAAGCTATCTCTTATCTATTCTCATCAACAAGCTATCTCTTCTCTGTTCTCGTCAACAAGGTATCTCTTAGATGTTCTCATCAACAAGCTATCTCTTAGCTATTCTCATCAACAAGCTATCTCTTCTCTGTTTTCATCAACAAGCTATCTCTTAAGTGTTCTCATCAACAAGTTATCTCTTCACTGTTCTCATCAGACATTTTGAACAGCTGCTGTGGAAGGTTTCACTAAGGATTATAGTGACAAAGAAATAATAGGAATCTTTTAGTTTCTCCTTGTTCTTTACTTTATATTTTAGAACAGCTAAAACTTTCACCATATCTTCCTTTGATGAATTATGGATTTACTCCAGCAAAACTAAAATTTCTGCATGAAGTTATTATTCTTATTGTAAATGACAGACTTCGTGTATAATGAAAAAGAGACAAGCACTATCTACATTTATTATTGTGGTAATTATTCATTTTTATTGTCTTCTTCAGAGTATCCCTACGCCACAACGGTATTATATCACTATAAAACATACTCTGTACAAGACATCATAAATAATGATTTTGTGGTTAGCAGTGAATCCATGTCGCTGGACACATCATTCATCAGCAATGGTAACATCTCATGGAGATACAGTGATCAGTCAGAAGTTAGTACTCCGGTATTTACCTCAACCTTCAGATACAATATCTCGGTATGGGACAATCATATTGATGACGTGATCCAGATAAAATTTGTAGATCAGTGTCCGAGAAACTGGTCATTCACAGTTCCCGTGACTAGTAAGTCTATTTTCCTGTATTTACTTACTTTTTATTTTAGTTATGTCAGAATTGTAAGAAATTCTTGCATGCCTAGACGTCTTGATTAGGAAAAACTATTACTGCATCAACATCTTTCTTGTACCATAACAATGTTCTCTCTTTCTCCCAGTCTCTCCCTCACTCTATCTATCTATCTATCTATCTATCTATCTATCTATCTATCTATCTATCTATCTATCTATCTATCTATCTATCTATCTATCTATCTATCTATCTATCTATCTATCATCTATCCATTCCTTGTTTTTTTATTATTATTTAATTTGGATGATTTTCTGATACAAACATCAACGTTACTTTAAAATCACATTTTAATGCCTTCTCATGATTAAAGAGATATTCTTAAACCTCACAATACATTATATCCATCTGTACTGAATGTAATAAACGACAGGAAATGTAGGTAAAGTGATGTACTATAAGGTAACGAATGAAGAATGATCCCATGAAAATCACCATAAAGAAGAGTGATCCTGTGAGAATAACATAGAGTGGAGTGACCCTGTGAGACTAACATGGAGTAGAGTGACCCTGTGAGAATAACATGGAGTAGAAAGACCCTGTGAGAATAACATGGCTTAGAATGACCCTGTGTGAATAATATGGAGTATAATGACCCTATGAGAATAACATGGAGTAGAATGACCCAGTGAGAATAACATGGAGTGAGTGACCCTGTGAGAATAACATGAAGTACAGTGACCCTGTGAGAATAACATGAAGTAGAGTGACCCTGTGAGAATAATATGATGTAGAGTGACCCTGTGAGAATAACATGATGTAGAGTGACCCTGTGAGAATAACCTGAAGTAGAGTGACCCTGTGAGAATAACACGAAGTAGAGTGACCCTGTGAGAATTACATGAAGTAGAATGACCCTGTGAGAATAACATGAAGTAGAGTGCCCTGTGAGAATAACATGATGTAGAGTGACCCTGTGAGAATAACCTGAAGTAGAGTGACCCTGTGAGAACAACATGAAGTAGAGTGACCCTGTGAGAATAACATGAAGTAGAGTGACCCTGTGAGAATAACATGAAGTAGAGTGACTCTGTGAGAATAACATGAAGTAGAGTGACCCTGTGAGAATAACATGAAGTAGAGTGACCCTGTGAGAATAACATGGACTAGAGTGACCCTGTGAGAATAACCTGAAGTAGGGTGATCCTGTGAGAATAACATGGAGTAGAGTGACCCTGTGAGAATAACATGATGTAGAGTGACCCTGTGAGAATAAGATGGACTAGAGTGACCCTATGAGAATAACATAAAGTAGAGTGACCCTGTGAGAATAAGATGAAGTAGAGTGACCTTGTAAGAATAACCCGGAGTAAAGTAACCTTATGAGAATAACCTGGAGTTGAGTGGCTGTGACTATCACCTGAAGAAGAGAGATCTTAAATAAACGTGGCTGAATTAGGACATAAACATCTATGAGCCATGCTGCAGGCACCACTAGAGTAAGAAAGAGGCAACAGTAGGAGAGAGGCAACACTAGAGTAGGAGAGAGGCAACACTAGATTAGGAGAGAGGCAAAACTAGATTAGGAGAGAGGCAACACTAGAGTAGAATAGAGGCAACAGTAGGAGAGAGGCAACACTAGAGTAGAATAGAGGCAACAGTAGGAGAGAGGCAACACTAGAGTAGGAGAGAGGCAAAACTAGATTAGGAGAGAGGCAACACTAGAGTAGAATAGAGGCAACAGTAGGAGAGAGGCAACACTAGAGTAGGAGAGAGGCAACACTAGAGTAGGAGAGAGGCAACACTAGAGTAGGAGAGAGGCAACACTAGTGTAGGAGAGATAATATCTAAGATAACAGAGGCTGAAACTTGAGGCATAACAGTTTCAGAATCGGACATTTACAGGCAGTAGTCCAAGACAAGTAGATGAGACCCAACAAGAAGAACTTGATTTTGCTGATGACATAACTCTTATCAGTAACAATGTGAATTCCAGGCAAGAAAAAACAGATAATCTGTCTTCACTGGCTAGCAAAATAGGACTTGAAATTAACAAGGACCAAATAAAAATAAAGAAATGTCCCATTAATCAAAACGGAAAAATACACATAGAAGGGACATATATTGAAGAAGTCAATCAATTTACATACCTTGGCAGCTACAAAGACCAGAATGGTGACACTAGAAAGGAAGTTAGAATTAGAATTGCACAAGCAGCATCGATCTTCAAGAATCTTGAGAACATATGGAATTCAAAAGTTATAAGCACAAAAACCATGTTAAGACTATTCAATTCAAATGTAATATCCAACCTCGTTTATGCATGTGAAAGCTGGAAAAACAACTATAGAAAAGAAATTAGACTCTTTTGAAAACAAATGCCTAAGGAAAATACTCGGCATCAAGTGGAACGAATTCAAGAACAATGCAGAGATAAGACAGATGAACGAACAACAACCAGTCTCATGGGTGATCGGGAAAAGGAGATAGATATATATTGGTCATGCGATGAGAAGAAACAGTCAGAGAATCCCAAAACAAGCTCTGGAACACAACAGGCCAAAGAAAAAGAGGCAGACCGCGTGAAACTCTGAAGAGGACATTGTTAAGAGAGGCCAAATTAACAGGCATAAAATCCTTTGATGAGGTTGAAAGACTCGCCGAAGACAGGAGAAACTGGCGAACTACCTTGCGAGCCCTATGTGACGTTTAACGGCACGTGAAGAATATAAGAGTCCAAGGACGGGAAGAAGATAAGAGTCCAAGACAGCGTATTATGCTGTTCTCTACCTTCATTATCAGCCTAGTTCAGTGAATCTTTTTCTTAGGGACCTGTGCGAGCTGTAAATTTTCCACTTAAACTGAAAGGATCGTCCATTTCAAGACTAAAACTAAAATGCACGTTTGTCTAATTGCTTCTTTTCATACAGGTGTGCAATGTTATCCTTCTCTGAAGATAATGATACTAATATCTTAAGAAATGATACTAATATCTTAACAACAGACTTACTTTACATTAACCATCTTTACTATTTTTTTTTATCTTTGAATCATGCTTATAGTCAGCATAAAATTTCTAATGTCTTCTTGTCAATTTTTGTGTCACATTTCACTAGATGAACTATTGTTTTCTGGCGCTCTCATTCTCAAAATATCAACGGACTGAACATTTCAAATGCGTCACGTTAGCGTGAACAATTAAACTATTCTGTCTAGAATGTGATCACGACAAGACATTCTGTTGATATTCAGTCCCTACAGAGCCTTATTTTCCAGGCTGGCTGTCTCCACCCAGCTGGAATTATGTCTTCAGCTTTCTGTAACTTCTTTAGTTTTCCACTCCCCCCCCCCTTTTTTTTTTACTCTACTTTCTTTCTCCTAGCTACCTCTCGCTACCGCCACCCTCTTTTCTTCTCTGGCAACATATTGGTGTTTATAGGGTCTTGTCCTATTCACCAGTTTCACATTTTCTCACTGCAGGTGTTTATGTTCTTTATTCATTATCTCTCCGCGTCCCCTTTTCCCTCCCACTCCCCCCGACACCTTTTTCTCTAGCGGCTATCATGTTTCTATTGCCTTTTTCCCCACCCCTTTCTACCACTTGTTTTCTTCTTCTCTCTCCACCTCTTCTTTACGATAGGCTCTATCGGGTATCCTTTGTGTGGTCCGCGTGGTCCTTCTAAGACTCACATTTCTCTGTTTCCTACTTCTGGAGGGGGCCACATTAAGATAAGTTCTTCGTTTAATTATTTTTTTGTAGTTGTTGTCTCGTTCGTGTATGTAATCCTCGAAAAAGACTCACGCCGAAATATCGGATGTTGTATGTTTTTCATTTATGCATTCTCATACATTCTATTCGTTTTTTTCTCACTTTACTCACTCCCTCCCTCAGTTTGTAAAACTACACTATACACCTCTATCTACCTTTATTATCTCTCTGTCGTCTGTTAGAAGAAGAAACGAAGTGTGTGAAACAAGAAGATTTATGAATGTGGTTTAGAAAATAACAATATTTTGTGTTAAAGTTTTACTTCCAGCATTTTACTCGTGTGTGTGTGTGTGTGTGTATGTGTGTGCACATGTTTGCTCACATCTTGTATTGGAAACACTTTTTCAGATCAGTCTATCACTCATCACATTTATGATCATTGTCACTATCGCTGATCACGCACACAAGTGGTTAAAGTTTACAACAGGGAAACTATTTTTGGTTATGTAACAAAATCTTACATTTGTTTTCTACTCTAAAACCAGACTTACCTGAACTTGACTGTGACCCTCCTGAACTGTACTGGAACAAACCAACTGGGTTCCAGCTTGTTACTCGATGTAGAATTCCCAGGTCCAGAGTAATCAGTGTAGAGGTGCAGCAGTTCAGATGTTATTCACACCCGTATTCTCCAGTAAGTATTGTACCTCCTATTTACTGGAAATCTTGCGAAATAATGGAAAATAATGGGATTTCCAACACATGTCACACAATTAATATCGCTGTTGTATCTAGGCCACCAGCCAGCAGTAAGAACAAATGGTGAAACAACAACTTGGTTTGACATAAAACAAGGAGTCTCTCAGGGTTGGATACTGTCACTTTAATTATTTAACTTGTATACTGATAATATAATGAGGACTGTTATAGAAGATGTAAACAAATAATATTACGATGCCATAACAACTGCAGGTTATGAAATACCAGAGATTAGATATGTTGATGACACAGTATTACTGTCCACAACACAAAAAAGAATATAAAAACTATCTATATCAGTCCATAAGAATAGTGAAGAGCGCAACCTCTATCTTAAAGGGAAAAAACTACATTGATGACAACTGACAAAACAAACAAGGCAGCTGAAATATATATCAATGAGAAAAAAATTGAAAGAGTTAGAGAGTTTTGAATATCTTGGATCATTGCTAACTAATAATGGAGATGCGATGAGGGATATTAAAATATATCTATCGCTCTTCAAGAAATAAACCAACTAAATAAACTGTGGAGAGAAACATACAGAACTACAAAAATAAGATTTTTATGGGCATGCATCTTTCCCATCGCAACATATGCCTGTGAGACCAGCACACTTTTCACTCCTTACCTAATTAATTTAACCTTGAGACCTAAACGTTGGTATTTCGCTACTTTACATATCATCTAGCAAATAATTAATTACTTGTGGCTCTTCAATACATGTATATTTTATCCTCTGAATAAAAATTATGAAGGGTTTATAGCATTGCGATATTACGCAGAAACTGGGGGGCAGTAACTGAGATTAGTCTGAAATTAGATGGCGCCACGTCTCGCTGGCGGACTTGTCTGTTGAGTTATCCCATAAATGTTCTATTGGGTTCATATCTGATGACTTGCATGGCCACGGAATGGTCTGGACGTTGTTGTCAGTGAGTAACTGGGTAGTGAGTTGTGATACATGGGGTCGAGCGTTATCCTGATGAAAAATCGAGCCTGGTGCAGCCAGAAGTAGAAGGACGTGAGGACGAAGAATTTCAGCGACGTATCGTTGGGCATTCAGGCGTCCTTCAATTTGCACCAGGTCACTTCTTCCCATGAAGCTGATCGTCCACCACACCACTACACCTCCACCACCATGTGGAGGAGCTTCATCCACGCAGTTCTGGGCGTAGCGCTCATGGACTCTGTGGTAAACTCTTCTCCGTCTATTGTGTCGCTGGAGCAGAAAGAATGATTCATCACTAAACCAAACCCTTCCCCAATCATTTGCAACGGTCCATTGACGATTCTGGTTCTCCCACTGCAGTCGGTTCTGGCGATGCCGGTCCGTAGGAACAGGACCTCTGTAGGGTCTTCTAGCCCAAAGACCAGCGTCGTGAAGCCGGTTCCTGGCCGTTTGATCTGAAATTCGACGAGCTGCTGTCATTGACTGGACTGTTGAGGATGCAGACACAAATCGATTCCTAAGGTGACACAGCCGTATGAAGCGGTCTTTGGTGGGAGTTGTGACTATGGGTCTTCCACTGCGTGGCTGGTCTACAACTGAGCCAGTTTCTTGAAATTATCTCCAAAGGCGACTAATGGTGCTTCTAACCACATTAAATTGTCTGGCCACTACACTTTGTGACTGTCCAATCTGTAAACATCCAATGATGATGAGTCCTTGTTCTGCAGTAAGATGAGCCATATTGCGCATTGAATTTTCAAATGAAATGATTCGAAGAGCGTCAGTCTTTTATAGGCATTCAATAACATGGTAAGTGAGTTTTGTGTTAAGTAAGTTTCACGGGATTCTCGTGAACCTGTCATGGGTTATTGTCAAAAATACTGTTTTGACTGGTGTCGCTTTTCTGTGCTCATGAATCATCTGCTGAGTACAATTCAGGTCAGCACGTGAAGTTGATGTCCAAGTGAACGTTTCAGGCAATTAGCCCTTGTCTGATCAGCAAAATTTAGTTTAAATCGCAACATCGTATTTGTTGCGTTTTTTTTTTGTTTGTTGAACAGTATGTGTAGGTAGAAAAGTGGTCGATATTTGAGGGTGTCGTTCATCTATGGTTGGTTGTACAGCCCACTTTGGTGCAGAAAAGGGGAAGTAATATTCACTGTTAAAATGATTCCCAGGATCTTTTCCTTTGTCGAGACATTAATGTTATATCTGATTCTGACAATATTACAAGATGAAGTTTACTGAATGGTATTTGATAATGGATGCAGGATGGATGATAAATACACTTAGCAATATGTCGAAATACAGATCTTCAGCTCAGACATAAAATAGTCAGGTCATTTAGCTGATACAGAACTTCTATTTCAGACACACAGGCGAAGAAGACTTGGAATGAAACATGTCAAGAATTCTCAAAAGTTCCCAGTACAGCCAAAAATATCATAATACAGCGACAAACAAACATGTCCGCACCGGTCAAGAATCGCTTTAGTTCTCTCTCTTTAACACACTTCCCTGTATACCAGGCTTAATCCCCCCTAATCACGTGATGTCAGTTTCTTGTGACAGAGTCAGTCATTCGGCAAAGTGCAATCCAGAATATATCAGATTTAAATTATGAGCGTCTCCATACAAAATCCATCATGGGGTTTACACAAGTAACATACACATATACATTTACACATGGAAGGTCGGGAGCCACTATGTTAGGCATAGACACTGACTCTGTCACCTGCAGACATGTCTGACACATAGACACTGACTCTGTCACCTGCAGACATGTCTGAGACATAGACACTGACTCTGTCACCTGCAGACATGTCTGACACATAGACACTGACTCTGTCACCTGCAGACATGTCTGACACATAGATACTGACTCTGTCACCTGCAGACATGTCTGACACATAGACATTAGTCTGTCACTTGCAGACATGTCTGACACATAGACATTAGTCTGTCACTTGCAGACATGTCTGACACATAGACATTAGTCTGTCACTTGCAGACATGTCTGACACATAGACATTAGTCTGTCACTTGCAGACATGTCTGACACATAGACATTAGTCTGTCACTTGCAGACATGTCTGAGACAAGAGGACTGACGTCTTAGTTTATCTTTTACAGTACTGGTATGATCACAGTAGCGTGGCCATTGAGGGGGATATCTTCACGTGTACGATCAACATTTCGAGCAACACCCTCCAGCCAAACACGAGTGCTACTTTATACATAGGATGGTCTTCTGTAATCGACACCCAGTTCACAAATGGCTCAGGACAAAATCCACGTAAGTTTATTATTACATTTGTAGTACTATGTAGTAAAGGTTAGAAAGTGTCTTACTTGTGACAAAATATTGGACTTTATAAAAAGTAGAAACAGATTTATTCATTTCGTTAACGAGCACACAGTTGTAAACATTTCGGTTTCTGCCTTACTCATACAAAAACATACAGGATAAAGAAACAGGAAAAGAAGGGAATCTGCATCTATGCTATATAACAAATAAGAATTGAAAAAAAAAGAGCATTAAGATGTGAGTTCTATGAAAATTGCCTGAGATTGTGTGCCGTGAAATCTGTCAATATTTGTACGGAGAGTTCTGGGATGTGGTACTAGTCTGACTGGTTGGCACTAAAGAATGGGTGGAAAAAAAAGGGGGGGGGGGAGAGAAATGCAATAATTGTGACACGATAATAAAGATGGGTAAAATGGACGAATGTAATTGAGGTAAAGGATCTTTAGCATAGTGAGTTGAGGGTATTTAGTATAGTGAAGTGAAAGGTCTTTAGTATAGTGAGGTGAAGAGTCTTTAATATAGTGAGTTGAAGGGTCTTTAGCATAGTGACTTGAAGGGTACTTAGTATAGTGAGGTGAAGGGTCTTTAGTATAGCGAGTTGAAGGGTCTTTAGTATAGCGAGTTGAAGGGTCTTTAGTATAGCGAGTTGAAGGGTCTTTAGTATAGTGCGGTGAAGGGTCTTTAGTATAGCGAGTTGAAGGGTCTTTAATATAGTGAGGTGAAGAGTCTTTAGTATAGCGAGTTGAAGGGTCTTTAATATAGTGAGGTGAAGAGTCTTTAATATAGTGAGTTGAAGGGTCTTTAATATAGTGAGGTGAAGAGTCTTTAGTATAGCGAGTTGAAGGGTCTTTAATATAGTGAGGTGAAGAGTCTTTAATATAGTGAGGTGAAGAGTCTTTAGTATAGCGAGTTGAAGGGTCTTTAATATAGTGAGGTGAAGAGTCTTTAATATAGTGAGGTGAAGAGTCTTTAATATAGTGAGGTGAAGAGTCTTTAGTAAAGTGAGGTGAAGAGTCTTTAATATAGTGAGTTGAAGGGTGTTTAGCTTAGTGAGGTGAAGGGTCTTTAGTGAGGTGAAGGGTCTTTAGTGAGGTGAAGAGTCTTTAGTGAGGTGAAGGGTCTTTAGTGAGGTGAAGGGTCTTTAGTGAGGTGAAGAGTCTTTAATATAGTGAGTTGAAGGGTCTTTAGCATAGTGAGGTGAAGGGTATTTAGTATAGTGAAGTGGAGGGTCTTTAGTATAGTGAAATGAAGGATCTTTAGTATAGTGAAGTGAATGATCTTTAGTATAGTGAGTTGAAGGGTATTTAGTATAGTGAAGTGAAGTATGTTTAGTATAGTGAGTTGAAGGGTCTTTGGTATAGTTAGGTGAAAGGTCTTTACTATAGTTAGGTGAAGGTTCTTTAATAAAGTTAGGTGAAGGGTCTTTAGGATAGTGAGTTGAAGGTTCTTTAGTACAGAAAGGACTTTAGTAAAGTGAGATGAAGGGTCTTTAGGATAGCGAGGTGAATGGTCTTTAGTATAGGTGAAGGGTTTTTAGTATAGTGAGGTGAATGATCTTTAGTATAGTGAAGTGACTGGTCTTTAGGATAGTGATTTGAAGGTTCTTTAGTATAGTGAGTTGAAGGGACTTTAGTATAGTGAGATGAAATGTCTTTAGGACAGCGAGGGGAATGGTCTTTAGTATAGTGAGGTGAAGAGTCTTTAGTATAGTGAGGTGAAGAGTCTTTAGTATAGTGATGTGAAGGTTCTTTAGTAGTGAGGTGAAGGTTCTTTAGTATAGTGAAATGAAGGATCTTTAGTAAAGTGAGGTGAAGTGTCTTTAATATAGTGAGTTTATGGTTCATCTGACAGAGTTAAGTTAGTACTGCCTTTCCACCTTTTCTTTGTAAATTAAATAGGTGTTTTTGTCTATAGACTTGTACAGAGTGGAGATAGCAAGTCTGTTTGTTTCAACAACTACTCAGAAAATGTCCTTCGTGCAGCCATCAACCGTATCCAACTAATAAACCGTAAGGAAGCATTTATAAAAAAAAAAGCCTGTTACCTCATCAGTTAGTACTGCCTTTCCAACCCCAAGATCAGAAGGTTAAGAAAATGCTTTATCGCCATCTGCTACTAATCCAGCTGGACCCCGACACCCGTAAAATGTATGTTCTCATTGAACGAATTGACACGGTTCATTTTTTCTGCTTGTTCTTTAGCATACGATCAAGTACGACACCCTCATATGTAGCTTCTGAAGAATTCTGGGTGTCTGCAGGTGTAGCTTTACCACGAGACACTCACCCTCACTGCGCAATAATAATATAGACATTCAACTCTCCAATATAATAATACAATAGACACTCACCCTCGCACTATAATAATACCATAGACACTCACCCTCGCACTATAATAATGCCATAGACACTCACAGTCCCACTATAGTAATACTATAAACACTCACCCTCCTACATCAATAATACCATAAACACTCTCCCTCCCATTATAATAATATTATACACACCCAACTTCCCACTATAATAACACCATAGACACTGACCTTCCCACCACAATAATACTATAGACACCCACCGTCCCACTATAATATTACCATACATGTTTTCACTCTCCCACTATAATAATACAAGAGATACTCACCCTCCAACTATAACAAAGCCATAAACACTCACTCTTCTAATATAACATTGCCATAAACACTCACTCTCCAACTATAACAACGACATAAACACTCACTCTCCAACTATAACAACGACATAAACACTCACACTCCCACTATAACAACGACATAAACACTCACTCTCCAACTATAACAACGACATAAACACTCACTCTCCAACTATAACAACGACATAAACACTCACTCTCCCACTATAACAACGACATAAACACTCACTCTCCAACTATAACAACGACATAAACACTCACTCTCCAACTATAACAACGACATAAACACTCACTCTCCCACTATAATAACGACATAACACTCACTCTCCAACTATAACAACGACATAAACACTCACTCTCCAACTATAACAACGACATAAACACTCACTCTCCAACTATAACAACGACATAAACACTCACTCTCCAACTATAACAACGACATAAACACTCACTCTCCAACTATAACAATACAATAGATACTCACCATTCCAGTATTATAATACCATAGACACTCACCCTCTCACTATAATAATACCATAAACACTAACACTCCGACTATAAAAATACCATAGACAATTACACTGCAACTATAATAATGCCACAGACACTCAAGCTTCTACTATAATAATACCATAGTCACTAACCCTTCCATAATAATAATTCTACAGACAATCACCATTCTTCTAAAATAACACTATAGAAACTCCCCTACCACTATAATAATTCTATAGACACTCCCCCTGCCACTATAATAAAACCAGAGGCTCTCACCCTGGCACTATAATAAAACCAGAGGCTCTCACCCTGGCACTATAATAAAACCAAAGACTCTCACTCTGTCACTATAATAAAACCAAAGACTCTTACCCTGTCACTATAATAAAACCAAAGAATCTTACCATGCCACTATAATAAAACCAAAGACTCTTACACTGTCACTATAATAAAACCACAGACTCTCACCCTGTCACTATAATAAAACCAAAGAATCTTACCATGCCACTATAATAAAACCAAAGACTCTTACCCTGTCACTATAATAAAACCAAAGACTCTCACCCTGCCACTATAATAATATCATAGACACTAACTCTCCCACTATAATAATATCATAGACACTAACTCTCCCACTATAATAATACCATAGACACTCACTCTCCCACTATAATAATACCACAGACACTCTTCCACTATAATAATACCATAGACACCCTACCACTATAATAAATCTACAGACAATCACCATTCCTCATTAATAATACTATAGCTGTTCACCCTCCCACTATAACAAAGCCATAAACACTCACTCTTCTAATAAAATATTTTTGACAAGATTTATTTCTATCTCCAGCTCTTCTCAAACATTCTTCATTAGTTATTTTTGCTGTCCAGGGAATTCGCAACATTCTTCTAATAAACCACATTTCTACCTCTTCCAATGACTTTTGTGCAGACCTGTCTAATGTCCATGATTAATTTCCATATTATAAGATAGGTTCAATATAGCATTTTAGGAATCATTTTCTAACATTCATTGATAAGGATGTGTTGTATAATATTTCTCTCATTTTCTGAAAGCAGTCTTTGCTTGGCCTATTCTGTTCTTAATTTCTGTTCTGCATTTCTCATGTGAAGTTATTACTGCTCCACGATATTTGAATATCTGCCCTTCTTTAGAATAATTACATTTAATTTTATACTGTATTTTGTTGGATTCTGTTTCTTATATATAACCATAGTCTCTGTCTTTTTGATGTTCAAAGTAAGGCCTTTCTGTTCACTTTCTTTAATGACTGTATCCAAGAGATTTTGCAAGTCTTGTCGGTTCTCAGCTATCAGTACTATGTCGTCAGCATACCGAAGGTTCTTAATATTGTATCAACAAATTTATGCCTGGTTATGTGATGATCGTTCTTAGAATATTCTCACTGTACAGAGAAAAAAGGTCTGGAGACAGTACACAACCTTGTCTCACTTCTTGTTTTATATGTTGATATTTTCCAGTTCTATTTTCAACTCGAATTGCTGCTTCTTGCTGCCAGTATAGATGTTTTACAATTCTCAGGTCTTTGCTGTCTATATTGATGTCTTCAAGCATTTTAATAATTTCATTATGTTTCACCTTGTCGAATGCCTTGGTGTAATCAATGAAGAATAAGTAGAGATCTGTCTGTACTTCTAATGCTCTTTCTGTTAGTATTCGTAAAGCATAAATGACACTGTGTGTTCCCTTTCCTTCAACTAATCCAAACTGCTCATCTATGATTTTCATTTTATCTTCTCCCTTGTTCTTCTCATAGTAATTCTCAGAATTAGCTTTATTATGTGACATGAGAGGCTGATAGTCCGGTGGTCATCACATTCCTTTGCACCTGGTTTCTTCCGTAATGCTATAAAAGCGGATTTCAGCAGGTCACTGGGTATATAACCACTGTTGTAAGTGTAATATCTAATAATATCCACAATAATAAAAACTATAATAAAACTGTGATAAAAACTATAATTATACCCTTCCACAATTCCAGTCATACACACACTCACCCTATCACTATAATAATGCCATAGAGACTCACCCCACCACTACAATAATGCTAGAGACACTAACCATACCACAATAATAATACTACAGACACTCACACTATCGCATTAATACTACAATAGACACCCAATAAAAATACTATAAACACTCACCATACCACAATAACAATACTATAGACACTCACCCTACCATAATAATAATATCATAGACAATCACCCTACCACACTAATAATACTAGAGACACTCACCCTACCACAATAATAATCCCATAGACACACACTCTACTACAATAATAATACAACAGACACTCATCTTTCCACCATTATAATACTATAGACACTCATCTTTCCACCATTATAATACTATAGACACTCACCCTACGACTAAAATAATACCAGAGACAGTTACCCTTCCACTATAATAATACCACACACTCAACCTTCCACTGTAATAATACTACTGACGCTCAACCAATCACTACCATACAGCAGACACTCACTCTATGACTATAATAATACTATAAACACTCTTATCTTATATCTTATATCCTTCCCGTGCCGTTAAACGTCACATAGGGCTAGCAAAGTAGTTCGCCAATTTTTCCTGTCTTCGGCGAGTCTTTCAACCTCATCAAAGGATTTTATGCCTGTTAATTTGGCCTCTCTTAATAATGTCCTCTTCAGAGTTTCACGCGGTCTGCCTCTTTTTCTTCGGCCTGTTGTGTTCCACTTGATAGCTTGTTTTGGGATTCTCTGCTCATTTCTTCTCATCAAGTGACCAACATATGTCCATTTCTTTTTCCTGATCACCCATGAGACTGGTTGTTGTTCAGTCATCTGTCTTATCTCTGCATTGTTCTTGAATTCGTTCCACTTGATGCCGAGTATTTTCCTTAGGCATTTGTTTTGAAAAGTGTCTAATTTCTTGTCTATTTCTTCAGTTGTTTTCCAGTTTTCGCATGCATAAATGAGGGTGGATATTACATTTGAATTGAATAGTCTTAACTTGGTTTTTGTGTTTATAACTTTTGAATTCCATATGTTCTCAAGATTCTTGAAGATTGATGCTGCTTTTGCAATTCTGATCCTAACTTCCTTTCTAGTGTCACCATCTTGGTCTATGTAGCTGCCAAGGTATGTAAATTGATTGACTTCTTCAATATCTGTCCCTTCTATGTGTATTTTTCCTTTTTGATTCAGAGGAATTTTCATTATTTTTGTTTTGTCCTTGTTAATTTCAAGTCCTATTTTGCTAGCCAGTAAAGACAGGCTATCTGTTTTTTCTTGCATGGAATTCACATTGTTACTGATAACAGCTATGTCATCAGCAAAATCAAGGTCTTCTAGTTGGGTGCCATGTACCCAGTCAATACCTGTGTTACCTGTGCAGCATTTTTTCATTATGAAGTCTATTGTAATCCCAAAAAGTAAAGGAGACATCCTTGTTTCACACCTGTTTCAATCTGGAACCATTCACTCATCCCTTCTTCTGTCTTGACTGCACAAACATATCCATTGTAGAAGTCCTTAATGATGTTGACAGTTTTAGATGGTACTCCATATAGATATAAAATTCGCCATAATGAATCTCTGTGTATGCTATCAAATGCCTTTTTAAAATCTATGAAGTTCAGTATTAATGGTTTCTGCTTTTCAATATGTTCTTCAAGTATTATTCTGAGAGTAAAGATCTGGTCGAGACAGCTTCTCCTTTTTCGAAATCCTGCTTGTTCTTCTCTCATTGCAGTATCCACTATATCTTTGAGTCTATTCAAAATGACCTTGCAAAATACTTTTGACGCAACTGATACGAAGGTTATCCCTCTCCAGTTGTTACAGTCACTAAGGTTGACTTTTTTTGGTATTTTAACAATGATTCCTTTCTTCCAATTAGAAGGGACCTTTTCTTCTCTCCAAATCTTGTTAAACATTCTCTGTAGTTGTCTCATGTTGTAACTACTGATAGCTTTTAGCATTTCGGCGGTTATTTCAACTTCACCTGCAGCTACTCTTATAATAATACCAT
Organism: Achatina immaculata; assembly: GCA_009760885.1. NCBI lineage: Eukaryota > Metazoa > Mollusca > Gastropoda > Stylommatophora > Achatinidae > Lissachatina > Lissachatina immaculata. The sequence continues at coordinate 65,911 of CM019692.1, forward strand.
AAACACTCGCCCTCTAACTATTGTAATACCAAAAACAACCTAATACTCTAGTAATACCATAGACACTCACCCTAACAATATAATAATACAATAGACACTCACCCTCCAACTATAATAATACAACAGACAACCTCCCATTACAAAATTACCATAGACGCCCTCCCACTATAATAATACCATAGACATTCACCCTATTTCTATAATAATACTATCGACACTCACGCTCCCACTGTAATAATACCATAGACACTCACCTACGACCATAATAATATCATAGACGTTCACCTTACCACTATAATAATACTATAAACACTAACCCTACCACTAAAATATTATCATAGACACTCATCCTACCACAGTAATAATACCATAGAAACTCATCTTACCAATGTAATACTAAACTATTCACATCCTACCACGATAATAATACTATTCACACTCAGCCTACCACTATATTTTTGCCATAGAAACTTACTCTACACCTATAACTCTGCCACAAACACTAACTCTACCACTGTAATACTATCACAGACACTCATCCTACCATGCTATTAATACCATAGACACTCACTTTACCACTATAATACTATCATAGACACCCATTCTAAAACGATACTAATACCATAGACACCCTACCACAATAATAATACCTTAGACACTCACCATACCATTATAATAATACTATAGACACTCACTATAGACAATAATATAAGCACAAAAACCAAGTTAAGACTATTCAATTCAAATGTGATATCCACCCTCATTTATGCATGCGAAAGCTGGAAAACAACTAAAGAAATAGAAAAGAAATTAGACTCTTTTGAACACAAATGCCTAAGGAAAATACTCGGCATCAAGTGGAATGAGTTCAAGAACAATGCAGAAATAAGACAGATGACTGAACAACAACCAGTCTCACAGGTGATCAGGAAAAGGAGATGGACATATGTTGGCCACTTGATGAGAAGAAATGAGCAGAGAATCCCAAAACAAGCTATCAAGTGGAACACAACAGGCCGAAGAAAAAGAGGCAGACCGCGTGAAACTCTGAAGAGGACATTATTAAGAGAGGCCAAGTTAACAGGCATAAAATCCTTTGTTGAGGTTGAAAGACTCGCCGAAGACAGGAAAAATTGGCGAACTACTTTGCGAGCCCTATGTGACGTCTAACGGCACGGGAAGGATATAAGATATAAGATAAGATAAGACACTCACCCTACCATTATAACACTATCATAGATCCTCACTCTACCACTATAACAATACTGTAGACATCACAAAGATATGCAAGATAAAATAAACAAGCTAACTCAGAATGCAAACAACATAGGACTAAAGATCAACGTAGGAAAGATAAAGTTAATGAAGCAAAATGTGAACAACAGAAATGTACTCAGAGTAGATAACAAGTTAGTGGAGGAGGTCAACGAATTTGTATACCTTGGCAGCAGAGTAGTAGAAAATGGAGACAGCACAGAGGACACCAACAGTAGACTTACTAGAGCAAACCAGGCTTTTGCAATGCTGCAGACTATATGGAAATAAAAAAACTAAGCATAAATATGAAAATCAGGATATTTAAGAGTAATGTTCTAAGTGTACTACTCTATGGTAGTGAATGCTGGAAAATCACCAAAACCATACAAAACAAGTTGAATTCTTTCCAGACTAAATGTTTACGAAGAATTGGAAAAATAGTTTGGCCAAACACCATAAGAAATAACATCATATTAGCAGAAATGCAGATGAAACCACTGACAACAATTATTGAGGAAAGACGCTGGCGATGGTTGGGACATGTGCTACGAATGACTGACAAATCACTACCAAAAATAGCACTAAGATGGACACCACAGGGGAACAGAAGTAAGGGTAGACCAAAAGAGACATGGAGAAGAACAACAGAAAGGACGTTGAGCAATAGAGGGCTCACCTGGGCAAGAGCAGAAAAAAAGGCAAAGGACAGGCATTTGTGGAAAACCCTTGCGGAAGCCCCATGTGCCCTGGGCACTTAAGGTTCAGAGAGAGAGAGAGAGAGAGGGAGAGAGAGAGAGACACTCACTCAACCAGTACAATAATACCATAGACACTCACCCTCCCACTATAATAATACTATAGACACACCCTAGCACTATAATGATAACATAGACACTCACGCTACCACTATAACAATACTATAGACACTCACGCTACCGTTATAATACTACCATAGACACCCTACCACAATAATAATACACACTCAACTTCCCCCTATAATAATATTATAGACACTCATCCTACTACAATACTACTACTTTAGACACCCACTCTACCACTGTAATAATAGACATTCACACCACCATTGTAATAATACTATAGACAGTCACCCTATCACTATCTTATTAGACACTCACCCTACCATTATAATAATAGACACTCACACTACCAGTATAATAACAGACACTCACTCTACCACTTTAATAATAGACACTCACCCTACCACTATAATAATGCCATAGATCCACAACCTACCACTATACCATAGACACTCACCCTATAATAATACCAGAGACACTCACCCTACATCAATAATAATACTATAAGCACTTACATTTTCATATACTAATACTATAAACAATCACCCTTCCACTATAATAATACATCGACACTCAGTCTCTCTACTGCCACTCACCAGTAAAGTATTTTGCAGAATAATCATCAACAGAAGTGTACCAGAGCTTCAGAAAGAGCAGGCAGGATTTAGGAAAGGAAGGTCATGTACAGACCACATATTTGTAATTAGACAAATATTAGAACAGGTAAATCAGTGGCATAGCACAACATATGCATTGTTTATAGATTTTGAGAAAGCCTTTGACAGTGTCAACAGAGATGCACTGTGGAAAATCCTAAGATGGCATGGTCTCCCCCATAAGATAGTGAATGTAATCCAAGCCCTATACGAGTGTTTCCAGTGCAACGTGATCTGTGGAGAACATACCTCCAGCAGCTTTAGGGTACAAACAGGAGTGAAACAGGGATGTGTACTATCACCAACATTATTTATCTTAGCAGTAGACTGGTTAATGAAGGAGGCAACATCAGACAAACGCAGAGGATTACAATGGACCCTTGACACAGTGCTGGAGGACCTTGACTTTGCAGATAACATTTGTCTATTATCAAGCAGCCACAAAGATATGCAAGACAAAATAAACAAGCTAACTCAGAATGCAAACAACATAGGACTAAAGATCAACGTAGGAAAGACAAAGTTAATGAAGCGAAATGTGAACAACAACCAGTCTCATGGGTGATCAGGAAAAGGAGATGGACATAAGTTTGTCACTTGATGAGAAGAAATGATCAGAGAATCCCAAAACAAGCTATCAAGTGGAACACAACAGGCCGAAGAAAAAGAGGCAGACCGCGTGAAACTCTGAAGAGGACATTATTAAGAGAGGCAATATTAACAGGCATAAAATCCTTTGATGAGGTTGAAAGACTCGCCGAAGACAGGAAAAATTGGCGAACTACTTTGCGAGCCCTATGTGACGTTTAACGGCACGAGAAAGATATAAGATATAAGATTTACCATGTATTCCCTGCAGTTTTAGTTCAAATGATGTTAAATCAGTATTTTACACAGAAGCAGCTTGCTTTTAACGTTCCTAGTTCACTTAAAACAGTCCCGCATCTGTGCTTCACACTTTTCAAATATAAATTGTATGTTTTATTACAGGAGTTGTACGTTTCAATGTGAACGGGGCACGGTCTTTCTTCGTTGAACCAGGAGAAGACGTCAGCTTTGAGTGTAAGGTGTACGGGAACCCGACAGCTGTGGCCGTGCTGGTCGGGACTGGGTTAGGAAGAATCCAAGAAGAAACATCTGACACTGATCTTTTACTGACTACCCTCGCTAAAGTTCAGTGTGAGGACTCGGGCAGGTACACGTGTAAGGGGGTCAGTGGATTCGGTTCTACTTCCGTAGATCGCCTGGCATACGTGGATATCAATGTCAGGTGTAAGTTTATCATTTTCTACTGATTCAGAACTAACTGTGAACTTTCTATAAAACCTCTCATTACTTTTGCCAGTAGTTGTAACTGTTCATGTAATTTCCAGGTTGCTTTTGACATAAAGATGTGGTTACTTCTTTTTTACTTTAAACATTGTCATTCTCTGAACAAGAGACCTGGACAAGTATCTGAGATCAACAACGATGAGGATAAAGTCACCATCGATCTGATGGTCGAGCAAACAAATAAAAAAGTCACTTTTTATAAGAAGACAGCAACCACAGAAAAACAAGCTCCACAGGTCAGCAAGGACTTGAAATTACCATCATCATCTCCCAAGGATGGCAGTTCTGTAAGAACATAAATGTATATGTTCGGTAGATGCAGACATTGTTGATTGTCTGGTGGCTGCGTTTAACTAAAGAAATGAGTGAAGACAAGGACAGTAGCTGATGGAAAGACTGCTAAAAGAAACAGTTTAGTAACTCAGTGTTATAAAAATCGTCATCATAATCATCATCATCATCATCATCATCATCATATGTCAGTTTCCCAGAGATTACTGATTATGTAATATGGTACGTACATCTTACTCTGCATCTTGTTTAGACGGTAGTATAAGTAGTGCTTATACAAAGTTGTGTGAATATAACTGGTGATCAAGCTCACTCAAGTTCATTTCTTCACGCTGTCCACTGATCTGTTACTTTGTTGCACTTTGCTAGTTTATCTTGAAATGTCCCCTCAGGTGAGATCTGAACTCTAATATTTTGCTTTCTAACGATGAAGTCTCAGAGACGTGGGAGAACAATGGAAACAAGTTCAAATCTTAAGCCACAGAAGACAACAGAGATCTTCGTAACCATTGGAGAACTGAAGTAAATAAGACAAAGAAAGAAGGCAAGAGAGATCTTCGTAACCACTGGAGAACTGAAGTAAATAAGACAAAGAAAGAAGGCAACAAAGATCTTCGTAACCACTGGAGAACTAAAGTAAATAAGACAAAGAAAGAAGGCAAGAGAGATCTTCGTAACCACTGGAGAACTGAAGTAAATAAGACAAAGAAAGAAGGCAAGAGATATCTTCGTAACCACTGGAGAACTGAAATAAATAAGACAAAAAAAGAATGCAGCAGAGATCTTCGTAACCACTGGAGAACTGAAGTAAATAAGACAAAGAAAGAAGGCAAGAGAGATCTTCTTAACCACTGGAGAACTGAAGTAAATAAGACAAACAAAGAAGACAACAGAGATCTTCGTAACCACTGGAGAGCTGAAGTAAATAAGACAAAAAAAGAATGCAGCAGAGATCTTCGTAACCACTGGAGAACTGAAGTAAATAAGACAAAGAAAGAAGGCAAGAGAGATCTTCTTAACCACTGGAGAACTGAAGTAAATAAGACAAACAAAGAAGACAACAGAGATCTTCGTAACCACTGGAGAGCTGAAGTAAATAAGACAAAGAAAGAAGGCAGCAGAGATCTTCTTAACCACTGGAGAACTAAAGTAAATAAGACAAAGAAAGAAGACAACAGAGATCTTCGTAACCACTGGAGAACTGAAGTAAATAAGACAAAGAAAGAAGACAACAGAGATCTTCGTAACCACTGGAGAACTAAAGTAAATAAGACAAAGAAAGAAGGCAATAGAGATCTTCGTAACCACTGGAGAACTGAAGTAAATAAGGCAAAAAAAGAAGTCAACAGTTAGAGATCTTCGTAACCACTGGAGAACTGAAGTAAATAAGACAAAGAAAGAAGCTGAACGAACAAACAAAAATCTCGGTGAACTAAGCAGATAAAAATAGGGGGAAAACAGGATTTGAAATGATTGGAATATCAAAGGTCTCCTAAGACAGAGTCATGATCGCCAAAGCTTTGAGGCACGACAAGCAATGATCATGAATTCCACCTTCTAATGTTTTTACAATATGTTTCCTAATTCTTACATTATTCATTAATTCTTCTCTTATTTCTTGTAGTACATTTTTGTTTGCCCGCAGAAGGCTCTGACTGTTAAGTGTAACAAGTTAGACCATGACCTGGGTTATCCTGAAGCTACAGCAGAAACCAGCAGAGCGAGCACTGCCCCAGTCACAGCGTGGTGTTATGTCTAGGCGACCAATCAGTGACTTGATCTTCACACTTAGCTGCAAGAAAAATACTGACAATAACAAATACTTTTCTCCACCTGTTTTATCCACTGTTATTGGCACTTTTATGCCAAGGAGGTTGTTTTGAAGAAGGTAGATGTCAGCTTTTGTGAATGTGCCAAGCATCATAGCACCGCTCATGGCTGGTACAGTCTTGCGTTGTAACATATATTTAAGAAGATACACAGTTGTTCGAAACAATGCATGTCTGTTTGTCATAAAACTTGGGCGCATATAACTGATGACAAATGTTCCCAAACAAAGGTTAAAAAAAAGTAAATGTTCTCTAAACTTGAATCATGAAAATCAACGATCAATCGCCATTGATAAGCGGGCGTTCACCTGACCATAACTCGAAGAAATTTGATAAACCAAGGCCAAAGACAGGGCTCCACGAAGTTTGACCTTTCAGGGTGAATGTCTGTCTCTGAACTAAATGAAGGAACTAACCTTGGCCAATTAGAAATACATAGCTTGCTAGAGATCTTCTAGAGCAATACTCCTGGCTGTGTACTCCGCGACAACTCGAAGGCGGAGAATGGACTAGACAGATTTCATCATCTTTTACTGTCAGAACATGAATACTCTCGCCAGCTTCATCCCGAACCTAACTGTCATTTCATCTTTCATTCTACGCCATCACTCTTTTTTTATGTCTTGTATCTTTGACTTGGAGAATATCCCAGGGTATTAAAAGGATAATACTTAACTTCACTCTGAGGTCAGGATTTGAGGATCGCCGACCCTCCGCCCCATCCTTTTCAGCACTAGATGAGGAGCTTGTGGAGATGTGGCAGATGAGAGTCTATATTTTCTTTAATATTTCCGCTGGAAAGTTATTTTTATGTTGCTTTTCTCTTTTAGTGTAAGAGTGCAGATTAAGCCAGATTTAAGCCAGGGTCAAGAGTGAAATTAGGCCATGCTAAAAAGTGACTTAGCCAGGGTCAAGAGTGTAATTAGCCAGGGCCAAGAGTGTAATTAGCTAGGGTCAAGAGTGTAATTAGCCAGGGTCAAGAGTGTAATTAGCCAGGGTCAAGAGTGAAGTTTAGCAAAATTGTCGTTGGTGGTCGGTGTGCTTCTCATTCTGGTAAGTGTCTGTATGGCTGCCTTTGGTAGAACTGTCGTGGTCTTTTCATAGAGACTGGCTAATTTAATTTTGATATGTTTTTAAATATAACTATGAAGACAATTTTTCCTCATCTGTTGTACCTACTATCGTAGTAACAATAAATCTAGCAGCCGTTCACTTATTAGTGCTGCTCATCTGTCTAACATACAAGCTTCTCTCATCACATGATAAGACGCGTCATACAACTAACAAATATGTCATTAACAAGTTGTTTCTGTCATGAAAATGTGACAGTTTCACACATTTGTTCTTTTACGTTCTTGTTAATTTGTTCTATCTTACTGAGAATACTTTCTTCTTTTAAATGTTAAAACACTGACTTCCAGGTCCGCCTGCTGTCAGATCTCATGTTCCCAGCGATAATAACCGGAAGTTCAACTTTGACCCTGGGAGCAACATCCTGGTAACACTGGAAGTCTACGGGTACCCAGTTCCTACAGACTTTGGTCTACAACTAGGTCAAGGTTCATCATCTTCTGAGGTGGACAAGGACCAGTACTCCGTCACTTCTGTAGAGCTGAATCCGTCCCTTGCTGTGCTCACTTTGATCATCTTCAGTAGAGACAATGGAGGACCTGAAACTTACGTGTTCAGGATATCAAACGGTGCAAACAGTAGCCTGGATTTTCAGTTTGAGGCTGGGAAATTTGAAGCAGGTGCAGGAAATGGTGAAGGTATCACTCATGTTTCTGTGCGAACATTGCAGTAAATGTTCTCTATGTGGCATATGGTGTTGTGGGCAGTGAAGTATTATCCGTTAGGTTGAACAAACTATAGACAATAATTGTGTTAATGCTGGTTATAATCTGTATAGGCAGAGTTTTTCTTTCTTTTTTTTCTTTTTGCTGTGTGTTTGTGTGAGCTTTATATCAGGAGATAAACGGTATAGCTCACAGGTAGAGAGTGCGAATGGCCTTACTAAATTTAGCCTAAGGTCCGCATTGTGGACCAGATGTAGGTAAAGCTGTATGCCCTTGTCAGTTCTGTTGCAGTCCTTATGGTATTGGTATAGTGTTATTGTTGTGACATTAAGTATTGTGGTTATGTGAATATGTTTTATGATTAAATGTAAGAATTATATAAATACATCTTGCGAAAAACTGAAAATCTACTTTAGAACAAAATTAGTTTGTTTGGATGATTGTCAAATGATTGTCAGGATAACAGTTAAGTTATGAGAAAGATAGTAAATAGTTTGTAGAATCGGTAATTCATTTTATGTAAGGAGAAATGACGACTGCAGTAACACTGGAGGTGATTTAATGGTTCTAGTAACACTACAGGTGATTTAATGGTTCTAGTAACACTGCAGGTGATTTACTGGTTCTAGTAACACTGCAGGTGATTTACTGGTTCTAGTAACATTGCAGGTGATTTACTGGTTCTAGTAACATTGTAGGTGATTTACTGGTTCTAGTAACATTGCAGGTGTTTTACTGGTTCTAGTAACATTGCAGGTGATTTACTGGTTCTAGTAACATTGCAGGTGATTTACTGGTTCTAGTAACATTGCAGGTGATTTACTGGTTCTAGTAACATTGTAGGTGATTTACTGGTTCTAGTAACATTGCAGGTGATTTACTGGTTCTAGTAACATTGCAGGTGATTTAATGGTTCTAGTAACATTGCAGGTGATTTACTGGTTCTAGTAACATTGCAGGTGATTTACTGGTTCTAGTAACATTGTAGGTGATTTACTCTTTCTAGTAACATTGCAGGTGATTTACTGGTTCTAGTAACATTGCAGGTGATTTAATGGTTCTAGTAACATTGCAGGTGATTTAATGGTTCTAGTAACACTGCAGGTGATTTACTGGTTCTAGTAATGAAGTTAAATGGAGGGCTATGGTTCATTTTTACAAAGATAATTATTTTATGTGGAAATAATGTAAGCACGATACAAAATAAGGCAGGGAAGAATGACAATCATACAATGCTATGTACCCATGAACGATGCAGATGATGAAATGAGAGACGATTTCTATTACCAACTACAACTTATCAACAAAATACCTAAACACGACATCCTAATTATCATGGGGGACTTCAAAGCCAAGGTAGGAAAAGATAACACCGTCATCGAAAAAGTAATGGGGAAATAAGGAATTGATACGGTAAATCAGAACGGAGAAAGATTAATTGAAATATCTCTAAAAGAGGGCATTGTCATTGGAAGAACAATATTTCCACACAGAGATACATAAAACAACATAGATATCTCCAGAAACCAGATAGATCATTTTTGTATTAGAAAACATTTCAGAACATCTCTGATAGATGTAAGAGCATATGGGGGTGCAGATGTCAACAGTGATCACATCCTGTGTATAGGGAGGATAAGACTTAAACTAAAGAGCCAACACTAGAAATCAGTACTCATAAACATAAACAGTCATAGCCTACAAGATGAAAATACTAACAGTCATTTCAATCTGGAACTTACCGAACATTTCGCAGCACTCAGCGATGCAGACGAGACAGATATAGATGAATTATGGAATTAATACAGCACAGCCATAATCACGGCAGCAAAAGCAGGTGCTGGACTTCAATCAACAAAGAGAAAAGCATGGATATCAGATAACACATGGAAATACATACATGAAAGAGGAGCAGCCAAATTAGCCATGTTGAGTGTAAAGACAGATCTTGGAAACGTTTTACCAAAAAGCAACATACAAAGAACTAGATAATAAAGTAAAAAGTTCAGCTAGAAGAGACAAAAGAGAATATATGGACAATATGGCAAAAGAAGCAGAAAATGCAACAAAAACAGGAGACCACAAAACTCTATATAACGTATAGAAGAAGCTAACAGGTGCTATTACCTCCAGAGAAAGACCAGTCTTTAGCAAAACAGACAACCTGTTAACATCATGTAAGGACCAAAAGCAAAGATGGGCCAAACACTTCCAAGAAATACTTAATCGATCACACCCAAATGAATTAATAAATCTTGAAACCGATTTATCAGTCCCACAGCTAAATGTCAACTAAGGTGAAGTTACACTGAATGAAATTGAAACATCAGTGAATTTATGGCTAACAACAAAGTTGCAGGTGAAGATGAAATAACAGTCGAAGTGTTAAAAGCTATTAACAGTGACAACATGAGCAAACTACAGAGAATGTTTAATACAATTTGGAAAGAAGAAAAGGTCCCTTCTAAATGGAAACAAGGAATCATTGTTAAAATACCCCCAAAACAGCAACCTCAGTGACTGCAATAACTGGAGGTGTGTAACCTTACTATCACTTGTGTCAAAGGTGTTTTGTAAAGTGATTCTGAATAGAATGAAGGATGTAGTGGATACTGCAATGAGAGAAGAAATGGCAGATTTAGAAAAGGGAGAAGCTGTTTCGGCCAGATCTTTACTCTAAGAATAATACTTGAAGAACATATTGAAAACTAGAAACCATTAATACTGAACTTCATAGACTTTAAAATATCATACACAGAGATTCATTGTGGAGAATTTTAAGACTTTATGAAATACCATTTAAAATTATCAACATCATTAGAGATATCTACAACGGATATGTTTGTGCAGTCAAGACAGAAGAAGGAATGAGCGAATGGTTTCAGACTGAAACAGGCGTGAAACAAGGATGTATATTTTCTCTATTGCTTTTTGGAACTGCCATAGACTATATAATGAAAAGATGCTGCACAGGTAAAACCAGCATTGAGTGGGTACATCGGACCCAAACAGAAGATCTTGATTTTGCAGATGACATAACTCTTATCAGTGACAATGTGAAATCGATGCAGGAAAAAACAGATTCCCTATCTTCCTTAGATAACAAGGTAGGTCTTGAAATTAATAGAGACAAAACAAAAATAATGAAACTTCTCATTAATCAAGAAGGAAAAATATATGTAGAAGGAACATCTGTTTATGATGGAAAGCAATTTGCATACCTTGGCAGCTACATAGACCAGGATGGTGACACTAGGAAGGAAGTTAGAATTAGAATTGCAAAAGCAGCATTGCCCTTCTAAAATCTTGAGAACATATTGAATTCAAAAGTTATAAGCACAAAAACCAAGTTAAGATTATTCAATTCAAGTGTGATATCCACCCACATGTATGTATGCGAACGCTGGAAATCAACTGGAGAAGTAGACAAGAAATTAGACTCTTTTTAAAACAAATGCCTCATGAAAATACTTGGTATAAAGTGGAATGAATTTAAGAACAACACACAGATAAGACAGATCAGCAAACAACAACCTATCTCATGGGTGATTAGAAAAAAGAGGGACATATGTAGGCCATGTAATGAGAAGAAACAGTCAGAATATACCAAAACAAGCTGTAAAAGTGGAAAACAACAGGCCGAAGAAAAAGAGGTCGACCACGTGAAACTCTAAAGAGGACATTGTTAAGAGAAGCCAGTTTAGTGGGCATAACATCCCTTGATGAAGTCGGAAAAACTCGCCGAAAACAGGAAAACTTGGCAAACAACTATGCGAGCCCTATGTGACGCTTAAAGGCACGGGAAGGATGTAAGATAAGAATGTAAGCTACCATTATACCAAGATTGTATGTGTTTGTAACAATTCCCGATGAGGCACACAGAGATTGTGAGGAGCCACAGAAATGAGCTTTTCGACACAGACTAATATGTCTGGTCATGAAATAAACAAGTGCAGAAGTTCTGAAGCAAACTGCAGAACATGGAATACGATTTAAAGTAATAAAGAAAAGGCAACTGGAATATTTTTGACATGTGTAAAAACAGAGGTTAGAGAACAACATAGTCATCGAAAACACAGGTCAGAAAAGAGGATGTCAAGGACAAATTATATAATAACCTTGAAATGGTTTTGAAAAACAAAAACACCCAAATATAATAGACTGACAAATAGTATGAGAAACAGAATGATGGACTGTATTTGTCAGAAAGATGAAGAACTGGTGGAAGGGAACTGAACTGAATATAAACACCAGGGAAAGCTTATAATGGAGATATATGAAAGCCAACACCTGCCCCTCGGCCCTTATATACACAATTAGTTATTGTACAATCTTATATACACAATCAGTTATTGTTCAGTCTTATATACGCAATCAGTTATTGTTCAGTTTTATATACAATCAGTTATTGTTCAGTCTTATATACGCAATCAGTTATTGTTCAGTTTTATATACAATCAGTTATTGTACAATCTCTTCATGTGTTGTTGTTACTACCTGACTGGTATAGAGACCCTACTTAAGATAAAATAAAAAAAAATTCTATTTCTTTCAGTCTCTTCCCCGTCCAGCTGGATGTACGCTTTCATTGCCGTCATATGCATCTTGGGTGTGTTAGTCATCATTATTATCATCATCTATTTTATCAAGAAACGCTTTCACAACAAGGGCGATAACTTTACGGAATTTACAGTTCAGGCAGCTAAAAATGTTAGTGGTGAAAGGCAATGTAATATTCAAACAGGTAATTATTTTAATAACGTATGTAAGTAGTAAGATATATTGTTTGTATGTAAGTGCTAAGATACACTGTATATAAGTAGTACAATACATTGTTTGTATGTAAGTAGTACAATTTATTGTTAGTATGTAAGTGGTAAGATACATTGTTTGTTTGTAAGTGGTAAGATACATTATATGTATGTAAGTAGTAAGATACATTGTTTATAAGTGGTAAGATACATATTTGTATGTAAGTGGCAATATACATTATTTGTATGTACGTAGTAAGATATATTATTTGTATGTAAGTGCTAAGATACATTGTTTGTGTGTAAGTAGTAATATACATTGTTTGTATGTAAGTAGTACAATATATTGTTTGTATGTAAGTAGTAAGATATATTGTTTGCATTTAAACGGTATGATACTTTGTTTGTATGTAAGTAGTAAGATACATTATGTAAGTATTACGATTCATTGTTTGTATGTAAGTAGTTAGAGACATTGTTTGTATGTAGGTAGTAATATACATTGTTTGTATGTAAGTAGTTAGAGACATTGTTTGTATGTAGGTAGTAATATACATTGTTTGTATGTAAGTAGTTAGAGACATTGTTTGTATGTAGGTAGTAATATACATTGTTTGTATGTAAGTAGTAAGATACATTATGTAAGTAGTACAACACATTGATTGTAAATAGTAAGATACATTATTTCTACGTAAGCAGTAATGTACATAGTTTGTATGTAAATAGTACGATACATTATGTTAGTAGTACAGTACATTGTTTGTATGTAAGTAGTAAGATACATTTGTTGTATGTAAATTGTACGATACATTATATAAGTAGTATGATACATTGTTTGCATTTAAGAGGTCTGTTATCAGAATACCTTTGAGTGACAGTTGAAACTATATAAAATCAATGGTAAATACTTCCCATAGGTCCTGCATTATTTTGTCATGATCATCCTACCGTTTCTTCCTATGGAAGGTTGGCTGCAATAAATCTTCACCTTACTCTATCCCATTTTTTTCCACAGTGCTCCAAGCCAAGATGAATCCAGTCCATATTTGTTTTAAATGTTGTCCATCCATCTATGTCGATGTCGTTCTCTTGATTGACATGACAGAGGAATGTAGTGATTAATAACAATATACTACAAAATACTGAATATTGGAAGAAATAATGAGACTGGTCAAAGATTTTAAACGTCTGTGATACTGGAGACATGAAACATGTGACAACCTGTTGTTGTTGTTTATATGTATTTTATGTTGCTCTTTTCAGATCCAAACTCTAAGATACAGACATTTCCTACAGCCACGAAACAGTCAGAGAAAAAGGGATCTATTGGTCTAAACAACACATCAGGGTCTAGTAGTACTGAATTTTATGACAAGGCAACGCCAGATGAGGAAATCTATGAAAATCTTCGAGAGTCCATGTACGAGCTACCATCTTAGTAGAGTTCCCAGCATGGCCGACTTCTCACTGTGGGAATAAATATGATTTTAGTGGCGCTGATAATTGTCTATAACTTACAAGATGTTATATATGTATTTTTATTCTTGGTATTTTATCTTTATTGGTAAATGAAAGGTTGAAGGTTACACATATAAACACATTCAGAACTACACCAATGAAAGAAAACAAAACACAATCAATAATGCTTCTTCTAATAATCATAAACTTATATTGACGTACATCAACTGTTTACATGCTTAGCAAAATCAAACAAATGAATCATCAATTTATATGTTAGTTGTCAGCTTATTTTGCTATCAACATAATCATTAAAATAATGTCTTTAAATATGAGGCGGCCTGGTTAGATGAGTGGTTAGCTGAGTGTTTAGCTGACTGGTTAGGCGCTCGGTTTACTAATCTGGTGGTACCGGGTTCGGTCCCAGCTGTGGCATTTTTTTTTCTGGTGCACACTGAAAAAGGCCCCGAGGTTGACACAGCCTCTAAAAACGGGTACCAGAGAATTCTAGGAAGGTAAAGCCGCCAAACGTGATACTGACCACATCACACTTTCATGTGCCGAAGGTCATGGAAAATACGGGCCTAACACCGTATTCTCCAATATGCCTTAATGGCATGGAAACAGGAATTTTACTTTTACCTTTCAATATATATATATATATATATATATATATATATGTCAGGGGTGCATATTGTCACCCTACTTATTTAACTTGTATACTGAAAATATAATGAGGAATGTTAGACAAGATGTAGACAAAGAATATTAGGTTGCCATAACAGTTGGAGGTTATGAAATACCAGAGATTAGATATGCTGATGACACAGTATTACTGTCCACAACACTAGAAGGAATGGAAAAACTAACTATGTCAGTCCGCAAGAACAGCGAAGAGCAAGACCTCTATCTTAATGCAAAGAAAACTAAAGTGATGACAACTGACAAAACAAACAAAGCAACTGAAATATGTATCAATGAGGAAAAACTGGAAGAAGTGGAGAGTTTTGAATATCTTGGATCACTACTAACTAATAACGGAGATACAATGAGGGAAATTAAAAGGAGGACATCTATTGCTCTTCAGAAAGTAAAACAAATAAAGAATCTGTGGAGAGGAGCAAACAGAACCAGAAAAATAAGATTTTTAAGGGCATGCATCTTTCCCATCGCAACATATGCCTGTGAGACCTGGACACTTAACAAAACAGCTGAGAAACACATAAATGCCTTTGAATGTAAATGCTATAGAAGAGTTCTCCACATATCGTGGACACAAAAAAGAACAAATATATCTATACTACAAGAGCTTAATATTGAAGAAGGCTGGCTAGTGAAGAGGATTAAAGAGAGAAAACTTAAATATTTTGGACACATTAAACGTCATGATAATTTAGAGAAGACCGTATTGGAAGGATACATAATGGGAAAAAGAAAAAGAGGAAGACCGAAACGAAGATGGCTGCAAGACATCGTTGATGATCTGGAAATGGATGCAGAAGCAGCAGGCCATCTTGCTCACAACCGAGAGGCCTACAGGAGTGCTGTTTGGGAGGCAAAGTTCCGCAAGGGACATGCAAAGGAATGAATGAATATATATATATATATATATATATATATATATATATATATATATATCTGAACCTTAAGTGCCCAGGGCACATGGGGCTTCCGCAAGGGTTTTCCACAAATGCCTGTCATTCGCCTTTTTTTCAGCTCTTGCCCAGGTGAGCCCTCTATTGCTCAACATCATTTCTGCTGTTCTTCTCCGTGTCTCTTTTGGTCTACCCTTACTTCTGTTCCCCTGTGGTGTCCATCTTAGTGCTATTTTTGGTAGTGATTTATCAACGATAAATTAGCAGAGATCAGTAAAACAATTTTACACATGTATGTTAGTTTGATTTGCCATAAAAGTCGTTCTCTGTATGAAATATCACAATAATACAGATTAAGATTCTGACTGCAAACATAAACTAATTGGCATATATTGCGTGCAAACATGTTCTTACATTGTACACAGTAATACATGATCATGATCACATACACAACCCATAATTTGCACGTTGCAATACATGATATGCCGGCTAGCGTAGTGGTTAGAGCACTCGTCTAGCAACCAAATGGTCGAGGGTTCGAATCCCCAGCTGAGCGGGATTTTTTTTCCGACCAATACGGCCCCGAGGTCGACCCAGCCTCGTAAAATGGGTACCAGAGAAAATCTGGGAAGTAAAGGCAGCGAGGAAAGGAACTGGTCACCCTACCTCACACGCTGATGACCCAGCATAATGAGGTCTCTAACGCTTCACCCCCTACGGCATTTGCTATGGGACTATCTTTACTTTTACTTTAATACATGATATCGTACATAGAATCATTATGATGATATCGTACATAGAATCATTATGTTAATATGGAATTCTGATTATTCAGTGCATATTTCTATTATCTAAATCATACCTTGGAGACTTTTGAATATCTTGGATTACTCCTAACTAATAATGGAGATACAATGAGGGAAATTAAAATGAGGACATCTATCACTCTTCAGAAAGTAAAACAACTAAAAAGTTTGTGGAGAGGAACAGACAGAACCACAAAAATAAGGTTTTTAAGTGCATGTATTTTTCCCATCGCAACATATGCCTGTGAGACTTGGACACTTAACAAAAAGCTGAGAAACACATAAATGCCTTTGAATGTAAATGCTATAGAAGAGTTCTTAAATATCATGGACGCAAAAAAAAAGAACAAATATATCTATACTACAAGAACTTAATATTGAAGAAGGCTGGTTAGTAAAGAGGATTAAAGAGAGAAAACTTAAATATTTTGGACACATTAAATGTCATGATAATCTAGAGAAGACCGTCTTGGAAGGATACATAACGGGAAAAAGAATGAGAGGAAGACCAAGGTAAAGATGGCTGCAAGACATTGTTAACGATCTGCAAATGGATGCATCAACAGCAGGGCATCTTGCTCACAACCGAGAGGCTTACAGGAGTGCTGTTAGGGAGGCAAAGTTCCGCAAGGGACATACAAATGAATAAATGAATAAAATCATACCTAAGTGATGACGGGTCTGGTCAGAGAAGAAAAGTACAGAATGTACACAACTTGCACGCATCCACATAACAAAAGTATAAACCGATTATTAACTTACATGTACATGGTTTTCAACCGACAATAAACATCTCATTCACGCTTGCACGACAAATGACCTTCCTCCGACCCCGCTGGGCCCTACGTGGTTAGCGTACAAAGACCGACCTGTTGAAATACAATCATGTTTTCTCTGTATACCTGGTCAGAGACAGCTTTTCACGGAATTGTGCACTTCTGGTACTAACCTGTCTCTGATCCATTATTTATACGCTCTAGGGTTGCCAATCAACCTACGTAACTAGTACTTATATATTCCCTACACCACTACGGCCAAGTTCCCATTGAACTTATGTCACGCTTGAGTGATTGTCATTTGGATCATATTAAGATTCTGTCATTTAGTTGTAACATTTTGATTTGTTAACTGTAGTTTTTAACCGTACTGATTTATTATCATGCAATTTTTTAACGCTCGAGTTTTTGTCATCTGGTTATCTGACCGTATTGTCAGGTTGCTTTAACCACACTGAGGGTTGCCATGTGGTTTTACAGTGCTGATTTTACAAAAATCACACCGTTTTAATCATATGAGTTAAGCGTGTATTTAAACCACAATGATTTTTAAAAAGCTAAAGCTGTAATGTATATTGTACTCATTATTGTATTCAAGTTTTTATTTCTTTTTAATGTTGCCATTTATTTGTACCACATTTTATATTTAGAATTACGAGTTTCATTTTCCATTTAGAATTCATTTTTATATTCCGATATATATTGCCAAGTTATATATATATATATATCCAGAAGGCAGTCCAACAATCACAATAAGGGCAATGGACAACATGGGAGGAAGTCCTGCAGAGATCACTAACATGGAATGACATCTGGAAAATGGCACCCTTGAGGCTCAGCTTCATCATCAGAGCTACTTATGACCTTCTGCCTACAGGCTCCAACCTATACAAATAGGGTGTATCAGAATATAAAAAGTGCCCTCCCTGCAACGAAAGGCAAACATTGGAACATGTGCTGTCAGCATGTAGAGTGTCTTTAGGGCAAGGACGGCACACCTGGCGGCACAACAGAGTGCTGCAGGAACTAGTAGCCATCGTAGACAGGGCAAAAGATAAAGCAAATAACAGGAAAAGAGTTGAGGTCCCACCTAAATACTTCATAGGGGCTGGTATGAGATCAGATATTGAAATCAGGGACATTCCCTTACCATCACTGCTAGATGGTACAAATGACTGGGATGTGATAGCGGACCTTCCAGAAAGAAGAGAATACCCGACTGCCATCAAGAACACAGGAATGCGACCGGACATTGTAGTGTACTTCACAGAAAAACAGGAATTAATAATGATCGAGCTTACGGTCCCGTACGAAACTAGAATAGAGGAACAGCATTTATTCAAATTGGAGAAGTACAATGATCTGGTCAAGCAACTGAGACAGGGGGCAGGAATCAGGGCAAAAGTGATAGCTGTAGAAGTGGGAGCAACATCAGCATATGACCTATGTAAAGAACTAGGCCTAAAGAGACAAGCAAGAGCAAGGGCAATGAGAAGCCTTTCAGAAACAGCAGAAAAGGCCTCATGCTGGCTGTGGAGTATGCGAAACAAGCATTGGCAACATAAGTAATTTCATTTGCCAGAACCAATATCAGTCCTCCGTAGCTAAATCGCTAAAGACGCACTTCAAAAAGTGCAGTGGCAACGGAAGATCACGGGTTCAATCCCGTGACTGCGAAAAAAAAGGCAACAACTCACAAGACCTCTGGGAGTCATGACCCAGAGGGGCCCACCCTCCTTAGAGTGTCAGGAGTTTAATAGGGCCGAAACACTTGTCTGAGGAGAGGGGTACTTCCTCTGATGATCTGAAGAGTTGTGTTGTTGTTCCGCTCTCTACAGTAGAGAGTTTTCTGCATATATATTCAGTGTATTAATCTGACCTTGCAAGCCTTCTTTTGAGTCGTCAACTAGAGCTTGGTCATTTGCAAGTAATAGTTCGTTTATTGTTATGTCGTCTTCTGTTTGTTCTATTTCATTTTCTTGATTTTTTTGCTGTCCAAAAATCCAACAGAAATAACAAACAGCGATAAAGGAGAACCAATATGTGACCCAACAGATGTTATCGATATATTTTATAAATAGCAGCGGAGATAAGATGCAACCTTGGCGAACGCCAGATTTAATAATAAAGGGTTCAGAATGTCCTCCTATTGCTCTGATGATGCCACTTCCGTTGTTGTACAGACTCTTACATAGATTTATTAGATGATTGGTAACCCCATATTGTTTAAGGACTTCCATAGTTTGTTCCTGTCCACTCTGTCGAATGCTTTTTCCTGGACAACAAAAGCCAAGTAAAGGGCAAATAATGCGTCTGTGCATCCTCTGTTTTTCCTAAAGCCTTGTTGAAGTTCACTCAGCTGGGGCTCTATCATTGGTCTTGATCTCTTCTCAAATTTTTACAAAATAACTTTCCTGTATGGCTTAATAAGGAAACCCCTCTGTATTGTGTGCAGTCTCTTTTGCTGCCTTTATTTTTCCACAGTGGGGGTGATTATGGTATTCTTCCAGTCTTGTGGGGTTTCTTGTTTGGTCCAAATTAGGCCGAATAGTCTGTGTAGCCATGCTATGCCTACTTCCTTTGGTTCTTTAAGTAGTTCGTTGGTTAGTTCATCTTGCCCTGCAGCTTTACCCCTTGGTGCCAGTCTTATAGCTTCTCTGATTTCTGATCTGAGTATATCAGGTTCTAACTCTGTGGAAATTTCTATGTTGGGGTTACTTTGGTCTGTGGTCTCAGTTGGGATGTTGAGTAATTGATCGAAGTATTGTCGCCATCTTTCTAGTATCTGTTTAGGGTCACATATTGGTTCTCCTTTCTCGCTGTTTATTATTTCTGTTGGGTCACATATTGGTTCTCCTTTCTCGCTGTTTATTATTCATGTTGGGTCACATATTGGTTTTCTTTTAGCATTATTTATTATTTCTGTTGGATCACATTGCTCTGTTCTGGTTCTCATTGTGTTCAGCTTTTTGTAGAAGAGTTTTGTTGCTTCTTTGTGGTTGTCGTTAAGTGTATCACCGTATACCTCCCAGTCTTTCTCCTTTTCCCCATATGAAAATTAGCATAGGCAAAAGAGAAATCATGACCATCGCAAGAGTAGACACACCAATAAACATTACACTGGAAAACCATAGGCACATAGGGATATGGTGTTAGTCCCCATATTTTCCTTGCCCTGTCAGCACACTAGAGGGTGATATGGTCAGTATCACGCCTGGTCTGTCATTTGCAGTAAGTTCGCTAAGTTCATTTTTGCTCTCTGACAAACTTAGCATATTAACGCCGTCTGTCCGTCTGTCAGTGGTAGGTGTGCCTATATCACTCATATAACTTATAGAGCTACTGTCAGTGGTAGGTGTGCCTATATCACTCATATAACTTATAGAGCTACTGCCAGTGGTAGGTGTGCCTATATCACTCATATAACTTATAGAGCTACTGTCAGTGGTAGGTGTGCCTATATCACTCGTATAACTTATAGAGCTACTGTCAGTGGTAGGTGTGCCTATATCACTCGTATAACTTATAGAGCTACTGTCACTAGTAGGTGTGACTACATCACTCATATAACTTACAGTGCTACTGTCAGTGGTAGGTGTGCCTATATCACTCCTATAACCTACACTGTTAATGCTAGGTGTGCCTATATCACTTCTATAACCTACACTGTTAATGCTAGGTGTGCCTATATCACTCCTATAACCTACACTGTTAATGCTAGGTGTGCCTATATCACTCTTATAACTTATCATGGTACTGTCCGACTCACACGACTCAGTCTCAAGTGGTAGGTAATGGTGTCACGATCTGATGACAGTATCAGTCTATAATACTGTAACTGATTGTTATTTCTGACCTTGCTCTTTGATCTTGTGTGCTGAGTTTGCTGGCCTGCCTCACGACTCCTCGGATTGTTTGTAGAGCCCCCCCCCCTCCTGTTTGGTCCTGTGTATTGTGTGTCGTTCAAGGAACTGGACTGTCCAGTTTTGGAGTCTTTTCAGTTTTTTCCTTCATTTGTACTTGTTCTGTGTGGCATTAACAGGGTCTACCTCGGTTATCTGTATCTGAGGTAGAGTCTCTCACGCTGCTCCTCTCCTCATCTTCTGGAGCTGCTACATAAGTTGATTTCCTTCGTTTGGAAGCGGTGGGTGAGATCAGCCAATCTGTGTCTGCTAAGGTCAAGTATTTCACATGTGCCCTGCTAACTGATTATTTATTACATACGTAACTGGTGTTAGTTTCTCCATTACTGTATGATATAGCTTCCATTTGCTATCCATTTTCGACGTTCTATGGTGATTTCTATAATATACGTTATCTCCGACCTTTGAACTCTGTAAGTTTGGCTCCTTTATCTGTGTATGCCTCCTGTCTTTTCCTCGCCTTCTTTATGTTTCTATATAGGGTGATAAACGCCTTCTGTTGTTCATGTAAAGATCACTCGTGCACAAGTTCTCCTATGTACGTTTGCCTCGGTTTAAGGAGATTGTCCAGAGGCAGTACTAGATGTCTTGTGTAAAGGAGGCAGAAATTAGAGAATTTCGTACTTTCGTTACTATTCATTGTAATGGTTGCTAGGGTTGAATTTGAATGCATGTCCCAAGTGGAAGGGTTATCTGCCACCTTTTTTCGACTATATATCGTGCAACGGTCAATGTTGTCTTTCGTTTCTAGCATTGCTCTCTGGTCTGTGAAAAGATGTAGCCACCTGGTGAATATTCATTCTCTCCAACGTTTATTTCATTGCTTGCTCTATGTTCTCTGGTCCATTGTCAGATAACAGTTCTAAGGGACATCCGTGGCGTGGGATAAAGTCTTCAATTAGCAGGTTAGCAGATGTCTCACTTGTCCTATCTGGCAACGGAAAACATTCTGGCCAAAGACTATAGTCATCCACGACATGAACAATGTATTTGTTCCACGCCGCGCTAGTGTGGTATGGTCCTGAAACATCTACGCTAACTCTCGCCATGCTGCATGTGTTCTGGAGTGAAGAGTTTTGTAACTTCGAAATGTCGTGTCTTACTTATCAGGCACCCATCGACATGCGCGTACACCGCCTCTCAGAGATTCGGCTAATAATATTTGCTTCTGATAGTATAATATTCTTTGTCTGTGCCCATATGACCCGTTCCTTCATGATACTGTTGTAGGACCTGGAGTTGTAGGTGAGTTATTACGTATAGTCTGAGTTTGTTGTCTGGGTCTGAGATGAACTATACTACACGGTCAACAACCATGCGCGATGCGCCTCCTTATCTGACGTGTTTACCCCTAGGTCGTCCTTTATCTTTTTAATACTAGCGTCTTTTTCCTGCTCCGCTGTTACATCGGTCTCACGCCGCTTAGGTATGTCTTGCGAATCCTTACCTGGGGGTTGCTACCTGGCACACTCTTTTGGTTAAAACCGGTTGGAATTGAATGAGGTTATCTTGCCCGAGGTATGAAAACTGGAAATGGACACTAAAAGGATTTAAGAAAAGCCCAAAGTCTTGTTGGCATGTGATAGTCTGTGAAATGGTTGACATGGCGAATAAAGAAACCGGATTAGTAATCAATTAGTAGGTACAGGTAGAAAGTTCCAAGGGCAAGAGAGATATGCACACAGAGATACGCATAGAGTGAGCTCAGAGGTACGCACACAGAGATACGCATAGAGTGAGCTCAGAGGTACGCACACAGAGATACGCATAGAGTGAGGGCAGAGGTACGCACAGATGTACATACACATACTCAGTGGCGGAACTAAAACTCCGACACCAAAATACTCAGAGACGAAGATTCGAAGATAATAAGATATTCAGAGACGAAGACACTCGGATACTAAGATACTCGAACACTCCGACAGAGACACTTAGGTAGATAGAGACCAGGGGAGATGTGTAGATAGGAACAGACAAACAGCTACAGATAAATATAGTAGGAGATTTAGAGAGATAGATTTAGTTGAAGTGCTCCTTGTGAAATAGACATCTAGAATCAGACAGTCATGCTGATGTGATGAAGCTACGAGCTAGACTGGCATGTGGATACTTAAGAGAGCTAGAGAAGAGATACCAAAATCGTGTGTAGTGAACAGAAAGAACTCGACTTATATTTAGCCGAAGGTTCATGAGAATGAGAGAGAGAGAGAGAGAGAGAGAGAGAGAGACTATATAGTAATGATTGTGTAATCAAGCTGGTATACACTTTAAGATTGTGTTCTTCGTTGTTTATATCTTGTCTATTGAACTGTTGGAAATTCTACACACCATTTTTACAGGAGTCAACTGGTGTAAATGAACTTAATTCTCATCAAGGACGAATGAAGTTCCAGTACTTGTGCAAGACTTTTCTATGAGACTATTTAGAATCCAGCACTAAAAGCATAATAATATTATGCTTGGTCATTGATTGTCTAAGAGTCTTCGTCCAATAAGCATTATGGTATTCAGGCAGCAACAAATTTTCTTTCTTGTAATGGTCTGCACTTAGCCTTGTATTGTGGGCCTTGCAGTGTTGCATGGTGCTCATTCCTGCTCTTACAGTTCTCTGCCAGGTAGTCTTTGGACAGCCTTTCTTTCTCTTTCCTTGGGGTGTCCAGCACAGGACAGCAGTGTTACTGGGATCCCATTGGAGCACGTGATCAGTCTATTTTGAGCATGCTTTTGTGGCTGTTACAGCAGGGATATCTTCTTGTTCACATTGGTCAAGTAGGTACATATTAGTTACTGCCTGTTGCCAGCAAATATTTAAAATCTTTCTGAGACAGGTTATGTGGAATAAGGATAATTTGCCCATTTCCAGAGTGATCTGTGTACTATTTTATAATGTGAATGTACAACAGTATGGTAAAACACATTATTTTGGTTCTAGCTCTATACTGTGATGGCTTCCAGATGTCTCTAGGTATGACTTAGAAGGTGTCGCATAAACATTAGCTAATACATATTTATACATATATATTTACAAAAGATTTACATATTTTTATTCAATAAGTTTGATATTTTAATTTGTACACATTGCGTGACTGACGAGGACATAGATTACCAGTAACTCCGAGGATGTGCATGACCGATTAGGGCATAAAATAACAGTCTCAGTATGTGCATGACTGATGACCTAAAGTACCAGTCTCAGGATGTGCATGACTGATTAGGGCATAAAATAACAGTCTCGAGATGTGCATGACTGACTGTGTAATTTTAAAATAAACTATCTGAAGACAAGCAGTGCAACAACTATCATCTCTGTGAAAAGGCTCAAGGGAGGTAATATATGGCTGATATAAATTTCTTTTTTTTGTTTTCAAATGTAATATTTTTATGTGAAATTTTTATTTTACTAATAAACCTTGAGGTCTTTTATTTACATTTACATTTTGTTTTATAACCATTGGTATAATATAAATCTAAAACGTGAACAATGGCAGAGTGTGAAAGATTTTTGCTCTCATGATTAAGTCAGTGACTAATGAACTCATCTGTGGAGGACTGTGAATTTCACATGTAACACAAGCTAGCTCCTAACTGTTGATCTGTGCATGTACAAGTTCAGCAACTTCAACATGTTGCAACCTCTCAATGATTGTATCTTATAAGTTTTATTCTTACACTTATTAATACATCAACAAATTTCATACATTTGGTCTCAGCAGGCACACATGTTATATACTGTTATAGACATCTTGTTTGTCAATTTTCTAATTCTCTTCCTCTTCCAGTGAGTATTTTATGTAAATTATCTTTGCTGGGCGTGTGTCAGTAGTTACTGACGTATAAAGTATTGTACTTACATACATGTATGTTTCAGCTCAATTTGGAGTTCACTCAAAGACAAAGTTGTGACAGGAAATCTGGCCAACTTGTTTTATAGCATCCACATTTTGTTTGTCATACTGAACTGATTCCATTCAATCTTGTTTGTCATATTTAACTGACCCTACTCAATCTTCTTTGTCAAACTGAACTGATTTCACTCCTCGTCCTCTTCTTCTTCTTTGTTCGCTTCTACCACCAAGACCGCCCCGTGATCCTACTGAATTTACTCCTGTGTTCCTCGATAGGTCCCATGGTCCCCCTGTGGTCCCCGAAAGGACCACATGAGGTTCAGAGTATCGTAGAGCTAGAGCCTGTATTCTTGGTGGGTCTCAGAAGCGGAATGCATGACACAGTGGTTTTAATTGCACGAGTTTAATCTAGAGTTGGACTTTCTCACCGGAAAACCTCGACTTATTTTGTATATCAGTATATCCCCGTTGGGTGGGAGGTGGTGCCCATCCAGTTTATAGTTAGATTTTCTCAACGGAAAGCCTCAACGTGTTTTGGGATACATGTGTATCCCCGCCGAGTGAGAGGTGGTCGCCCATCCAGTCCAGTGTTGGACTTTCTCACCGGAAAACCTCAGCGCGATTAGGATGCACATCCCCGTCGGGTGAGAGATGGTTGCCTATCTAGACTACCCAGGTCCAGTGTCTCCGACTTCAGCATTTTGTGGTCGTGGCCGCTACCCTTCCTAGTTGTAACCAGGACGGAGCTTTTGTCCAGGAGGACGAATCCTCGCCACTAATGAGTTTCACCCCTGGGCTGAGCCGGTTTAGGCATATTATTCCTGTATGTTCGTGTTTAGGACGTGACCGACCTCTAGAGCGGAGCTACCGTGACATGAGTAGCCAGCAAGTTTCACCCCTGGTTTAAGCCGGTTAGGCATATTTCACCGTTATGACTGTATATCGGATTTGGCCGGCCTCTAGAGCAAAGATGCCGTGGTATGAGTAGCTCTCGCTGCGATACTACTGGACATACCGATTAAGCTTCACTTTATCCTTTCCATCACCTTTTCACATTGGCGCCAAACAGCAACCCTAATTTCTTTCTCGCATTTTCTTCATTGGCCGGGAGGAGTTTTACTCCACGAAGGTGTCCGAAGAATCTCGCCTGCATTGTAATGATCTCACTCAATCTTGTTTGTCACACTGAACTGATCTCACTCAGTCTTGTTTGCCATACTGAACTGATCTCACTCAGTCTTGTTTGCCATACTGAACTGATCTCACTCAGTCTTGTTTGCCATACTGAACTGATCTCACTCAGTCTTGTTTGCCATACTGAACTGATCTCACTCAGTCTTGTTTGTCATACTGAACTGATCTCACTCAGTCTTGTTTGTCATACTGAACTGATCTCACTCAGTCTTGTTTGCCATACTGAACTGATCTCACTCAGTCTTGTTTGCCATACTGAACTGATCTCACTCAGTCTTGTTTGCCATACTGAACTGATCTCACTCAGTCTTGTTTGCCATACTGAACTGATCTCACTCAGTCTTGTTTGCCATACTGAACTGATCTCACTCAGTCTTGTTTGCCATACTGAACTGATCTCACTCAATCTTGTTTGTCATACTGAACTGATCTCACTCAATCTTGTTTGTCATACTGAACTGATCTCACTCAATCTTGTTTGTCATACTGAACTGATCTCACTCAATCTTGTTTGTCATACTGAACTGATCTCACTCAATCTTGTTTGTCATACTGAACTGATCTCACTCAATCTTGTTTGTCATACTGAACTGATCTCACTCAACCAAACAAATGCCAGACTTGGAACAACAGCAGAATGTATTTTTTTTCTGAGTGCTAAGCTCTACCCTAATGAATTAAAGTCAAGACAAGAAGAACAATTTATGTTGCATAAAATAAGATACTAAGAAGTAAACAAATGTTCTTAATAGTCAGTGAAGAAATGTCACAGTACTCCATGGCAGTGTTTCCAAAACAGTGTACAGTGACACACTGGTGTGCCATGAAAGAATCTGACGTGTGATGTCAAATTTGATAGCTGTTTTTTTTTTCAGATTACAGATACATTTGATTATTTGCACAATTATATTTCTAGAAATAAAAATAGATGGAGGTGTGTGGTTCAGTTTTACAAAAATATAGAAAGAGTGATGAAAGTGGACAGAAGAAACAAGAATGGAAGAAAGCAAGATGAGTACTTAAAAATGAAGAAACTACAACAATCCAATGTTTAGCCAAAAATACTTTCTCAAGGATAGCATGCAAAAAAAAAGAACAACAACGAATAAAACACTAAAATTGGATGAAAAATACAGACATAGTTTTTCCTTCCTAAAACCAGTTTTACTGCAGTTGTCTTCTCAATTATATTTCTCTAACAGCTTCACCAGCCTAGTATTTACGGCACATAAAATTATGCTGTTTTAATATTCCTCTATAAGTAAAGAAGACATATGCCTCTATGTATGTTCACATTTTACTTTGAAAACAAGGCAATTGTGTCATAAAGTAGATAGAGGTGCATGGATCAGTTTACACTAAGACAGAAAGAGGAAGGAAAATGGACAGAACTGAGAGTGACAGGGAAAAAAATTAAACAATGTGCAACAATAATGTACTTCACCAAATGCTTTTGTCAAGAATCATTACAACAATAAAACACAAGACACATGGTCAATACAACAATAAAACACAAGATAAATGATCAATATTAATAATAAAACACAAGATAAATTATACATACAACAATAAAACATGAGATAAATGGTCAAGTCAACAAAAACAATACTAGATAAATGGTCAATACGTCAATAAAACACAAGATACATGATCAATACAACAATAAAAAACGATACATGATCAAGACAACCATAAAACACTAGATAAATGATCAAGAAAACAATAAACACTAGAAAAATTACCAGTAAACAATACAACAGTAGATAAATGTTAAAGCCAACAATATAACAAAAGATAAATGGTGAATACAACAATAAAAACACTTTATAAAAATTAATAAAAAAACAACATAAATGATCAATACAACAATTTAAAAAATCAGATAAAATGATCAATACAACAATAAAATACCAGGTATGTGATCAATACAACAATAAAACACATAAGAGATAATGAATATGACAGTACAAAATTAAATAAATGATCAATACAACTATAAAATGCCAGATGAATGATCAATACAGTAATACAACCCTAGATAAATGATCACTTGAACAACAAAACACTAGTTAAATGATCAGTACAACAATAAATCACCAGATAAATGTTCAATACAATAGTAGAACACAAGATAAATGAGATATACAACAATAAAAAACAGATACATGATCAATAAAACACTACATAAATGATGAATACTACAAATCAACAGTATATAATCATTAAAACAGCAGTAAAACATAACATAAATTATCAATAGATCAATAGAACGCTAGATAAATGATCAATACAACAATAAAACACAAAATATATGCTCAATTCAACAATAAAACACTAGATAATTGATCAGTACAACAATAAAACACAATATAAATGATCAAAACAGCAATAAAACACCAGATAAATGAATTAACAACAAACGAAAAGTTAAAGTTCTTTGCTATCCTTCTCGTCAGAAAATAGCGCACAAAATGGGCCCAGACAGATAAAAGTAAATACGAAGTAAAAAAAATGGCGGTTAGCTTAGATATAAGAGAAAGAAATAGTGACCAAAAAAAAATGTGAACAACATTTTTATGTCACAGATAAGAAAAAGAAAATGCCAGATAACTATAACTAAACCCCAACAAAAGTCATCCAGACTGCGCTAATAGTAGAAGTGAAAAAAAATATTGGGATTAAAGAACAGAATAAGAGGACAGTTAGTTGATACATCAGAGCCTTCTACCACGATAATGTATAAACTAAGAAAAAAGTAGGAACAGCTTTATTACTTAACGGCTACAAAGTTGTGGCGTTTCGGCGTGAGCCTTAATCATACAAAAAACATACAGGACGAAGAATTAGAGAGAGGAGATAAAGTATATTCACATGAATCCTATTTTAAATAAATAAATAAAATGAATAGAGCACTTAGCTTGAATGAATATGTAGATTTTCCTACGGTCGTTCAGAAATTCATTGAAAGAATATGGAGCTTTTCCGACATTCGTTCAGAAATATACGTTTTTTCCTAGTTTATACATTTTGATATTCCAGCTTTACTGTAGTGCTTCATGTATAGTTGTATATTTATACACTAACTATTGTCTAGCACGATAACAAGTGTCTAGTTAGAACACTCACTGGCTGGACTAACTGGTTCAAGATGACATCTGTCGGGAGTTTCACAAGGATGCCTGCTCTCTCCCCTACACTTTTTTTTCTTCATATAAATGGACCAGATCATCAAGAATGCAAATGCAGAACCAATTAACTGATTTAATTAAATTAACTGATGTTCTCAGACGACCAGAATGATGAAGTACAAAATCAATCATATCAGCAGCCTCGACAGTCAGCAGCTGCATAGAATACAGAATGAAGATAAATATTGGGAAAACAGAAACACTAGTGATAAGAAGAACCCCGAGAGAATGTAACATTTCTATAAATAACACCAGACACGAGCAGGTTACTGAATCCAAATATCACAGAAGCATATTTACACTGGACGGAAAAATAAAGAAATCGAATGCAGAATTCATAAAGCAAAAAATGCTCTCTATCAGCTGGCACTAAACCTAAATCTTCCAAACATCTTGATGGGCGCCAAAAACAAATCTTTCAAACAATATTCACCCCACCTCCGTGCTATCAGAGCCCAACATGGACGCTCACCAAATAACATGAGAGAAAGATAACAACATGTGAGATGAAATGCTTAAGAAAAATGGTAAGCAAGACAAGAAGGGATCAAGTGCGAAAGGAAATAATCCTGCAAATGTGGGAAGAGCATTTGTAGTCAAGGACTACACGAAAATCTGAGAGTTAAGTGGTTCAGACATTTGATACGCATAAATCTAGAACAACCAGCGCCACTTTCGTACAACCATCTGGATGTATGGCTCCAGGACGACCAAGTAAAAACTGGATAGATGGAGTGAAAGACGCAGTGAGGAGACATAACATGACAGCAACCCAGTCCTCTCAACTTACTCTGGACTGATGTCTGAAACTCTCTGACATGAGGAAAAAATACAGGCATAAAGTGTGTTTTATTTTGGAGGATTATGATTCAAATCTGTAATATACTGAGAAAAAAAGAGTATAAGTACTGACATAATTACTATAAATGTCCGCACCATAGTTTGTTATGATGCAGTAGTTCCCAAACTCTAGTTCTGGTTATGATGCAGTAGTTCCAAAACTCTAGTCCTGGTTATGATGCAGTAGTTTCCAAACTCTAGTCCTGGTTATGATACAGTAGTTCCCAAACTCTAGTCCTGGTTATGGTGCAGTAGTTCCCAAAATCTAGTCCTGGTTATAATGCAGTAATTACCAAACTCTAGTCCTGGTTATGATGCAGTAGTTCCCAAACTCTAGTCCTGGTTATGGTGCAGTAGTTCCCAAAATCTAGTCCTGGTTATAATGCAGTAATTACCAAACTCTAGTCCGGGTTATGATGCAGTAGTTCCCAAACTCTAGTCCGGGTTATGATGCAGTAGTTCCCAAACTCTAGTCCTAGTTATGTACAAGTCCACGAAGCAAGTTTATATTATATAGATTATTATGTAATGTGTCAAGATTTTAATTTAATAACAAATGTCTAGGTAAGAAGGAAGCAGTGAATTATCATTAATTTCAGTGGTTCATGACTTGAAAATGTCTGAGGACCGCTGATATTTAATATCTTCTAGCTAGCAACAGCTGTACTATCTCCTGGAGACTATACGTGTCGGCTTTATTTTTTTTTTATCAGTATAAGGAAAGAATAGAATGACTATTTCTATGCTGACAAATATATGCTTGTCCGACATCATATGCTACTGTAGGTTACACATATCAGAAAGTGAACAGGAAGAATGAGTAACATGTCATAAAGTCACAAGAACAAAGTTATTACTCGGGGCACTTATCAGAAACTCCCATGGAAACGTTGACAGTTTTTAAGTGGCAGTTGCCAAGTATATTGTGGTACAGGTTCCAGGAGCCTTTGATGTCACTATATCAAGTATGTTAATGGAAATCGAAGCTGTGTCGACACAAGCTGTGTTGATGCTGTTAATGGTGCCATTGTGCCACTGTGGGGGGTTTCATAGTGTACGAGGTGTGGTCAAAAAGCCATGTATAACCAGGCGCGTTGTCATGGTGATGTTGCCACTCACCGCTCTCAAGAAATGTCGGCCTTTAGTGACGAACTGCGTCCATCAAACACCACAAAACTTCACAGTAGTGTCCCTTGTTGATTGTCTGACCTTGTGGAACATATTCATGATGCACATTTTCACCGTAGTCGAAAAAAAAGAACAGCATTGTCTTGAAATGTTTGCGATTCTGTCGTGCTTTTTTGGTCAGGAGATGTCGGGGTCTTTCGGGGTCACACCCATAAACCCACAATTCGCCACTAGCTGTGATTGTTTTTACAAGGTTTTCCTCGTTTTCGACACATTCAAGCAGGTCACGACCAGCCAAAACGCGGACCTGTTTCTGGTCAAATGAGAGCACTCTTTGCACGTCTCATGCCCAAGTTATCCGTAAGAATCGACTGAACTGAACCGCAACTAACGTGTAAGTCTCCAAAGACGTGACCTAAGCCAGGTGTGTGGTATATGCCAAGGTCATCCTGTGTCTATCTGCTTTCTGATTACGTCAGATGGTTTCGGAGTTATAACCTCACTCCCAATACTTTTTTGATCACAACTCGTATGCTTTTTAAAACTGATAAGAAATTGCTTCGAAAACAATGCGCTACACTGTTATGCCATTCACATGTGATGAGTCTGACATGGATTTACTGTCTAGGTTATGTGGGAGTACACGGAAATAAAATGACGGATAGATTTGTTGGACAGTCTGAAATAAAAGACAGGCTAAAATAAAAGACAGACTAAAATAAAAGACAGGCTAAAATTAAAGACAGGTTAAAATAAAAGACAGACTAAAATAAAAGACCAGCTAAAATAAAAGACATGCTTAAAAAAAGACAGACTAAAATAAAAGACAGGCTAAAATAAAAGACAGGCTAAAATAAAAGACAAGTTAAAATAAAAGACAGACTAAAATAAAAGACAGGTTAAAGTAAAAGACAGGCTAAAATAAAAGACAGGCTAAAATAAAAGACAGGTTAAAATAAAAGACAGACTAAAATAAAAGACAGGTTAAAATAAAAGACAGGTTAAAATAAAAGACAGGCTAAAATAAAAGACATGCTAAAATAAAAGACCAGCTAAAATAAAATACAGGCTAAAATAAAAGACAGGATAAAATTAAAGACAGGCTGAGAATGGACAAATGTGACATTACTAAAGCTGTTGGAAAACGAAGAACGGGAATAGAAGGACAATGTAATTATAAGGAGGTAGTTAGAACTGGAACAAATTAAAATGCTGGCAGGAGATCAGAAAGGTGTGGACAAAACTCGTCGTAAACAACCAAAACTTGACGAGAACTGTTAGCAAACATAGTCTTGGCTGGATGCTTCGGCAGATAATATATGGTATCAGTATTCTGTATTCTGTAGAGACTGTCCTGAATGTATTGACGCCGGAGTCTGAATTTTGAGCCTTTGAATCTTTCCCACCGAACTCGGAGCTGAGATGGAGCTAGAGAACAATGTCTTAGTTTCTGTAGAGACTGATACTGGAAAGAGACGACGTTCATGAATTATTTCACTTGTCACATGCATCACTTTTGATATTTTCATTTGTTACTACTACGTTTCTTTGTACAGAACAAAGGCTGCACATATTACCACAAGTTACATTATATTTCATACAAACCACATTAAACAGTGACACTTTGTTGTCTCAGTTGCTGATATTTTATTGAAATGTATAAACTAGGAAAACAGTAGTAACAGCTTTATTACTTAACGACTACAAAGATGTGACGTTTCGGCGTGAGCCTTAATCATCCATATGCATACAGGACGAAGAATTAGAGAGAGGAGATAAAGTATAGATTCACATGAATCCTATGTTAAAAAATAAACAAATAAAATGAATAGAACACTTAGCTTGAAAGAAAATGTAGATTTTTCTAAAATTGGTCAGAAATTCTTTGGAAGAATATAGAGCTTATCCGACATTTGTTCAGAAATGCGCCCGTTACTTTGTTCAAAATGTGCTCGTTCAGAAATGTGCAACATGCGCATGATGAAGCGTAAATAATGTTTAAATAGAGACTTGCGATGTGTGATAGGTGGATCTATCTATAGCTTAGAGGTATTATGATTGTCAAAGAGGAGAATGTGATGTGTAGCTAAATAACTGAATAGCTGAATATTGAATCTTCTGGGGTCTCTCTCTATATTTGGGTACTGAGAAACAGATTTACCAACACGGAGTGATAAATAACTGAAGCGAGTAATCTTTGTTTTTCTTCTTTCTGTCCTCATTTTTGTCTATGATGGTTGAAAAGGGGAGAAGACACTTTACCAAGATGGTGAAGACAAAGCTCCCATAACATCATCATAATTTATACTTTTTCTGGGAGTACAGAAGACAAAAAGTCTCTGGAATAAAAATCGCCTATATCAAACATTCGATTTGAACGACCTGCATCAGCCGATATGTCAAGCACAGTAACCGTTGAGGGCAGATCCTTGTATAGCTATAGAAGAATGCAACAGTATGATCCTTTTTCTATCCCTAACGTCTGCAGCAGGTCATCCGTCAGTCATTTCCATGTCCCTTGCGGAACTTTGCCTCCCTAACAGCACTCCTGTAGGTCTCTCGGTTGTAAGAAAGATAGCCTGCTGCTGATGCGTCCATTTGCAGATTATCACCGATGTCTTGCAGCCATCTTCGCTTTGGTCTTCCTGTCTTTCTTTTCCTCAAATTATGTATCCTTCCAGGACGGTGGTCTCTAAATTATCATGACGATATTTAAAATATTTAAATTGAATCTGTTTAATCCTCTGTACTAGCCATCCTTCTTCAATATTTTCTTGTAGTATGGATATATTTGTTCCTTTTTGTGTCCATGATATTTGAAGAACTCTTCTGTAGCATTTACATTCAAAGGCATTTATGTGTTTCTCAGCTGTTTTGTTAAGTGTCCACGTCTCACAGGCATATGTTGCAATGGGAAAGATGAGTGCCCTTAAAAATTTTATTTTTGTAGTTCTGTCTGTTACTCCCCACAGATTCTTTAGTTGTTTTACTTTCAGAAAAGAGATAGATGTCTCCTTTTAATTTCCCTCATTGAATCTCCATTATTAGTTAGTAGTGATCCAAGATATTCAAAACTCTTCACTTCTTCCAATTTTTCCTCATTGATACGTATTTCAGCTGCCTTGTTTGTTTTGTCATTTGTCATCAGTTTAGTTTTCATCGCATTAAGATAGAGGTTTTGTTCTTCAATGTTCCTACGGACTGATATTAGGTTATGCTAGCCTTAAACAAAGAATTAATATCAGACATTCATAGGTTACCTCCCCTCGTAAACTCTGAAAGGTCAGGATCTGTGTACGGAGGTTTTTATGTTTGGCCAGGTGTGGCTTTAAAAAAGTCTCTTAAAGAAGTCCAGGATGTAGGCAGTTTTTAAAACCTGAGACACGGAGATGAAAAGTTGTTTATTATACCCTTCTCACCTTTGTTTATAAATGTTGCAGCGGTGGTTCCTTAGCAGACAGTTAGGCAGGTGCAGGTAGAGTCTATTAACAGTTACCAGAGTGTTCTTGCTTTAATCCTTCTATCACATATAACAGCCAGATTCACAAAGATGACATCACATAATTATAAGAGTCATATTAAAAAAGATTATATCACATAATTATAAGAGTCAGATTCACAAAAATGATATCACACAATTATAAGAGTCAGATTAAAAAAGATTATATCAAATAATTATAAGAGTCAGATTCACAGAGATGATATCACATAATTATAAGAGTCAGATTCACAAAGATGATATCGCATAATTATGAGAGTCATATAAAAAAGTGATATCATATAATTATAACAATCAGATTCACAAAGATGATATCATATAATTATAACAGTCAGTCAGATTCACAAAGATGATATCACATAATTATAAGAGTCATTTTAAAAAAGATGATATCACATAATTATAACAATCAGATCCACAAAGATGATATCACAGAATTATAACAATCAGATTCACAAAGATGATATCACATAATTATAACAGTCAGTCAGATTCACAAAGATGATATCACATAATTATAAGAGTCATTTTAAAAAAAGATGATATCACATAATTATAACAATCAGATCCACAAAGATGATATCACATAATTATAACAATTAGATCCACAAAGATGATATCACATAATTATAACAATTAGATCCACAAAGATGATATCACAGAATTATAACAATTAGATCCACAAAGATGATATCACATAATTATAAGAGTCAAATTCACAAAGATGATGTCACATAATTATAAGAGTCAGATTTAAAGACGCTAGTATGACATAATTATAACAGTCAGATTCACAAATACGATATCACATAACGTACAACATCAAAGCTCAGAGTCTCAAATCTACCTCCTTTCATCTAAGCAAGTTATATTCTTCCCTTTGTGGTACTGAAAGTAACAACTAAACGCAATGCTCATAGAAAATAGGAAATACGCCTCTAATATTAATTCTTTGCTTATCCCTAGAGAATATTTCACGTTTTTTTTTTCTTTTTTCTCTGAATTTGTGAGTCACTTGGTTTTTTTTTTATTATAGGCACCTGTTTCTTTCGAACACACAGCAGACTTTCTTTCTGTACACACAACAAACTTTCATTCTGTTCATATACAACACTTTCATTCTGTACACACAGCAGACTTTTTATTCTGTATACACAGTAGACTTTCAATCTGTACACACATCAGACTTTCATTCTGTACATACAGCAGACTTTTATTCTGTACGGACAACGGACTTTTATTATGTACACACAACAGACATTGCTTCTGTACACACAGCAGACTTTCATTCAGTATACACAGCAGACTTTCATTCCGTATGAAGAAGTATTATTAGGCTGAAAACAGCTGGCGTGCCGACAAGGCACCAGCTATACTAGGATTTTCAGATAGATATACTAGGATTTTCAGATAAATATACTAGGATTTTCAGATAGATATACTAGGATTTTCAGATAGATATACTATGATTTTTAGATAAATATACTAGGATTTTCAGATAAATATGCTAGGATTTTCAGATAAATATACTAGGATTTTCAGATAAATATACTAGGATTTTCAGATAAATAAACTAGGACTTTCAGATAGATGTACTAGGATTTTGAGATAAATATACTAGGATTTTCAGATAGATGTACTAGGATTTTCAGATAGATGTACTAGGATTTTCAGATAAATATACTAGGATTTTCACATAGATATACTAGGATTTTCAGATATACTAGGATTTTCAGATAGATATACTAGGATTTTCACATAGATATACTAAGATGTCCACATAGATATAATAGGATTTTGACATAGATATACTAGTATTTTCAGATATACTAGGATTTTCAGATAGATATACTAGGATTTTCACATAGATATACTAGGATTTTCACATAGATATACTAGGATTTTCAGATAGATATACTAGGATTTTCACATAGATATACTAGGATTTTCACATAGATATACTAGGATTTTCACATAGATATACTAGGAATTTCAGATAGATATACTAGGATTTTCAATTTGATATACTAGGATTTTCAGATATACTAGGATTTTCAGATAGATATACTAGGATTTTCAGATATATACATTAGGATTTCGATTGCTATCTCTGCTAAGTTGTGCCGGAACACAACACGGCATCAACTGAATAGCAAGAACAAGTGGAATGTCTTCTTAGACAGAATTATTCATAAAGAAGTAGTGAAGATCTACTATGCTTTTTATGTTATTCTTGTTGCTGTTGCCTGAAAGATTTTATTCAACTACATTTAAACCATTAGGCAAGACTGTAGTATCTCCTGAGTGACACAACAACAATACGTAGATTCGCTACTACTACAACGAAGACATCAGTGTTTCAAATGAAAAAATCAACTGGACTTTCAACCACACAACAGATCTAACAGCAGAAAAACTCCATCATCAGCTCAATAAGACTCCAACTAAAAATACACATAGAGTACATTCACTGAATGAGAAAAATGAGGGTTGAAACGGATGGAAGATGAGATGAAGCCATAAGGCTTAACAAGATTACAAACATAAGATTCCCGGCGTGATCACACCATATGGGAAGAAACCACTAGCAACAATATCTCAAAAAAATATTACATACTCACAAGATTGTCGAAAACTTCACACAAGTAACAAATTCCAACAGTGTCACCACAAACTATTTTCTAATTATCACAATAACAAATGCCTGTCATAAAAGGACTATACTACAACTGTACGCTTTATTTCCTTAACTTCTGCTACAAACTAGGTTGAATTTCAAACTCAAAGTAACCGAAACATTTCAAAACTTCTCTAGCCATTCTATCTGAAACTCATACTGAATGGTAAATGAAGACTACAATAAACAGTTCAAAAAAAGAAACGCAACAAATACGATGTTGGGATTTAAACTGAAGTTTGCTGATCAGACAAAGGCAAATTGCCTGAAACGTTCACTTGGACATCATCTTCACGTGCTGACCTGAACTGTACTCAGCAGATGATTCACACGCACAGAAAAGCGACACTAGCCAAAACATCATTTTTTACAATAACTAATGACAGGTTCACGAGAATCCCGTGAAACTTACTGAACACAAAACTCACTGATCATGTGCTATAACAGATTGACGCTCCTCGAATCAATTCATTTTGAAAATTCAATGCGCAAGTATGGTTCATCTCACTACAGAACAACGACTCATCATCATTGGACGTTTACAGACTGGACAGTCAAAAAGTGTAGTGGCCAGACAATTTAATGTGGTTTGAAGCACCATTAGTCGCCTTTGGAGACTATTTAAAGACGCTGGGTAAGTTGCAGACCGGCCACGCAGTGGAAGACCCATAGCCACAACTCCTGCCGAAGACCGCTTCATACGGCTGTGTCACTTTAGTAAACGATTTGTAACTGCCTCTTCAGTAGTCCAGTCAATGACAGCAGATCGTCGAATTTCAGATCAAACGTCCAGGAACCGGCTGCACGACGCTGGTCTTTGGGCTAGAAGACCCTACAGAGATCCTGTTCCTACGGACCAGCATCGCCAGAACCGACTGCAGTGGGCGAACCAGCATCGTCAATGGACCGTTGCCAATGAGTGGGGAAGGGGTTGGTTTAGTGATGAATCATTCTTTCTGCTCCAGCGACACGATAGAAGGAGAAGAGTTTACCGCAGAATCCATGAACGCTACGCCCAAAAATGCGTGAATGAGGCTCCTCCACATGGTGGTGGATGTGTACTGGTGTGGGGGACGATCAACTTCATGGGAAGAAGTGACCTGGTGCAAATTGAAGGACGCCTGATTGCCCAACGATACGTCACTGAAATTCTTCGTCCTCACGTCCTTCCACTTCTGGCTGAACCAGGGTCGATATTTCAGCAGGATAACGCTCGACCCCATGTGCCACAACTCACCACCCAGTTCCTCGCTAACAACAAAGTCCAGACCATTCCGTAGCCATCCATGTCATCAGACATGAACCCAATAGAACACTTATGGGATGAACTCAACAGACTTTCATTCCGTACACGCGATGTCGCACATGCTCATACTCACGCAATGGCGAATATACTTATATACACACTTGCGCACATATACAGACACTCACGTACATACTCACATACACACTCGTGGGGACATATCCACACATTAACCTACATACTCACGCTCACGTACATGCACACTCACGCACATACACAAACTCACTCAAAAACACACATTCTCACAGATACTCACATACACATAAATATATTCATTCTAATACTATCTCTTCAACTTTTAAACACATTCATTTATTAATCTTCCTTATCTCATAAAAAGCTGGTTTTTTTAACTTAAAAAATATTTGGCTTAGTCTACAGTTCGTAGTCTTGTATTATTTCATATTGTAAGTATGTAAATACCGCCAACATTCATTTATTTATTCATTTGCGTGTCCCTTGCGGAACTTTACCTCCCTAACAGCACTCATGTAGCCCTCTCAATTGTGAGCAAAATGGCCTGCTGCTGATGCATCCATTATTATTACCTGCTATAATATGTCACTTCAGGCTGTTTATTTAAAGTTGCTGATCCTGTTTCATCTAGCTTGCTTTAACAATGAAATCCAGATAGAAACAAACAGATCTGCAGGCGCATGCCCTATGCCTCATGTTATCTCTCTCTCTCTCTCTCTCTCTCTCTCTCTCTCTCTCTCTCTCTCTCTTTCTCTCTGAACCTTTAGTGCCCAGGGCACATTGGGTTTCCGCAAGGGTTTTCCACAAATGCCTGTCCTTCGCCTTTTTTTCTGCTCTTGCCCAGGTGAGCCCTCTATTGCTCAACATCCTTTCTGTTGTTCTTCTCCATGTCTCTTTTGGTCTACCCTTACTTCTGTTCCCCTGTGGTGTCCATCTTAGTGCTATTTTTGGTAGTGAGTTGTCAGTCATTTGGAGCACATGTCCCAACCATCGCCAGCGTCTTTCCTCAATAATTGCTGTCAGTGGCTTCATCTGCAATTCTGCCAACAAGACGTTATTTCTTATGGTGTTTGGCCAAAATATTTGTCTAATTCTGGCCAAACACTATAAG
Organism: Achatina immaculata; assembly: GCA_009760885.1. Classification (NCBI taxonomy): domain Eukaryota; kingdom Metazoa; phylum Mollusca; class Gastropoda; order Stylommatophora; family Achatinidae; genus Lissachatina; species Lissachatina immaculata. The sequence continues at coordinate 105,960 of CM019692.1, forward strand.
AAATAACATCTTGTTGTTATTTTATCTACAGAATTATTATTAGCCTGCTCTTTAATCTTGCAAAAATCTGAAAATGTGCAATTAAATATGTTAAAATATTAAAGGATTATCGTCCCTGCAGCTTGATCAAGTTCGTAAGCGAACACTTGCTGTGAAGTAGATTCTCAAAACAGTGTACATACTCCGTAGCACCGACGAAACCATTGACGAATTAAAGATGACAGGTAGGATACGACACCGAATCGGAATTCCGAGACTGACCAGTAGGCCACCTGCCTGTCAACTGGGCTAGTGCTATCAGTTCCTGGAGCATGACATGCTGACCAATACCACCAGATCGTTAATATTAACTGTTTCAACAAGATGGAAGCTGGTATTTACTGATGTAAGTTGAGTAGATATACTAGAATTTACTGGCTTAAGTTGAGTAGATATACTAGCATTTACTGGGGTAAGTTGTGTGAATATACTAGCATTTACTTTTTTAAGTTGTATGAATATACTAGCATTTACTGGGGTAAGTTCTATGAATATACTAGCATTTACTGGTGTAAGTTGTATGAATATACTAGCATTTACTGGGGTAAGTTGTATGAATATACTAGCATTTACTGGGATACGTTGTGTGAATATACTAGCATTTACTGGGGTAAGTTGTATGAATATACTAGCATTTACTGGGGTAAGTTGTATGAATATACTAGCATTTACTGGTGTAAGTTGTATGAATATACTAGCATTTACTGGGATAAGTTGTGTGAATATACTATCATTTACTGGGGTAAGTTGTATGAACATACTAGCATTTACTGGGGTAAGTTGAGTGAATATACTAGCATTTACTGGGCTAAGTTGAGTAGATATACTAGCATTTACTGGGCTAAGTTGAGTAGATATACTAGCATTTACTGGGGTAAGTTGAGTAGATATACTAGCATTTACTGGGCTAAGTTGAGTAGATATACTGGTATTTACTGGGGTAAGCTGAGTAGATATACTAGCATTTATTGGGGTATGTTGAGTGGATATACTAGCATTTACTGTGGTATGTTGAGTGGATATACTAGCATTTATTGAGGTAAGTTGAGTGGATATACTAGCATCTATTGGGGTAAGTTGAGTGGATATACTAGCATTGATTGGGGTAAGTTGAGTGGATATACTGACATTTATTGGGGTATGTTGAGTGGATATACTTGCATTCAATGTGATTAGTTGAGTGGATATACTAGAACTTAATGTGGTAAGTTGTGTAGATATACTAGCATTTACTGGGGTAAGTTGAGTGGATATACTGACATTTACTGTTGTAAGTTGAGTGGATATATTGACATTTACTGGGTTTAATTGAGTGGATATACTAGCATTTACTGTGGTAAGTTGAGTGGATATACTAGCATTTACTGTGGGAAGTTGAGTGGATATACTAGCATTTACTTGGGTAAAATGAGTGGATATACCAGCATTTGCTGGCTAAGCTGAATGGATATACTGTACTAGCATTTACTGGGTTAAACTGACTGGATATATCGATGACTGTTGCTATAAATGACGTTCTATACTGCAGTTTGTCCGCGATAAGGTCAATTCAGGTACGTAATGATAAAAGCAACTAACCTTAGACAAATACAGTTATCTTTCCTTTAAAATAAACAGAAAGCGCAATTACATTCTACACACAAGGTTATGCTGGTCTGGTTAAAGACTAGAGATATATAACATGGTAACTTCCAATTATGAGACCAGGAAGTAATTCTTTTTCTCAGACGCATACCGTGTTTGTAAGTTTAGTTAGCAGGTGTATGGCAGACACGACAGCAGTTTCATGTGAGAGACTGCCCATTGATTAAGAGAATGTTGGGAAAACAGTTATGTCTCGTGTTATTAGTTGTTCTGCTACTTCCAGCCGGTATGTATTTAATAAGGTTATAAGACATTGTATGTGAACAACACATTAAATCATTGTATGTGACCAACACATTAAATCATTTTATGTGAATAACACATTAAATAAATGTATGTGAACAACATATTAAATCATTTTATGTGAACAACATATTAAATCATTGTATGTGAACAACATATTAAATCATTGTATGTGAACAACACATTACATCATTGTATGTGAACAACATATTAAATCATTGTATGTGAACAACACATTAAATCATTTTATGTGAACAACATATTAAATCATTGTATGTGGACAACATATTAAATCGTTGTATATGATCAGCTCATTAAATCATTGTATGTGAACAACATATTAAATCATTGTATGTGAACAACACATTAAATCATTGTATGTGAACAACATATTAAATCATTGTATGTGAACAACATATTAAATCATTGTATGTGAACAACATATTAAATCATTGTATGTGAACAACATATTAAATCATTGTATGTGAACAACACATTAAATCATTGTATGTGAACAAAACGTTAAATAATTGTATGCGAACAACACATTAAATCACTGTATGTGAACGGCACATTAAATCATTGTATGTGAATAACACATTAAATCACTGTATGTGAACAATATGTTAAATCATTCCATGATACAAAAGCCTGTTTTGTTGTCACAGTAATTTTCGATGTTGCTGATTTTCTCCGGGCGGTTGAAGCATAATTTGTAGAGTAGAATCAGAATCATAGAGAGAAATATTTCATACAGGAGTACGAAGCTGATGTCTTTTTTACAAAATAAATGTCTCACATGTTAGGACATCTCGAAGCAAAGAAAAGTTGGTATGAAAGAGAAGAGATGTCACACTATAAAACAAAATCAGGGGGCTTGAAAGAGATGAGATGTCACATTAGACCACAAATTGAGGAGGCTTGAAAGAGATGAGATGTCACACTAGACAATATGTTGAGGGGACTTGAAAGAGATGAGATGTCACACTAGACAATAAATTGAGGGGACTTGAAAGAGATGAGATGTCAATCTAGACAATAAATTGAGGGGACTTGAAAGAGATTCGATGGTGCACTAGAGAACAAAATGAGCGGACTTGAAAGAGACAGAATGGGCGCTGACGCTTTGATAAACAAAAAATGTACAAACCAGTTAAAACAGCGCCTCATGATGTTAGTTTGTGGTTAGTGAGTCAGAGACAGCCTCCCTGAATACCGTAGAGAGAAATCAAGAAAAAGAACACAACGACAAAATAGAAATCATCAATTGAGCTGATGGAAAATATCAAGGACTGAGACCGATGGAGAGGCATGACCGCCAACACCTACCGGCACGGCACCACATGATGATGATGATGATGGTGACGAGCAATTGTAACGAATGACTATAAATGTAACATACATAGAGCAGCTTTTGTCCTACTGGAGAAGACCTTGAACTAAGTTTCCTGTATCAGTGAACTCTGTATAAAAATTATTGTATCTACGATATCTTCTTTCAACACTAAAGTCTTATAACACAGAACTACAGTGCTTTTATTCAACATTTACCAGTCTTAAAACATGTGAGCTGCTTTATACTGAAAGCACTCGACCATGTTCAACTAGAACTGATGGGTTTGAGATACAATTTCCCGCTCTTCAATGTTTTACTGTTTTCCCTAGAAGACACCATAAGAAAGTGTCAATTGCAGTGGTATTTATTTTCTTCATAATTCTGGGTTTCCACCATGTGTTTTGTTTTTTCATGTCTCACTTTCATTTAATCGATGAACCATAGTTTTTTTTTCCTTTTAAATTAGAGATTTAAAAGTTTGGGAAAACATTGTAACAATCATTAATGAATGTATAGTTTTGTATTATTTCGTATTAAGTGGAGAATTGTAAAAAGTATTTTAAAGATGTAACTCATCAAGGCGAGTGTGTGTTACTGACCATGTGTGCTATTTCATATATGGGAGTACGTGCTCTGTGTCAAAGATTTTATTTGCAAAGTCTGTGACCTTCTTCTCTAGTTATGATGAATGAATGAATGTTCTTTAGTGTCGAAGGGTGAAGAACTAGGCAATCAGGCCTGTCATTACATTCTGCCTTTCATATCTTATCTTTGACCACACAAGGTTTAAGTATGTCCCCTGCCCTCATGGTACATATATAAAAATGCTCGTATGCCTCAGTTTTAACCCACGAATATCGGCTTAGCTACCAGAGACGTGTAATATTTATACATAAACTACTATCTTGCCTGTTTTCTTTCCTTCACATTTTTTCGTATCTGTGCCACAGTTTGAAGTGTAACGCTGGGCTGAGATATATAGTGCCTGTTTAAGTATTCAGGCACTCACACATGGCACAGTTACATAGCTGTTGTAGGGCAGATCCTGAATAATTAAAACTTGTTATCTAAAATAAATGTAACTTAAATTCGTCTCTTTGTAAATCTAGCGATGCTAGATCCACAATGGGGAGAATTTAGGGAAGGGAGAGGATCAAAACCCAAGCTTCAACCAACCCACAAATCCATGGCCTATGTACTACCTTACTGGGTGGCCAGGCTCAAACCCATATTAACCCAAAACCCAGGTTTCCCCTCCAAGGATACTATATGCCAGTTATGCAGCATATTACATACATTCATATAGAATTACATGACATACAATACACATAACCAAGTCAAGCAATTAAAGCAATCAACATTTTATTATCCACTCTACATACGCCATATCAACGCCACGGCAGACATTGCATACATAGGACATCAACATGTATCATCATGAATGTAAACAAGCATACACTAATATAGTGTATAAATCTCTAAGTATCATCTGAAATCATAAGGACCCAAATGTCTGGACCTTCCTGGCCCTAATAAACAATACACACATTCTTCTGATTTGCGCCAACGCACTTATTAACATTGCAGCTAATGCTGCTCTTATGAAACTCGCATTTCCCCTTGTGGTAATGCACTGATTTATTACACATCTCTCTCTCCCCCATTTGCCAATGCACTGAATCATCCACATATCTTCCTTTTGTGCCAGTGCACTGAATCATCCACATATCTGCCGCTATGGTGCCTCACAACCCATCTCCAGGAATTACCATGTGCTTTGCACATCATTAATTGTGCAGCTGCCTGCTGCCAGGTTAAGTATCTCCTGATACCACTGTCATAGTATTATCCATGAAAATGAAACGTGATGGACCTTGATGTGTGCCATTTCAAATATATGACGAACATCATCAGGAATCAGAGACTCTCCACATAAGACAAGAATGACATAATTGACAGCACGTTATGATTCCACAATACATTATCAAACAGTGTGAGGTCGGCTGGGGTTAGTACAAGCACAAACGAAACGAACTCAGCCCCGCCATCTTTCCTCTAGATTGTCTTCCTTTAGCAACGCTTTTCCTCGCTACATATATATATATATATATATATATATATATATATATATATGGGTCCTTCCACCCCCAGATTACGTAAACGGCGACGCTCTGCCCACTTTGTACACCAATGGGCTTCGAATGCCCGTTCACATCTTGCTGAATTTTATTTCCACTAACGTGTACATTTATTGCTTACAACTCAAAGCTGTAGTTGACATTTACTATATGTGCGCTTGTGTGTGTGTGTGTGTATATATATATATATATATATATATATACACACACACACGTACACACAGAAAACCCTCGATTTAAAGGACACTGATATAGCAGATTTAAGATTACTGGATCGAACACATAACAGTACAGAAAATGAAATTAATAATGTCTGAATGAACATTTTTTTAAAAAGTAGATATTACATATTCTTTATTATAATTTACTCAATTATATGGTAGAGTATTGTATTTTGTATTACAGCTTTCTTACATTAAAAACACAACAACAAAAATATTCTAAAACATAGTACTCTAGACAGTATGTCTCAACATTTTTATTACCCGTGGTTACCTTGCGACCTTCCTTTTTTTCTGTGACCCACCCCCCCCCCCCCACCCAGGGTCCCATCACTTGTGAGAAAACAGCAACTTATGGTAGTCATGTCTTGTAAACAGACTGATATATTTCTACTAGTTTTACTAAGACAGTTTACAGCAAACATTTACATACAGTTTTACCGTTCGTGTAGTTTATTACATTGTCAGTGTCACCCTTGAACTTGGTGAAGTGATGAGAGTTTTTTATGCCAGGTTACAGTGAGGTAAATGATAAGCGAAGCTCACTTCTGTTCATTATATCCAGAGATGAATGAAGTGACAACTGCGATAAAACTGTAATATTAAATTATTTTTGTATTTGTTTTAAAATAAAACTGGTTCTAGTAATGAAGGCAGGCAGTTCAATGTGAAAATGAACCATACACCTATATAAAAGATACTGCGTACTGTGTTGTGGCGACAGAACAGAACCTTAGCTAACATAAGATAATGAGTACTGTCTTGTGGTGACAGAACAAACCTGTAGCTAACATAAGATACTGAGTACTGTCTTGTGGTGACAGAACAAACCTGTAGCTAACATTAGCTACTGAATAGAGCTAGCCGTGGCTGTTCTGATAAGAAAAAAAATACATGCATAAAACACTCTCACACATTGTTTTTATATATTGATAGTGTTGCTACAAAAAATATGAAACATAAACTGTCTGATATAAAAAATACGTTTCACAACATCGAGTTTCTTTTTTAAAGAAACTATGAGATTAAGGACGTCTGTACTAACACCAAAAAAATAACAGACTATATTCGATACTGACTAGAATTTTGACAATGATCTGATTTTGTTTTCTTACCAAAATTACTTTCAGTAACTATTTACATACACATCGCTGAACTTAGCCAATGTTTTAGTGTTGATAACCGCGACAACAACTGGATCTTGTGTCAGAGACGTCACGGACTGGTCGACTGAGCTCAGCGGTAAGGTCCACCTAAATAGTTCAAGTTACTCGAACACTGGAAGCGGAGCTGAAGTGGCTTCCATAGAAGTAGGAACTTTCTGTAAAACCAAAGAGAGAAAAAACATGTCGACCAGGATAATAGGCCCACAGATTCTTTGGTGAAAGAAAAGTTGAGGCCAGGGAGTTACCTGGTGACATTGGAAGGCTCCCTGTTTCAGATAACAGACATGAGAGGGTGGGTATCGGGTACTTTCTCTGACTTCAACAAGACAGTATTTACAAGATTATTCACTTTTATTTTCTGTAGTTCTCTCTACAAGCACTGTTCCCCCCCCCCCCCCCCTGCGGTTTTTCAGCTTTGACCCCTTACAGTTATCCTGCTCCAGACTACACTCAGTTTAAGGACTCTCCGCACTAATCTTTCCCCAGAATCTTTCCGCACAATCTTTCCCCACAATCTTTCCCCACAGTCTTTCCCCACAATCAGTCCGTTATATCGAGGGTTTCGTTAACCACACACAAACACACACAAATTCACACACATGCACACATACATACTCACATATAAAATGAACATACACAATTAACTACGTACATACACACATACATACACACATATATACGAACATACATGTAACAACGTACATACACACATACATACACACATATATACGAATATACATGTAACTACGTACATACACACATACATAAACTGTGTACGAAAATATACATGTAACTACGTACATACACACATACATACATACTCATATATAGGAACATACATATGCAGCTACGTACATACACACATACACAAGCATATGGATAGTGATATACATGATTTTATGCAACCTAGGAACGTCTAGACAGGAGGTAAGAGACAAGAATCTGTTGGGCGGTTCTGACTGAAAATGTCGCTCTGATATTGTAAAAGAGATCTGTAAAAATCGATTTTGGTTTGGTACAAGGGAGGTAATCAACCTTTTTAGTAGAGGTAGTAGCTGTGCTGAAGTCTCTTCCCTTAGTTGTTTTTTAGTAGACGTTCAAGGTTAAATTACACACTTTAGAGCGTGGAAATTAGGTGTCACAATTTTGCCAGGAAAGTCTGTGTTGATGCAGATTAAAATTAGTAACAGAATGTTAAGCTTTGGATAACATTTGTTTAAAGTAGTTTTAGCTCATATTTTTATGCATGTGAGACCTGGACAAAACAGCTGAGAAACATATGAATGTAAATGCTAAAGAAGAGCTCTTCAAATATCATGGACACAAAAAAGAACAAATATATCCATAGTACAAGAACTTAATATTGAAGAAGGCTGGCTAGTAAAGAGGTTTAAACAGAGAAAACTTACATATTTTGGACACATTAAACGTCATGATAATCTGTAGAAAACAGTCTAGGAAATGTATATAATGAGGAAAAGAAAGAGAGAAAGACTAAGGCAAAGATGGCTACAAGACATCGTTGAGGATCTGCAAATGGATGCATCATCAGCAGGACATCTTGCTTACAACCGACAGGCCTATAGGAGTGCTGTCTGGAAGGCAAAGTTCCTCAAGGGACATGGAAATGAACTGAATGAAGTTTTAGCTCATATTTGTCACTGAGTTGTCGTGAAATTAATGTTTAGGATAGAAGATCTGGGAATAAGCGAAGTTTTTAGCGGTTGACATTTAAGCCGGGGATGAGAAGGTTCTGGGTTGGCTGTTCGTTCTTTTGTGATGAGTCATTTTGTGAGTGGTGAGTGCAGCCATGCCGTAGATTCAGAGTAATAGTATTTTGTCCTGTAGGACAAGCAGTGCAGTGTTACTTGAATGTAGTAAAAGTTTTGTAGTCAGTCCTATTTTCAGGGCCATTTTATGCACTTTGTAGTGTCCTAACTTGTCATTTGTTGTTAGGAATAACTTGTGCAGTGGTTTTCAACCTGCCAGTTTTGTCCCTGGGTACTGTTTTTTTTTTTCATTAGAGTTTAGTAACTAAGTAGTGAGTTATTTTGCTCATTGGTTCTGCTCATTAATTCCCCTGTGGCAGGGAAGCTCTTCCCTGGGGAAGTCATCCTGTCATGTTGTTGTTCTCTGCCACGTGGCAGCAGTTTTTTTCCCCTCCACCTACATTGTGTTATCACGCATCTTATTCACAACCAAATGTAGAAGATGTCACTTTCCAGCGCGTGTGTTGGCCTGCTCTAATTGTCAGCAGTCTTGTCAGTGAGTCAGACAGTGTCGTCCCAGTTATCACCTTGTGGTTTAGTGCTAGTGTACCTGGGTTGTGGCGTTCTTCTTCTTCGTACCCACATTGGCGATGATGCGTGGTACTCTGATTTTTGCAATGCTCTTTTTTGCTGGGTACCTCCGACTTCAGCACAAGGGTTCTGGCGTTATTTTCATTGTATAACTTGAACGCTAGAGAACTATATTGAGATCAAGCCAATAATTAACACTAAACCAACATAAGTTTTTAAATGGTTCTCAGACTATTAATCAACCACTACTCTTGTAAGAAGATACTCCAGTAGTAGCTAAAAAGTACTAGTTTAGCAGAAATATTACTTTAATATAAAGAGATGACAGGCTAAGCTCTGTCTTGGTAAGGGAGTCAGAACACCACAACATTCTTAACTATAACAGAACAGCACAACCCTTTTAAATATAACAGAACAACACAACCCTTTTAAATGTAACAGAACAGCACAACACTCTTAAATATAACAGAACAGCACAACACTCTTAAATATAACAGAACAACAGAACCCTTTTAAATATAACAGAACAACACAACCCTTTTAAATATAACAGAACAGCACAACACTCTTAAATATAACAGAACAACACAACACTCTTAAATATAACAGAACAACACAACACTCTTAAATATAACAGAGCCGAGATTATAAATAACAAAGAAATACACACATTCTTCCAGTCTCTACTTACAATTACAAAAAAACAACAGATAAAATGACTAGAAGTGATTAACAGAGGCAAACCAAGAGGCAGGCCAAAACAATGGTGGCTTGACAGCCTGGAAGAAGATCTACGACCCCAAATGCCAACTGGCAGGAGAAGACTAAGAGCAGAGAAGAATGGAGACAAGTCTTGTCCGTAGCAGTGAGCCGCGCTGGCTCGGAAAGCTGAAGGAGTGAGTGAGGTTAGAAGAAGACAGAAAGTGTTCTGGGGAGGCAGGGCTGGACATAGAGGAACAAACAATGTCAGACAAATATGATTTAAGGTTGGAGGAAGACGAGACCAGCCTTTACTAGTTTCCTTACTCTGGGTCGGGTCATTTAACTATTTTTCATGTTTCGTGGAGCCTTTGTATATATAAAAAATGTATTTTCAGCTCATTGTAAATTTAATGGTTAACCACGTGACAAACAAAATAACAAACAATTGTTTGATTTATATTTATCTCTGCTCTATTCTAGATGTGCCAGGACAAAAGATTGTCTGGGGTGCCGTCAAGGGTTCAAAGTGTTCAACTACTTCTGCCGTCATCGAAGGGGAGAGAATAATTCTAAATGTAACTCTCAACACTTCTCAGTCCAACTCGAGTGAATGGCCTTTACATCAGATTTACCTGCAGCAATATTCTTATATTACCGTAAGTATATTAACATACATTATTGATGTTTTTGTGACCGTCTTCTCTCAGATTTCCTTTCTGCAGTTGTATTTGTTAGAATTGTTAGCGCCGATGTTTTATACAGTTCTTTTATATCCTGAGAAAATACAGTTAGATATGAGCATAAATCTACTTGCAGTATTCTTTTCACTAATCTAACAATGAGACTGACAGAACTAAAGCCAGGATGTGAGCACAGGTGAGATATTATCTGCAATAAAAAGTATCTATATTTCCTTGGTGTGAGGGCTCAGTTTTATGCAGCAACCTTCCATTTTTTTAAAAATCAAAATCTATTTTTAATGTGAACCAATATTCTGTAAAGCTTATGTACAAAATTGAAATGGAAAAATAAGAAACAAAACTGGATTCAACTAAAAGGATTTCGACAAAAAAATAACAAGACTTAAGCAACATTCTCTGCCATTAAATAAGCATAGAGAAAAGTATCACTATAACAATGTGAGAAATGTGCACCAATTAAAACACTTATACTGATATCATTAAAAAACTGAGCTAGAAACAAATGCAAATAAAAGTTAAATCTTTAATAAATACACACTGTTAATTATACCTGTAACTCAAACAATCTGGTGAGACTAACAGGTGATTCATACAGAAACAAGAGGAAGTTTAAACTCTGTCCTTATGTAAGAACTACACTGACCTGTGGTGGCTTGTAAAAACTGAGAACTCTGATAAACTAGGAAACATATAAAGACACGATAGAAATGTTACAGTCAGCAAATGCGATGAAGCTGGTAGTAATATAGAAAAGATGGCCACTAGAGATTAGGTAAAAAGGATGAGTGTGAGAGCGGAAACAAGTCTAGGAGAAGTTAACCCTCATAGTCCCAAGGTGTCCCTGGCATGCATAAGATGGTTTTAGAGGGGATTAAGCGGTTTATATTGCCAGAATAACATTGACGTTTGGAAGGTTAACGTTTTTATATGTTTAGGGTCTTTGAAGTAGATGGAAACTTGCGAGAAAGAGTCCTGAAAAAAATATTAGAGATTTTTCTGAATGAGATCACGGAGGCCGAGGCAGGTATTTCCAGTACATATAATCTCACAGTATGAAAGCCTTGTGTATTTTACAATACGGGACACCTAGATAAATCCATTAAGGTGTGTAACAATGATTTGCAGGGGAATAAATGATCTCACTTTTCAACGCACCGTCATAAATGAAACAGTGGCAGCAGTTGCATCTTTTTAGGAGGGGGGGGGGAGGCATAAATAAAAACCCGTCTGCAAATCAAGTTTGGGACCATCAATTCCTGGACCGCAAAATGTCCCCCATCGGATACTAGAAAACTGGTTTATAGCTGACAGAAGTAACAAACATGATAGTATATCCACATCACGTGACATGAGGTTTGTCTTGATTTTCAGTTTCGTGACGTCAGGATTTGTGACATCAACATAACACGTGATGGTTGCCATGGTCCCAGACAAGGCTGGTGTGGTTACTGTGACAGTCAGGTCGGTGATCTGTATAACCTGGTCTTTAATATCACCGTGGTCAGAAGAGGAGATGGTAAACTGCAATATGAGATCAACTGGATCAGTTCAACATCATCGTCTGTTTCTATTTCTTACACTCCTACCTTCCTCTATGGTGGGTAATCTTAGCGAGCCATATTAAAATTGAAGTTAATGATCATTATCATTAGTATCATCACTATCATTAATATCATCACTATCATCACCATAGCGGCCATCATTTCATCATTTTCATTTTGGATAAATGTACATAACCAAGATTGTGTCGTCTTTAAACTTTACCATAAAGTCATGTACAACATGTTTTAATCTTTAATACATATCCCAGGTTCTTCTACTTTACAATCAGAATACAGTACACGTCAAATTACATATTTATGTTGCAGATTAAGTTTTATTCTTCGAAATATCGAATTTTTTTTTTTTGGGGGGGGGTGGGGGGAGGGGGATAGAAGAGACCTTTAACATTAAACAATACAGATGCAAACAGCTGACTGTTCTCGGCAAATAGGTGACTGAATGATTGGGAGGAAGACTGAAGTACGCGGATAATTCGCACAAAAATAAATTCAAGAAAAATTGAAGTATATTGAACTGTGCTGAAATATCTCCAGTCACAAAAATAAAATACCACAGAGGTTCAGTGAAGTCAAAAGAAGAGACACGATATGGAGAAGAACATTGAGGAAAAGTGGACAGAATATATCAGTGAAATGTGAGGATGAGCAAGACCCTACCTGATGTCAAATATAAGTAATTATGAGAGAGCAACAATACTTTAAGAGAAAGTTTTAGATGCCAATAAAAATGAGAAAGAAACAGGAATTGATAAATTATCTGTACAATAGTTAGATACTCTTGGTGAATTTTATGTAAAAGTAATAAGAAAAGTTAAAATGAATACTATAATAACTGCATATATACCTAATCAAGTACCAAAATTCACCTTCGTAACTTTGCCAAAGAAGTCAAAGGGTAAAGAGTGTGAACACTTCAGAACAATACACCTATAATTCCAGTGTTAAGATTTCCTTTACGAAAAACTAGAGGAAGAATAAAGATGGAAACAGTATGATAGTATTCTCTTAACTATGGGATATAAGCAGTATTGGTACTCAGGAAACAATTAATAGAGTGAGTACCCTTGGTTGAAAGGTATTTTAATTGAAAGCGTATGTGAAGGACTTGAGATAAGCGTGCAGCGTGAAAAGACTGAGTAGGTAGGAATAGTATAAATACCACTCAAGATTAGCAAAAAGGGGGGCCTTACGATGTTTTAGAAGAAGAAGCATTACATGTTTAGAGTGTCTTGTTGAAGACATAGTTTTTTCTGTAGTTATAGTTTTTGGCAGATGTAGTTTCTAGATAAAATGAAGTGATTTGGTTGAGACAGTTGAAGTTGGTAGTTAGAAGGGTTTTTCTCTAGGAATTCTTGTAGAGTTGTCTTTTATTGTACAAGTAAATGGTAAAGTTTCTTCTCCCATATGGCGCAGAGTACTTCACATCGGGAACTGAGAATGTAACTGCCATTGTAAACGTCTTACCAGCCTGTTGGGCTACGTTTTCATTCTCATAATTGTATCTCTCATTTTACCCATCAATAAACTTGTGTTGTCTGAATATAACAACTACACCACTGGCTTTGTTGAAACTCTCACTGTTGACAAGTTTGGTTATGTTGGGAGACTGCCAAGTTCAATTACGTTGTATCAATATTTTTCTGTGGAGTTGAAAGCCTGGGAGTCTTGTTGGATTTTCTTTGTGTGTAACAGAGAAAATTAGCTTGTCTTTTAGCACAAACAACAAGAAGTAATTTCTAAAATGAAAAATAAAAATCGTACTCCACACGAAAACTAATCGACCAGTAGAATACGGGTTCACCAGGAGATGAACAAGTTTTGATCTTACCAAATTCGATTCTAATATCCTCAGCAAACTAGCCACGAGAAAAACCCGTCAGCCTATCACATGTACATCTCTTGTACTTTCCTACACAAAGAAAGGAGATCACGTGCTTTGTACTGCCGCTGGTGATTTATGTGAAGCATTTCTTTCACACCATTTATGGGCCTGACCGTAGTAATCTATTGGCCTCCTGCCAATGTGATCTCACGCAGAGTAGCTCCTAATTACTATTATTTTAGTCAGTAAGCTATTTTTGTTTATGCTAGTCTATTATTTTCCCCCACAACCCCCAACCTTGATATCTAATTAGTTTCGTGATGGTGAGAGTCAATGAAGATATCTCTTAGCGGTTCTCATCAATAATCTATCTCTTCTCTGTTCTCAACAACAAGCTATCTCTTCTCTGTTCTCAACAACAAGCTATCTCTTCTCTGTTCTCAACAACAAGCTATCTCTTCTCTGTTCAGATCAGACATTCTGAGTAGCTGCTGTGGAGGATTTCAATAAAGATTATATCGACAAAGAACAAAGAGGAATGTGTTAATTTCTCTTTGTTCTTTACTTTATATTTTAGAACAGATAAATCGTTCAACATTTCTTACTTTGGTGAATTACCGAATTACTCTGGCACAACTGTAACATTTGTGTTTGAGTTTATTGTTATTTATATTTCAACTGACAGATTTCGTGAGTAAGAAAAAATATTTATTATTTTGGTAATTTTGAATGTTCACTTTTTGTTTTCTTCAGACTATCCCTATGCCACAACTGGATTTAATCACCATATACCATGGTATGTACAAGACATTATAAATAATGATTTTGTGGGCGGCAGAGACTATCCGTCTCTGTATACATCATTCAGCAGCTCTGGTAGATTTTCATACAGATACAGCGAACATTCAGAAGTCAGTTCTCTGCTATATAACTCAGCCTTCAGTTATAATATCTCGGTTTGGGACAGTCATATTGATGACGTGGTGCAGATAAAATTTGAAGATGAATGTTCGAGAAACTGGTCATTCACAGTTCCCGTGACAAGTAAGTCTAGTTTCCTGTCTTTATTTATTTTTTAGTTCTGTCAGAATTGTAAGCAATACTTCTATACCTGCAGGTCTGGAGTGATCACAAACTATTACCGTAACCACATCTCTCTTGTACCATATATGTATTCTCTCTCTCTCTCTCTCTCTCTCTCTCTCTCTCTCCCACGCTCTCTGTCCTTCCTTCCTTCTTTATATTATTTAATTTCAATTAGATTTAGATGATTTTATCATACATGAACGTAATTTTAAAAAACATACCAGCTGATTACCCGGCGTTGCCCGGTGATTTTGTGACCGCCTTTCCTTCCCAAACTCCAGTAGAAGATGTCAGGTACCAATTTCTACATCTGGATGACAGGGGCGCTACATTTACTGAACTCAAGGACAATAGGCAGGTTTGCACAAAAATCATTGGAAGCAGCAGAAATGTGGTTTATTATAAGAATGTTGCGAATCCCCTGGACAGCAAAAATAACTAATGAAGAATGTATGAGAAGAGCTGGAGAGACAAAAAAATCTTGTCAAAAAAAAAAAAATAATAATAATAATAAGAGAGAGAGAGAGAGAGAGAGAGAGAGCGACAATGTACTTTCATAGGACATGCAATGAGAAGAGGGGGCATTGAAAATAATATAACAACAGGAAAAATAGAAGGAAGAAGATCAAGAGGAAAACCAAGAGATATGATACTGGACAGTCTGACGGGATGATGTGAGAGGAGATCACCAAATAAGCTGATGGCCTGCATGAAGGATCGTGTACTCTGAGAAGCATAATAACCAACGCCAATCGGCACGGCACCTGATCATGATGATGATGATGATGAATCGTTTAAACTCTATAAACTATTACTGTTATGTGCCCGCTCTATTCGAGATGAAAATGGTATGTAACAGGGCAAGTGAGAGATATTTATGCCAGCATTTGTTTAACTCTAAATCTAACACGCAACATCCATGACACACGAACACTGTCTTCTATTAGACAGGAAAAGGAATGAATTCTATCTATAGTGTAAAATCGAAGTATTTTTATTTACAGGTATTTACGTATAAGTACAGTTTACAAATTATAAAGTAAAGTCATTTACAAATTCATTATAATATTAATTTAACTCAAAATTTGATTATAAACAACATTTTTAGTTTCACCTCCAGGAGCAAGAATAAATAAATTCTTGGGTGACCCCGCCCTTGAGCAAGCAACATAAAGTTGTCCGTGGGAAAAACATGGCGATCTTAAATCCACTCTGCAGTACTTAATAGACTGTCACTGTGACTTGTTGCTCGTGATCGAGAAGGCAAGTCTCACTGGAATTTGCAGTCTCTTCAAGTTAAAAGGGCGATCCGTCGGAACGAGTGGTATCCGTGCAGGAAATACTGTGATATAATCCACTAAAAAGCGAAATGAAACTATCATATTCACTGAATGATTGATTGACTGATTTATTGATCTTTATTTCAAAAGGGTTAAGAATTGGGCACGCAGGCCTGTCTGACATTCTGCCCTTTATCATACATCTTTCACTCTATACGCAGAGGATCACCTGGAGTAGAGTGATCCTGAGAGAATAACCTGGAGTAGAGTGATCCTGAGGGAATAACCTGGAGTAGAGTGATCCTGAGACAATAACCAGGAGTAGAGTGATCCTGAGAGAATAACCTGGAGTAGAGTGATCCTGAGAGAATAACCAGGAGTAGAGTAATCCTGAGAGAATAACCTGGAGTAGAGTGATCCTGAGAGAATAACCTGGAGTAGAGTAACCCTGTGAGAATAACCTGGAGTAGAGTGATCCTGAGAGAATAACCTGGAGTAGAGTGATCCTGTGAGGATCATTTGAAGAAGAGTGATCTTAAATCAACGTGGCTGAATCAAAGCATAAATATCTTCTATGAGCCCTGCAGCAAGCAACACTAGAGTAGGAGAGATAATTTTGAAGATAACAGAATAAAACCCGAGGCATAAGTTTCAGAAGTGGGCATTTACAGGGCGTTTTATGCTGTTTTATACTTTTATCCTCGGCCTAGTTCAGTGAAGATTTTTCTTTGCGACCTGTGCGAGTTTGTGTTTTTTTTTTTTTTTTACCCAGAAAGTTTCCACGTAAACTCAACGGATCATCCATTTCAAGACGAAAAATAAACTGCAAGTTTGTGTCACTGGTCGTTTTATATCTGTTGTGGAATGTTATCCTTCTCTGAAGATAGTGATACTAATATCTTAACAATAGACTTACTTTACAATAAAGATCTTTACTAAATGTTTCTATCTTTGAACCATGTTTATAGTCTGCATAAAATTCCGCAGGTCTATTTATCAAATTTCGTGTCACATTTCACTAGATGAACTATTGTTTTCTGGATCTCTCATTCTCTAAATATCAACCGACTGAACATTTCAGATGCGTCACGTTAGTGTGAATACTGACAATATTCTGCCTAGAATGTGATAACGACCAGCCATTCTGTTAATATTCAGTCCCTATTTCTATATTATCCACTTTTATTTGGTGTAGCCTACAGACTAACATCTGGACATGCCCTGAGACACTGTGGTTTAACAGTGGAAATTCACTAAAACTCTGAGCTGCCTAAAGCCACAAGAACATAAACAATCTTACATTCTGGGTGAATCAGTGAAGACGCTAAGAACAAACGTGTTGTATAAGACAAGAGCAGCCTGATTTCCGACAGATCACACAGTCGGTTTACTGGATCAGACGACGCTACTTTTTCAAATAAGTCAATCAGTCAATCAATCAGTCTACTCACAGGCTCACTTTAGTTCCTTGTGACAGAATTCTGTAGTAAAGTGACAGTATGCTTAAATTCTTGTTAGATTAAGGGACAGAATTCTTACAAGATACAGATTTGTTTCCCCTGTTAGTAACAGTTCACCTTGGACCCTGGATTTGTCTCACCGAGTAGTCTAAAAACAGTAAACTCAAGGATCAAGAAATTAGGTACTCAGTGTAGATTGCACGAGATTTATGATTTTAAGTTAGTGGAAGCTGAATTATGGGAACACAAGTGTCAAACTTTGGGTGTCAGAGGGGGTTGTCGGAGACATGTGAACTCGCACGGGGATTATGTGTTTTGTGAGAATCGAAGGTCATAGAACAATGTCTGTTGACGGAAAACTGAACTTCACGAGTAGAATCTTCAGGAAGAATGGGAGAAATTGCGAGTAAAATATAAAAGAGAGTGAGAGAGACCTAAAGGATTATGATGAGGATTTTTGAAACATGGTTTGTTAGAGTCAGTTAGACCCAGTGATTTTCAAAATGTAAGGGCTAATACCTAGCTGTTTTCGTTAGGACAATTTTGTAATTGTTTTGGTGGTGGTCCTTTTATGACATTTAAAGTGTTAGGACAATTTTGTAATTGTTTTGGTGGTGGTCCTTTTATGACATTTAAAGTGTTAGGACAATTTTGTTATTGTTTTGGTGGTGGTCCTTGTAGGACATTTAGAGTGTTAGGACAATTTTGTTGTTGTTTTGTTAATTGTCCTTGTAGGACATTTAGAGTGTTAGGACAATTTTGTTGTTGTTTTGTTAATTGTCCTTTTAGGACAATTAGAGTGTTAGGACAATTTTGTAGTTGT
The DNA here is from genome assembly GCA_009760885.1 of Achatina immaculata. NCBI lineage: Eukaryota > Metazoa > Mollusca > Gastropoda > Stylommatophora > Achatinidae > Lissachatina > Lissachatina immaculata. Next base: position 124,483 of record CM019692.1, read on the forward strand.
TTTGTTGGTGGTCCTTATAGGATATTTAGAGTGAGTCCATGTTAGGTTGCTTTACTGTCAGACATGTTCCTATCCTAGTGTTAGTCTGTTTTTAACTAATATGGAATATTGGAATGTGTGGATTTCTAAGTAGTTGTGGTGTTTCATGAGAGTTGTAAGTATGGAAAATTTTCATACAGTTGTTGTAGAATTCTAAGTCTTAGGTTTCCTCCCACATGGCAATCCATGTCTTGCTGGGAGTTGATTATTGTTTTGTATGGTCGCCCTGCCATGTCTTGCTGGGAGTTGATTATTGTTTTGTATGGTCGCCCTGACATGTTGGCAACTCTTTTTTTCCCTCATCCTCGTAATTCATCGTCTATTTTCTCATTCAATAAATTCGTGCCATGAGATCTGAAACCACACTCTTGGTTATTCCTCACGTCGTGAGATGTTGACATTTTGGACGCTTGCAGAGTTTAGTCCAGTTGTACTGCTGTTGTCTAGTGCCGGCCGGAGAGTGCCTGGGATGTTGTGTTTCTAGGAGAATATCAGAGAAACAAAACTTGAAGATTCATAGATCAACCTACTTAAACTTGATCTGGAGAGTAAACTAACTGTCAATCACATTGTTAACAACAGTAATCCACACATACCGGATAATACAAGTTTAGTTAGCCTTGAGTCGGTCCGTTCGTGGGCAGTTCTTGTAGTTTCGGTTTCGTCCTCAAGAACTGAGAGTCGCGACGAACGGCTCGGGTTAGATATTATTTTTACCTTGCTATATCTTCTGCTGCGCAAAGTCAAGGTCCTCCAGCACTGTGTCAAGGATCATTCTTTCATCCACAACCTTCATGGGCTCAGTTTCCTGATACGCATTTCTCCTTCCACCTGCATTTATTTTTTCCCTTGCTTCCGTTTCTGTAGCAGTCTGATAGTTGTTTTTTTTACCAGATAGGGTTGCTGGCCCTATGCTGAACCCTCCTTAGTCGCCTTTTACGATCATGCGTGGTAGGGTACAGTGGTCCTATTCTTTGCAGATCCCGGGTACCACACGGGGGCTGGAAAATCACCAAAACCATAGAAAACAAGTTGAATTCTTTCCAGACTAAATGTTTACGAAGAATTAGAAAAATATTTTCGCCAAACACCATAAGAAATAACATCTTATTAGCAGAAATGCAGATGAAACCACTGACAACAATTACTGAGGAAAGACGCTGGCGATGGTTGGGACATGTGCTCCGAATGACTGACAACTCACTACCAAAAATAGCACTAAGATGGACACCACAGGGGAACAGAAGTAAAGGTAGACCAAAAGAGACATGGAGAAGAACAACAGAAAGGATGTTGAGCAATAGAGGGCTCACCTGGGCACGAGCAGAAAAAAAGGCGAAGGAAAGGCATTTGTGGAAAACCCTTGCAGAAGCCCCATGTGCCCTGGGCACTTAAGGTTCAGAGAGAGAGAGAGAGATATCTTCTGTTAAATCCTTACTATACTGCTAACTCAAAACTGCCCGTCTAAAACTGACAATTTACTGATGGGGCCGCCAGAGAGACCGACTGAACAGCTTGATCCTTTTTTTAGATTCATCGTCCGTATCTCCCGCGATCACACAGGCAGGCTAAGTTTAAAGTCGGAAGACATCAAAAGGCCTTTCTTTGTACTCTGACAACTAATCTTTGTCTCTCACGACCATTTTCAACGTTCCCTCAAAAAAAAAAAAAAGGTGTTTTATCAGGGTAGAAAGATGGTGGCCATTTCGTAGATGACTTGTGTGGACAGTTTTTTATGTGCTGGCTACAGGAAAGATGATTATTTTCAACGTTATAAATATGACTAGAGATAGAAGGAGAGGAGCTTCAGAATGTGAAGTATGAAGGAGGTGATAATTAGTAAATGAAATCTACAACTTAAGTGTTCATGTCATCATCATCTGCAGCTTGGGACACAGTTCTCTGTAGCCAGTGCCGTGGCCATGTTGAAGCACAGTCAACGTGTTGGAGGTATTATGATGGAAAGTTTTAGCTCTCGCTGTAGATTCAAGAAGTGAGTCTTCCCGCAAACTCCACTACAAGTACCTGGCGAACACTGTCCTGTTAGCCTGGCTAAATGGCGCATCAGCCCAATAACCAGGATCACAATGAAAATATGGGATAAATTCTTCACCAACTCTGGCTTGTGGATTCTAATAATTGTTTCATCATTTTAGACCGTCATATTATCTCCCGTATCATCATACAAAATCTTTTCTAGAAGAAGAAATGAAGTGTGTGAAACACGATTTCCACTTTTAAAAAATAATATTTTATGTTAAAGTTTACTGTCACCATTTTGCTGATATGTGTGTGTGCTCACACCTAGTATTGCAAACACCTTTTTTTTAGACTCAGTGTATCACTCATCACATGTGTTATCATTGTCACTGTATCACTCATCACATGTGTTATCATCGTCACTGTATCACTCATCACATGTGTTATCATCGTCACTGTATCACTCATCACATGTGTTATCATTGTCACTGTATCACTCATCACATGTGTTATCATTGTCACTGTATCACTCATCACATGTGTTATCATTGTCACTGTATCACTCATCACATGTGTTATCATTGTCACTGTATCACTCATCACATGTGTTATCATTGTCACTTTCTCTGATCAAGCACACAAGTGGTTAAAGTTTACAACCGAGAAATTGTTTCTGGTTAGTAACAAAATTTTTTAATCTCTTTTTTACTCTAAAACCAGACTTACCTGAACTTGACTGTGACCCTCCTGAATGGTACTGGAACAAATCAACTGGGTTCCAGCTTGTGATTGGGTGTAAAATTCCCAGGCCCAGTGTAATCAGTGAAGACGTGCAACAGTTCGAGTGTGTCGCGTACAGCATTTCTCCAGTAAGTATTATATAGGTGAATTACCTACAGGTATCCACTATATCATGTGTGCTGATTTTGCTAAATTAAGTATACCTTTTGGCTTAGCCTGTGTATATTATTTATGTTTGTTTTACACACAAACTTTATTTCACTGAAATAAACGGTTCTAAGGACTGTTATTGCCGGAGGTGGGGTAGAGAATTCGATCTGCCTCTGGCAGTCAAGTCCAGCTCCTGGCCTTCCCGTGGCAGAACTGTTTAAACTGACAGGAGAAGGGGCGAAGGCGAATATCTGGCGCCTGAAAACCAGACACTTAGGGTAGATGAGTGGCACGTTTGGTAGCTCATCTACCGCTGCTGGCGAGATTCTTCAGCTGCCGTGCGTGGAGCGGTGCTCCTCCCGGCCAATGGAAAAAGGTGCAAATGGGGTTGCCGCGCGGCACCACTGCGGAAAAGGTGGTAGAAAGGATAAAGCGAAGCAAACAGTCAAGTCACGGCACCTCTGGTCTGGAGGTCGGCCTCGTCCTAAATGCACTCATATCGGGTGAAATGGCTTAACCGGCTTAACCCAGAGATTAAGACTGCTGACGAGACTCCCCGAATGCCGCGCATGGAGTGAAGCTCCTTCCGGTCAAGGAAGAAAATGGGGAAAAGAAATAAAAGTTGCTGTGTGGCGTCGATGTGAAAAGGTGAAGGAAAGGATGAAGTGAAATTTAATCGGTATGTCCAGTAGTATCGCTGCGAGAGATACACATACCACGGCGCCTCTGCTCTAGAGGCCGGCCACGTCTGAAATACACCTACACTGGTGAAATATGCCTAAACCGGCACACACCAGGTGTGAAACTTGAAGGCTACCCATGTCGCGGTACCTCTGCTCTAGAGGTCGGTCATTTCCCAAACATGCCCATACTGGGATAATATGCCTAAACCGGCTCAACCCAGGGGTGGAAGTCACTAGTGGCGAGGATTCGTCCTCCTGGACAAAAGCTCCATCCTGGTCACAACTAGGAAAGGTAGCGGCCACGACCACAAAATGCTGAAGTCGGAGACACTGGACTAGGGCAGTCTAGATAGGCAACCACCTCTCACCTGGCGGGGATGTATGTGTATGCTAATCACGCTGAGGTTTTCCGGTGAGAAAGTCCAACTCTGGACAGGATGGCCAACCATCTCTCACCCAGCGGTGATACACGGGTATCTCAAAACAAGTCCAGGTTTTCCGGTGAGAAAGTCCAACTCTGGCCTGGGTGGGCTACCACCTCTCACCCAGCGGGGATTTACTGATATCCAAAACACGTCGAGGTCTTCCCGTGAGAAAGCCCAACTCTAGACTAAACTGGTGCAACGAAAACCACGGTGTCACGCAATCCCACTTCTGAGACCCACCAAGAATATAGGCTCAATCCCTAAGATACTCTGAACTTCTTTTAGTCCGTGTGGCACGAGAAAGGTCTCGAAAGGACCACACGGGGGACCACGGGACTTAATGAGGACCACAGGCGTAAATTCAGCAGTATCACAGGGCGGTCTTGGTGGTAGAAGCGAACGAAGAAGAAGAAGAAGAAGAAGAAGAAGAAGAAGAAGATGAATGAAATAAAAGGACACGTTGCAAGCAAAACCAACTTTGAGACTTACTTTAATTTAAAATATCGTGAGCGAAATAAATAACACACATTCTCCATTGAAAAGTTTGTAATTCTAAGCACTGAATTGTTTGAATATATAATACTTCACCGGCAAAGTCCTACCTCGCCTTATTTCCAGTCACAAATGATGCCATTTTTTCACATTAGAAAGTGCTTTCTTCTTTCCATGTTTTTTTTGACATAACATCGAATTCATCTGCTACCATTTTGCTTACTGGATTTTGTTAGTTTCGTGTTCCATGGTGTCACTTTCTGGCATATCTGGCAATACTTCAACATCGTCGCTGTCGTTATGTTCAAAATGTGCCCAATAATAACAGTGGCGCCTGAGTCTGTAAGTGAAGAGAAGAGTCGAACATTTCTCACTTGAAGATAAAGGCTAGAAATGACTAAGCCTACAAAAATTGACATATCGAACTTTTACACAAACGTGGGGCCTTGTGCAACCAAACAGTTATTTAAGTAATGAGTATGGGGGGTCAAACAGTTATCTAAGTAATGAGTATGTGGGATCAAACAGTTATCTAAGTAATGAGTATGTGGGATCAAACAGTTATCTAAGTAATGAGTATGTGGAGTCAAACAGTTATCTAAGTAATGAGTATGTGGGGTCAAGCAGTCAGCTAAGTAATAAAGGTAAAGGAGCAGTTTTAGAAGAAGATTAAAACTGATGCTCCCGTGAAGGCTCGGAAGACGAAGAATATAGTGTAAACACGAAATAATGATAAGGATAGTGATAATAATAATAATAATAATAATTCTGTGTGACTCGTTGTGATGTTGAACAGAAGTCATATTATCTCCGAGTTATGCCTGTATTCATGTAACTAGCCCGTATTTTACCAGTAAGTAACAATATTTGTAATGCATTTTTGTATTCCTTTAATTTAGAATTTACATATCATCTAGCAAATAATTAATGACTTGTGGTTCTTGGATACACGTATGTTTTATTCTCTGAATAAAGATTATGAAGGGTTTATGACACTGCGATATTGCACAGAAACTGGCGGCCAGTAATTTCTATGTAGGTGGAAAAGTGGTGGATGTTTGAGCGTGTCCTTCATCTACGGTCTGTACAGCCCAGGTTGGTGCAGAAAAGAGGACTAACTCTGAAGTAATATTCATTGTTCAGATTATTTCTGGGATCTTTTCCTTTGTCGAGACATCACAATGTTATATCTGATTCTGACAATATGACCAGGTGAAGTTTACTGAATGGAACTTGATGATGATGGATACCGGATGGGTGGTAAATACACTATGCCGAAATACAGGTATTCAGCTCAGACATCAGAAAGTCTGGGCATATAGCTGATACAGAGCTTATATTACATACAAACAGATGAACAAGACATCGGACGAATCTTGTTGACAAATCTCAAAGTCCCTACTACAGCCAAAAACTCCATAACACAGCGACAAACAAACATGTCCGCACCTGTCAAGCGTCCTTTTCTTTCTTCTCTTTTAACTTAACACACTTCCCCGTATACCAGGATTAAGCTTAATCACATGCTGTCAGTTCCTCGTGCCAAAGTCAGTCATTCTGGAATGAAATACACAATATGTAAACGTTAAATTATGGACGATATATATATATATAAAGTACATAATGGGGTTTACACATGTAACATATACAAGAAACCGTGAAGGTTGAGAACTACTGTTTTAGACATAGTCATTGAGTCTGTGACTTGCAGACACTGTGTGAGACAGAAGATGACTGACATCTTAGTTTATATTTTTATAGCCCTGGGATTGGCACACGAGCATGGCCATTGAGGGGGATATCTTCACATGTGCATTCAATATTCCGAGCAACAACCTCATGTCAAATGTAAGTTCTGAAGTATATATAAGATGGTATTCTGTAATAGACATCCAGTTCACAAATGGCTCAGGACAAGATCCACGTAAGTTCATGATTACATTTCTAGTACTATGTAGTAAAAGTTACTTGTGACAAAATATTAGACTTTTTAAAAAGTAGGAACAGATTTATTCATTTCGTTAAGGAGCACACAGTTGTAATCGTTTCGGTGTGTGCTTTACTCGTATGAAAACATACAGGGCAAAGAAATAGGAAAACTAGGAAATTTACAGATATAACAAATAAGGACTGAAAGAAAGAGCACTCAGCTATGAGTTGTTTGATACTTACATGAGAGTGTGTGTTGTGAAATCTGTGAATATGTATATGGAAAGTCCTGGGATGTGATACAAGCTTGACTGGTTAGCAGGAAAGAATAGGAGGAAGAGGGGAGCAGGAGAAACAGAGGAATAGAATAGTTGTCAAACCAAGATAAAGATGGATAGAAGAGATGAATGTAATTGGAATAAAGGGTCTTTAGTGTAGTGAGATGAAGGGTCTAAACTGTCACAGCTGCAGATATGAATTCATTAGGAAGGGAACATGACTGTCGGTAAAGGGAAGGTTAGATATAGCTGAATTTTGAGTTCAATATGATTCCAAGGTTTAGTATTCCTGTATGAAACGGATTTACTTCGCGTGCGAATCGTATTCTACCATTAGAGTGATGTTATTTAACAGCTGTTACTAGGAAGTAGGACTTGTATTTTTGGATGGAATCGATGAAATGAATAGAAGCTGGTGTAGGAATATGCTGGGAGGTGTCACAATCATGTTTTTGAATGCATTCACCTAGTCAGAGGCGGCTCTCCCAAATGTGAGTTATTCGACAATTTTTGCACGCTGTGGCATACATTATGTTGCTGGGCTTGTATGAGACTCACAGTGAGGACAGTTTTAGGCAGAGTAACCGATTTCTTTTACCAAACTACAGACATCGTCTCAATGAGGGCGGGTGCATTTTCAGTTCCGCAAAAAAAGGTAGGACCTCTCCTTGAAACAGTGTTCACCTTACTTGTGCACGTATTGTATGTATGCCTGTGCCTTGAACGGCACTACTAAACACTTATTACTGCACAACTATAGACGTATTACTGTCTCTCTTGTGCCTGCTCAACTATACTGTGGGTGTGGATGTGTTACACAACATCTGAATAAGTATCTGACTGAATAATTCACGTCAGTACTTACAGAGCATTTCTCTACTTACTGATACACAGGAAACAATGAGGCGTTACTTTGTTATACGTCTTGTAACAAACAACAACACAGGACAAAACATACCACCACAAATCAGTACACGAATGTGATAAGCTTACAACTCAACACCAGCACAACAACTGGCATGCTCATCATAGATCCAAATGTCGCAGGATTCAGCAGTTTAAAAGATGACAAGAATTTAATGATGAATATTCAAACTTGTTGATGCATGTTGAAAATGGAAAAAAAAAACTTGATAGAACAATCACAAAGAATAAAGGAAAAGATTTCCGGTCGATTAACATCGCCATGGGACACTCACGCTACCACACGACGAAAAACATGCTAACTTCATAAACTCCAACATACTTTGCTGACAATAAATCTATCCTCGTTCAAAATGGGGCGATTCAAACACACAACTCTTCATAATGACTCGTGACAATTGTACTAAAAAGAACAAATCCATTTACCAATACCACATGCTGACTAAACCACACATTTGTCCTAACAAGGACAAGCAACCAAAACTTACCTTACGAATCATCAATCCAACCAAAACCTCGGAACAAACTTGCATACAATATGTATCTACTAGATCTCGAAATGAACTCCCTGTTCATGCATGCCGGTAGCTCAGACCCCGTGACTGAACTACCCAGTCAGAACACGGAGATAACTGTTCCTCCATGCTAGTTTAAAGAGCTCAGCTGTGCCAAGAACTGTTGACTATAACAACCCGGGTGTCAAGCCCCACAGAATATCTCCCCTCTCAAAAATTAGAGAGCATATCTCTCGGAGGAGAGCACCACAAAGAGGATCATAACTAAATATTAATCCTCTTGCAAAAAAAAAGATGCAAAACGGGAAAAAATGATATTCAGTCACAATATACATGCAATTAAGTATAATTCAACATGTGAAGCAAAAAACTATGCATATATTTTATAAATTGTTTTAGAGCTCTTTACACACCTTATCTGTAGGTAGAGGTTAGAATTACACTGGATTATCTCCTTCACATCAGAACACTAACATTTTTCTAGTGTCATCTTGTAAGTAGCTTCAAACTATGCTCTCACTTTCTCATTAGAGGGCAAGTGGGGTCCATAACTTTTTCCTGAGCTCCAGCTCGAGCGAAGGAAACTTCTCTAACAGTGACCGATAATCATTCTCAGGGTGAACGTATTAAAGTCCACACCCTCGAGAATCTGCTCCATCGCAACTACTAAATTCCGATCAGAGACATACTGCTGATCTGCATCTGTCTGTATCGCAGTCAAAGTCTCGTGAAGAAAACACTCCTAACTATCAGAGAGCGACGAGACTTCGGTGTGTTAGGAGATGAAGAAGTACGTCCCTTCTGCTTCAGCCTATGATAGAAATCATCGACAGACATAGGGACACAAGATGGAGAAGCATCTACCTCCATAGATGTCAACACACTGTTTAATCTCCGGCTGGAACCATGGTGGAACCCATGGTACAGAGGGAGGAGTAGGTAGGAGAGAATAGCTATACCAAGTGGGACGCAGCAACATCGAAGGACAGCGCCCTGGCGTGTGAGCTCGGTTATATGTCCCGACTGGTAACGACACATTCACGCCAGCATCCTGCACAAATGGATGTAACGTGTTCGTCATCATATCAGCATGCGGCTTACGTGAATATTGACAGGGCGCGTCGGTCTGACAGGCAGAGTCTACTACAAGCGAACTACATGCCAGCGCACATGTTCCTACAGCACTGACCGACTTCACACCCTTTATGTCCGTCGAGTTGGAGTGAGTGAACTGCCTCCTCAGCCCGAACATGTAACGGCAAGGAAACAGAGGTGGCACCATCGAAAAGTGCAAAGGCAACCTGTCTGCACCAGGATGAAACAACTAAGTCTATGGTTCGAAGGTTAGCAAACTACATCAGCAACTTAGTGTGTGACATCTCCTGCCGACTGAGTAAAGCATCCACCATAGGCATATGTTCCATCTTGACCACAACATATCTAATCGTCAAAAGATATTTCAATTTCTGCATGGCGTAATAGACTGCGTATGCTTCGCCCTCGAAAGTGGACCACTTAGTCTGAGAGCGCGACAGCTTCTGTGAAAGAAAATACAATGGCTTTTCCACAGAGAGACCATCTGAAGTGGAAGCCGTCTGCACCAAATCAAGACGCAAGAGAAGCGGCAATTTCGCAAGACGGTCTTTCAGGAAGTCGAGCTCTGGCTGGCAATCAAACGTACACTTGAATCTATGACCCTTCTTGATAAGATCGACAATGGGAGTCACTGTAACATAATAATGGGAGTCACTGTAACATAATTCTTTAATTCTGTTCTTTATTCTATCTAAAGGATATAATCCATGGTAAATTTGGTATTTTGACTAACTGGTTAAAGCCCTTATTTAATTATGACGTAGATTGTTGGTGTAAAGGAAAGGTCAATCTTGACACTTTAAAAATCCCGAGATTTATGACCATGTTTGATGAACTTTAACTTGACATGTTTCTTTTTTACTCAAGCTTAGTTAAGACCTTGGAAAATCTCGGGGGGTGTCGAACTTTATTCTGACATGTTTTTTTCTTAATTAAAAGTTAAATTTGGAATCTCCAGTTCGTTTTTCATCGAAGGTCATTTTTGGACCTTGAAATCCCGAGATTTTGATTGAACTTTCTCTAGACCTGTTTTTATCTCTAGCTAAAATTAGGTTAGGTTATTTTTCAGAGACTAGTCCAAGGTCTCAAACAAGCGATTTTCATGAAGTTTAGACTTTCTCGTGGACGAATGTTCACGAAGAAAAGGAAAGTAGAAATTGTTGATGATATTTAAACGCTGAACATTTACTTAGGATAATTACTGTTTAGACAGAGACTAGAATGTGAGATTAGGATAGAAGATAGAAGTGTGAGAATTATAGTGACAGGCTTGTAATTAGTGATTGAGCTATGTGATAATATTGAGTGAAAATTTTGATAGATAGTTGAGAGATTTGAAATCATTATAGGTTAGAAACTGTTCTAGGAAATTGTGTAGTAATTTGTGATTGAATGTGAGTTGAGGTTTTCTTCCATGGATCCAGGTATGTTTACTTGTAACTGAATAATCAAACTTACCCTCTCACTACATAAATACCACAGACACTCACCCTCTCGCTAGAATAATACTACAAAAACTAACCGTTTCACTATAATAATACCATAGACACTAACCCTCTCACTATAATAATACCATAAGAACTCACCCTTTCACTATAATAATACCACAGACACACATCCTTTCACTATAATAATACCATAAAAACTTACCCTCTCACTATATTAATACCATAAAAACTCACCCTCTCTCTACAATAATACCACAGACACTAACCCTCTCACTATAATAATACCATAAAAACTCACCCTCTCACTATAATAATACAAATAAAACTCACCCTCTCACTATAATAATACCATAAAAACTCACCCTCTCACTATAATACTACCATAAAAACTAACCCTCTCACTATAATAATACCACAGACACTAACCCTCTCACTATAATAATACCATAAAAACTCACCCTCTCACTATAATAGTACCATAAAAACTAACCCTCTAACTATAATAATACCATAAAAACTCATCCTCTCACTATAATAATACCATAAAAACTCACCCTCTCTCTATAATAATACCACAGACACTAACCCTCTCACTATAATAATACCATAAAACTCACCCTCTCTCTACAATAATACCACAGACACTAACCCTCTCACTATAATAATACCATAAAAACTCACCCTCTCTCTACAATAATACCACAGACACTAACCCTCTCACTATAATAATACCATAAAAACTCACCCTCACTCTAACACTACCATAAAAACTCACCCTCACTCTAACACTAACATAAGAACTCACCCTCACTCTAACACTACCATAAGAACTCACCCTCTCACTATAATAATACCATAAAACTCACCCTCACTCTAACACTACCATAAAAACTCACCCTCACTCTAACACTACCACAAGAACTCACCCTCACACTATAATAATACCATAAAAACTCACCATCTCACTACAATAATACCACAGGCACTCATCCTTTCACTAGAATAATACCATAGAAATTCACACTTTCACCACAGTAATACCACAGATACTCACGTCTTCACTAGAATAACACCATAGAAACTCACCCTTTCACTACAATAATACCATGTAAACTCACCTTCTTACTATAATAATACCAAAGAAACTCACTCTCTCACTACAGTAGTACCATAGTTACTCACCCTCTTACGATAAAAATATCGCACACTCAACCTCTGATTACAAAATTACCACAGACATTCAACCTCTCACTAGAATAATATCATAGAAACTCACACTTTCACTACAACAGTACCATAGAGACATCCTCCCACTAGAATAATACCATAGACACTCACCCGTTCACTACAATAATACCACAGACAGTCACCCTCTCACTATAATAAAAGAATAAAACTCACCATTTCACTACAATAATACCATAGAAACTCACCCTCTCACTAAAATACTACCATAGACACTGAACCTTTCACTACAATAACAACACAGGCACTCACTCTCTCACCTCAGTACCACCACAGACACTCACCCTTTCCACACAATAACACAATAAACAGTCACTTTCTCAACACAGTACCACCACAGATACTCACCCTCTCACTACAGTACCACCACAAACACTCACAGTCTCACCATAGTACCACCACAGACACTTACTCTGTTACCACAGTACCACCAAAGACACTCACCCTTTCACTACAATAACACAACAGACACTCACCCTCTCATCTCAGTACCACCACAGACACTCACTTCTTCACCACAGTAACACCATAGGCACTCACTCTCTCACCACAGTATCACTACAGACACTCTCACTATAATAATATTACTGACACTCACCATTTCACTATACTAATACCACTGGCAATCACACTCTCACTGTAATAATACCACAGACAAACACTTTCACTATAGTAATAACATAGACTCTCACCCTGTTTCTAAAATAATACCATAGCCACACGCCATCCCTCTATAATAATAATAATAATAATAATAAAAACACTGACCCTCCTTCTGTATTAATATCATGGACACTCTAGCCCCCACTACAATAATACCAGACAGATTTACCCTTACCGTTAGACGTCACATAGGGCTCGCAAAGTAGTTCGCCAATTTTTCCTGTCTTCAGCGAGTCTTTCAACCTCATCAAAGGATTTTATGCCTGTTAACTTGGCCTCTCTTAATAATGTCCTCTTCAGAGTTTCACGCGGTCTGCCTCTTTTTCTTCGGCCTGTTGTGTTCCACTTGATAGCTTGTTTTGGGATTCTCTGATCATTTCTTCTCATCAAGTGACCAACATATGTCCATCTCCTTTTCCTGATCACCCATGAGACTGGTTGTTGTTCAGTCATCTGTCTTATCTCTGCATTGTTCTTGAATTTGTTCCACTTGATGCCGAGTATTTTCCTTAGGCATTTGTTTTCAAAATTTCTTTTCTACTTCTTTAGTTGTTTTCCAGCTTTCGCATGCATAAATGAAGGTGGATATAACATTTGAACTGAATATTCTTAACTTGGTTTTTGTGCTTATAACTTCTGAATTCCATATGTTCTCAAGATTATTGAAGATTGATGCTGCTTTTGAAATTCTGATCCTAGCTTCCTTTCTAGTGTCACCATCATGGTCTATGTAGCTGCCAAGGTATGCAAATTGATTGACTTCTTCAATATCTGTCCCTTCTATGGGTATTTTGTTTGTTAGCTGAGACTTTCTCTTCTGTTGGTCTTTCGTCGTTCTGAATATTCTGTTATAAATTAGGCGTAAAACGAAACGTTAGAACTGTGAGCTCCTCAATTAATGAAATTCTGCTTACTTTAAAAACAGTCTAATATTTCGTTAACACAGGTTTATTGCACTGACTATGTTTATATTTTGTGTATATTTATATATTTAATTAATATATTTATAGCAAAACTATGTGTATCTTAATTGTGACACTTCCCCCCCCCCCCAAAAAAAAAAAACTCCAGAACTGAGAATCACTACTTCATTTTATGGTTACAAACTTCATTTCATGAATATTTATGATTGATTGAGTTACATTCGCTGTTCTCGTTGATTGTGCTTTAGTGTAGCGCAGTTAAAAGTTGAGATGTTTTAGATCCTAGCTGACATCCAGAACGTGTCAGTCAACTTGAGCGTAGAACCTGGTAAACAGAGGACGGCACCAGGACAAACCTGACAGTGTTCGTCACAAGAGCTGGCCTCAACACAGTGAGGCAGTTGTTTGTGTACACACAGAAAATCAGACATTATAGTGTGTGTGTGTGTGTGTGTGAAAATTATCAAACTCAGGAAATAATGGACGCTCTGTACATTAAAAGACTGAGAATGTATTTCATTCACACTTGTGCAGCTCAGACAGCACAGACCACGTGATATCCTAACACCAGAATGCCCACAATTCACCCTGTGTATCCCGTCTCTTTTCCAATAATCACCAGATCCTCAGAGATGTGTACGGGCTGGATCTCACCAGGTCGAGCTTTGGTTACGTTAGTTCTACACTCACGCACACGCTAACTACAACATTTATCCTTCCTGCAGTGAGTGAGTTCTGTGAAGGTCACATACTTCACAAATATATTCATCCTATTTAGTCTCATAAATACTTCAAATTCACTTCATACCAACCAGGTACTCCTATTTGATTCATCAGCACACTGGAACTTACTTCTTCATGAATAAAACGCGTTATGTTCAGTGCTATTTCAACCATTATCCCACCATGTGTGACGTCCTCTTTTCTACACCACTCACTCTTATGGCGTTCTTCACGCGATATCTCTGTATATATATATAATCTGAAGTTCAGACGACACATTCATCTTCTCACATCCCACACAAACTTCTGTGGTGCTGTTCCTAGAGAAAATAATAACCATGTGCTGTTCCTAGAGAAAATAATAACCATGTGCTGTTCCTAGAGAAAATAATAACCATGTGCTGTTCCTAGAGAAAATAATAACCATGTGCTGTTCCTAGAGAAAATAATAACCATGTGCTGTTCCTAGAGAAAATAATAACCATGTGCTGTTCCTAGAGAGAAAAAAAGGGGGGAGAGATGGGAGCCACGATGGCGATGTGACGAGACTTTCCTTAAATTGTGACTACTTCACTACCAGCATCAGACATCCTGGCTCCACAAAACAGTCGTTTTCCAGCTGTCTGTCGAGGGAGCGGAGTTCAGTAATGGACACGCCATTAAACAGCGGGAGGGGAGGGGGGAATGTGAAAGAAACAAAGTCAGTGAATGAAGATTAAATAAATCATAGTCTCCAGCGGGTCAGCATGCTGAACGTTAAAGAAAAGATAAAGTTCCCGTCTCTGTGCCATGAAGACATTGGGGATGCGCTGTTATACCAGTATTTCCACGACCTTTGACACAAGAAAGTGTGATGTGATCAGTTTCACTCCTGGTCGCATTTATTAGATTTCTCTATATAGAGTCTGGGTAGTCCCCGGGGGCTTTTCCTGTGTATAGGAAAAAAAATCTCACTACTGGGACGTGAACCCCGTACCATCAGAATAGTAAACCGATCACCTAACCACTCAGCTAACCAGGCTTCATATTAAATGTTAGGGATCGAAAATCTATAACATATACATTTGTGTATTCTCTAACTTTTACTAGACATTAGGCATAACGAAGACTTTGAAAACTATGAACCGAAATTATATTTCAGAATCACTGTGTTAGAATGTGAGGATGTTAAATTATAGAAATAATTATTTTTAAATCCTAGATAGGAGCAGAGATATGATAATGAGAATTCAACATGGAAGGTAGTATTTGTGCTGTATGTAAACACAATAGTAGGAAAGACGTAAACAAAAATTATAGCAAACTATAGATAAAGTTTTCAGTGACAGATATAAGGACAAATCCTCAACGAAAAATTGCCTGTGCAGTAGTTAAAAACTTTATATCTGTAGAATGTCATGGACTAACGATACAATAATACAGGTACATAGAGGTATGAAACCTGCTGTTAGTCATAAACATAGTGAGACAATGAAATAGAGAGACAGACATTACTAATAGTTTATTTCTTTATACCAATATGTAGTGTTTAATGTAAAAGACAAGTGAAGAAATACGTTTCTGCTTTATACAATGCCTATAATGATCTAATGAGAGAGCATTTACCATGTATTCACTGCATTTTTATCTTAAATTATTTAAATCAATATTTTAAACAGAAACAGATCTTTTACGTTCGTTTTGCTCTTAAAACAGTCCTGCATCTAAGCTTCAAGATTTTCAAATATAAATCGTATGTTTTATTACAGGAGTTGTACGTTTCAATGTGAACGGATCAAAGTCGATCATGGTTGAACCAGGAGCAGACGTCAGCTTTGAGTGTAAGGTGTACGGGAACCCGACAGCTGTGGCCGTGTTGGTCGGGACTGGGTTAGGAAGAATCCAAGAAGAAAGATCTGACACTGATCTTTTACTGACCACCCTCGCTAAAGTTCAGTGTGAGGACTCGGGCAGGTACACGTGTAAGGGGGTCAGTGGATTTGGTTCTACACCTGAAGATCGTCAGGCATACGTGGACCTCAATGTCAGGTGTAAGTTTATCATTTCTTACTGATTCAAAACTAACTTTGAACTTTCTATAAATCCTCTCATTACTTTTATCAGTAGCTGTAAAATATTTACGTAATTTCGAAGTTACTTTTGACATAAAGATCTGCTAATTCTTATTACTTAAACATTGTCATTCTGTGAACAAGAGACTTGTAAAGTGGTCTGAGATCAACAACGATGAGGATAAAGTCAACATCGATCTGATGGTCCAGGAAAAAACAAAAATAATGTCACTCTTTTATCAGAAGACAGAAACTACAGAAAAACGAATTGCGACCTGTTAGCATCATCATCTCCGAAGAAAGACAGTTCTGTAAGAACATACACTAATATGATCGGTAGAAGCAGACATTGTTGATTGTCTGGTGGCTGCGTTTAACTAAAGAAATGAGTGAAGACAAGGACAGTAACTGATGGTAAGACTGCTAACAGAAACAGTTTAGTAACTCGGCGTTATAAAAATCGTCATCATCATCATCATCGTCATCTTCATCATCATCATGTGTCACTTTCCTAAAGATTAATTGATTATATCAATGTTACGTTCATTTTACTCTACCTCTTGCTTTTACGGTACAATTGATCAATTTCACTCAAGTTCATCTCTTCATGTTGTCCACTGATCTGTTACTTTCTTGCACTTTGCTAGTTTATCTTGAAATGTCCCCTCATGTGAGATTTGAATTCTAATATTTTGCTTTCTAACGATGAAGTCTCAGAGACGTGGGAGAACAATGGAAACAAGTTCAAATCTTAAGCCACAGAAGACAACAGAGATCTTCGTAACCACTGCAGAACTGAAGTAAATAAGACAAAGAAAGAAGGCAACAGAGATCTTGGTAACCACTGGAGAACTAAAGTAAATAAGACAAAGAAAGAATGCAACAGAGATCTTCGTAACCACTGGAGAACTGAAGTAAATAAGACAAAGAAAGAAGCCGAAGGAACAGACAAAAATCTCGGTGAACTGAGCAGATAAAAAGAGGAGAAGACATGATTGGAATGTCAAAGGTCACCTAAGACAGAGTCATGATTGCCAGAGCTTTGAGGCAAGACACGCAGCGATCATGAATTCTACCTTCTAATGATTTTAACATATTTTTCCTAATTCTTACATTATTCATTAATTCTCCTCTAAATTTAAATTCTTGTAGTACACGTTTGCATTTTGTTCTGCCTTAGAGGGCTGTCACTGTTAAGTGTAACAAGTTAGACCATCACCTGGGTTATCCTGAAGCTACAGCAGAAACTAGCAGAGCGAGCACTGCCCCAGTCACAACGTGGTGTTATGTCTAGGAGACCAATCAGTGACATGATCTTCACACTTAGCTACAAGAAAAATACTGACAATAAGGAATACTTTTCTCCTGCTGTTTTATCCATTATTAACGGCACTTTTAGTCCAAGGAGACGGTTTTGAAGCAAGCAGATGTCAATTTTCGTGGATTTGCCAATCATCATAGCATCACCTCTCATGGCCAGCACAGTATTGTGTTGTAATATATACTGTCCAAAAAAAGAAACGCATAACTACTGATGACCCAATTTTAACCATAACTTTGATATTCTATAGTTTTTTTTAATTGAATGAATAAAATTTTCAAATTGCACACAATAAGACCTAAGAGTTTAAACACTCACTTTACTGTTTCTTGCATCTGTGTGACGAGAATTTGTTAGTCCCAGGGGTTCTCAAGTTAGTATGGTGTGTGGCCTCCGCTTTCATCGATCAGCGACTGGCATCTCCTGGGCATAGATACGATCAGATGTCTGATGTGCACCTGTGGGATGACTGCTCACTCTTCCTGGAGTGCCTGCTACAGATCACGACAATTGCCTGGAGAAACGTTTCGTTGACAAACACGTCTTTGCAGCTCATCTCATAGGTGCTCAGTCGGATTCATGTCTGGAGACAGGGATGACCAGGGAAGGGTGAGAATGTTGGTGGCAGTCAGGAACTGTTTGGTGAACCGTGCAGAATGGGGTCTGGCGTTGTCCTGTTGAAACACAGACCTTTGCGCAGCCAAAAATGGAAGAACATGGGGTCGAAGAATTTCATTGCTGTATCGTTGTGCATTCAAGCATCCTTCAGTCTTCAATGGACTCCTTTCGTTGAAACTGATCATTCCCCATACCATTTGGCGTCAGCGTCTCGTTAAGACAGGACCTCGGTGAGGTCATCGTGCCACCAGTCCTGCTTCATGCAGTCTATTCCGGACAGTTTGATCAGACACACGACGTCCTGCAAGCAATGATTGAGCACTTGAGGAAGCTGTTGTAAACCTGGTTCTGAGGTGATGAACCAGAATAAAGCGATCATCAGCTGCTATTGTCACCCTATTGTCGGTCTTCAGCTGAGTCTGTGGCTTGGAAACGGTGCCAAAGTCGAATGATGGTACTCTGCTGCACGTTTAAATGCGTAGAAACCTGACTTTGACTTTTGCCTGCTTCCAGGCGAGCAATAGCAATGTTTCGTAAATTTTGATTTAGACGCGCCATAATTGTCTGCTTGAAAATTAGCTGAATTTGTTTTTGTAACCTCATTATTTTATAGGGTTTCATTTGCGTGGGAAGTGAGTTGTGCTCATCACAAAAATCATCATAAACGCAACGCGAGTTATGGTAAAAATAATGCGTGATTAGCAAGGGCAGCTACTGCGTTCTGATTATACACGAAAACAGCGAAATTCAGGCTAAATCATGGACCTGATATCTTGGTGACAATTTTTGGTTCGGTTTGAGATACCCGGGAAAAATGTTTTGTCATAATATATAAAAATAAGGCTTATATAAGCTGTGCGCTTCTTTTTTTTTTGTGGACTGTATATATGTAAGACCATACACAAATCTTCGAAACAAGCTGTGTCTGTTTGTCATAAAACATGGGCGAATATAAATGATGAAAAATGTGTCGAAACAAAGAAAAAAACGGAAAGGTGTATAAAACTACATCACGAAAGTCAGCGACCAATCATCAGCATAAAGTGGGCGTTCACCTGACCATAACTGGAAGAATTCTGATAAACCAGGGCCAAAGTCAGGGTTCGACGGATTTTGGCCTTATATGGTTATTGTCTGTCTCCTAACTAAATGAAGGAACTAACCTTGGCCGATTAGAAATACATGACTTGCTAGAGATCTTCTGTGTAATCCGCGACAACCCGAAGGCGGAGAATGGACTAGGCAGATTTCATCATCTTTTACTGTCAAAATAGTAATATTTGTTTTATTTTCTCGTTTCAGCCTTTCTTCCCCGCTTCGTCCCACGGCTAACTGTCCTGCTCTCTTTCATTCTATGCCACCACTTTCTTTTATGATGGTTTCAGATTTCCCCACATAAAAAGTGTAAAACTGAATTGGAGAGTTTCGTAGGTACATGAAACGGATGACACTTAGAAAGTTGTCTTTGATAGACGGCCTGCTTCTCATTCTTGTAAGTGTCTGCAGGGGGCTTTAGGAAGAGGTGTTGTGGTCTTTTCATAGAGACTGGTCAATCTATTTTTGGCACGTTTTTAAATATAACTATGAAGAAATTTTTTCCTCATCTGTTATAAATCTTGCAGCGGTTCACTTATTCGTACAGCTCATCTGTCTAACAAAAAGATTCTTTCATCACATGATAAGACGTTTCATACAACCAATAAATATATCCCTGTAATGTTATTTCTGTCATGAAAATGTGATATTTTCACATATTTACTCTTTGACATTTTGTTAATTTGTTATTTCTTACCGAGAACACATTTTTAACTTCTCCTTGACGTTTTAAATTTAAACCACTGACTTCCAGGCCCGCCTGCTGTCAAATCTCATGTACCCAATGATATTAACCGGAAGTTCAACTTTGACCCTGGGAGCAACATCCTGGTAGCACTGGAAGTCTACGGGTACCCAGTTCCTACAGACTTTGGTCTACAACTAGGTCAAGGTTCATCATCTTCTGAGGTGGACAAGGACCAGTACTCCGTCACTTCTGTAGAGCTGAATCCGTCCCTTGCTGTGCTCACTTTGATCATCTTCAGTAGAGACAATGGAGGACCTGAAACTTACGTGTTCAGGATATCAAACTGTGCAAACAGTAGCCTGGATTTTCTATTTGAGGTTGGGAAGTTTGAAACATGTACAGTAACTGGTGAAGGTGAGTATCACTCATGTTTCTTGGTGTGACAGTATGCTCTGCGGACAATGTTCTAAATGTGGCATATGCTGGTGTGGTCAGTGGCGTATTATCCGTTAGGATGAACAAGATAAAGTCCACTGGCCTGTAAGAGAATGAGGCCTGACATAAAATAAACAACAATTCTGCTATCACTGGTTGTAATCTGTATAGGGAGAGTTTTTCTTGTGTGTCTGTATGTGTATGTGTTCTGAAGAAGATGCCATTCATTAATTTATTTCCATGTCCCTTGCGGAACTTTGCCTCCTAAGCAGCACTCCTGTAGACCTTTTGGTTGTGACCAAGATGGCATGCTGCTGCTGCATCCATTTGCAGATCATCACCGATGTCTTGCAGCCATCGTCGCTTTGGTCTTCCTCTCTTTCTTTTCCCCAGTATGTAACATTCCAAGAAGGTCTTCTCTAGATTATCATGGCGTTTAACGTGTCCAAAATATTTAAGTTTTCTTTCTTTAATCCTCTTTACTAGCCAGCCTTCTTCAATATTAAGTTCTTGTAGTATGGATATATTTGTTCTTTTTTTGTGTCCATGATATTTGAAGAACTCTTCTGTAGCATTTACATTCAAAGGCATTTATGCGTTTCTCAGCTGTTTTGTTAAGTGTCCAAGTCTCACAGGCATATGTTGCGATGGGAAAGATGCATGCCCTTAAAAATCTTATTTTCGTCATTCTGTCTGCTCCTCTCCACAGATCCTTTAGTTGTTTTACTTTCTAAAGAGCGATAGATATCTTTTTTTTAATTTTCCTCGTTGTATCTCCACTACTAGTTAGTAGTGATCCAAGATATTCAAAACTCTCCAGTTCTTCCAGTTTTTCCTCATTGATACATATTTCAGCTGCCTTGTTTGTTTTGTCAGTTGTCATCAATTTAGTTTTCTTTGCATTAAGATGGAGGTTTTTTTCTTCGCTGTTCTTACAGACTGACATAATTAGTTTTTCCATTCCTTTTTGTGTTGTGGACAGTAATACTGTGTCATCAGCTTGACTAATCTCTGGTATTTCATAGCCTCCAATTATTATGGCATCCTAATATTCTTTGTCTACATCTTCTCTAACATTCCTCATTATATTTTCAGTATACAAGTTAAATAAGTAAGGTGACAATATGCACCCCTGACAGACACCTCGTTTTATGTCAAACCAAGTTGTTGTTTCACCATTTATTCTTACTGCTGCTTGTTGGTCTAGATACAGCAATGGTGTTAATTGTATCAAATGTGTTGGAAATCCCATTTTGTCCATTATTTCCCAAAGTTTCTGGTGTTGTACACAATCAAATGCGTTTGAGTACTCTATAAAGGCTAAATATAGATTCACATTAAACTCTCTGCATTTCTCTATTATTAACCTTATATTGAATATATGATGTCTTGATCCTCTTCTTTGCCTGAAACCAGCTTTAACCATATTGACTTCTTCTTCTATTTTCTTTCGAAGTCTACCCATTATGATTTTTAACAGAATTTTACTGGCATTACTAATCAGGGCAATAGTTCTGTAGTTTGTGCATAATTTCAGGTTACACTTTTATGGCAGTGGTATGAATACACACAATAATTAGTGTATAAGTATACAACTATACACGAAGCACTGCAGTAAAGCTGTGATACTAGAATGTATAAAATAGGAAAAAGTAGGAGCAGCTTTATTACTTAACGATTACAAAGTTGTGACGTTTCGGCGTGAGCCTTAATCATACAAAAACATACAGCACGAAGAAATAGAGAGAGGAGATAAAGTATAGATTCACATGAATACTATTTAAAAAAAAAAATTTTTTTTAAGGTGCTTAGCTGTAAATTGTAAAGTGTGACTTGTCCGGCGGTGTGTGTCAGGAATGGATTTAGTAGAACGTGGAGACTGTTTAAATAGATATCTGTGACATGTGTGTGGTCGGTGGGTTGTAACTGGGGGTGGTGGATGGGGAACCGGGGAGGGGATAGAGAGTGATACAATAGTGACCTAGCTAGGAGAAGCTGAAACAGATGATTGGGGAAGAGGGGTTGCAGAGTGGTGCTGTGAGGAAAGTTTGAAAAGTAAGAATGGGTGGACTTAGCTGCTCCTACTTTTTCCTATTTTATACATTCTGGTATGAATACAGTTCTTTTCCATTCTTTTGGCCAAATACCAGAATGCCATACCTTTTTACACACTGCATGATAGATTTTTGCACATTCCTTTCCTCCTGCTTTAATAAGTTCAGCTGTTATCTCATCACATCCTGGTGATTTACCATTTTTCAGATTCTTTATTGCTCATAAAACTTCTTCTATTGTCGGTTCAGGTTCTTTCTCCTCCAATAATGTAGATTATTCACACTGTAGATTTCTGCTTTCACAGTCGGTTGTTTCATACATTCCTCTGCAATATTCCTTCCATCTTTCTAGAATTTCCTCTGTCTCTGTCAAGGTATTCCCCATCTCATCACAAATTACATTTAGCTTAGGCGTGACATTTCTCGTCAAACATTTCACTATCTCTTCCACACTTCTGATGTTCTTCTATTCTTTCACAACAATCTAGTATGTATTGGTTTTTATCTTTTCTTATGTTTCTTCGTACTTCTTTTGTTAAAGTTTTATATTCCTCTTTGTTGTTGTTTGTCACTTTCCATTGCGTCTTCATTTCTCTACTTTGTTTTATCAGTTCTAATGTGCCTGCTGTAATCCATCCATTCTTTTGTGTTTTCTTTACTGGTATTTATGCAGGAAACTCTCTACCGTAGAGAGCAGAACAACAACATAACTCCTTCAGATCATCAGAGGAAGTACCCCCCCCCTCAGACAAGTGTTTCGGCCCTTTAAACTCCTGACACTCTAAGGGGGGTGGGCCCCTCTGTGTCATGACTCCCAGAGGTCTTGTGAGTTGTTGCTTTTTTTTCGGTCCCGGGATTGAACCCATGATCTTCCAGTTGCCACTGCACTTTTTCTGAAGTGCGTCTTTAGCGATTTAGCTACGGAGGACTGGTATTGGTTGTGGCAAATGAAATTACTTATGTTCCCAATGCTTGTTTCGCATACTCCACAGCCAGCATGAGGCCTTTTCTGCTGTTTCTGAAAGGCTTCTCAGTGCCTTTGCTCTTGCTTGTCCCTTTATGCCCAGTTGCTTACATAGGTCATATGCTGATGTTGCTACGAATCCCCTTGCTCCCACTTCTACAGCTATCACTTTTTCCCTGATTCCTGCCCCCTGCCTCAGTTGCTTGACCAGATCATTGTACTTCTACAATTTGAATAAATGCTGTTCCTCTATTCTGGTTTCGTACGGGACCGTAAGCTCGATCATTATTAATTCCTGTTTTTCTGTGGAGTACACTACAATGTCCGGTCGCATTCCTGTGTTCTTGCTGGCAGTCGGGTATTCTCTTCTTTCTGGAAGGTCCGCTATCACATCCCAATCATATGTACCATCTAGCAGTGATGGTAAGGTAATGTCCCTGATTTCAATATTTGATGTCGTACCAGCACCTATGAAGTATTTAGGTGGGACCTCAACTCTTTTGCTGTTATTTGCTTTATCTTTTGCCCTGTCTACCATGGCTACTAGTTCATGCAACACTCTGTTGTGCCGCCAGGTGTACCGTCCTTGCCCTAAAGACACTCTACATGCTGACAGCACATGTTCCACTGTTTGCCTTTCGTTGCAGAGCAGGCACTTTGTATCTTCTGATACACCCCATTTGTATAGGTTGGAGACTGTAGGCAGAAGGTCATAAGTAGCTCTGATGATAAAGCTGAGCCTCAAGGGTGCCATTTTCCAGATGTCATTCCATGTTAGTGATCTCTGCAGGACTTCCTCCCATGTTGTCCACTGCCCTTGTTGTGATTGTTGGACTGCCTTCTGGACCCGCTTGTCATCCTCTGAATTCCTTACTTCACTGATGACCTTCTTTCTTTACAGGAGGCCTTTGACCACCATTTGATTTCGCCATGACCAAATCCCCTTCTGTTGGTCTATTACTTCTTTCAGCTCCTGCGTTTCCCTGGCTGTGATCACTTCCTCACCTACTTTCCATTTTCGTCCAGTTTTAAGTGTTGGCTGCACTTCTCGTACCACCGGATCTGTAGATTCTTGTAGCATCATTGCAAGTCTTGTCTTTCCTACCTTGTATTCTTCAACCACAGATTTGAATGGTAGCTGCAGTTTGCTCTTCTTGCAGTACAGCGCTACATCAGTTAATCCTGGTGGTACGCCCAACCACTTTCTTATGGCTTTATTTATCTTTCTTTCAACTGCCTCTACTGTGCTGGTACTTACTTCGTAAATGAGTAGTGGCCACATCAGTTTTGGAATCAGCATGAACTGGAGGCACCATATTTTGAACTTACCCAGTAGCCTGCTTTTGTCTATGATGCTCAGTCCATTCTGCGCCATCTCTATAACCTGCTTCACAGCACTTGAGTCCTTCATGGAAGCATCATATACTCTGCCAAGGCTCTTCTCTGGCTCTTCCCCTACAGTCGGGATTATTTCATTTGCCACTGTGTACGATCTTTCTATCACTTTCCCTTTCATGAGTGACAGGCTTCTTGACTTCTTTGGCTTGAAGCTCATGCGGCACCATATGATAAGGCTGTCCAAACGCTCTAACATCTTTCGTACCTGTGCTTCACTGGTTGTTATTACTGTTGTGTCATCCATGAATGCTTTTAGTGGTGGCATTTTACATCCATTTCTGAATCTGGGGCCTTCTGCTGCTCCTTCTGCTGCTCTCAGGATTACTTGCATGGCTAGTACGAACAGTATGGGAGATAGTGTACATCCTATTGCAATTCCTACCTGGAGCTCGATCCATCTTGTAATATATCCTGATGTTCCAAACCTCATGAGGAACCCTGTGAAGTACCTTTTCAGCATATTTGTGATTTCCTTTGGCACATGATACATGTCTAGCGCTAGCCATATCATCTGGTGCGGTACTGAGCCATACGCATTGGCTAGGTCAAGCCATATTACCTGTAGATCTTGCTTTCCAGATTTTGCCTGCTGAATAGCTTCCCAAATCATTGACGCATGCTCGAGACGTCCTGGGAAACCTGGAATTCCTCCCTTCTGCACGGATGTATCAATGTAACCATTGTCTAGGAGGTATGTTGTTAGTCTTGTTGCCATCACAGAGAAGAATATCTTTCCTTCCACATTCAGAAGTGAGATGGGCCTGAACTGGTTGATTTCAGTGGAATTCTGCTCCTTGGGGATGTATACTCCGTTAGCCTTTTTCGATTCCTTACATATGACTCCTTTGGTCCATGCTGTTCGTAGGAGTTTATGAAGCTTCTTTAGTACTTCAGGGCATCTTTTGTATACTATGTAAGGAACGCCATTTGGGTCTGGTGCTGACTTGCCTTTAGCTTTTCTTACAACGCTCTCTACTTCTTGTAAGGTTGGTGGGCTGCATTTGAATTTGCTGCCTGGTGCACAGGGCCACACTAGACCTTTCATATGCTCGAGAGGTGTATGCTGATTTTTATCAGAGTATGTCTTGCTCAGATGTTCCTCGAGTACCTCCTTACCTGCTTTCAGCGTACCTGATTTTGGCTACTCAAATAACTGCTTGGCAAATCCGAAGGGATCTCTGTAGAACTTCTTTCTTGCGTATCTGGTTTCCCTCTTCCTTTTACATAGTCTTTCAGCTCTGCAAAGGGCGTTGTGCTTGGATTTTAGATGCTGCCAAACCTGTCTTAGTCCTTCTTTTTCTGATTCATGTGCCTTCTTGAACATTTTCCGGGCATGGTTCTTCTGCTGTCTTATTGCTTCTATTTTCCTCTGTCTTCTGGACTTTCTTGGTGTCACTTTTTCTCTTTTTGCCTGTTTGGTTCCAAATTCTTTGTGGCAGTGAAGATATATGATGTTACCAAATGCTTCCAGCTTTTGCTCCAGGTTTTTTCCTCTTAGCTGTTTGTCCAGTTCTTTGCATAATCCAGCGTCTAGGTTTTCCTATATGCTTTTTGCACTTGCTGGTGGAAAGTTAACCTTGTCTCTGGTCTCGTCGGAGGGCTGCATTGTCTCCCTGCTGCCTGACTCAACCTGAATATTCCCTGTACTATGGCTTATATCCTGACAGAGATCTTCTAATGTCTCATCTGAGACTGGCGTCACAGTGCAGCAAGTCTTAAACTCTCAGTTACAAACAACTTATCACAAGTCTCCATTTAAATATTTTCTACACTCCACCATGAGCATTTCTGAACAGTATTGGACAAGCCTCAGTTTTTACAAGTTACAACTAAAAGCTCGTCATTTTTTTTTACACTGCATTCATGTGAATGCATATTTTATCTCCTCTCTCTCTATTTCTTTGTCCTGTGTGTCTTTGTATGAATAAAGCTGACGACGAAACGTCTCACGCCTGTGTGTACGTGTTAAGTAAGGAAGCTGTTCCTACGTTTATGCTAGTTTGTACATTTTGGTATCACAGCTTTACTGCGGTGGCTTCGTGTATAGTTATGTGCTTATACACTTATTATTGTGTGTTACTCAACGAGAAATTACCATGTACAGTACTTAAAGAATTTATATCTTTAGAATGTCATGGACTAACGATACAATAATACAGGTACATACAGGTATGAAACCTGCAGGTTGTCATAAACATAGTGAGACAAGAAATATATATACAGAATTTACTAATGGTTTATTTCTTTATCAAAATATGTAGTGTTTAACGTAAAAGACAAGTGAAGATATACGTTTCTGCTTTATACAATGTCTATAATGATGTAATGAGAGAGCATTTACCATGTATTCACTGCATTTTTATCTCAAATGATTTAAATCAATATTTTAAGCAGAAACATAACAGATTTTTTAACATTCGTTATGCACCTAAAACAATCCTGCAACTACGCTTCAACATTCTCACATGTAAATTGTATGTTTTACTCCAGGATTTGTACGTTTCAATGTGAACGGGTCAAAGTCTGTCATCGTTGAGCCAGGAGAAGACATCAGCTTTGAGTGTAAGGTGTACGGGAACCCGACAGCTGTGGCCGTGTTGGTCGGGACTGGGTTAGGAAGAATCCAAGAAGAAAGATCTGACACTGATCTTTTACTGACCACCCTCGCTAAAGTTCAGTGTGAGGACTCGGGCAGGTACACGTGTAAGGGGGTTAGTGGATTTGGTTCTACTCCTGAAGATAGTCAGGCACACGTGGACGTCAATGTAAGGTGTAAGTTTATCATTTCTTACTGATTCAAAACTAACTGTAAACTTTCTATTAATCCTCTCATTACTTTTGTCAGTAGCTGTAAAATATTCGCGTAATTTCGAAGTTGCTTTTGACATAAAGATCTGGTTAATTCTTATTACTTAAACATTGTCATTCTCTGAACAAGAGACTTGTAAAGTGGTCTGAGATCAACAATGTTGAGGATAAAGTCAACATCGATCTGATGGTCCAGCAAAGAAAAGAAAAATAACGTCACTTTTTATCAGAAGACAGAAACTACAGAAACACACGCTGCACAGGTCAAAAGGGACTTGAAACTATCGTCATCATCATCTCCCAAGGATGGCAATTCCATAAGAACATGAATTTATATGGTCAATAGAAGCAGACATTGTTGATTGTCTGGTGGCTGCGTGAAAGAAATGAGTGAAGACAAGGTGAAGACAAGGACAGTAACTGATGGTAAGACTGCTAACAGAAACAGTTTAATAACATGATATTATAAAAATGATATTATAAAAATTGTAGTCATCATCATCGTCATCATCATGTATCAGTTTCCTAAAGACTGATTGTTACGTTCTTCTTACTCTGCCTCTTTCTTTTACGGTACAAGTGATCAAGTTCACTCAAATTCATCTCTTCATGTTGTCCACT
Source organism: Achatina immaculata (assembly GCA_009760885.1). Classification (NCBI taxonomy): domain Eukaryota; kingdom Metazoa; phylum Mollusca; class Gastropoda; order Stylommatophora; family Achatinidae; genus Lissachatina; species Lissachatina immaculata. Next base: position 152,789 of record CM019692.1, read on the forward strand.
GATCTGTATTTGTTGCACTTTGCTAGTTTACCTTGAAATGTTCCCTCAGGTGAGATTTGAATTCTAATATTTTTGCTTTCTAACTATGAAGTCTCAGAGACGTGGGAAAACAATGGAAACAAGTTCAAAGCCACAGAAGACAACAGAGATCTTCGTAACCACTGAAGAACTAAAGTAAATAAGACAAAGAAAGAAGCCGAGAAAACAAAAACACACACACACAAAAACGATGAACTTACAAGATTAAAAGAGGGGAAGAACAGGATTTGAAATGATTGGAATATTAAAGATCACCTAAGACAGAGTCATGATCGCCAGAGCTTTGAGGCAAGATACGCAATGATCATGAATTCCACCAAATGATTTTAACATATTTTTCCTAATTCTTACATTATCCATCAATTGTCCTCTAAATTTAATTTCTTGTGGTACACGTTTGCATTTTGCTAACTGTAACAAGGTAGACTATTCCCTGGCTTATCCGGAAGCTACTGCAGAAAGTAACAGAGAGAGTACTAACGGATTCACAGCGTGGCGTTATGGCTAGGCGACCAATCAGTGACTTGATCTTCACACTTACCTTCAAGAAAAATACTAAAGATAAGGAATACTCTTCTGCTATTGTTTTATCCACTGTTATATTTTAGTCCAAGGAGATTGTTTTGAAGGAGGCAGATATCAGCTTTTGCGCATTTGCCAAGCATCACAGCAGCACCTCTCGTGGCTGGCATAGTCTTGTGTCGTAATATATATTTAAGACGATACACAGATCTTCGAAACAAGGCAAGTCTACTTGTCATAAAACTTGAGCAAATATAACTGATGAAAAATGTGTCGAAACAAACGGAATAAACGAAAATATTCACTAAATCTGAATCATGAAAACCATCGACAAATCGTGAGTGTGAAGTGGACAATGGCCTGACCATAACTTGAAGAAGTCTGACAAACCAGGGCCAAAGTCAGGGTTCCACGGATTTTTGTCCTTTCATGGTGGATGTCTGTCTCTGAACCTAATGAAGGAACTAACCTTGAGCAATTAGAAATACATGCTTTGCTAGAGATCTTCTAGTGGCAATACTTCTGGCTGTGTAATCCACGACAGCTCGAAGGTGGAGAATGGACTGGGTAGATGATCTTCATCTTTTACGGTCAAAATAGTAATACTTGTTTTCTTTTCTCGTTTCAGCCTTTCTCGCCCGCTTCGTCCCGAGCCTAACTGTCCTGCTCTCTTTCATTCTACGCAACCACTCTTTTATGACGTTTTCAAATCTCCCTGCAGCGGCAGGCTTGCATCTTTGAGAGTATCTCGGTGATATTAAAGGGTTGACTCTTACTTAAACTCACTCTGAGGTCAGGAGTGGATGCATCGCACCACCCCCCTCCCCCCTTCCTCTCATTTCAGCACTTGTTGAGATGTGGCAGAAGAGAATCTATATTTTCTTTAGTACTTCTGCTGGAAAGTTATCTTTGACTGTTGCTTTTCCATTTAAGAGTGGAGTTAATTCAGATTTAATTTAGGGTCAAGAGTGGAGAAACTGGGTCAAAAATGAATTAGCTATGGTCAAGAGTGGAGAAGCTGGGTCAAAGGTGAATTAGCTAACGTCAAGAGTGTAATTAGACAGAACGAAGAGTGAAGTTAGCCAGGGTCAAAAATAGAGTTAAGCGTTGTTGTCTCTGGTGGATGGTCAGCTTCTAATTCTTGTTTGTATTTGTATGGCTGCCTTTGGTAGAACTGTTGTGGTCTTTTCATAGAGACTGACCAATCTAGTTTTGTTATGTTTTTAAAAATAACTATGAAGAAAATTATACCTCATCTCTTGTACCTACTATCGTAGTAACAATAAATCTAGCAGCCGTTCACTTATTGGTGCTGCTCATCTGTCTAACAAATACGCTTCTCTCATCACATGATAAGACGCGTCATACAACTAATAAATATATCATTAAAATGTTTCTGACAAGAAAATGTGATATTTTCACATATTTATTCTTTGACACTTTTGTTAATTTATTCTATGTTACAGAAAATACATTGTTAACTTGTCCTTGACCTTTTAAATTTAAAAACACTGACTTCCAGGCCCGCCTGCTGTCAAATCTCATGTTCCCAGTGACATTAACCGAAAGTTCAACTTTGACCCTGGGAGCAACATCCTGGTAACACTGGAAGTCTACGGGTACCCAGTTCCTACAGACTTTGGTCTACAACTAGGTCAAGGTTCATCATCTTCTGAGGTGGACAAGGACCAGTACTCCGTCACTTCTGTAGAGCTGAATCCGTCCCTTGCTGTGCTCACTTTGATCATCTTCAGTAGAGACAATGGAGGACCTGAAACTTACGTGTTCAGGATATCAAACGGTGCAAACAGTAGCCTGGATTTTCGATTTGAAGTTGGGAAGTTTGAAACATGTACAGTAACTGGTGAAGGTGAGTATCACTCATGTTTCTTGTCGTGACAGTACGCTCTGCGGACATTGCAGTAAATGTTCTAAATGTGGCATATGGTGGTGTGGTCTGTGAAGTATTATCCGTTAGGATGAACAAGATAAAGCCCACAGGCTTGAAAGAGAATGAGGCCTGACATAAAATAATCAATAACTGTGCTGTCGCTGGTTATAATCTGTGTAGGGATAATTTTTCTTTCTTTCTCTTTTCTTTTTTTTTTGCGTGAGAGAGAGAGAGAGAAAGAGAGAGAGAGAGAAGAGAAAGAGAGAGAGAGAGAGAGAGTTTTATATCAGGAGATAATTTGTATAGTTGAAAGCTCAAGAGGGGGAATGGACTTACTTAATTTAGACTAATGTCAGCGTGGTGGACCAGATTGCTGTCCAGTTCTGTTGTTAAGTCCATGTGCTTTTGACACAGTGTTATTGCTGTGACATTAAGTATTGTGAGGATGTGCAATATGTTTTATGATTAATTGTACGACCGTCCTTGTCGATAAAAGCTCACTGACAAGAAGCTGACAGATTTCTCAGAACTTTCACAGGTAAAATGTTCTTATTGAACTAGCTGGCACAGTTCATTTATTCAGCTTGCTCTTTAGCATATGATCTGGTCTGACACTGTAATCTGTGGAACTTCTGTAGAATCCCGGGTGTCTCTGGAAGTAGGTTTTCTTATAAGCACTGACATTATGACCACAATAACACCATAGACACTTACCATCCTACTATAAGAATACCAAAGACAGTCACCCTCCTACTATAAGAATACTATAGGTAGTCACCTTCCTACTATAAGAATACCATAGACAGTCACCCTCCTACTATAAGAATACCATAGACAGTCACCCTCCTACTATAAGAATACTATAGGTAGTCACCTTCCTACTATAAGAATACCATAGACAGTCACCCTCCTACTATAAGAATACCATAGGTAGTCACCTTCCTACTATAAGAATACCATAGACAGTCACCCTCCTACTATAAGAATACCATAGACAGTCACCCTCCTACTATAAGAATACCATAGACAGTCACCCTCCTACTATAAGAATACCATAGACAGTCACCCTCCTACTATAAGAATACCATAGACAGTCACCCTCCCACGATAATACTACCATAGACATTCATCCTCCCAACACAGTAATATCATAGACACTCACCCTCTCAGTATAATAATACCATAGACATACACCCTCCCACTATAATAATACTATAGACACACCCTCCCACCACAGTAATACTATAGACACTCACCCTCCTACCACAGTGATACTATAGACATTCACTCCACCACCACAATAATACTATATACACTCACCCTCCCTTCAAATAAAAAGACAGACACTCGCCCTCCCACCACAATAATACTATAGAATCTCACCCTCCCAGGGCAATATATCAGGACGATATTACTATAGCCACCCACCTTCCCACCACATTAGTTCTATAGCCACCCACCCTCCAACCACAATAATACTATTTATACTTACCATCCCACCACAATAATACTGTAAAAACTCACCATCCCAACACGATAACGCTATAGAGACTCACCCACCCCCTACAATAATACCATAGGCACTCACCTTCCCACTTACTGCCTCTGTTTACTATAGTAAAACTTACAGCTCTGACACGGAATTGTGCTAAGATTTCAAATGCAAGTTTTTATTTATTTTCTTTTCGTCAAGTCACTGGTGTAGTCACGGGCCCCAGTTGTGCATGCCTATTTAAGTGTTATGTGGGAGATTCATAACAGTTATAGCAAAGCACTTTTGCTAGAATTTTTATTTGGTATATAGCTTCACGGTATATTTGTTTATGAACTTAGACATTCTCTTCTCTTCTACTTTCGTCTTCCTGAATATTTTGTTATACATAAATTAGAGATAAAACGAAACGCTACAACTGTCAGCTCCTCAATTAATGAACCTCTTACTTTTTAAACAGAATAGTCTGATACCTTGTTATCGCAGGTTGATTGCAGTGGGTTTGTTTATATTTTGTGTATATTTATATACTTAATTAATATACTTATAGCAAAACTATATGTATCTTAATTGTGACAATTTGCCCCCCCCAAAAAAAAAAAAATCCAGAACTGAGAATCACTACTTCATTTTATGGTTACAAACTTCATTTCATGAATATTTATGATTGATTGAGTTACATTTGCTGTTCTCGTTGATTGTGCGTTAGTGTAGCGCAGTTAAAAGTTGAGATGTTTTAGATCCTAGCTGACATCCAGAACGTGTCAGTCAACTTGAGCGTAGAACCTGGTAAACAGAGCACGGCACCAGGACAAACCTGACAGTGTTCGTCACAAGAGCTGGCCTCAACACAGTGAGGCAGTTGTTTGTGTACACACTGAAAATCACACATTATAGTGTGTATGTGTGTGTTTGTATATTTGTGTGTGTGTGTGTGTGTGACAGAGAGAGAGAGAGAGAGAGGGAGAAAGGACCCCGTTGTCGATGAAACGATGGTGCGCGATTTTGTGATGGATGACAGCCCAAAATATTGAAACGAATCAACACCAAATCCAGGAAAGAATCGACGCTCTGCACATTAAGGAGCCTAGAATTTATTTCATTCAAACTTGTACATATCAACGTAGCACACAGCGATGTGATATTCCAGCAGGAAATTCCCTGTAAGTCACCTGTTTTTTTTTCCTGTGTATTTTTCAATAATAGTCAGACCCTCAGAGAAGATGTATACTAGCTGGATCTCACCAGGTCGACTTTTGGTTCCCACTGATTGTGACGTCCTCTTTTCTACACAACCACTCTTGTATGTTTTCAAATCTCCTTGAAGTGGCAGTCTTGTATCGTTGAAAGTGTCTCGGGGATATTAAAGGGATGACACTTACTTAACTTCACTCTGAGGTCAAGAGTGGATGCATTGCACACCCCCACCCCCCCCCACCCCCGGCCTCTTATGACGTTCTTCGCAGGAGGTTTCTGATGTTGTGACAGCTGACGCTACTTCATAAGTTCAGACGAGACATTCATCTTCTCACATCCCACACACATTTCTCAATCCTATGTATTCATTGAAGCCATTGACAGTAATTATTGAGGAAAGACGCTGGCGATGGTTGGGACATGTGCTCTGAATGACTGACAACTCACTACCAAAAATAGCACTAAGATGGACACCACAGGGGAACAGAAGTAAGGGTAGACCACAACAGACATGAAGAAGAACAACAGAGAGGATGTTGAGCAATAGAAGGCTCACCTGGGCAAGAGCAGAAAAAAGGCAAAGGACAGGCATCTGTGGAAAACCCTTGCGGAAGCCCCATGTGCCCTTGGCACTTAAGGTTCAGAGAGAGAGAGAGAGAGATGTATTCACTGACCACTGACAGGTCATACATTTTAGAATGTATCTAATTTAGACAACTGTGAGAGGTGTATGTGTGTGTCTGTGGGGGGGGGGGGGAATTTGGGGGCTGGCGGTGGAACACAGAAGAAAAAACTACAACTGATATATTGCCCTCTACAGTCCTTAAAGTCTTTATATCTGTAGAATGTCATGGTCTAACGATACAATAATACAGGTACATAAACGTAGAAACCTCCAGATGGTCATAAACATAGTGAAACAAAGAAATATAGAGACCGACATTACTGATAGTTTATTTCTTTATACCAATATGTAATGTTTAATGTAAAAGCCAGGTGAAGAAACATGTTTCTGCTTTATACAATGTCTATAATGATCTAATGAGAGAGCATTTACCATGTATTCACTGCATTTTTATCTCAAATGATTTAAATCAATATTTTAAGCAGAAACATAACAGATTTTTTTACATTCGTTATGCTCCTAAATCAATCCTGCATCTACGCTTCAAGATTCTCAAATGTAAATTGTATGGTTTTACTCCAGGATTTGTACGTTTCAATGTGAATGGGTCAAAGTCTGTCATCGCTGAGCCAGGAGAAGACGTCAGCTTTGAGTGTAAGGTGTATGGGAACCCGACAGCTGTGGCCGTGTTGGTCGGGACTGGGTTAGGAAGAATCCATGAAGAAAGATCTGACACTGATCTTTTACTGACTACCCTCGCTAAAGTTCAGTGTGAGGACTCGGGCAGGTACACGTGTAAGGGGGTCAGTGGATTTGCTTCTACACCTGGAGATAGTCAGGCACACGTGGACGTCAATGTCAGGTGTAAGTTTATCATTTCTTACTGATTCAGAACTGTGAACTTTCTATAAAACCTCTCGTTACTTTTGTTAGTGGCTGTAAAATATTCGCGTAATTTCGAAGTTGCTTTTGATATAAAGATCTGCTAATTCTTATTACTTAAACATTGTCATTTTCTGAACAAGAGACTTGTAAAGTGGTCTGAGATCAACAACGATGAGAATAAAGTCAACATCGATCTGATGGTCCAGCAAAGAAAAGAAAAATAACGTCACTTTTTATCACAAGACAGAAACTACAGAAACACAAGCTCCACAGGTCGGCATGGACTTGAAACTATCATCATCATCTCCCAAGGATGGCAGTTCCATAAGAACATTAATTTTTATGTTCAGTAGAAGCAGACATTGTTGCTTGTCTGATGGCTGCGTTTAACTAAAGAAATGAGTGAAGACAAGGACAGTAACTGATGGTAAGACTGCTAATAGAAACAGTTTAGTAACACGGCGTTATAAAAATCGTCATCAAGATCATGTGTCACTTTCCCAGAGACTGATTGATTATATGAATATTACGTTCATCTTACTCTGCCTCTTGGTTTTACGGTACAAATGATCAAATTCACTCAAGTTCATCTCTTCATGTTGTCCACTGATCTGTATTTTGTTGAACTTTGCTAGTTCATCTTGAAATGTTCCCTCAGGTGTGATTTGAATTCTAATATTTTGCTTTCTAACGATGAAGTCTCAGAGACGTGGGAGAACAATGGAAACAAGTTCAAATCTTAAGCCACAGAAGACAACAGAGATCTTCGTAACCACTGGAAAACTAAAATAAATAAGACAAAGAAAGAAGCCGAGAAAACAAACAAATACACACACACACACACACAAACCGGTGAACTTACAAGATTAAAAGAAGGGAATAACAGGATTTGAAATGACTGGAATATCAGAGATCACCTAAGACAGATTCATGATCGCCAGCGCTATCAGACAAGACACGCAATGATCATGAATTCCACCTAACGCTTTTATAATATTTTTCCTAATTCTTACATTATCCATCAACTGTCCCCTAAATCCGGAACAACTGGTAGGTGGGGAATGAACTAAGCATATTTCATCACCTTTTACGATCAGAACAGGAATATTTGTTTTTTTTTTCACGTTTCAGCCTTTCTCGCCCGCTTCATCCCTGGTCATCTGTCCTGACCTCTTTCTTCTACGCCATCACTCTCTTTTTTAATGATGGTTTCAGATTTCCCCACAGAGGGAGTCTAGTATAATTAATTTGGGCAGCATCTGAAGGATATTAAACGGATGACATTTATTTAACTTCCCTCTGATGTCACGAGCAGGGGCATCGCCCCCTCCCCCCTTTTTCAGCACTAGATGAGGAGCTTTCTGAGATGTGGCAGAAGAGAATCTGTATTTTCTTTAGTACTTCCGCTGGAAAGTTATCTTTGATTGTTGCTTTTGTCTTTGAGTTTAAGAATGGATTTAATCCAGATTTAAGCCAGGGTCAAGAGTAGAGTTAGCCAGAACCAAGAGTTGAATTAGCCAGGGTCAAGAGGTGATTCAAGTCGTGATCAAGATTTGAGTTAAGCAAAGTTTTATTTCTTGGCTGGTCTGCTTCTTATTCTTGTAATTGTATATCGGCCTTTGGTAAAACTGTTGTGGTCTTTTCATAGAGATTGACGAATCTATGTTTGTCAAATTATATATATATATATATATATATATATATATATATATATATATATATATATATATAACAACTGGTCAGTGGAGAAACAGAAAAAAATTGAAAGATGGAGGGAACACTCTAACACCCTACTAAACAGAACACAAGCAGCACAAACAATAGACATACCTGAAGCAAAAACGGAACTAAACATCAGTACAGGACCAATAACAATAAATGAAGTAAAGGAGGCGATAAAGAAGCTAAAATCAGACAGGGCACCAGGTGAAGATGAAGTGACTGCTGAGATGTTGAAAGCAGAAGAAACAGAAACACCAAAACAACTTTGCCGGATATTACAATAAATTTGGGATCTAGAAAAAGCTCCAGAGGAGTGGAAAACTGGGCTTATAGTAAAACTACCAAAGAAGGGTGACCTCAGAGATTGCGGGAACTGGAGAGGCATTACCCTACTGCCACTCACCAGTAAAGTATTTTGCAGAATAATCATCAACAGAATTGTACCAGAGTTTGAGACAAAACTTCGGAAAGAGCAGGCAGGATTTAGGAAAGGAAGATAGTGCATAGACCACATATTTGTACATAGACAAATATTAGAACAGGCAAATGAGTGGCATAGCACAATATATGCATTATTCATAGATTTTGAGAAAGCCTTTGACAGTGTCAACAGAGATGCACTGTGGAAAATCCTAAGATGGCATGGCCTCCCCCATAAAATAGTTAATGTAATCAAAGCCCTATACGAGGGTTTTGAGTGCAAAGTTATCTGTGGAGAACATACCTCCAGCAGCTTTAGGGTACAAACAGGAGTGAAATAGGGATGTGTACTATCATCAACATTATTTATCTTGGCAGTAAACTGGTTAATGAAGGAGGCAACATCAGACAAACGCAGAGGATTACAATGGACCCTTGACACAGTGCTGGAGGACCTTGACTTTGCGGACGACATTTGTCTATTATCAAGCAGTCACAAAGATATGCAAGAGAAAATAAACAAGCTAACTCAGAATGCAAATAACATAGGACTAAAGGCCAACGTAGGAAAGACAAAGTTAATGAAACAAAATGTGAACAACAGAAATGTACTCAGAGTAGATAACAAGTTAGTGGAGGAGGTAAACGAATTTGTATACCTTGGCAGCAGAGTAGTAGAAAATGGAGAAAACACAGAGGACATCAACAGCAGACTTACTAGAGCAAACCAGGCTTTTGCAATGCTGCAGACTGATGGAAATAAAAAAAACTAAGCATAAATCGTGGACACAAAAAAGAACAAATATATCTATACTACAAGGGCTTAATATTGAAGAAGGCTGGCTAGTAAAGAGGATTAAAGAGAGAAAACTTAAATATTTTGGCCACATTAAACGTCATGATAATTTAGAGAAGACCGTATTGGAAGGATACATAATGGGAAAAAGAAAAAGAGGAAGACCGAAACGAAGATGGCTGCAAGACATCGTTGCTGATCTGGAAATGGATGCAGCAGCAGCAGGCCATCTTGCTCACAACCGAGAGGCCTACAGGAGTGCTGTTTGGGAGGCAAAGTTCCGCAAGGGACATGCAAAGGAATGAATGAATGAAGCATAAATATGAAAATCAGGATATTTAAGAGTAATGTTCTAAGTGTACTACTCTATGGAAGTGAATGCTGGAAAATCACCAAAACCATAGAAAACAAGTTGAATTCTTTCCAGACTAAATGTTTACGAAGAATTAGAAAAATATTTTGGCCAAACACCATAAGAAATAACATTTTATTAGCAGAAATGCAGATGAAACCACTGACAACAATTATTGAGGAAAGACGCTGGCGATGGTTGGGACATGTGCTTCGAGTGGCTGACAACTCACTACCAAAAATAGCACTAAGATGGACACCACAGGGGAACAGAAGTAAGGGTAGACCAAAAGAGACATGGAGAAGAACAACAGAAAGGATGTTGAGCAATAGAGGGCTCACCTGGGCAAGAGCAGAAAAAAAGGCGAAGGACAGGCATTTGTGGAAAACCCTTGCGGAAGCCCCATGTGCCCTTGGCACTTAAGGTTCAGATATATATATATATATATATATATATATATATATATATATATATATATATATATAACTATGAAGAAAATTGTACTGCATCTGCTGTACCCACTATCGCAGTAACAATAAATCTAGCAATCGTTCAGCTCTTAGTGTCTTATCTGTCTAACAAGCTTCCTTCATCCCATGATAAGACGTGTCATACAACCAATAAATATATCATTGAAATGTTTCTGCCATGAAAATATGATATCTTCACATATTTGTTCTTTGACATGTTTGTTCATTTGTTCTTTCGTATCGAGAATAGATTTTTAACTTGTTCTTGACCTTTTAAATTTTAAAACATTGACTTCCAGGCCCGCCTGCTGTCAAATCTCACGTGCCCAGTGATAGTAACCGGAAGTTCAACTTTGACCCCGAGAGCAACATCCTGGTAACACTGGAAGTCTACGGGTACCCAGTTCCTACAGACTTTGGTCTACAACTAGGTCAAGGTTCATCATCTTCTGAGGTGGACAAGGACCAGTACTCCGTCTCGTCTGTAGAGCTGAATCCGTCCCTTGCTGTGCTCACTTTGATCATCTTCAGTAGAGACAATGGAGGACCTGAAACTTACGTGTTCAGGATATCAAACGGTGCAAACAGTAGCCTGGATTTTCAGTTTGAGGCTGGGAAATTTTAAACATGTACAGTAACGGGTGAAGGTGAGTATCACTCATGTGTCCCATCGTGACAGTAGGCTCCCCTGCAGACATTGCAGTAAATGTTCTATCTGTGGTATATGGTGGTGTGGGCAGTGAAGTATTATCCGTTAGGTTGAAGAATCCTAAGTCCACCGTGCTTGTAGGAGAATGAGGTCTGACATAAACAATAACTGTGCTGACGCTGGTTATAATCTGTGTAGGGAGAATTTTTCTTTCTTTTTTCCTTTTATTCTGTTTTGTTTTGTGTGTGTATGTGTTCTGAAGAAGATGTACAGCTATTTTATAATGACATAGAGACAGTCTTGAAACACGCAAAGTCACATGAAGTTACTATAGTCATGGGAAATTTTAACGCCTAAGTTGGTAAAGGACAAACTTCAAACATCGTTGATTTCTATGGACTGGGGGAGAGGAATGACAGAGGTAGTAAATTAATTGAATGGTCAAGAATACATAGCATGGTTGTAGGAAACACCTGGTTTAAACTACATCCCCGACGACTGGCAACGTGGTGCAGCCCAAACAAAAAGACTTTTAACCAGATAGACTACGTATTAATCAACAAACGATTCCGGAATACATTACTGACAACAAAAACCATGCCAGGAGCTGACTGCAATAGTGACCACGACCTACTCTGTGGAAAAATTAGAATAAAGCTAAAGAAAGCAGGCAGAAAAGTGAGAAACATCAAACTGAATACAGAACTCCTCAAAAATGACCAAGAAGTCCGAGAACAATTCAGAGTTATTATAACAAATATATACAATGCAGTAGCAAAAATAAATAGTATAGATGAACAATGAGCAGTGTTAAGAGATTCTGTCCACCAAACTGTTAAGGGGATAATACTACGGAGAAAAAGAAGCCCTTAAAAATAAATGGATGACAGACGACATCTTAGAAATGATGGACAAGAGGAGGAGGAGTAAAAATAAATAAGAAAAATATAGCAAGATAAATAAAGAAATAAGACGCAAATGAAGAGAAGCACAGGAAATATGGTTAAATGAACAGTGCAGACAAATTGAGAACTCCCATAATAAAGACAGCAAAAACATGCACAAACGAATTAGTGAACTCACAGGCAGGAAGACAAAATATACCACAGGATGCCTGAAATCAAATAAAGGTAAAATGTTAATGGGAAAAGAAGTTGTGGACAAGTGGACAGAGTATATCGGTGAGCTATATGGAGGAGAAAGACCAGAATTAACATCAGATACTGAAAAATGTGATGGATCACCATTAATTGAAGATGAAATCATAGATGCCATCAAACAAATGAAGAAAGGTAAGGCAATTGGACCTGATAATAAAACAATAGAAGAAATAGAGGCACTAGAGAAAGTAATAAAAATAATAACTAGATTTCTGAATGACGTTTACAACAGCGGTTATACGCCCAGTGACCTGCTTAAATCCACGTTTATAGCACTACCAAAGAAACCAGGTGCAAAGGAATGTGATAATCACCAGACTATCAGCCTCTCATGTCACATAACGAAGCTACTTCTGAGAATCATTATGATAAGAACAAGGAAAAGATAAAAATGGAAATAGCAGATGAACAGTTTGGATTTGTTGAAGGAAAGGGAACACACAATGCCCTTTATGCTTTACGAACACTAACAGAAAGAGCTTTAGAAGTACAGAAAGATCTTTACTTATGCTTCATTGATTACACCAAGGCATTCGACAAGGTGAAACATGATGAAATTAGTTATTTATGTTTGGTCAAATGTTTGAAGACGTCAGTATAGACGGCAAAGCCCTGAGGATTGTAAAACATCTATACTGACAGCAAGAAGCAGCAATTCGAGTTGAAAATAGAACTGGAAAATATCAACCTATAAAACAAGGGGTGCCACAAGGATATGCACTATCTCCAGACCTTTTTTCTCCGTACAGCGAGAATATTCTAAGAACGATCATCACAGAACCAGGCATAAAATTGGAGGATACAATATTAACAACCTTCGGTATGCGATGACACAGTACTGATAGCTGAGAACCAACAAGACCTGCACAATCTCTTGGATAAAGTCGCTAAGGAAGTGAACAGAAAGGCCTTGCTTTAAACATCAAAAAGACAGAGACTGTGGTTATAACTAAGAAACAGAATCCACCAACAAGCAGTACAAAATTAAAGGGAACTATTCTAAAGCAGGTGCAGAAATTCAAATACCTTGGAGCAGTAATAACGTCAGATGGGAAATACAGAACAGAAATTAGGAACAGAATAGGCCAAGCAAAGACTGCATTTCAGAGAATGAGAAACATTATCCAACACATCCTTATCAATGAATGTTAGAAAACGAGTCCTAAAATGTTATATTTAACCTATCTTGTTATATGGAAGTGAATAGGCAGATCTGCACAAAAATCATTGGAAGCAGTGGAAATGTGGTTTATTAGAAGAATGTTGTGAATCCCCTGGACAGCAAAAATAACTAATGAATAATGTATGAGAAGTGCTGGAGAGACAAAAAAAACCTTGTCAGAAAGGTAAGAGAGAGACAAAGTACTTTCATAGGACATGCAATGAGAAGAGGGGGCATTGAAAATATTATAACTATAGGAAAAATAGAAGGAAGAAGATCAAGAGGAAGACCAAGAGAAATGATACTAGACAGTTTGACGGGATGGTGTGAGAGGAGATCACCAACTGAGCTGATGGCCTGCATGAAGGATCGTGTACTCTAGAGAAGCATAATATCCATCGCCAGTCGGCATGGCACGTGATGATGATGATGATGACAGTAATAATGTGTGATCAGCATTTCTATTCTATGGCATTTCATAATATCCAATTTTTATTACATGGTAATATTCTTTGTCTACATCTTCTCTTTGCACTAAAATGTACTCTATTTGATTCCTGGTTTCACCATCAGGTGATGTCCATGTGTAAAGTCTTCTTGGATGTTGTTTAAAAAGTGTTTTAGCGATCATTAGCTCATTTTCCATGCAAAACGCCATTAGATTGTCACCTGCCTCATTTCTATGTACCTATGCTAAATTTCCCTACAACATGTCCTTCGTCTTCTGCTCTTTCTGTACCAATTTTTGCATTAAAATCACCAATTATTAATACAATATCATTTTTCCGTACCTGGTCTATTGTCGTTTGCAGTGTGTTATAAAAGTTTTCTACTTCCTCTTCTTCTGCTGCTGATGTAGGTGCATATATCTGAATGATTATTGGAAGAGAAAGAACCTGAACCGACAGTAGAAGAAGTTTTATGGGCAATAAAGAATCTGATAAATGGTAAATCACCAGGATGTGATGAGATAACAGTTGAATTTATTAAAGCAGGAGGAAAGGAGTGTGCAACAATCTATCATGCACTGTGCAAAAAGATATGGCATTCAGGTATTTGGCCAAAAGAGTGGAAAAGAACTATATTCATACCACTGCCAAAAAAGGGTAACCTGAAATTATGCACAAACTACAGAACTGTTGCCCTGATTAGTCATGCCAGTAAAATTCTGTTAAAAATCATAATGGGTAGACTTTGGAAGAAAATAGAAGAAGTCAATATGGTCCAAGCTGGTTTCAGGCAAGGAAGAGGATCAAGAGATCATATATTCAGTCTAAGATTAATAATAGAGAAATGCAGAGAGTTTAATGTGAATCTATATTTAGCCTTTTTAGACTACTCAAAGGCATTTGATTGTGTACAACACCAGAAACTTTGAGAAATAATGGAAAAAATGGGATTTCCAACACATTTGATACAATTAACATCATTGCTGTATCTAGACCAACAAGCAGCAGTAAGAATAAATGGTGAAACAACAACTTGGTTTGACATAAAACAAGGGGTCCGTCAGGGGTGCATATTGTCACCCTATTCATTTAACTTGTATACTGAGAATATAATGAGGAATGTTAGAGAAGATGCAGACAAAGAATATTTCGATGCCATAACAATTGGAGGTTATGAAATACCAGAGATTAGATAAGCTGATGACACAGTGTTACTATCCACACCACAAAAAGGAATGGAAAAACTAATTATGTCAGTCCGTAAGATCAGCGAAGAGCAGAACCTCCACCTTAATGCGAAGAAAACTAAATTGATGACAACTGACAAAACAAGCAAGGCAGCTGAAATATATATCAATGAAGAAAAATTGGAAGAAGTGGAGAGTTTTGAATATCTTGGATCACTGCTAACTGATAATGGGGATACAATGAGGGAAATTAAAAGGAGGACATCTATTGCTCTTCAGAAAGTAAAACAAATAAAGAATCTGTGGAGAGGAGCAGACAGAACCACAAAAATAAGATTTTTAAGGTCATGCATCTTTCCCATCGCAATATATGCCTGTGAGACGTGGACACTTAACAAAACAGCTGAGAAACACATAAATGCTTTTGAATGTAAATGCTACAGAAGAGTTCTCCAAATATCGTGGACACAAAAAAGAACAAATATATCTATACTACAAGAACTTAATATTGAAGAAGGCTGGCTAGTAAAGAGGATTAAAGAGAGAAAACTTAAATATTTTGGACACATTAAACGTCATGATAATTTAGAGAAGACCATATTGGAAGGATACATAATGGGAAAAAGAAAAAGAGGAAGACCAAAACGAAGATGGCTGCCAGAAATCGTTGACGATCTGCAAATGGACGCAGCAGCAGCAGGCCATCTTGCTCACAACCGAGAGGCCTACAGGAGTGCTGTTTGGGAGGCAAAGTTCCGCAAGGGACATGCAAATGAATGAATGACATCTTCTCTAACATTCCTCATTAAACGAGGGGTGATTGATAAGTTCTCGGCATAAGGTACAACTGATTATTTGTGGACAACCTGTTGGGGTTATTTCTCAACATAGTTTCCATGCAAGTTTATGCACTTAGTCCAGTGATCCTGGAGCATACAGATCCCTTCTTTGTAACAGTCAGCATCTTGTGCCAGTAGAAAGTGGTCTATAGCATGAATGACGTTATTATCTGAAGCAAAGTTGTGACCACTGAGCTGTGTTTTGATTTTGGTAAACAGGTAATAGTCCGAAGGGGCCAAATCTGAGGAATAAGGAGGATGTTCGAGAAGCTGGAAGCCGCATTCATGAACGGCAGCCATTGCCACCGCCGACTTGTGAACTGGAGCATTGTCTTGATGAAAGATGACTCCTCTCTTCAATTTCCCTCAACGCTTTTCCTTCACTTTGACCCGTAGTTGCTCCACGAGATTAGTGTAATAGGTCCCGGTGACCGTTCTGCCTTTTTGAAGATAGTCTACCAATAGCACACCTTCTGAATCCCAAAACCTCATCCCATCACTTTGCCTGCAGACAAAACAACCCTTGCTTTCTTTGGAGGTGGGGATCCATGATGTTTCCACTGCTTTGACTGTAATTTGGTTTCTGGTTGAAAATGATGAACCCAAGTCCCATCCATAGTCACAAATTGCTGAAGAAACTTTTCAGGATCTGCAGAAAATAGCCAAGATTGTTTCTAGACATGCTGAGATGCTGTCATTTGCGAATCAGCTCCAAGACGTTTCGAGATCCATCAAGTAGAGACTTTTGTCATTTGAAGATCATTGTGAATAATGGCATGAACACGTTCTTGGGAGGTGCCCAACTCAGTAGCAATGTACCACTCAGTTAGTCGTCGACCATCTATTATCATGTCATGGATTCTGCCGGTGGTTTCATGGGTGGTTACCGTTCTTGGTCTTCCTGGACGAGGATCATCTTCCAGACTCTCTCTTCCATGTTTGAATTGAGCTGCCCATTTTTTCACTGTGCTGTAAGAAGGGGCACTCTCCCCTAGAATCTCTACCATATCCTCATGCATCCCCTTCAATGATATGCCCATGATGCAGAGGTAGCAAATGACTGCTCGATGAGAAATAAATTTTATCCATTTCCACAATTTCTGCCACCCCTTACCGCTTCAGTAGCCTGTAAAAAAATTATTTGCAGTTAATTTCTTGAAACTCGGTGTTTAATCTTACATTAACCTGATCTACAAATGTACCTAACATAAACAGTGCGTTTCAAGTATTTGTAACGTATGTCGAAAACTAATCATTCACGCCTCGTATTTTCAGTATACACGTTAGATAAGTGGGGCGATATTATGGACCCCTGGCGGACTCCCTGTTTTATGTCAAACCAAGTTGTTATTTCACCATTAATACTCATTCTGCCTGTTGGTCTAGACTCAGCAGTGATATTAATTGTATCACATGGTGTTGGTAATCCCATTTTTTCCATTATTTCCCAAGATTTCTATTGTTTTACACAATCAAATGTCGCTGAGTAGTCTATAAAAGATAATTATAGATTCACATTAAATTGTCTGTATTTCTCTATTATTAGTCTTATGTTGAAAATATGATCTCCTGTTCCTCTTCCTTGTCTAAAACCAGCTTGGGACATATTGAGTTCTCCTTCTATCGTCTTTCGAAGTCTATCCATTATGATTTTTAATAGAATTTTACTGGCATGTTAGTCACGGAAACAGTTCTGTTTTTTGTTTTTTTGTGCATAATTTCAAGTTACCCTTTTTTGGCATTGGTATGAATATATTTCTTTCCCATTCTTTTGGCCAAATACCTGAATGCCATATCTTTTTACACACTGCATGACAGATTGTTGCACATTCCTTTCCTCCTGCTTTAATAAGTTCAACTGTTATCTCATCACATCCTGGTGATTTACCATTTTTCAGATTCTTTATTGCCCATAAAACTTCTTCAGTTGTCGGTTCGGGTCTTTCTCCTCCAACAATAATTCATACTGTAGATTTCTGCTTTCACAGTTGGTTGTGTCATTCATTCCTCTGCAATATTCCTTCCATCTTTCTAGAATTTTCTCTGTCTCTGTCAAGGTCTTCCCCATCTCGTCACAAATTACATTTAGCTTAGGTGTGATATTTCTCGTCAATGTCTTCATTTTTAAAAACATTTTTCTATCTCTTCCACACTTCTGATGTCCTTTTATTCCTTCGTAACAGTCTTATATGTATTGTTTTTTGTCTTTTCTTATGTTTCTTCTTATTTCATTTGTTAAAGATTTATATTTCTCCCTATTGTTATTTGTCACTTTCCATTTCGTCTTCATTTCTCTATGTTGTTTTAATAGTTCTAATGTACATGTCGTAATCCATTTATTCTTTTGTGTTTTCTTTACTGGAACCATAACTTTAGCTGGTGTTATTAAGATATCTCTGGCCTGGTAGCCAAATCATCTAGTGTCATCTCCTCTTGTAAAGCCATAAGTATCTCTAAACCATTCTTCGCTTCTATACTATATGGTTCTGGTATTTCTCCAAGATCAAAGCGGAGTGGTCATGATCCCCTGACTGTCTCTTTTATCTTTATCTTCATGTCTGCTGTTAATAACTCATGGTCCGTGTCACAATCAGCACCTGGTAAAGTTTTTGCTGATGTTATACTTGATCTCCACCTTTTTTGCACTAAAATGCAATCTACTTGATTCTTGGTTTTGCCATCAGACAGAACTATAAAAATAAGATTTTTGAGGGCATGCATCTTTCCCATCGCAACATATGCCTGTGAGACCTGGACAAAACAGCTGAGAAACACATAAATGCCTTCGAATATAAATGCTATAGAAGAGTCCTTAAGATATCATGGACATAAATAAGAACAAATATATCCATACTACAAGAACTTTATATTGAAGAAGGTTGGCTAGTGAAGAAAATTAAGCAAAGAAAACTTAAATATTTTGGAATTATTAAATGTCATGAGAATTTAAAGAAACAACATGGAAGGGTACATAATAGGAAAAAGAAAGAGAGGAAGACAAAGGCGAAGATGGCTGCAAGACATCGTTGATAATCTGCAAATGGATGCATCAGCTGCAGGCCATCTTGCTCACAACCGAGAGGCCTACAGGAGAGCTGTTAGGGAAGCAAAGTTCCGCACGGGACATGCAAATAACAGACTTCATGTTTTGTTGTTGCTGCCTGACTGGTATAGAGAACCTAGTTAAGCTAAAATAAAAACTCTATTTCTTTCATACTATTCCCCGTCCCCTGGATGTATGCTTTTATTGCCGTCATATGTATCTTGAGTGTGTCAGTCATTATTATTATCATCATCTACTTTATCAAGTAACGCTTTCACAACAAGGGCGATAACTTTACGGACATTACAGTTCAGGCAGCTAACAATGCTAGTGGTGAAAGGCAATCTAACGTTCACACAGGTAATTATTTCAATAACGTATCTAAGTAGGAGATGAAAGTTTGGATTTGTTGATGGAAATGGAACACATAATGCCATTTATGCTTTGCGAACACTAAAAGAAAGAGCTTTAGAAGTACAGAAAGATCTTTACTTATGCTTCATTGATTACACCAAGGCATTCGACAAGGTGAAACATGATGAAATTATTAAAGTGCTCGAAGACATCAATATAGACGGCAAAGCCCTGAGGATTGTAAAACATCTATACTGGCAGCAGTAAGCAGAGATTCGAGTTGAACATACAACTGAAAAATATCACCTATAAAATAATAGGTGCGACAGAGATGTGTACTATCTCCAGACCTTTTTTTCTCTGTACAGCGAGAATATTCCAAGAACGATCATCACAGAACCAGGCATAAAAATTGGAGGATACAATATTAACAACCTTCGGTGTGCAGACGACACAGTACTGATAGCTGAGAACCAACAAGACCTGCGAAATCTCTTGGATAAAGTCGGTAAAGGAAGTGAACAGAAAGGATTTACTTTAAACATAAAAAAGACAGAGAATCTGTTTATTAATTAAATGGAACTATTCTAAAGCAGATGCAGAAATTTAAATACCTTCAGATAGGAAATGCAGAACAGAAATTAGGATCAGAATAGGCCCAGCAAAGACTGCATTTCAGAGAATGAGAAACATATTATGCAATGCATCCTTATCAATGAATGTTAGATAACGAGTCCTAAAATGCTATGTTGAACTTACCTTTATCTTATTATATGGAAGTGAATCATGGACAATAGGTATGTCTGCACAAAAATTATTGGAAGCAGTAGAAATGTGGTTTATTAGAAGAATGTTGTGAATCCCCTGGACTCCAAAATAACTGATGGAGAAATGTTGGAGATAAAAAAAACTTGTCAAAAATAAGAGAGAGACAGTGTACTTTCATATGACATGCAGTGAGACGATGGGGTATTGAAAATATTATAACAACAGGAAAAATAGAGGGAGGAAGAGCCAGGGAAAGACAAAGAGAAATGATACTGTACAGTCTGACGAGATGGCGTGAGAGGAGATCACCAACTGAGCTGATGGCCTGCATGAAGGATCGTGTACACTGGAGAACCATAATAGCCAACACCAGAGGGCACGACAGATGATGATGATGATGATGATGATGATGTAAGTAGTAAGATACATTGTTTGCATGTAAGAGGTCTGTGATGGGAATACCTTTGACTGACAGTTGAAACTATATAAAATCAAGGGTAAATACTCCCCATAGTTCCTTCATTATTTTGTCATGATCATCCTACCGTATCTTCCTATGAAAGGTTGGCTGCAATAAATCCTCACCTTATTCTATCCAATTTTTTCCACCGTGCTCCAAGCCAAGCTGAATCCAGTCCATTTTTTTCTGTTTTAAATGTCCATCTATGTTAATGTCATTCTCTTGACTGACATGACACAGGGATATAGTGACTAACAACAACATACTACAAATACTGAATAATGGAATAAATAATGAGAATGATCAAAGATATTTCAAACGTCTGTGATACTGGAGACATGAAACATGTGAAACCTGTTGTTTATCTTTATTTTATGTTGCTCTTTTCAGCTTCAAACTCTGTGATACAGACATCTCCCACAGCTACAAAACAGTCAGAGACACAGGGATCTATCCATCTAAACAACACATCAGGGTCTAGTAGTACTGCATTTTATGATAAGGCAATGACACATGAGGAAATCTATGAAAATGTTCATGAGACCATATAAAAGCTACCACCTTAGTTGAGTTTCACCATGGGCGAATTCCTACCATGGTCGAGTTCCCACCATGGCCGAGTTCCCACCATGGCCGAGTTCCCATTGAACTTCTGTCGTGCTTGAGTGATTGTTATTTGGATCATATTAAGATTGTGTCATCTAATTGTAACATTTCGAGTTGTTGCCTGTAGTTTAAAAAAAAAGATTTATTATCATGCAAATTTTTTTAATACGAGTTTTTGTCATCCGGTTATCTGATTGTATTGTCATGTTGCTTTACCCACACTGAATGATTGCCACGTGGTTTTAATGCACTGAGTTTTTTTTTAATCACATAGTTTTTAATCATATGAATTAAGTGTATTTTTAACAATGATGAATTTTATAAAAGAATTAAACTTGTACTGTATATTGTATTCAGTATTGTATTAAAGTTTTTATTTCTTTATAATGTTGCCACGTAGTTGTACCACAGTTTATATTTAGAAATACGTGTTTCATTTTGCATCTATATTTCAGTTGTATACTTTGATACATATGGCCAAGTTATAGTTTTACATATTTCTACAGCAGATTATAGGAGAAAGGTTATTGATAATCATATTATCTAGAAATTGCAAAGAGCTGTTCTTAAGCAATGAGCCTTGTCTCTTATTACCGAGGTTGTTTCTGACAGCTGTGTAGTCAGATAACTGTTTCAGTGTAACTAAAGTCAGATAACTGTTTCAGTGTAACTAAAGTCAGATAATTGTTTCAGTGTAACTAAAGTCAGATAACTGTTTCAGTGTAACTAAACAAATAGAAAATGAACATTGAAAAGGCGATGAAACCAAACAATCTAAACTCGTCATCCCTTTCTCATCATTATCACCTCTTAATATCATGTGTTCAGAACTTGTAGTCAAATTTTGACTCGCGTACATTAGAGTAACTAGTAACTGGTTTGATAGAAATCAGGGCAAATAAAAGTAATACTGCTTGAAATAAAATAGATAAAAAAATATTCTTAGAACAACTGAAGCACAAACAAGAAAATAAATAAGAAATATTTTTAGAACAACTGAAGTAAAAAGCAAAAAAAAAGATAAATAATCTTAGGACAACTGAAGTAAAAACAAAAAATTAGATAAGAAATATTCTTAGTACAAATGAAGTAAAAACAAGAAAAATTCTTAGAATAACTGAAGTAAAAACAAGAAAATAGATAAGAATATTCTTAGAACAACTGAAGTAAAAAGAGAAAATAATAAGAAATATTCTTAGAACAAGTTAAGTAAGAACCAAAAAATATATAAATATTCTTAGAACAACTGAAGTAAGAAGGAAAAAAAAATAGGTAAGAAATATTCTTAGAACAACTGAAGTAAAAACAAAGAAATAGATAAATATTCTTAGAACAACTGAAGAAAAAACAAAAAATAAATGAATATTCTTAGAACAACTGAAGAAAAATCAAAACATAAATGAATATTCTTAGAACAACTGAAGAAAAAACAAAAAATAGATGAATATTCTTTGAATAGCAGAAATAAAAAGAAAAACATAGATAAGAAATATTCTTAGAACAAATGAAGTAAAAACAAGAAATAATTAGAAAGTAACATTGCAACTAGACACCCATAGTGTGTTGACCATTTTAAGAGGCACAAAAATATAATGAAAAATGTCATGCAGGGAAAGGTGTAGAGCAAAATAACAAGAGAATTACATCAATGTAGGCAGCTGGACAAGATAAAGAGATGGAAAGAAGACAATTTCTAAAGAAAAACTATTCTGGACATCCATTAAGGACTGTGGATGTGGCACAGGAGTAAGATGATTATCCACAGCCTTTGGTTGTACTAACTTCTGAATAATGAGAAAATAATGAGACCAAACAAATTAAGGAAGAACATTAGATGGGGGGGGGGGGGTGAAAGATATGAAATAATCCGTGGAAAGTCTTTTTGTTTAGCCTTCTCTTAATCTTTTCATTTCCATATTCTAGCACACAAATACCATCTTTGTCCACAGCAGAGCCAGAGACACAAGAACCTTTCAGTCCTAGCCAAACATCATGTTCTGGAAACACTGAACTTCAGGACACAGCAGTGTCAGAATAGGAAATCCTTGTAAACGTTCATGACATCATGTATGAGTTCCCATCATATCCAGGTTTCTCCCAGAGTAGTAAAGTTCATACCGGACGGAAGTTACCACGATATTCAAGTTCTCACCATAGCAAAGTTCCAACAATAACCAAAATCCCACCAAACCTTTACTTCGCTGGAGTGGCTCTCATTGTTATCATATAAAGATCTTGCTTTATAACTGTAGTGCGCTGTGTTGTTATCATGTATAACGGTTTAAATATTTGAAATGTAATTTTTACAATACTTCTTTATCATTGCAGTGTTTATCAAATGTCTTGCATGTATTTTCTGTAACCGTAGTAGTTTGTTTTCTTGAAATATTTATTCCTTATGATGACTTGGTATTTAGAAGTATTTGGCTGTGTAACTGCATCTTATTCACGTCCTATCATGTACATTGTCATGTAATAAGTGTAGGAATTTCTTATACTGGGACTATCATGACACTCTTGAGGAAGGCAGATATCAGCTGTTATGGATTTTGTCAAGCATAATTTTAATGAGCAACTCCTGTCATGGCTGACAATACCAATGTTAAGCTTGTATAATCGGCCACAATAACAGAAAGCTGTGATATATGTTCCAGGGTTCACTTTCACTGCATCTGCATCATATAATTCAAGTGTGGTCCTCATTTCCTCCTCAAATGATCTTGCACAGTTGTTTTCCACATGACTCGGTAGTTTTCAAGCTCTTCTCACATCCCATGGTTGAAGGACTCCTGCAGTGATGACTTAGTATCTGTGCATCTCAGATTAGGTCTGGCTTCTGGCCACGACAGACACAAATGAGGCAACACACATTCTCATGACATTTTGTAGATTATGACAGGAATGTTCCTGCAGATCTCATTCTCATATGGATGAGAATCAAAATTACTAACAAGCTGATCTTATGTAACCAGTCATGTCAGTTATTATCGAGGTTGTCTACGACCTGGGTTGTTTTCTTTGGCTGTTTCAATGTTCTTCAACACGTAACATAAACACTGAAAAGACAAATCCTCAAATACCGTTTTTTTTCATCATTATCTCCCCTTCATCCATTATAATTAGCGCTGCACTTTAGTTTATGCCTTGCGTAAAGAGAGCGACCAGTTTTATGGTGATCTAAACAAATAAAGTAGATAACGTCATAGAAGAAAAATCTGGAAATAATCCCACTTTATATAAACTTGAAATGTAATTTTTCCTTTTTTGACCATCAAAATTTCAGAGCCCAAATTCTGTCCTGGAACATATGCCCTATCCACCTCACACTAGTTACACCACTATACCACATTCATAAAGTGAAGAAATGTGTACACAGGGCCAGGGTTTCTGAGAGGAATGTGTACACAGGGCCAGGGTTTCTGAGAGAATTGTGTAATCTGATGCAAAACTATTTCCCCCATCCTTCCCTCCCCTCCCCACCTCTCAGGGTCCTTGCTAATGATTTGGCTTTTCCTCTTTTTTCCACCACAGAGCTCCCTGATGCCCTCTGGACCATCCCTTAGAACAGAAGAAGTCCTGCAGGTCCCGAAGCAAGTTACCCCTCTTTCACTGAGCCTACACAGATCCATCTACTTTTCTATGATTTTCCTGTCCTCTTTCTCTCTTCCCAAACTTTCCTACAGGTACGCTAAATACCAGAAAAAAAGCATTGGTAAAATGTACAATGATAAAACATTTGCATTCATTCTCTTATCCACATACTCCACTTTGTGAAGTAATTAAATGGACATGGTTTACTTATTTTCATAGTCTAACACATTCAAATTCTTTCAGCAGTAATCTCTCTCTGAAACTTAAGTGCCCAGGGCACATGGGGCTTCCGCAAGGGTTTTCCACAAATGCCTGTCCTTTGCTTTTTTTTCTGCTCATGCCCAGGTGACCCCTCTATTGCTCAACATCCTCTCTGTTGTTCTTCTCCATGTCTCTTTTGGTCTACCCTTAGTTCTGTTCCCCTGTGGTGTCCATCTTAGTGCTATTTTTGGTAGTGACTTGTCAGTCATCCGGAGCACATGTCCCAACCATCGCCAGCGTCTTTCCTCAATAATTGTTGTCAGTGGCTTCATCTGCATTTCTGCCAACAAGATGTTATTTCTTATAGTGTTTGGCCAAAATATTTTTCTAATTCTTCGTAAACATTTAGTCTGGAAAGAATTCAACTTGTTTTCTTTCCAGACTAAATGTAGTAATACACTGTAATACACTATACACTAATAAAATTACTGAAGCCATTTTCTAAACATTTACTATTTGCTTGATAAATCTAACGCTGTGAAGAAAAAAGATATCTTAAAAGGGACATAAATTTCAAACTCAAGTAGATAATTAGAAAGCCTGAAGTTGAAAGAAGAAATATTACTTATGATTTTAAGTAGTATGGAAGGGATTGATGATGGTGAATGAAAGAGTAAGCCAAGCTTTTCTAGGTTTTTGGAGAAGACAAAAATTTAGATAAAGTCTATAGTCTGGATTTTATTTAAGCAGTGACACAAGTAAAGGAGGATATTCCTTGGCATAATTCTAAGAACTATGTGGCTTTTGTTGAATAAGAGTCTATTTCTGAGAAATTTCTGAGCTTTTTTTTTTTTTGGTGATTTGTTGTCTGTGCTGTTTGTCTGTGCTGGCTGTCTGTGCTGGTTGTCTGTAATTAAAAAGATATTATTGTTTTTTATGCGAGTAAATATGTCAAGAAAATATGGACACAAATATGATATCCTTAAGTTTTTCTATAACATGTAAAAATGTCAAGGAAAATATGGACACAAAAATGATATCCTAGGTGTTTCTATGACATGAAAACATGTCAAGGAAAATATGGACATGATATTCCAAAGTGTTTATATAGGAAAAAATGGGATTCCCAACACACGTGATACTGCTGTATCCAGACTAACAAACAACAGTAAGAATAAATGGTGAAACAACAACTTTGTTTGACATAAAACAAGGGGTCCGTAAGGGGTGCATATTGTCGCCGTACTTATTTAACTTGTATGCTGAAAATATAATGAGGAACGTTAAGAGAAGATGTAGACAAAGAATATTACGATGCCATAACAACTGGAGGCTATGAAATACCGAGATTAGATATGCTGATGAAGCAGTATTAATTCCACAACACAAAAATGAATGGAAAAACTAATTATGTCAGTATGTAAGAATAGTGAAGAGCAAACTCTCTATCTTAATGCAAGAAAACTAAATTGATGACAGCTGACAAAACAAATAAAACAGCTGAAATATGTATCAATGAGGAAAAAAATTGGAAGAGGTGGAGAGTTTTGAATATCTTGGATCACTACTAACTAATAATGGATATACAATGAGGGAAATTAAAAGGAGGACGTCTATCTTTCTTCAGAAAATAAAACAACTAAAGAATCTGTGGATAGGAGCAGATTGAACTACAAAAATAAGATTTTTAAGGCCATGCATCTTTCCCATCGCAACATATGCCTTTGAGACCTGGACACTTAACAAAACAGCTGAGAAAAACATAAATGCCTTTGAATGTAAATGCTGGTAGGTGAAGACGCCCGATAAGGTAATCAGCGTCCCATGGCTGATATGCCTGCATCAGGATTAACGACCCATAGCTAGCCAAGACACTGTCCCACCTCTCCGTGGTACTCCCAGTAACAGGCATAGCCTGGCTAACGGGGCAGGGATCGCCATAGTCCCCATGGTAATGGAGTCTGCTAAAGAAGTATTGCACACCCCCTGCTTTTTAGCTGTAGTCCGGGACTGAAAAAGTAGCCGCCATAACCTGCTCCCACGCCGATACGATGCTGTGACTCAACACCTCTACAGCATCGGCTGCAAAGAACAACAGCTCGCAGTTACAGGGAGTTCGTTAAAGTACAAGTACAAGATTATAAATGCTACAGAAGAGTTCTTCAAATATCATTGACACAAAAAAGAACAAATATATCCATACTACAAGAACTTAATATTGAAGAATGCTGGCTAATAAAGAGAGATGGTAAGAGAGAATACATAAATATTTTGGACATATTAAACGTCATGAGAACTTAAAAAGACCGTATTGGAAAGGTACATAATGGGAAAAAGAAAGAGAGGAAGACCAAGGCGAGGATGGAGGATGCAAGGCATCGTTGATAATAAGCACATGGATATATCACCAGCAGGTCATCTTGCTTACAACCGAGAAGCCTACAGGATGGATGCTAGGTAGGCAAAGTTCTGAAAGGGACATGCAAATGACTGGCTGGCTGAAGTGTTTCTATAACATATAAACATGTCAAGTAAAATATGGACACTCACACGATATCCCTAAATGTTTCTATGACATATAAACATGTCAAAGAAATTATGGACACTATCATGATATACCTAGTTATTTCTATGACATACAAACATGTCAAGAAAAATATGGACACTAACATGATATCCCTACGTGTTTCTGTGACATATAAACATGTCAAGGAAATATGGACTCTAACATAATATCCCTAAGTGTTTCTATGGCATGATAGGAGCACGATTTTTCCCAACGAGATTGGAACCCGAGGTCCTCTAATAAGAAACCAAGTGTTCAAGTCCCACAACCATGCCTCATTCTATATTATTCTTGCAGCGTGAAGTGCTTGTCGTTACCAACGGAGCGAAAATATTTATTTGTTGTTGTTGTTTAAACACAAAGTCTTGTCGACTATAAAAAATGCCTTTGCTGGGAAACAATATGTCGGGGTATAGAATATGTATATATACAATATGTCGGGATGTTGTTGTAAATGGTGTCATTTACTTCTGTCTACGGTTAGATTAGACAGACATGTGATGGCAGAAAGACTGACTTCTGCGTAAGTACCTGCTCTCATCAAATCTGAAAGAATCGGTTCTGTATACACGTATGTTCATTCTTGGTCTGTAAAAAAGAGATGCATAGCATGGTAATTTTTCAAATAAGGGACCAGGAAGTGAAAAGATTGCTCCTCCTTTATTTTGCCCCGTATAGGTAAAGTTTAGTTAGCGGGTATTTAGCAGATACCAGGTCAGTTGTATGTGGTAACCTCGAGAGAATGTTGGGCAAGCAGTTGTGTCTCGCGCTATTGATTATTCTATTACTTCCAGCTGGTATGTTGTTATTAAGATTATAATAAGCATATTTAATAATATACGGGCCGGTTGTTTACATCAGTTTTATTATTGTGAGTGTGGATGTTGGTAGGTGTTATATTGTGAATGTTCATGAAGCATTTACAGCAAGGTACATCTCTTTAGTCTGATATTTATTTATCTTTGTATGTTGTATCATATGAGCTCTCTCCCTGCGTGTGTGTGGGTGTGTTTGTTTTACTTACAAAATTGTTTTCTTGAAGTTTTTATTCCTTAATCTTGTCCAATAGGCATACCAGACTGACTAAGTATTTCGAAGTATTTGACTGCGTGATTGCACTTTAGTCAAGTCTTTTCATATGCGTGGCCATGTAATAGACATAGGACTTTCTTATACTTTATGAAACAAATAGGCCGTAACAGTAAATCTGATTTTATGAAAAAATTAAGAAAGTAAAACGGAAACTCTTCCCTAAAATTTTGACGTGCATGTCCTAGATAATGGCGAAAAGTTGAAGCTTAAAATAAAGCGGTGACTTCTTTGAGCCTTTGTTCAAAATTACCTGTATATTTATTACCTGCGGATCTAACCCATCATCATCATCATCATCATCATCATGTGCCGTGCCGACTGGCGTTGGCTATTATGCTTCTCCAGAGTACGCGATCCTTCATGCAGGCCATCAGCTCAGTTGGTGATCTCCTCTCACACCATCCCGTCAGACTGTCCAGTATCATTTCTCTTGGTCTTCCTCTTGATCTTCTTCCTTCTATTTTTCCTGTTGTTATAATATTTTCAATGCCCCCTCTTCTCATTGCATGTCCTATGAAAGTACATTGTCTCTCTCTTATCTTTCTGACAAGGTTTTTTGTCTCTCCAGCTCTTCTCCTACATTCTTCATTAGTTATTTTGCTGTCCAGGGGATTCGCAACATTCTTCTAATAAACCACATTTCTGCTGCTTCCAATGATTTTTGTGCAGACTTGCCTATTGTCCATGATTCACTTCCATATAACAAGATAGGTTCAATATAGCATTTTAGTACTCGTTTTCTAACATTCATTGATAAGGATGTGTTGGTCAATATGTTTCTCATTCTCTGAAATGCAGTCTTTGCTTGGCCTATTCTGTTCCTAATTTCTGTTCTGCATTTCCCATCTGAAGTTATTACTGCTCCAAGGTATTTGAATTTCTGCACCTGCTTTAGAACAGTTCCGTTTAATTTAATACTGCATGCTGGTGGATTCTGTTTCTTAGATATAACCATAGTCTCTGTCTTTTTGATGTTCAAAGTAAGGCCTTTCTGTTCACTTTCTTTGGCGACTTTATCCAAGAGATTTTGCAGGTCTTGTTGGTTCTCTGCTATCAGTACTGTGTCGTCAGCATACCGAAGGTTGTTAATATTGTATCCTCCAATTTTTATGCCTGGTTCTGTGATGATTGTTCTTAGAATATTCTCGCTATACAGAGAAAAAAGGTCTGGAGATAGTACACATCCTTGTCGCACCCCTTGTTTTATAGGTTGATATTTTCCAATTCTATTTTCAACTCGAACTGCTGCTTCTTGCTGCCAGTATAGATGTTTTACAATCCTCAGGTCTTTGCCGTCTATATTGATGTCTTCAAGCATTTTAATAATTTCATTATGTTTCACCTTGTCAAATGCCTTGGTGTAATCAATGAAGCATAAGTAGAGATCTTTCTGTACTTCTAAAGCTCTTTCTGTTAGTGTTCGTAAAGCATAAATGGCATTGTGTGTTCCCTTTCCTTCAACAAATCCAAACTGTTCATCTGCTATTTCCATTTTTATCTTTTTCCTTGTTCTTCTCATAATTATTCTCAGAATATTCTGGATCTAACCCACCGACCATAATTTTTGATAAACATTCTCTGTTTCACAACTAATAGTCAGTGACAGATTCACAATCAAAAGCCCATTATTTGTTACTAATGAGACATCAGACAATCGGGTTTAACTTTGACTGATTTAATTATGTGCCATGCTTGTCTGGCTATTATCTGCCATACTTCTCTCTCTATTAGCTAACACATCTTTTTCAATGAATGTTAGAAAACGAGTCCTAAAATGCTATATTGAACCTATCTTGTTATATAGAAGTGAATCATGGACAATAGGCAAGTCTGTACAAAAATCATTGGAAGCAGCAGAAATGTGGTTTATTAGAAGATTGTTGCGAATCCCCTGGACAGCAAAAATAACTAATGAAGAATGTATGAGAAGAGCTGGAGAGACAAAAAGCTTTGTCAAAAAGATAAGAGAGAGACAATGTATTTTCATGGGACATGCAATAAGAAGAGGGGGCATTGAAAATATTATAACATCAGGAAAAATAGAAGAAAAAACATCAAGAGGAAGACCAAGAGAAATGATACTGGACAGTCTGACGGGATGGTGTGAGAGGAAATCACCAGCTGAACTGATGGCCTGCATGAAGGATCGGGTACTCTGGAGAAGCATAATAGCCAACGCCAGTCGGCACGGCACCTGATGATGATGATGATGATGATGATGATGATGATGATGATTCTCTCTGAGGGTACCATGGTGCTTCTAAAACATAGCTCCACTGTCTTGCTCTTTTCTGGTAGCTCTAATAAGATATTTTGTTTTTCTGCTTTTGATTAAACATAAGACAGAAAGAAAAACACAACAGAATGATCTACAATGTTACTTCTGCCAGTAAAAGAAAAGGAGAGGTATCAGACTACGGGTACAAATAAGAATCTTACTATTTCTTATTATTCCACTGCTAGCAAAAATAACATTTCTTGATACAAAGCAGACAAAAGGAATAAATACGCTTTCAACCTTGTACATAGACCAGCTTTTTGTAAGCTTTTATTATACTAGAGAAACACATGAATTAATGGTGGTATCTCAGGGAGCTCTGTACATTTGTTTGCTTTATCTACAAGTACAATCTTCTTTCAACACTGAAGTCTTGAAAGGCAGAAAAACCGGATATTTGCTCAGAAGTTATCAATCTTATCTGGAAATATGAGGCGGGTGTGCTGTACATGAAACGTTGGAGCGCGCTCGCTGGAACAGAACTCAGAATTTTATACTATTTTTTTTTAAATTTTTGTATCAGTGTTAGACTGTACAAGCTGATCCGTGCAGCGCTAGAATAAATCATTAGAAACCTTAATGTGTACTCACATAAATTCTTCCCCTACTTATGAATCTTCAGGCAACATTTATTATCTTTTCACGTCTCGTTTTCATGTAGGGTGTATGGTGCAGTTTTACTTTTAAAACAATAAGCGAAAAGTAAAGCGGCAATGAGATGAACAATGGGATCGCACATGACAGTAAATTAAAAAATAGATATATAGACAAAAAAAGAACCTTAACTAACGTCATCTTGGTTAGGACGTCAAGCGAGTAATGTGGCTAGACAGAGTCGGATTAGGACGTCAAGCGAGTAATGTGGTTAGACAGAGTCGGGTTAGGACGTCAAGCGAGTAATGTGGTTAGACAGAGTCGGGTTAGGACGTCAAGCGAGTAATGTGGTTAGACAGAGTCGGATTAGGACGTCAAGCGAGTAATGTGGTTAGACAGACCCGGGTTAGGACGTCAAGCGAGTAATGTGGTTAGACAGACCCGGGTTAGGACGTCAAGCGAGTAATGTGGTTAGACAGACCCGGGTTAGGACGTCAAGCGAGTAATGTGGTTAGACAGAGCCGGGTTAGGACGTCAAGCGAGTAATGTGGCTAAACAGAGTCAGCTAAGAACGATAGAAATTGGTAAAAGCTATTGGCAGAGAAGTGAGAGAACATAAATAAAATCCTAGGGGCCAAGCTAACTAATGGCATTGACTAACTATGTAATGTCTCTTTCTCCGTGTGGCATGGATGGTGATTAAATTATATAAAATGGTCGTGGCAGAGATGGAAAAGCCCTTATTTTTCAGATCGTCTGCCTCCTTGTCTTATCTTGTCTTGTCTTGTCTGGTCTTGTCTTTTGTTGTCTCCCTGTAACTACGAGCTGCTGTTCTTTGCAGCCGATGCTGTGAAGGTGTTGAGGAACAGCATCGTATCGGCGTGGGAGCGGGTTATGGCAAATATTTTTTCAGCCCCGGAGTACAGCTAAAAAAAACAGGGGGTGTGCAATACTTCTTTAGCAGACTCCACCACCATGGGAACTATGGCGATCCCTGCTCCGTTAGTCAGGCTCGGCTTGTTATATGGGGTACCAACGGAGAGGTGGGACAGGGTCTTGGTCAGCTATGGATCGCTAACCCTGACGCTAGCATATCAGCTATAGGTCGCTGATTGCTTCATCGGACAGCGTCTTCACATCACCATCTGCTTCGATCAACATGGACTTAATTCACAGTAAAGTTTTCTTTGAACCATTCTCTCATCTATTTTGAGACACCAACTGAGCTTCTCCATTCATGTCTTTCCTTGTTAGTTCTTATGCGGCATCGCCTATACCCCTTCAGCTTCTCTTACTCCATCTTTCTTTGATCCTTCAACTTTTCTTACTCCATCTTTCTTTGTTCTTTCAACTTCTATTACTCCATCTTTCTTTGTTTCTTCAGCTTCTCTTACTTCATCTTTCTTTGTCCCTTCAGCTTCTCTTACTTCATCTTTCTTTGTCCCTTCACCTTCTCTTACTCCATCTTTCTTTGTTCCTTCAGCTTCTCTTACTCCATCTTTCTTTGTCCCTTCAGCTTCTCTTACTCCATCTTTTTACTTATGTGCTTCATGAATATACTTGGATTTCTAGTTTTAATTAGTACGCTGTAGTCTTTCGTTAACGTTATCATTCTTGAAGCAGTCGAGGGGCATGTAACTATAAAGGTTCGTCACTTCCAATCAAGTTTCCTATTTAGTAGCACTTTTTCCTGTGATATCATCTTGTCTTTATCTGCCTGTATATTGTCACTACCGTTTATTTGCTGTTTTGTTATTTTAGTCCCACTGATATAGACATATGGCCGAAATATTGATCTGCCACTATTTGTTTTACATTTCTGAGTGTTCATCTCATCGCTTCTTTTGCCATTTCTTTTTACCTTTACTACTTTCATTTAATCGATAAAGGTAGGTAAAGGTAGGCCTGTCATGCCTTAGAGACACGTAGAGATCTGTTGTCAGTGCCCATATTTTCCTTGACCTGTCAGCACGCTAAAGGCTGATCTGGTCAGCATCACGTCTGGCCGCCTCTCCTTCCCCAGCTCCAGAAGAGATCAGACGCCAATTTCTAAGCTAGTTGAATGAGGCGACTCCCGCCGGATTCGAACCCCTGACCTTCGCCATGAGAGACTAGTGCACTAGCCACTTCACCACTCAGACTCCCATTTAATCGATAAATCGCATACGTTTTTGCTAGCGAATTTTTTTTCTTAAATCTGAGATTAAAAAAGAAATCTGAAAACTTTGCAAACAAACATCGAATCTGTTTCATATTAATCTAAGTGTATATTTGTGATGTAGCCCCTCAGGCTGGGTACGTTTATGTTATCATGTATGTTTCTCTATCTTTAAGAGCGTGTCATACATTTTATTTACAAGACCCTCATTCTTTAAGTTAGTGAATATATAAGAATTAATGTTTTGAGTGTGAGAGTGTGTGCATGTGTGTGTGTATATACGAAGGAAGGCCCAGCCAGTGGATTGGTCTGGGGCCCAGAGGACGTCAAATCTTTTAAAAGAGGGTCAGAAGACTTCTCTACTCTTAAGGGGCCCCCTTGTGAATATTGTATCAATCAATAAGAGAGGAGGGGAGGGGCTAGACATTTTTATACCAGCTTAAAAAGTCATGCTCGGAGATAATAAATAATAAATATTATAGGCCCTTAGTCCTGCAGCCGAAATACTACAAATGTTGGTACAATTGTAGCATATAGCTAACATGTGGCCAGGAAAACAGGTACGACACTTACACACAGAATACTAGTTTGTGTCATTTATTTCCTTTACAGTTTTTTTTTTAAATCTCTGACAGCACGTACTATCAAAGATAATATGCTGCTAGGCGATTATACAACGTGTCTGTTTGCAGCATGCAATGCAAAGTATTCGTTTTCTGGCATTCATAACACAGTACAGCCACCGAGAAACAACCCGCTGCAGTGAAGATCTTGTATAAATAAAATCCTAGGGGCCAAGCTAACTAATGGCATTGACTAACTATGTAATGTCTCTTTTTCCGTGTGGCATAGATAGTGGTTAAAGTATATAAAATGGTCGTGGCAGAGATGGAAAAGCCCTTATTTTTCAGACTGTCTGCCTCCTTGTCTTATCTTGTCTTGTCTTGTCTTTTGTTGTCTCCCTGTAACTACGAGCTGCTGTTCTTTGCAGCCGATGCTGTGAAGGTGTTGAGGAACAGCATCGTATCGGCGTGGGAGCGGGTTATGGCAAATATTTTTTCGGCCCCGGAGTACAGCTAAAAAAAACAGGGGGTGTGCAATACTTCTTTAGCAGACTCCACCACCATGGGAACTATGGCGATCCCTGCTCCGTTAGTCAGGCTCGGCTTGTTATATGGGGTACCAACGGAGAGGTGGGACAGGGTCTTGGTCAGCTATGGATCGCTAACCCTGACGCTAGCATATCAGCTATAGGTCGCTGATTGCTTCATCGGACAGCGTCTTCACACCACCATCTGCTTCCATCATTCATTCATTCATTCCTTTGCATGTCCCTTGCGGAACTTTGCCTCCCAAACAGCACTCCTGTAGGCCTCTCGGTTGTGAGCAAGATGGCCTGCTGCTGCTGCATCCATTTCCAGATCATCAACGATGTCCTGCAGCCATCTTCGCTTCGGTCTTCCTCTTTTTCCCTCTCCCACTATGTATCCTTCCAATACGGTCTTCTCTAAATTATCATGACGTTTAATGTGGCCAAAATATTTAAGTTTTCTCTCTTTAATCCTGCTTCCATCAACATGGAGTTAATTCACAGTAAAGTTTTCTTTGAACCATTCCCTCATCTATTTTGAGACACCAACTGAGCTTCTCCATTCATGTCTTTCCTTGTTAGTTCTTATGCGGCATCGCCTATACCCCTTCAGCTTCTCTTACTCCATCTTTCTTTGTTCCTTGACTTTTCTTACTTCATCTTTCTTTGTTCCTTCAACTTTTCTTACTCCATCTTTCTTTGTTCCTTCAACTTCTATTACTCCATCTTTCTTTGTTCCTTCAACTTTTCTTACTCCATCTTTCTTTGTTCCTTCAACTTCTATTACTCCATCTTTCTTTGTTTCTTCAGCTTCTCTTACTTCATCTTTCTTTGTCCCTTCAGCTTCTCTTACTTCATCTTTCTTTGTCCCTTCAGCTTCTCTTACTCCATCTGTCTTTATTCCTTCAGCTTCTCTTACTCCATCTTTCTTTGCCCCTTCAGCTTCTCTTACTCCATCTTTCTTTGTCCCTTCAGCTTCTCTTACTCCATCTTTTTACTTATGTGCTTCATGAATATACTTGGATTTCTAGTTTTAATTAGTACACTGTAGTCTTTTGTTAACGTTATCATTCTTGAAGCAGTCGAGGGGCATGTAACTATAAAGGTTCGTCACTTCCAATCAAGTTTCCTATTTAGTAGCACTTTTTCCTGTGATATCATCTTGTCTTTATCTGCCTGTATATTGTCACTACCGTTTATTTGCTGTTTTGTGATTTTAGTCCCACTGACATATGGCCGAAATATTGATCTGCCACTATTTGTTTTACATTTCTGCGTGTTCATCTCGTCGCTTCTTTTGCCATTTCTTTTTACCTTTACTACTTTCATTTAATCGATAAAGGTAGGTAAAGGTAGGCCTGTCATGCCTTAGAGACACGTAGAGATCTGTTGTCAGTGCCCATATTTTCCTTGACCTGTCAGCACGCTAAAGGCTGATCTGGTCAGCATCACGTCTGGCCGCCTCTCCTTCCCCAGCTCCAGAAGAGATCAGACGCCAATTTCTAAGCTAGTTGAATGAGGCGACTCCCGCCGGATTCGAACCCCTGACCTTCGCCATGAGAGACTAGTGCACTAGCCACTTCACCACTCAGACTCCCATTTAATCGATAAATCGCATACGTTTTTGCTAGCGAATTTTTTTTCTTAAATCTGAGATTAAAAAAGAAATCTGAAAACTTTGCAAACAAACATCGAATCTGTTTCATATTAATCTAAGTGTATATTTGTGATGTAGCCCCTCAGGCTGGGTACGTTTATGTTATCATGTATGTTTCTCTATCTTTAAGAGCGTGTCATACATTTTATTTACAAGACCCTCATTCTTTAAGTTAGTGAATATATAAGAATTAATGTTTTGAGTGTGAGAGTGTGTGCATGTGTGTGTGTATATAAAATGGTCGTGGCAGAGATGGAAAAGCCCTTATTTTTCAGACTGTCTGCCTCCTTGTCTTATCTTGTCTTGTCTTGTCTTTTGTTGTCTCCCTGTAACTACGAGCTGCTGTTCTTTGCAGCCGATGCTGTGAAGGTGTTGAGGAACAGCATCGTATCGGCGTGGGAGCGGGTTATGGCAAATATTTTTTCGGCCCCGGAGTACAGCTAAAAAAAACAGGGGGTGTGCAATACTTCTTTAGCAGACTCCACCACCATGGGAACTATGGCGATCCCTGCTCCGTTAGTCAGGCTCGGCTTGTTATATGGGGTACCAACGGAGAGGTGGGACAGGGTCTTGGTCAGCTATGGATCGCTAACCCTGACGCTAGCATATCAGCTATAGGTCGCTGATTGCTTCATCGGACAGCGTCTTCACACCACCATCTGCTTCCATCATTCATTCATTCATTCCTTTGCATGTCCCTTGCGGAACTTTGCCTCCCAAACAGCACTCCTGTAGGCCTCTCGGTTGTGAGCAAGATGGCCTGCTGCTGCTGCATCCATTTCCAGATCATCAACGATGTCCTGCAGCCATCTTCGCTTCGGTCTTCCTCTTTTTCCCTCTCCCACTATGTATCCTTCCAATACGGTCTTCTCTAAATTATCATGACGTTTAATGTGGCCAAAATATTTAAGTTTTCTCTCTTTAATCCTGCTTCCATCAACATGGAGTTAATTCACAGTAAAGTTTTCTTTGAACCATTCCCTCATCTATTTTGAGACACCAACTGAGCTTCTCCATTCATGTCTTTCCTTGTTAGTTCTTATGCGGCATCGCCTATACCCCTTCAGCTTCTCTTACTCCATCTTTCTTTGTTCCTTGACTTTTCTTACTTCATCTTTCTTTGTTCCTTCAACTTTTCTTACTCCATCTTTCTTTGTTCCTTCAACTTCTATTACTCCATCTTTCTTTGTTCCTTCAACTTTTCTTACTCCATCTTTCTTTGTTCCTTCAACTTCTATTACTCCATCTTTCTTTGTTTCTTCAGCTTCTCTTACTTCATCTTTCTTTGTCCCTTCAGCTTCTCTTACTTCATCTTTCTTTGTCCCTTCAGCTTCTCTTACTCCATCTGTCTTTATTCCTTCAGCTTCTCTTACTCCATCTTTCTTTGCCCCTTCAGCTTCTCTTACTCCATCTTTCTTTGTCCCTTCAGCTTCTCTTACTCCATCTTTTTACTTATGTGCTTCATGAATATACTTGGATTTCTAGTTTTAATTAGTACACTGTAGTCTTTTGTTAACGTTATCATTCTTGAAGCAGTCGAGGGGCATGTAACTATAAAGGTTCGTCACTTCCAATCAAGTTTCCTATTTAGTAGCACTTTTTCCTGTGATATCATCTTGTCTTTATCTGCCTGTATATTGTCACTACCGTTTATTTGCTGTTTTGTGATTTTAGTCCCACTGACATATGGCCGAAATATTGATCTGCCACTATTTGTTTTACATTTCTGCGTGTTCATCTCGTCGCTTCTTTTGCCATTTCTTTTTACCTTTACTACTTTCATTTAATCGATAAAGGTAGGTAAAGGTAGGCCTGTCATGCCTTAGAGACACGTAGAGATCTGTTGTCAGTGCCCATATTTTCCTTGACCTGTCAGCACGCTAAAGGCTGATCTGGTCAGCATCACGCCTGGCCGCCTCTCCTTCCCCAGCTCCAGAAGAGATCAGACGCCAATTTCTAAGCTAGTTGAATGAGGCGACTCCCGCCGGATTCGAACCCCTGACCTTCGCCATGAGAGACTAGTGCACTAGCCACTTCACCACTCAGACTCCCATTTAATCGATAAATCGCATACGTTTTTGCTAGCGAATTTTTTTTCTTAAATCTGAGATTAAAAAAGAAATCTGAAAACTTTGCAAACAAACATCGAATCTGTTTCATATTAATCTAAGTGTATATTTGTGATGTAGCCCCTCAGGCTGGGTATGTTTATGTTATCATGTATGTTTCTCTATCTTTAAGAGCGTGTCATACATTTTATTTACAAGACCCTCATTCTTTAAGTTAGTGAATATATAAGAATTAATGTTTTGAGTGTGAGAGTGTGTGCATGTGTGTGTGTATATACGAAGGAAGGCCCAGCCAGTGGATTGGTCTGGGGCCCAGAGGACGTCAAATGTTTTAAAAGAGGGTCAGAAGACTTCTCAACTCTTAAGGGGCCCCCTTGTGAATATTGTATCAATCAATAAGAGAGGAGGGGAGGGGCTAGACATTTTTATACCAGCTTAAAAGGTCATGCTCGGAGATAATAAATAATAAATATTATAGGCCCTTAGTCCTGCAGCCGAAATACTACAAATATAGGTACAATTGTAGCATATAGCTAACATGTGGCCAGGAAAACAGGTACGACACTTACACACAGAATACTGGTTTGTGTCATTTATTTCCTTTACAGTTTTTTTTAAATCTTTGACAGCACGTACTATCAAAGATAATATGCTGCTAGGCGATTATACAACGTGTCTGTTTGCAGCATGCAATGCAAAGTATTCGTTTTCTGGCATTCATAACACAGTACAGCCACCAAGAAACAACCCGCTGCAGTGAAGATCTTGTATAACTAAAACAATGTGTCAGTGACGCCTAAAATAAAGCCATGACCTTGTCTGACCTTCTGCTCAAGATGACAAGCACATTTATTACCTAGCATTCTGACGCATTTCCGTATAGAATCTGTGTTTGTTTCTGTGTGTTCATATAAGTCTGTGTGAACTTGTGTATACGTTTATATACGTGTGTATGTGTGTGTTTTTGCGTGTGAATCACAGAAAAAATCTACACGTTTCTATGGAAACTAAGGACGCACAGATTAGACTAAAAACAAGACAAGAAACTGGATTGGAAAGATTTTAATGGGAAAAAAGCTCCACAGAGATAAAACTGTAAGTACCGCCCTGTCTTGATGTGACAAAGAGATGAAACTAAGTACCGCCCTGTCTTGGTGTGACACAGAGATGAAACTAAGTACCACCCTGTCTTGGTGTTACACAGAGACGAAACTAAGTAGCGCTGTCTTGGTGTGACAAAGAGATGAAACTAATTAGCGCCCTGACTTGGTGTTACACAGAGATGAAACTAAGTAGCGCTGTCTTGGTGTGACAAAGAGATGAAACTGTAAGTACCGCCCTGTCTTAGTGTGACAAAGAGATAAAACTGTAAGTACCGCCCTGTCTTGGTGTGACAAAGAGATAAAACTGTAAGTACCGCCCTGTCTTGGTGTGACAAAGAGATAAAACTGTAAGTACCGCCCTGTCTTGGTGTGACAAAGAGATGAAACTATAAGTACCGCCTTGTCTTGGTGTGACAAAGAGATGAAACTGTAAATACCGCCCTGTCTTAGTGTGAAAAAGAGATAAAACTGTAAATACCGCCCTGTCTTGGTGTGACAAAGAGATGAAACTAAGTAGCGTCCTGACTTGGTGTGATAAAGAAATGAAACTAAGTACCGCCCTGTCTTGGTGTGACAAAGAGATGAAACTAAGTACCGCCCTGTCTTGGTGTGACAAAGAGATAAAACTGTAAGTACCGCCCTGTCTTGGTGTGACAAAGAGATGAAACTATAAGTACCGCCTTGTCTTGGTGTGACAAAGAGATAAAACTGTAAGTACCGCCCTGTCTTGGTGTAACAAAGAGATGAAACTGTAAGTACCGCCCTGTCTTGGTGTGATAAAAAGATGAAACTAAGTAATGTCTTGTCTTTGTGAGAGACTCAGAACAGCAGGAAACGTGTAAATATAACAAAGCTGAGGGTTAGACAAACGCATAAAGTGTAGACAGACACTGAGCCAAATATAGAATAATGTAGGCTGTACATAATCCATGCCAAGTAGAAGACAAGACCGGAAGCCAACCTTTGACAACCTTTTTTACACTTGGAGAACCCTTGAACTAAGTCTCTTGTCTTATGGAAGTCCTGTATATAAAAAAAAATCATTGTATCTACAACTGAATGTACGCTGTCTCCCCAGTAACTTGATATTATTATCCAATAATAATTGTCAGTCCCAGCAGAAAGTGACCTTTTCCTACGGATTTATGTAAAAATGAAATTAATTTTAAACGGCAGTCTGTCACCGAAGTACCGCCCATCTCTTCTGCAACTCTAGAGTTCCGCAGAACATAAATCCTAGTGTAGACAGGAAACGAACTGGACTTATTTCGCTCTTTGTAAAAGCTCTTTCTTTAAACATCCTAGATGTTGCTAATTCCACGCATATCAAATAAATAAGCAAGGTCTGTAGCTTTTATTAATGTTTATGTCTGTTCTATTCTAGATGTGTCAGGACAAACGATTGCTTGGGGTGCCATCAAGAATTTGCTGTCCAAATCACAGTGTTTCAATCCTGATATTACATTTGAAGGGGAGAGAATAGTCCTAAATGCAGTTCTCAACACTTCTCAGTCCAACTCGAGTGACTGGCCTTTACATCAGATTTACCTGCAGCAATTGTCTTACGAAGTAGGTAATATACGAGAATACATACATAATACAAAAAAGACAAATCATTGCTTTCTGTTATTGCTGTGATTGTGACGTGTAGTTAGATCTGTAGCACTGTTTCTCACTTCGTTACTACAGACGTGTGTGTGTGTGCGCGCGCGCGCGTTATAATATGTAACATTTCATAAAAAACTAACGCCTGCAATAAATATATTCGGACATTTCTTCTTCTAAGGAGACGGTTTTGAAGCAGGCAGGTGTCAGTTTTTGAGATTTTTGCTAAGCAACGAACAAACGAATGAACGAACGAACAAACGAATGAACGAACAAACAAACGAATGAATGAACAAACAAACGAATAAACGAATAAACAAACGAAGGAACAAACGAACGAAATAATGAACGAACAAACTAATGAACGAACAAATAAACGAATGAACGAACAAACAAATGAATGAACGAACAAACAAACGAATGAACCAACAAACAAACGAATAAACGAACAAACAAACGAATAAACGAACAAACGAACGAATGAACGAATAAACGAACGAATGAACGAACAAACGAACGAACTAATGAACGAACATACTTTATTTTCAAAGGGTTAAGAATTGGGCACGCAGGCCCGTCTGACACACTCCCCTTCATCATACAGCTTTCACTGAGCATCATCTAACTGAGCATCTTCTCTAATGGCTGACTCTACCAGTGTTAGATTTCCTAGATTTGTTAGATTTAACCACAGTTAATAGCAAAGAATGTTTGTGTTCCAAGGTTCAGTTCTCTTGAGCACGTAGTTAGATACGAGCATAGATATATTTGGAGTTATTTCATTAGCGTAATAGTGAGACAGACAGGATTAAATATACGATATGAGTACATATTGCATCTACAACAAAAAAAAGTCTACATTTCATAGGTTAAAGAGTCCAGACTTGTGCACATACCTTCCACTGCCACATTCCTCAACATTTAAATCACAATAAATATTTGTATAATATATAAACTCTTGTTTCATAATTGTGTTTGTAAGCTTTTTTCATTTAAAAAACTACATTTCTTACATAATAGCATAAACATTTCACGCGTGTATTTTACATTGACATTTGCTTTTGAGGTGAAAAACTGATTTTTGAACACTTTTGATGCTGAACTGAAACGTAACAGTTAGAGTTACATGTTGTTTTCGAAGATGTTACCAACTACGTTTTCTTAAACCAGTGAGACAGGGGGAGTAACTGTGTTTATCTTCTACAGAATAAGAGTGAAGAAAATATGCGTAAACGAGAAATTAGGAAACAAGAAGACAACAGACATTAGGTACTTAAAAGTTGTTTAAGTCTTGTAAATATGACACATCAATCATCGTGTAGTTAGATCTGTAGCACTGTTTCTCACTTCGTTACTACAGACGTGTGTGTGTGTGCGTGCGCGCGCGCGCGTTATAATATGTAACATTTCATAAAAAACTAACGCCTGCAATAAATATATTCGGACATTTCTTCTTCTAAGGAGACGGTTTTGAAGCAGGCAGGTGTCAGTTTTTGAGATTTTTGCTAAGCAACGAACAAACGAATGAACGAACGAACAAACGAATGAACGAACAAACAAACGAATGAACGAACAAACAAACGAATAAACGAACAAACAAACGAACAAACAAACGAACGAACTAATGAACGAACAAACGAATGAACGAACAAACAAACGAATGAACGAACAAACAAACGAATGAACGAACAAACAAACGAATGAACGAACAAACAAACGAATGAACGAACAAACAAACGAATGAACCAACAAACAAACGAATAAACGAACAAACAAACGAATAAACGAACAAACGAACGAATGAACGAACAAACGAACGAATGAACGAACAAACAAACGAACTAATGAACGAACATACTTTATTTTCAAAGGGTTAAGAATTGGGCACGCAGGCCCGTCTGACACACTCCCCTTCATCATACAGCTTTCACTGAGCATCATCTAACTGAGCAGCTTCTCTAATGGCTGACTCTACCAGTGTTAGATTTCCTAGATTTGTTAGATTTAACCACAGTTAATAGCAAAGAATGTTTGTGTTCCAAGGTTCAGTTCTCTTGAGCACGTAGTTAGATACGAGCATAGATATATTTGGAGTTATTTCATTAGCGTAATAGTGAGACAGACATGATTAAATATACGATATGAGTACATATTGCATCTACAACAACAAAAAAGTCTACATTTCATAGGTTAAAGAGTCCAGACTTGTGCACATACCTTCCACTGCCACACTCCTCAACATTTAAATCACAATAAATATTTGTATAATATATAAACTCTTTGTTTCATAATAGTGTTTGTAAGCTTTTTTTCATTTAAAAAACTACATTTCTTACATAATAGCATAAACATTTCACGCGTGTATTTTACATTGACATTTGCTTTTGAGGTGAAAAACTGATTTTTGA
Organism: Achatina immaculata; assembly: GCA_009760885.1. NCBI lineage: Eukaryota > Metazoa > Mollusca > Gastropoda > Stylommatophora > Achatinidae > Lissachatina > Lissachatina immaculata. The sequence continues at coordinate 196,289 of CM019692.1, forward strand.
ACACTTTTTGATGCTGAACTGAAACGTAACAGTTAGAGTTGCATGTTGTTGTCGAAGATGTTACCAACTACGTTTTCTTAAACCAGTGAGACAGGGGGAGTAACTGTGTTTATCTTCTACAGAATAAGCGTGAAGAAAATATGCGTAAACGAGAAATTAGGAAACAAGAAGACAACAGACATTAGGTACTTAAAAGTTGTTTAAGTCTTGTAAATATGACACATCAATCATCGTTTCGTTAGCAAACCAGTTTTGACTTAATTTTCAGTATGGCGAAAGCAGTATCTGTGACATCAACGTAACACGTGATGGTTGCCATGGTCCCAGACAAGGCTGGTGTGGTTACTGTGACAAACAGGACGGTGATCAGTATGACCTGGTCTTTAATGTCACCGTAGCCACAAATGGATCCAGAGTGGCGGGATATCGAATCAAATGGATCAGTTCATCATCAGCACCATCAGTTCTTTACACTTCTTATTTTTATCTTACTGTCATCGATGGTAGGTAATCTTAATATAGTACATTACAATTTAAGTTAATGATCATTATTGTTTATATAACCATCATCATTGCAACCACCCCATTACTACCGTCACTTTCAAGCTTTATACACAACTAAGATTTCTCCGCCTCTGAATTTTCCCAGAAATTATTTTACAGTATTTTGCATTTATAAATTAATGTAATATACATCCGGACTGTAAAATAATGTAAAATACATCCGAAGTTCTCCAACTTCTGAAATATGAATATAGTACCCTACGGTTTTATCCAACATACATTTCTAGGGTTACATCTTTGATTTGTAACTTTTTTTTTTGGGGGGGGGGGGACGGGAAATGGACGGTTGACACTGAATAGCACAGAAGAACGAACGAGAGAACAAACGAACGAACGAACGAACAAACATACTATATTTTCAAAGGGTTAAGAATTGGGCACGCAGGCCCGTCTGACATTCTGCCCTTCATCATACAGCTTTCACTCAGTCACAGTCATTCAGCATTAGTTAACGAGCATAATAATCATGAAGACACATTAAGTTATTACATAAATAAATAATAAACTTATCTATTCTCCATACACTCTACACTCTGATTTATGCAACAATAGGAAATAAACTTGCATTCTTACATTCATTCAAAACTGACAAATTTATAGAAAAGCAGTATTTAAAAAATTACAACACTCAAGCCATACTTTAAACTACTTTAAACTATGGTTCGGGAGGCATATAGTCCATATGAAACAGATGTTGACAACGTTTAAAGTTATAAGAACGAATGTTACACGTACGTTTTACATGAATTGGTAGGGCATTCCAAAGGTGGGCAGCTGAGTAAGAGAAGCCTTTTTTTTTAACTTGTCAAGCCTTGGTTTTGGGAGAATACAACTGCTTAAGCGTTGACTGTTGGATTTGAACAACGACCACAGATAAGGTCACAGACGAGCACAGCGAGACATCAATGTCCGTGGAGGTTGGACAACAGAATGAGTGGCTTGGAGACCGAGCTAGGAAATGGAAAGCTGTGGCTATAACAACGATTATTGTGTCTGCGCAATGAGACTCCAACAATTCCCTGAGTTAGATGATGATAATTTTCAGTGGAAGGCGGACAAAGAAATACTTAGTTGGCTTCTCTGACTCGGACGATCACGTGACTAGCTTCTTCACTATTACTTTCATTACTTTTATCACTATTTTATATATTTTCTCAAAGGTAAATGTATGAGCTGTGAACCATCGAAATTTCAGACGGTCAGACCGTACGTGCTTTGCTGCCTAGTCAGCAGTTGACCAGAAATCTGGCAACTAATGTCGCCATCAGCACGAACTCCGTAGCTAACGGCGTCCTTCCTCTTCCTTCCCAGATTATTAACCTTGGTATCTTTTGTTCTAGAGGCTGGATGAACCCCGGGAGCTTTTGCTAGTCGTGGTTTGACCACCGTTGTCGTGAGTGGAAATCGAAACCCTGTCGCCTGGTCGCCTAGCAACGACTAATCCCCTGGCCTAACCTAGCTCCTATATTTTCTTTCTGAGAATGTGTAACACGTGACTTGAGGATGAGTTAAAACACACCAGGAGATGAAAGATGCTTCGATTTCAAACAAAAACATTCGGACTAAGTGTCCTGTTAGTATTTTTTTTCTCATTTTCTGGACAAGCTGAGATCTGACCATTTATTTTGAGCCTCCCTGTGATGAAATGTCGAAAACTTGCCCTAGACAAGAATTAATGGAAGAACACTGTAAATTTAGTCTATTAAATAACTAAAATGTTAACGTTATTTCCAAAATGTGAGAGGGTCGTCTTCCAGTCAAATTCAACTGCAGAAATAGGTTTCTGCCTTTTACTAGAGGTTGAGAACAACAGTCAAGCAAGTTTGATACTGACCACAATCTTCACACGGTAGCCGGCAAGGCATATAACGACACAAACAGCATGTCCCCTTTGTATTTCAAAATCAGGGAAAAAGTAAAGAAAATATTGTCTCTAATCCCTTAATTGTCTCATTGCTATAACACTTTCACTTTGCCGTTTAGTATTAAATATTTTGAACTGTTATAAAATAATCTATTGAGACTTTCAGCATTTTACACGTAACTCTGTTACTTGTGGGAACCACATGAAATCTCTTTAAGTAGCTTAAACCATGACATCTTCATTGCCAAATACATCTAAAATACCGGCTCCACTTTATTATAATTTGTTACTCTCACTCATAGATCCAGTTCATATAAGCATAATACAAGTTAAATAATGTCTGGTGTATTCAATATTATGTATTCAGTGTTATGTATTCAATGTGATGTATTCAGTGTTATGTATTCATTGTTATGTATTCAATGTTATGTATTCAGTATTATGTATTCAATGTTATGTATTCATTGTTATGTATTCAGTGTTATGTATTCAGTGTTATGTATTCAGTATTATGTATTCAGTGTTATGTAGAGTTCAGATAACAGAAGAACAGCTTGATGGGAGGGGGGCGAACACTGTTTTATGCGGACAACATTCTGGTACACAGAGCAAAGACAGAGCAAAGACAGAGCAAAGACAGAGCAAAGACAGAGCAAAGACAGTGAGAGAACTGTTCAGGAGTTGTAGGAAGGGTTAATCTTAGGAAGATTAGGAACAGTTAATCTTAGGAAGATTAGGAAGAGTTAATCTTAGGAAGATTAGGAAGGGCTAATCTTGCAGAGACTGCTGTGACGTGGCTCTCCCTAAGTTGTCATCTTGCTAGTGATGAGCTTCTGTGGAGGATGCTGTTGAAGGAAATAAGGAAATATCTGGGAGTTAGATCCGATCACAGCTAGACATTCAAAGATCATGTGGACCAATCACAACTAAAGCCAGGAAAGGATCAGCTACAATAAAAAAAAAACAGTGTCAGAACAAATCTTGAACAGCACCTGCTGGTTGTCTTATATCAGGACATAGTCCTCCGTATGACTGGGGACTAGGTATGCACTCAAGTACTCAGCCTTGCGCCGAGAGAACAGAAAATACATCAGAGACACTTCCTGCAAGGCCGTGAGTTATCTACTGGACTTTTTGACTATGGACGGCAGAATAAAACTAGCCAAGGCACAGTCATCCTACCTCAAAATAAATCCAGACAGGATACACTAATCCACATTGAACTGGTAAGAGCAAAATGGAGCAGGTTCGAGAGAGGAAAATTATGGACGGGTCGAAGCGTGATATGTGCCCTCCTCGGAATACAAATCCTGAAACAGAATGGGTGGTACCTGCACCACCAAACTTCAAAGTGGCTCTGTTTGTTCATATTACATTCTACAGAAGGTGCAAGTACATATCCCTGCTGTAGTAGATGCTGATATCAAAGCACTGATTAGTTAAAGCATCAGAAATGGCGACGAATTATTTGTAGATCAGTGGTTCGGAGCAAGAGATGTACCTGGGCCTTTAAGGTCAACTCATACGGCAGAAACGTGAAGCCAGCCGTGCTTCTGCTCCAACAACAAGCAGCCTTACAGTGGAAACCACGGCTGTGACAAGAGCTATGAGCTGCTCCAACAACAAGCAGCCTTACAGTGGAAACCACGGCTGTGACAAGAGCTATGAGCTGCTCCAACAACAAGGAAACCATCGCTGTTATAAGAGCTATGAGTTGACTAGGAGCAGATCAGTTAGCCGACTCAGCTGTCATGGATGAAAGACAGATATTGGATCAAGCGACATTATTCATGCTATAAGAGATGTTCGAACACGGGACTTCACTCACACTTGTGAAACAGCGTCGATGAAAAGAATGATGGATAAAAGAGATAACGACTGGAGTAAAACTGATTCTAATAATAAGATAAAGGTAGACAGAGGTGTATGGTTTGGTTTTACAGAACGGCAGATGAAATGAGGAAATTGAGATTAAACACAAATGGCAAGGAGTATGAAAGTAAGATGAGAATGTACAAATTAAAAACATAGAACATCTAATATTTCGGCTTCAGTCTTTTTCAATGATTACATGCGATACAAAAACAACACAACACCTAAATAAGAAAAAAAAATTTTTTTAAACTTAGCTTTGTGGCATCCTCCTAGTACAGAATACACCAAATGCGCCCTAAAGACGGAGAAAATAGGAGCGATGAATCGCTGTGAGATGACAAAGAAAAACAACTTCGACCAATCGGATGTCAGCGGCGTGTAGGGGGTGAAAAGGAGAGAACACTGTGGGGTGGGAGGAGAGGAAGGAAAAAAGATCAGGAAGCTATAAATAGCTTATAGCTGCTAGAGAAGAAGGCAAGGGCTGGGAGATAACTCTAAAACTTGCAGTAAAATGAGCGGGGCATAGACAAGAAAGTAGAACATGAACAGCAGAAAGTAGAGCATGAACAGCAGAAAGTAGAACATGAACAGCAGAAAGTAGAGCATGAACAGCAGAAAGTAGAGCATGAACAGCAGAGAGTAGAACATGAACAGCAGAGAGTAGAGCATGAACAGCAGAAAGTAGAGCATGAACAGCAGAGGGTAGAACATGAACAGCAGAGAATAGAGCATGAACAGCAGAAAGTAGAGCACGAACAGCAGAAAGTAGAGCATGAACAGCAGAAAGTAGAACATGAACAGCAGAAAGTAGAGCATGAACAGCAGAAAGTAGAGCATCAACAGCAGAAAGTAGAGCATGAACAGCAGAAAGTAGAACATGAACAGAAGAAAGTAGAGCATGAACAGCAGAAAGTAGAGCATGAACAGCAGAAAGTAGAACATGAACAGCAGAAAGTAGATGAAGACATAAAGTAGTTTACAAGAAGATGAATTTATTGTTAATTCCATCTGGGTGGAGACATGCGGCTGGTTACTTATGTGAACCATATACAAGTATATATGGTCCTTATGTCTGTAGTGTGGTTGAATCGTTATTGGTGTTGTATGTGTTCGTGAGGAGTGTCTTGACATTTGTTTTAATAAACTTCTTTGTTAATTGTTTTACACACTGAGATATTTGTTTCGTGTTTGATGTGAGAGATGATGAGAAAGCAGAGTAGACATAATATCTATAGGTTGAACTGTTGCCTAACAAGGATCGAGGAACCGGGGTGGTTGTGGTCAGACTTTCTTCAAACTTAGGGTTGAGGGTCACAGAATTTGATTACTTAACTACCACCCTCATAAGTCCCTCGTCACCTGACTCTCTTCCTTACACGTGGACAAAATTTGTGTTTAGAGTGTCACTTTCTTTTTAATGAAAAACTGTCGTGCATAAGGAAAAAAGGCACAAACCATTTCTAATTTTATTATGATGGTAATTATTATTATTTTTTTGTCTTCAGATCATCCTTATACAATAACAGACGCAGGTTACCATATAACATACTATATACAAGATATCATAAAGTATGTTAACGTGCTCAGCAGGAGCTCGGTGTATCTGCACACAACTCCCTCCACTCCGTGTCAGATGTCGTGGAGCTACAGTGATCAGTCAGATGTCATGACATCTCCATATCCTCATATGTTAGATTACAATGTCTCGCTATGGAACAGTCATATTGATAACTTCGTCAAAATCATATGCGAAGACCAGTGTTCCAGAAACTGGTCATTTACAATTCCCGTGACAAGTAAGTCAAGTGTCATATATATAACACCAACGAGTTGTGATTAGTATAAACTGTATTACTTTTGTTACATCACAGAATTTATTGTCCACAGTGATAAATACCTACGTGTAATGTGCTATATCATAATTCTCTCAATTCTCTCTCTCTCTTTCTCTCTCTCTCTTTCTCTCTCTCTCTTTCTCTCTCTCTTTCTCTCTCTCTTTCTCTCTCTTTCTCTCTCTCTCTCTTTCTCTCTCTCCCCTCCCTCCTTGTATTATTTATTTTCACATCCAGCTCTGGATCGGTTGTTTAAAACAAACATGGACGTCATATGTTTGTAGTTGCTGTAATGCCGTCTCTGGATTTACTGAAAGATTCTCTTAGCTAAAACCTGACTTAAAACTTATCTTCGTGTACATGAATGAGTGACATGACACGAATGTGGGTGAGTGATATAATGTAATGTAACGTGATACATCTCACACAATTTTTGTTACACTGAATTCTAGAAAATATGAAGATTGTCATGAAAAAAGAGTCTTCTTTTTTTAGTGTGGTTAAACTTAAAAATGCCAGTGGGAAAAAAAGTTACAGGTCTACGGCTACTGCGGAAAGAAGAGTAATCCTATCAGAATCACCTGATGAAAAATGATCATTTATGGAAGAGTGATCCTATGAGAATTATTCAGAGAAGACTGATCCTGTGAGAATCATTCATAGAAGAGTGATCATGTGAGAATCATTTAGAGAAGAGTGATCCTGTGAGAATCATTTAGAGAAGAGTGATCCTGCGAGAATCATTTAGAGCAGAGTGATCCTGTGAGAATCATTTAGAGAAGAGTGATCCTGTGAGAATCATTTAGAGAAAACTGATCCTGCGAGAATCATTTAGAGAAGAGTGTTCCTGTGAGAATCATTTAGAGAAGAGTGTTCCTGTGAGAATCATTTAGAGAAGAGTGATCATGTGAGAATCGTTTAGAGAAGAGTGATCCTGTGAGAATCATTTAGAGAAGAGTGATCCTGTGAGAATCGTTTAGAGAAGAGTGATCCTGTGAGAATCATTTAGGGAAGAGTGATCCTGTGAGAATCAATCAGGGAAGAGTGATCCTGTGAGAATCATTCAGAGAAAAATGATCCTGTGAGAATCATTTAGAGAAGATTGATCCTGTGAGAATCATTTAGAGAAGATTGATCCTGTGAGAATCATGCAGAGAAGAGTGATCCTGTGAGAATCATTCATAGAAGTGTGATCCTGTGAGAATCATTTAGAGAAGAGTGATCCTGTGAGAATCATTCATAGAAGAGTGATCCTGTGAGAATCATTTAGGGAAAAAGTGTGAAGGTCACCTAGGAAAGATGAATCCTACATCAATATGGCTGAATCAATGACATGAACGGTCTTCTATGGGACTTCCTACAGCAGACAACACTAGAGGGAGAAAAGAAAATGTTGAAGGTCATGGAGGTTGAATTCTGAGGTACAGAAGACTGAAAATCAAAAGTTCTCCGAGATATTTACTTCTCTGGTCTGTACTGTGAAATTTTGCTTCCACACAAAGTCTGACGTGTAAAGTCATAGAATCATCCATTTCAAGACCATGATAAAAACTGCAAGTTTATATAGTCCCCTGCTTTTACCATTTTTGTTTATCATATATATGTTGTGTAACGTTGTATTGTTTTCAAACAATCATAAGCTAGTACCATCACAGTGTTATTTGTTTATTAATTCATTTCTTTTTTTTTTTCGTCATGTTTATTGTCAACATAAAATTCCTCAGGGAAATTTGTCAAACTTCATGTCACATATCGCTGAATGAAGTCTTCTCATCTAGCTCTCTCATTCTCCACGTATCAGCTGACAGAACATATCAGATACCTCATAGTTAGTGTGAACATTGAAACTATTCTGCCTTGACTGTGAGCATGCTAAGTTAGTCTGCTGATAATCGTTTTCTGGTCAGTTTATACTTGTATCGCACTATCTCGCTTGCGCTAAGGGCAGTACAAACTATCATTTAAAAATGCCACCTAACGAATGTATCAGACTTGATTATGTTGTAACTGTGGAAACCCTGGTTGTGACTAAAGCACAACTGGCGAACGCCCTAAGAACACACACAAGTGTGAATTGTGAGTGAGTCCGTTAGCAAAAATTCAGGCTGGCTCTATAAGACTACAGAGGCTAGAGTCCTAGCAGACCTCACAGATCTGTTGATTCACCTTCATTTTTGAACCAGCCCATAGAGGTATTAGGGGAAGTACAGCAGCAGAAAACTTCCTAATTAACAAATGGTTAGGGACGGGCAAACAACAGACCGGGCAGATATTATCAGTGCAGTTAAGGATGCGACCGAGCGACAGATTTCATCAATAACAATTTATCGACATTCCTGTCAAGAATGAAGGAGCGGTGATGAAAACTGGTGTTTCCAAGCAGGAAAAGTTTGCTACTTATACTAGGAGGATGGTCAGTCAACAGCGAAAACCCACCAGGCATGGTGTACTGAGACCGGAGGAGACGGTCATCACGAAGTCTGTTATGGAGAAATTTGGCGGGAATTAAAAGCTGGAGTAGGAGAGTAACTGATGCATCGACAGAAAGAAAGAACTAGGGATGAGGGTGGGTAAGGGAAAAATAAGCTCCCTTTGTGGACGGAGGGGGCGAACCTACAATTAACGCATGACAACGGCAAGAGCTATACACGCCCTTCACTGGTTACTGGAAGTGGCGGCGGGACTGATATAGGAATGTTCTGACTGCAGTGACACTGCCTTAGAGATCACTCAATCAGTCTACTCGCAGGCTCACTTGGCTGTCTACTCGCAGGCTCACTTGCACTCTTTCTGACCGTAAACTACAACTCACTAATCGAAGCCGCGTGTGCTTGGTAAAAAAAGATCAAATGACCAATCATCTCCACTCTTCATATTCACCGCCGATCTCACTAGCTAACTGGACGTAATATCACGTGGCTTCTGTAGGTAAATTTAGTCTGAGACGAAAAGACCTCGGAATATTTTCTTGTTAACTCTTTGACAACTGAGCTCCGGCTCTTGATGAGCACTTTCAACCTTCCCTGTCTGGGACAACGTTAGGTGCACACGAGTCAGGGGACACAGATGATGATACTTTCTCTAACTTTCAACTTGTGTCGTAATTATGGATGTCGTAGATGACTTGTGGGGACAGTTTTTTATGTGCTGACTACAGGGGAAGATGATTTCTATTTTCATATTTATAAATATGGCTAGAGATAGAAGGAAAGGAGCTTCAGATGTCAGATGTTAACAAGGTTATAATTAGTGAATGAAATCTTCAGCCTACACACTTCCCTGTAGTCAGTGTCGTGGCGATGTTGAAGCACAGTCAACGTGTTGGAGGTATTATGATGGAGAGTTTTAGCTCTCGCTGTAGATTCAAGAAGTGATTCTTCATGCAAATCTCACTACAAGTACCATGGCGAACCCTGTCCTGTTAGCCTGGCTAAATGGCACATCAGCCCAATAACCAGGATCGCCATGAAAATATGGGATAAATTCTTGGCCAAACCCAATTTGCGGGTTCAAATAACTGTCACATCATTTTAGACAGCCATATTATCTCCCTTGTCGTTGAAAATCTTTGCTAGAAGAAGAAAGGAAGTGTGTGAAACAAGAAGATTTGTGAATGTGATTTTAGAAGATAGCAATATCTCATATCACTGCTTACTGCCAGCATTTTTCTGACTTGTGTATGTGTGCTCACACCTTGTACTGGAAACACTTTATCAGGTTATCACACATGGCATTTATTATCTTTGTCACTGTCCCTGGTCATGCGTACAGGTTGTTACAGTTTAAAACAGAGAAATCGTTTCTGGTTCTTAACAAAATCTTAAATTTCTTTGACTCTAAAACCAGACTTACCTGAACTCGACTGTGACCCTGCTGAACTGTACTGGAACAAATCAACTGGGTTCCAGCTTGTGACTCGGTGTAGAATTCCCAGGTCCGGTGTAGTCAATGAACCATTAAGATTTGACTGCGTCTTGAGTTATTCCCCTGTAAGTATTGCATATCCTAATAATACACTATCTACTGATGTTCAAATTATTTTGCGTGCTGATTATGCAGAATTCAAACTTAAGTTTTACTGAATTTGTGTATGTTCTTTCTGTTTGTATCACATACAAAATTTATTCCGCTGAAATCAAAACAATGTTTGCAGCCATACCCAGCTTTTCTATGAAACCTAATTTTTTTAAAATAGTGATCAAAATAAAAGGACAAAGTTTCCATGGAATATTTCGTGATCCCGACAACTGAACTGCATGAATACCACTGTGTCCCAAAAGTAAGTGTACTGAGTTCTTATTTACAAGTATATCATGCTCACATGAAATTACAAGCTCTCTCCTTCAAAGTACAACTTTTAGGAAGTTATACAATAGTTTCAGCGTTAGTTTTTTTTCATTGATCGCAGCAGTACTTGAAATCATTTTCCATAAGTGTCCTTAGTTCATCGGTTACAATTTTTACTTTTATGTTGGCCATAGTCCCGAAATGATGACCCTTCAACTTAGATTTCAAAGTAAGGAAGAGGCAGAAATAGCATGAAGCTACATCTGGGCAGTAGGGAGGTTGTGGAAGTGCAAAAACTCTCGAATTGAAAGCTCTGTGTGTGTGCAAGTGTGTGTTATCGTGGTGCAGCATCCAGGTACATGCAATGTTTATTCGGATACTCTGAGCCCGTTTTTGAAGTCGTTTCAACACATTTTTGCACAAGGCCTATTTAACTGTCTATCTTGGAGGTAAAAATGATTTGTGCACAGCTGTCGAAACTTGTGATTGTGATCATCTGTTGAAGAGATTGGTCGTCCTGAGGGAGATTCATCTTCAGCATTTTCTCAACCTTCTTTGTAAGCTTTTGTGCCACCTAAAAACATATTCTTGCATAGAATATGCATAAGTGCATAAGTCTCAGTTACATTTTAAAATCTCTATGTGACAGATTTATTGAGTTTCACGCACAAGTTGACAACACACCGCTGTCGGATATTTCGCTCCCCGGCAAAGCGTAACAAGGTATTAAAACATAAGCTTACACAAACTTAGTAGCAAAAGAATGACTCGACCGAACCAGTTTAAACTAGTCTGGACAAGCACCTGAGATCTCTACCAACTTGCCGATGTCCACCAGTGATGTGTTATGTTGAATATTCGTTTATAGGAAAATCAGTACACTTATTTTTGAGACACATTGGTATATGTCTTAATCAGTACAGTTACTTCTGGGACACACTTGTATATCTCTTAAAACGTCTTCAGTGTCCTTACATTTAAATGTGACCTATTTAACCACACAATTGACCGGCCCCTAAATGAAAGAATGATACTCTCATCCTTTACTTTAAATCAAAAGCTAAAAATGATTAAGTTTATCGAGGAAGGACCAACGAATGAATTTATTTGCCCAGAGTGAAGAATTGATCACGAAGGTCAGCCTGACGTTCTGTCTTCAAACGCTCATATACACTGAAATTTAGGCCTCGTGCGCCAAATAAACGTTGTGAACGTAAAGAGATCTTGTTGAACAAGATTTAAAATACTCTTCCGCTATTTGTTTTTCACACTTAACAGACTAACGTGAGAACATGAATCTAGGTTGTTATGTGTATTAGAAAGACAATATGAAATGGGCGTGACTAGTTTTACTGCGGTAGTCTGGAGCCCAATCTACAATATCTCCGAGACGTGCGTGTAGTCAGGTAGTTAGCACATAGTAACCAGTAAACAGTGTGCATGATTTATTTTATAAATTACTATTATCTCACAGTTACTTGTCATCTTGCAGCTAATAGAGGCCAATTCATCTTTTGAATAAAAACAATGAAAGGTTTACGGCATTGCGATATTACACTGAAACTGGCTGTCAGTAACTTCTATGCAGTTGGAGAAATGGTCAGCGAAAGCAGAAAGGTTGAGAATCATTGTGTTAGGCAGAAACCCTTGAGTTTGTCGCTTGCAGAGACTGAGTGAGACAGAAAAAAGACTAACAGAGCTTAGTTTGTCTGTCTTACAGTTTGGATATTCCCGCGCCAATGTCACCACTGACGGCGATATCTCCACGTGCACATTCATCATAACAAAAGATATCCTTGCCTTGAATACGACTACTGCTTTAAACATATACTGGAATCCTTCCATGGACGTCCAGTTCACAAATGGCTCAGGGCAAAATCCACGTAAGTTTATGTAGGACCAGGTAGTGAAGGTCAAACATGGCCTTACCTGTGTCACTCAGTCAGCCATTTTCATGTCCCTTGCGGAACTTTGCCTCCCTAACAGCTCTCCTGTAGACCTTTTGGTTGTAAGCAAGATGGCTTGCAGTTGATGCATCTATTTGCAGATCATCAACGATGTCTTGCAGACAACTTAGGGTCGATCTTGCTCTCTTTCCCATTATGTACACTTTCAAAATTTTCATCTCTAAATTATCATTACTTTTAATTTTTCGAAAATATTTAAGTCTTCTCTGTTTAATCTTCTTTACTAGCCAGTAGTTCTTCAATATTAAGTTCTTGTAGCATGGAAATATTTTTGTTTGTGTCCATGATATTTGAAGAACTCTTCTATAGCATTTACATTCAAAGGCATTTATGTGTTTCTCAGTTTTTTGTCAAGTGTCCAGGTCTCAAAGGAATATGTTGCGATGAGAAAGATGTATGACCTTAAAAATACCTTATTTTTAAAATTCTGTCTGTTCCTCTCCACAGCTTCTTTAGTTGTTTTATTATTTTTTTAAAACGATAGATGTCCTCCTTTTAATTTCCCTCACTGTATCTCCATTATTAGTCAGTAGTGATCCAAGATATTCAAAAGTCTCACCTATTCTAATTTTTTCCCACTGATAAATAATTCAGCTGCCTTATTTGTTTTGTCAGTTGTCATCAATTTAGTTTTCTTCGCATTAAGATAGAGGTTTTGCTCTTCCTTGTTCTTATGGACTGACATAATTAGTGTTTCCATTCCTTTTTTTGTGTTGTGGACAGCATTATTGTGTCATCAACATACATAATCTCTAGTATTTCATAACCTCCAATTTTTATCATCATCATCATCGTCATCATCATCATCACATCGCCTTTCACTCCCTTGAGAGCATAAGCCATGTATAAAGGCTCTCTAATAATCCCTGTTCTTGGAATTATTCTCTGTTTCCTTGTCTCTGAGCACTGTCATAATTTCCCATCTCCAAGTAAGTCTAAGCCTTCTTCGTTTTCTATTTCCTTGAGCATTTCTATTTTCCAACTGTAATCGTAATATTATTTGTCTGCATGTTCTATTACATTCTTCATTATATTTTGAGTATATAAGTTAAATAAATAAGGTGGCGGTATGCACCCCTGACGGACCCCTTGTTTTATGCCAAACCAAATTGTTACATCACCATTTATTCTTACTACCGCCTGTTGGTCTAGATATAGCAGTAACACTTGTGACAATCTGGAAATGATGCTAAAAAGTGAAAAGGCTAAGCATAATTACATCATTTTACATATATTATTTTCATTCCATGAACTGTTATGTGTAATTAATTTATGTTTTGCACAGTTTGGTAAATGAGCGTTGGTGTAGCGCAACTGAAGTCACATAAGTTTTTAGATGCTAGCCCAGATCCATCATGGCGTCAGTTCATCTCGCTGTAAAACTTCGTGACTGACAACTGTTTTACTGGAACCGCACCTGGACACAAGTGACAGTGTTTCGTTACAAACACCAGGTCATACTTACATACACTAGGTCATACATACACACACTAGGTCATACATACACACACCAGGTCATACATACACATACTAGGTTATACATACACACACCAGGTCATACATATAAATACCAGGCCATACGCGTATATATAAACAACAGATCATGCACAGTTAGACGGTTGTCAGTGTACAGATAAACAAAATTTGACATTCACAACAACAAAAAATTATCCTCATGTTTCTGTTGACAATATGGAGGAGAAAGACCAGAATTAACACCAGATACTGAAAAATGTGATGGACTACCAATACTTGAAGATGAAATCATAGATGCCATCAAACAAATGAAGAAAGGAAAAGCATCTGAGCCTGATAATATAACAATAGAAGAAATAGAGGCACTAGAGGAGACAGGAATAAAAATAATAACCAAGTTACTGAATGACATTTACAACAGTGGTTATATTCCCAGTGACCTGATTAAATCCACGTTTATAGCACTATCAAAGAAACCAGGTGCAAAGGAATGTGATGACCACCGGACTATCGGCCTCACATGTCACATAACAAAGCTACTTCTGAGAATCATTATGAGAAGAACAAGGAAAAAGATAAAAATGGAAATAGCAGATGAACAGTTTGGATTTGTTGAAGGAAAGGGAACACACAATGCCATTTATGCTTTACGAGCACTAAAAGAAAGAGCTTTAGAAGTACAGAAAGATCTCTACTTATGCTTCATTGATTACACCAAGGTTAAACATAATGAAATTATTAAAATGCTGGAAGACATCAATATAGACGGCAAAGACTTGAGGACTGTAAAACATCTATACTGGCAGCAAGAAGCAGCAATTCGAGTTGAAAATAGAACTGGAAAATATCAACCTATAAAACATGGGGTGCGACAAGGATGTGTACTATCTCCAGACCTTTTTTTCTCTGTACAGTAAGAAAATTCTAAGAACGATCATCACAGAACCAGGCATAAAAATTGGAGGATACAATATTAACAACCTTCGATGTGCTGACGACACAGTACTGATAGCTGAGAACCAACAAGACCTGCAAAATCTCTTGGATAAAGTCGCCAAAGAAAGTGAACAGAAAGGCCTTATTTTGAACATCAAAAAGACAGAGACTATGGTTATATCTAAGAAATAGAATCCACCAGCATGCAGTATAAATTAAACGGAACTATTCTAAAGCAGGTGCAGAAATTCAAATACCTTGGAGCAGTAATAATTTCAGATGGGAAATGCAGAACAGAAATTAGGAACAGAATAGGCCAAGCAAAGACTACATTTCAGAGAATGAGAAATATATTATCCAACACATCTTTATCAATGAATGTTCGAAAACGAGTCCTAAAATGCTATATTGAACCTATCTTGTTATATGGAAGTGAATCATGGACAATAGACAAGTCTGCACAAAAATCATTGGAAGCAGCAGAAATGTGATTTATTAGAAGAATGTTGCGAATCCCCTGGACAGCAAAAATAACTAATGAAGAATGTATGAGAAGAGCTGGAGAGACAAAAAACCTTGTCAGAAAGATAAGAGAGAGACAATGCACTTTCACTGGACATGCAATGAGAAAAGGGGGCATTGAAAATATTATAACAATAGGAAAAATAGAAGGAAGAAGATCAAGAGGAAGACAAAGAGAAATGATACTGGACATTCTGACGGGATGGTGTGAGAGGAGATCACCAACTGAGCTGATGGCCTGCATGAAGGATCGTGTACTCTGGAGAAGCATAATAGCCAACGCTAGTCGGCAAGGCATCTGATGATGATGATGACGGTGATGATGATGATGATGATGATGATGATGATGATTCTGTTGACAGTTCCCATATCTTCTCTTGTCTCACGCCTCACAAACTTCTATTTTTCAAATGATTAACAATGAAGCTTTGGCATTGTAAAGTGGTTTAGTATTGTGTTGTATAATGAGCGTTGGTGTAGCGCAACTGAAGTCACATAAGTTTTTAGATGCTAGCCCAGATCCATCATGGCGTCAGTTCATCTCTCTGTAAAACTTCGTGACTGACAACTGTTTTACGGGAACCGCACCTGGACACAAGTGACAGTGTTTCGTTACAAACACCAGGTCATACTTACATACACTAGGTCATACATACACACACTAGGTCATACATACACACACCAGGTCATACATACACACACCAGGTCATACCTACACATACTAGGTCATACATACACACATCAGGTCATACATACACATACTAGGTCATACATACACACACCAGGTCATATATACAAACACCAGGTCATACATACAAATACCAGGTCATACATACAAATACCAGGCCTTACGCGTACATATAAACAATAGATCATGCACAGTTAGACGGTTGTCAGTGTACAGATAAAAAAAATTTGACATTCACAACAACAAAAAATTATCCTCATGTTTCTGTTGACAATATGGAGGAGAAAGACCAGAATTAACACCAGATACTGAAAAATGTGATGGACTACCAATACTTGAAGATGAAATCATAGATGCCATCAAACACATGAAGAAAGGAAAAGCATCTGAGCCTGATAATATAACAATAGAAGAAATAGAGGCATTAGAGGAGACAGGAATAAAAATAATAACCAAGTTACTGAATGACATTTACAACAGTGGTTATATTCCCAGTGACCTGATTAAATCCACGTTTATAGCACTATCAAAGAAACCAGGTGCAAAGGAATGTGATGACCACCGGACTATCGGCCTCTCATGTCACATAACAAAGCTACTTTTGAGAATCATTATGAGAAGAACAAGGAAAAAGACAAAAATGGAAATAGCAGATGAACAGTTTGGATTTGTTGAAGGAAAGGGAACACACAATGCCATTTATGCTTTACGAACACTAACAGAAAGAGCTTTAGAAGTACAGAAAGATCTCTACTTATGCTTCATTGATTACACCAAGGTTAAACATAATGAAATTATTAAAATGCTGGAAGACATCAATATAGACGGCAAAGACTTGAGGACTGTAAAACATCTATACTGACAGCAAGAAGCAGCAATTCGAGTTGAAAATAGAACTGGAAAATATCAACCTATAAAACAAGGGATGCGACAAGGATGTGTACTATCTCCAGACCTTTTTTCTCTGTACAGTAAGAAAATTCTAAGAACGATCATCACAGAACCAGGCATAAAAATTGGAGGATACAATATTAACAGCCTTCGGTATGCTGACGACACAGTACTGATAGCTGAGAACCAACAAAACCTGCAAAATCTCTTGGATAAAGTCGCCAAAGAAAGTGAACAGAAAGGCCTTACTTTGAACATCAAAAAGACAGAGACTATGGTTATATCTAAGAAATAGAATCCACCAGCACGCAGTATAAATTAAACGGAACTATTCTAAAGCAGGTGCAGAAATTCAAATACCTTGGAGCAGTAATAATTTCAGATGGGAAATGCAGAACAGAAATTAGGAACAGAATAGGCCAAGCAAAGACTGCATTTCAGAGAATGAGAAATATATTATCCAACACATCTTTATCAATGAATGTTCGAAAACGAGTCCTAAAATGCTATATTGAACCTATCTTGTTATATGGAAGTGAATCATGGACAGTAGGCAAGTCTGCACAAAAATCATTGGAAGCAGCAGAAATGTGATTTATTAGAAGAATGTTGCGAATCCCCTGGACAGCAAAAATAACTAATGAAGAATGTATGAGAAAAGCTGGAGAGACAAAAAACCTTGTCAGAAAGATAAGAGAGAGACAATGTACTTTCATAGGACATGCAATGAGAAGAGGGGGCATTGAAAATATTATAACAATAGGAAAAATAGAAGGAAGAAGGTCAAGAGGAGGACCAAGAGAAATGATACTGGACATTCTGACGGGATGGTGTGAGAGGAGATCACCAACTGAGCTGATGGCCTGCATGAAGGATCGTGTACTCTGGAGAAGCATAATAGCCAACGCTAGTCGGCAAGGCATCTGATGATGATGATGACGGTGATGATGATGATGATGATGATTCTGTTGACAGTTCCCATATCTTCTCTTGTCTCACGCCTCACAAACTTCTATTTTTCAAATGATTAACAATGAAGCTTTGGCATTGTAAAGTGGTTTAGTATTGTGTTGTATAATTAACATTGTAAAGTGGCTTAGCACTATTTTGTATAATTAACTTTGTAAAGTGGTTTAGCACTGTGCTGTATGGTTAACATTGTAAAGTAGTTTAGCACTGTGCTGTATGGTTAACATTCTAAGGTGGTTTTGCACTGTGCTGTATGGTTAACATTGTAAAGATGTTTAGCACTGTGCTGTATGGTTAACATTGTAAAGTAGTTTAGCACTGTGCTGTATGGTTAACATTCTAAGGTGGTTTTGCACTGTGCTGTATGGTTAACATTGTAAAGTTGTTTTGCAGTGTGCTGTATGGTTAACAGTGTAAAGATGTTTAGCACTGTGCTGTATGGTTAACATTGTAAAGTGGTTTAGCACTGTGCTGTATGGTTAACACTGTAAAGTGGTTTAGCACTGTGCTGTATAGTTAACATTATAAAGTGGTTTAGCACTGTGCTGTATAGTTAACATTGTAAAGTGGTTTAGCACTGTGTTGTATAGTTAACATTATAAAGTGGTTTAGCACTGTGATGTATAGTTAACATTGTAAAGTGGTTTAGCACTGTGCTGTATAGTTAACATTGTAAAGTAGTTTAGCACTGTGCTGTATGGTTAACATTGTAAAGATGTTTTGCACTGTGTTAACATTCTAAAAATATTAGACAAAACATTTTAGACTTGGGAGAAATAAAAAAGACAAAGGAATTACCTGGGGTCGAACCACGAACTCCAGGAAGGCGAGTAACCGCCTAGTCACGAGAAACAGCGTCACCATCCCTTCGAGCGTCTAACACCTCCAAAAAAATAAAAAGGTGCGTTATTAGCCGAGTCCAAAATGCGGCAGCAACCGGTCGAGACACCTGGTTACGAAGCTATATCATGACAGAACTTTCGTCGTTTTAATTCAAACTCCTAGAAGGCACAGATTCTAGAAAACAATCAGCCGGCGAATGATGACGAGTTGGTCCAGAACATCACTGGCATGCTGAACACCACACTACTGAAAAGCAGGCATCGTGGCCCAACAGAGAGTACTTTTCAGACTGTCTATCAAGATATCGCAGACGGCTAACTGTAATGGACGTGCGACATGAAAGAATAAAGAAAAAGCAAAGAAGAAAAGATCTCTATATATGTAAAAATTATGACAAGGAGCAACGGTAATGAAGAAGGATTAACTTCTTCGGGAATTCTTCGTGTTAGGAGATACGTTCAAGAAGCTGTATCATGTCCTTTAGTTTATTCTGTAATTTGTTCTGAATATCTCAGTGAACTATACATATGTCAAAGAGTTCACCAGAATCCTATTTCAGAAACGTTTATTAGAAAATGGATGTAATAAATTAAATTAATATATTTTTTTTAATCAAAGACTAAACTAAAGCTATTGTAACTGGAATTCAGCATATACGTGGACACTTCCAGATAAGAATTCCGATTGTCTGTATTGAAGAGAGTTGAAAAACTCTGCCAGTGACAATGATTCTATCGGTTCATGGCCCCGTCTGTGAGTGGACAGCGTCTGATAAATGGGAAGCCAAGGGACGAAGTCAGCAAAGCTCACAGCAAGGAGGCTGTCCTTGACAGAACCTGGTAACCAACATAACATCAAATTACTTTTTGTCTGAGGCGACCAAGCATGGCTTAGCCGCGACAACAGAGAAGATACAAGGTTCTGACTTAGCCACGACAACAAAGAAGATACAAGATCCTGACTTAGTCACGACAACAGAGAAGATACAAGGTTTATATACGAACATTAACACCACCATGTGCCATTTTTTGGCAATATTTTTTAGAGATGTCAGCAATCGGTCGACTCCCTCTCTTCTAAGGCCATCCTTTCCGCCAACCTCCCACAAAACAATCTTTGCGTTGTATACAAATGTGCCAAAGAAATGGGAAAATTATAGTCAACCATGGACGCCCGAGGAGCAAACGTTTTAGTGCACTAGTTTCTGGTGGTGAAGATCTGTGATGCCCCCGTCACTCTGATGTAGAACTGTAACCTTCCGTCCCAACATCCACCGAAGTGTGCGCCCCCTAGCTGTAGAACTGTAACCTTCTGTCCCAACATCCACCGAAGTGTGCGTCCCCTAGCTGTAGAACTGTAACCTTCTGTCCCAACACCCACCGAAGTGTGCGTCCCCTAGCTGTAGAACTGTAACCTTCTGTCCCAACACCCACCGAAGTGTGCGTCCCCTAGCTGTAGAACTGTAACCTTCTGTCCCAACACCCACCGAAGTGTGCGCCCCCTAGCTGTAGAAATAAGCACGCAACCTCTTTTCTGGGGAAGGAAAGACGGCCGGGTGAAATGATGGTCTTCGATTGTGCTGACAGGTCAAGGAAAATACTGACACCAGCAACATACCTCCCAGGTGTCTGCCTGACATGACAGAGGTACCTTTACCTTCATAGCCAGCTGTAGGTAGAGAAAGTTGTTTTCAAACATGAATAAAACAGAAGTATTGAAAACACAATGTTATACTACAACTAGACTCTGTATCTTCAAATATTTGTAGAATATCCCAGAATAACGACAATAACACAGGTACAGTTAGAGGTAAAAAAAACACCTCTAGTTGTCATAGACATAGCTAGACAATGAAAAATAGACAAAAACGATCGATGATGGTTCATTTCTTAATAACACTGTACAGTTCTGATTGTACAAGAGAGATGAGAAAAAAAAGTGTATAGTTTTATGCCAAGGCATCACATTCTTGTCCTGAACTACTGACCATGTTTTCTCTGCTTTATTATCTCAGATTATTTTACACATACATTTTACACTGAAACACATTTTTGTTTCTTCTCTTCTTTTATTTAAGCATGTGCACATCTAGTCTTCACAGTTTCTCAAATGTACATTTTATAATTTATTACAGGAGTTGTACGTTTCAATGTGAACGGGTCAAAGTCTGTCTTCGTTGAGCCAGGAGAAGACGTCAGCTTTGAGTGTAAGGTTTACGGGAACCCGACAGCCGTGGCCGTGTTGGTCGGGACTGGGTTAGGAAGAATCCAAGAAGAAAGATCTGACACTGATCTTTTACTGACTACCCTCGCTAAAGTTCAGTGTGAGGACTCGGGCAGGTACACGTGTAAGGGGGTTAGTGAATTTGGTTCTACACCTGGAGATCGTCAGGCATTCGTGGTCGTCAATGTCAGATGTAAGTTTATCATTTCCTACTGATACTAGGCTCTTTTGGACTTTCTACGACGTCTCATTTTACATGCCATTGACGGGGAAGGTTTAAATTGAACATTCCCTCCTATATGTCTTAGCAAAAGTAAGACAGGTAGTTTGAGTTACTTCTTGTCAATCTTTTGTCGGCAGATATATTTTTTTTAAAAAGATGATAAATTAGGTATAAGCAACATCGACTTCATTGTCGACAAGAAGAAAGAAAAAATCAAAGACATTTTCTATGAAATGACAGAAGCTATAGACAAACAGACTCCACATGTCAACAGAGACTTGGAATAAATCTTTGGGTAAATGACATAGGATGATGATGATGATGATGATGATGATGATGATGATGATGATGATGATAACAGAAACAGTTTACTAACTCAATGTTATACAAATCATCATCATCATCATCATCATCATCATCTTCATCATATGTCATTTAACCAAAGATTGATTGATTCTAATGAATGTTTAACTTACTCTAGCCCTGATATTCACGGTACACCTGACCAAGTTCACTCAAGCTCATCTCTTGATGCTGTTCACTGATCTGTATTTTGTTGCACTTTGATAATTCCCCCTGAAGTTTTTTTTCTCAGTTACGGTTTCATTTCATTATTTTGCTTTCTAGTGATGAAGCCTTCAGAACAACGGAAATTAGACTTGGCAAAACCATAAGAAAAGACAATTCTTGGACATAGTATGAGAAGACAGAAATGAGATAACCTTTTATGACAGGAAAACTCATGGAAATAAGAAAAAACAAATTAACCCGAGAAGGGAAAACATATCTCAAATAATTGGCCAGGTTAAAGATAAGAAGAAAAGGATTTGAACTGACTGGCTTATCAAAGTTAGCACAGGAAAGAGAGACAAGATCACCAGCACTATGAAGCAAGACACGCAGTGATCATAAATTTCACCTTCTGATGCTCTTAAAATTCCTAGTTCTTAGATTTTTCATTATTTCTCTTCTAAATTTAAGTTCTTGTACACATTTGCACTACTTTCTAATCCCTTGTAACATGACTCTTCCACCTGTCTATTTGTATATTTCCAGGGTGTAGATATGCTTTTTCTTATCTAATTTCCATACCTGTACATCACTGGGTCATGATAACCATAGACAACATTTGACAACTGTCTGATTTTATTCCGGTGTTATTGTGTGTGTATATGTATGTGTATATGTGTATGGAGAACCAAATAAAAAGGGCGGGATGGCAAAAAATATCATTCCAGTGAAGTATTTCAGAGCCAGAAGTATTATCCGTTATTATCCGTCAATCTATCCACATTCTTGGACGCGGCCATCAAACAAACATTCATTGCCCAACACACCATGAGGGAAACTGCAGTGCAGCAGCACAGACATTTCTCACAGCCTCTGTCAATCTTTCTGTAGTATCTCAGCTCTTCTGTAAAGTGGCCATCTTGTCTCTTACAATTGTGCATTTCTGTTATTTATTCTTATTTATTCAATCTAAGATTAATAATAGAGAAATGCAGTGAGTTTAATGTGAATTTATAATTATCTTTTATAGACTACTCAAAGGCATTTGATTGTGTACAACACCAGAAACTTTGGGAAATAATGGAAAAAATGGGATTTCCAACACATTTGATACAATTAGCATCACTGCTGTATCTAGACCAACAAGCAGCAGTAAGAATAAATGGTGAAACAACAATTTGTTTGACAGGGGTGCATATTGTCACCTTACTTATTTAACTTGTATACTGAAAATATAATGAGGAATGTTAGAGAAGATGTAGACAAGGAATATTACGATGCCATAACAATTGGAGGTTATGAAATACCACAGATTAGATATGCTGATGACACAGTATTACTGTCCACAACACAAAAAGGAATGGAAAAACTAATTATATCACTTTGTAAGAACAGTGAAGAGCAGAACCTCTATCTTAATGCAAAGAAAACTAAATTGATGACAACTGACAAAACAAATAAGGCACCTGAAATATATATCAATGAGGAAAAACTGGAAGAAGTGGAGAGTTTTGAATATCTTGGATCACTGCTAACTAATAATGGAGATACAATGAGGGAAATTAAGAGGAGGGCATCTATAGCTCTTCGGAAAGTAAAACAACTAAAGAATCTGTGGAGGGAACAGACAGAACAACAAAAATAAGATTTTTAAGGGCATGCATCTTTCCCATAGCAACATATGCCTGTGAGACCTGGACACTTAACAAAACAGCTGAGAAACACATAAATGCCTTTGAATGTAAATGCTACAGAAGAGTTCTCCAAATATCGTGGACACAAAAAAGAACAAATATATCTATACTACAAGAGCTTAATATTGAAGAAGGCTGGCTAGTAAAGAGGATTAAAGAGAGAAAACTTAAATATTTTGGACACAATAAGCGTCATGATAATTTAGAGAAGACCGTATTGGAAGGATACATAATGGGAAAAAGAAAAAGAGGAAGACCAAAACGAAGATGGCTGCTAGACATCGTTGACGATCTGCACATTGATGCAACAGCAGCAGGCCATCTTGCTCACAACCGAGAGGCCTACAGCAGTGCTGTTTGGGAGGCAAAGTTCCGCAAGGGACATGCAAATGAATGAATGAATGAATTCTTATAAGTGACTGTATCATGACCTTTGGTATAGGTGTTGTCTTTCCAGAGAAAACAGTCTGTTCTTAGGGTTTTTTCCTAGGTATGAACAAAATGATATTGCATTTGTTTTACTCACTATTGCAGTAGGACATTAAGTAATCTAGCAACAGTTCACTAATTAATTAATTCGTCTAACAGATCTACTTTTCTTCACTGCATCATAGCACAACAAACGATTAAAATATCTTTCACAACTTTATTTGTTTCAGCCATGATAATTTCATGTTTTCATACATTTGATCGTTTTATTCTGACAATCTGTTCTCACTTAGCGCGAAAATAGTTTTTCTTGGCTCATGTACTTCCAGGCCCGCCTGCTGTCAGATCTCATGTTCCCAGTGATATTAACCGGAAGTTCAACTTTGACCCTGGGAGCAACATCCTGGTAACACTGGAAGTCTACGGGTACCCAGTTCCTACAGACTTTGGTCTACAATTAGATCAAGGTTCACCATCTTCTGATGTGGACAAGGACCAGTACTCCGTCACTTCTGTGGAGCTGAATCCGTCCCTTGCTGTGCTCACTTTGATTATCTTCAGTAGAGACAATGGAGGACCTGAAACTTACGTGTTCAGGATATCAAACGGTGCAAACAGTAGCCTGGATTTTCAGTTTGAGGCTGGGAAATTTGAAACAGGTACATGTATGCACAAATAAAGATTATGAATGTGATAGTACATATTTTCTCTCTCTTTCTCTGAACCTTAAGTGCCTAGGGCACATGGGGCTTCCGCAAAGGTTTTCCACAAATGCCTGTCCTTTGCCTTTTTTTCTGCTCGTGCCTAGGTGAGCCCTCTGTTGCTCAACATCCTTTCTGGTGTATTCTCCATGTCTCTATTGATCTACCCTTACTTCTGTTCCCCTGTGATATCCATCTTAGTGCTATTTTTGGTAGTGAGTTGTCAGTCATTCGGTCTTTCCTCAATAATTGCTGTCAGTGACTTCATCTGCATTTCTGCCAACAAGATGTTATTTCTTATGGTGTTTGGCTAAAATATTTTCTAATTCTTCGTAAACATTTAGTCTGGAAAGAATTCAACTTGTTTTCTATGGTTTTGGTGATTTTCCAGCATTCACTTCCATAGAGTAGTACACTTAGAACATTACTCTTAAATATCCTAAATTTCGTACTTATGCTTATTTTTTTAGATTTCCATATAGTCTGTAGCATGGACGCCCGAGGAGCAAACGTTTTAGTGCACTAGTTTCTGATGGTGAAGATCTGTGATGCCCCAGTCACTCTGATGTAGAACTGTAACTTTCCGTCCCAACACCCACTGAAGTGTGCGTCCCCTAGCTGTAGAACTGTAACCTTCCGTCCCAACATCCACTGAAGTGTGCGTCCCCTAGCTGTAGAACTGTAACCTTCTGTCCCAACATCCACTGAAGTGTGCGTCCCCTAGCTGTAGAACTGTAACCTTCCGTCCCAACATCCACTGAAGTGTGCGCCCCCTAGCTGTAGAACTGTAACCTTCTGTCCCAACATCCACTGAAGTGTGCGTCCCCTAGCTGTAGAACTGTAACCTTCCGTCCCAACATCCACTGAAGTGTGCGCCCCCTAGCTGTAGAACTGTAACCTTCCGTCCCAACACCCACTGAAGTGTGCGTCCCCTAGCTGTAGAACTGTAACCTTCCGTCCCAACATCCACTGAAGTGTGCGTCCCTTAGCTGTAGAACTGTAACCTTCTGTCCCAACATCCACTGAAGTGTGCGCCCCCTAGCTGTAGAACTGTAACCTTCCGTCCCAACATCCACTGAAGTGTGCGCCCCCTAGCTGTAGAACTGTAACCTTCCGTCCCAACACCCACCGAAGTGTGCGTCCCCTAGCTGTAGAACTGTAACCTTCTGTCCCAACATCCACTGAAGTGTGCGTCCCCTAGCTGTAGAACTGTAACCTTCTGTCCCAACATCCACTGAAGTGTGCGTCCCCTAGCTGTAGAACTGTAACCTTCTGTCCCAACACCCACCGAAGTGTGCGTCCCCTAGCTGTAGAACTGTAACCTTCTGTCCCAACATCCACTGAAGTGTGCGCCCCCTAGCTGTAGAACTGTAACCTTCTGTCCCAACACCCACTGAAGTGTGCGTCCCCTAGCTGTAGAACTGTAACCTTCTGTCCCAACACCCACCGAAGTGTGCGTCCCCTAGCTGTAGAACTGTAACCTTCCGTCCCAACATCCACTGAAGTGTGCGCCCCCTAGCTGTAGAACTGTAACCTTCTGTCCCAACACCCACCGAAGTGTGCGTCCCCTAGCTGTAGAACTGTAACCTTCTGTCCCAACACCCACCGAAGTGTTCGTCCCCTAGCTGTAGAACTGTAACCTTCTGTCCCAACACCCACCGAAGTGTGCGTCCCCTAGCTGTAGAACTGTAACCTTCTGTCCCAACATCCACTGAAGTGTGCGTCCCCTAGCTGTAGAACTGTAACCTTCTGTCCCAACATCCACTGAAGTGTGCGCCCCCTAGCTGTAGAACTGTAACCTTCTGTCCCAACATCCACTGAAGTGTGCGTCCCCTAGCTGTAGAACTGTAACCTTCTGTCCCAACATCCATTGAAGTGTGCGTCCCCTAGCTGTAGAACTGTAACCTTCTGTCCCAACATCCACTGAAGTGTGCGCCCCCTAGCTGTAGAACTGTAACCTTCCGTCCCAACACCCACCGAAGTGTGCGTCCCCTAGCTGTAGAACTGTAACCTTCTGTCCCAACATCCACTGAAGTGTGCGTCCCCTAGCTGTAGAACTGTAACCTTCTGTCCCAACACCCACCGAAGTGTGCGTCCCCTAGCTGTAGAACTGTAACCTTCTGTCCCAACACCCACCGAAGTGTGCGTCCCCTAGCTGTAGAACTGTAACCTTCTGTCCCAACATCCACTGAAGTGTGCGTCCCCTAGCTGTAGAACTGTAACCTTCTGTCCCAACATCCACTGAAGTGTGCGTCCCCTAGCTGTAGAACTGTAACCTTCTGTCCCAACATCCACTGAAGTGTGCGCCCCCTAGCTGTAGAACTGTAACCTTCTGTCCCAACATCCACTGAAGTGTGCGCCCCCTAGCTGTAGAAATAAGCACGCAACCTCTTTTCTGAGGAAGGAAAGACGGCCGGGTGAGATGATGGTCTTCGATTGTGCTGACAGGTCAAAGAAAATACTGACACCAGCAACATACCTCCCAGGTGTCTGCCTGACATGACAGAGGTACCTTTACCTTCATAGCCAGCTGTAGGTAGAGAAAGTTGTTTTCAAACATGGATAAAATAGAAGTATTGAAAACACAATGTTATACTACAACTAGACTCTGTATCTTCAAATATTTGTAGAATATCCCAGAATAACGACAATAACACAGGTACAGTTAGAGGTAAAAAAAACACCTCTAGATGTCATAGACATAGCTAGACAATGAAAAATAGACAAAAACGATCGATGATGGTTCATTTCTTAATAACACTGTACAGTTCTGATTGTACAAGAGAGATGAGAAAAAAAGTGTATAGTTTTATGCCAAGGCATCACATTCTTGTCCTGAACTACTGACCATGTTTTCTCTTCTTTATTATCTCAGATTATTTTACACATACATTTTACACTGAAACACATTTTTGTTTCTTCTCTTCTTTTATTTAAGCAAGTGCACATCTAGTCTTCACAGTTTCTCAAATGTACATTTTATAATTTATTACAGGAGTTGTACGTTTCAATGTGAACGGGTCAAAGTCTGTCATCGCTGAGCCAGGAGAAGACGTCAGCTTTGAGTGTAAGGTGTACGGGAACCCGACAGCTGTGGCCGTGTTGGTCGGGACTGGGTTAGGAAGAATCCAAGAAGAAAGATCTGACACTGATCTTTTACTGTCTACCCTCGCTAAAGTTCAGTGTGAGGACTCGGGCAGGTACACGTGTAAGGGGGTCAGTGAATTTGGTTCTACACCTGGAGATCGTCAGGCACACGTGGACGTCAATGTCAGGTGTAAGTTTATCATTTCTTACTGATACTAGGCTCTTTTGAACTTTCTACGACGTCTCATTTTACATGCCATTGACGGGGAAGGTTTAAATTGAACACTCCCTCCTATATGTCTTAGCAAAAGTAAGACAGGTAGTTTGAGTTACTTCTTGTCAATCTTTTGTCGGCAGATATATTTTTTTTTAAAAAGATGATAAATTAGGTATAAGCAACATCGACTTCATTGTCGACAAGAAGAAAGAAAAAATCAAAGACATTTTCTATGAAATGACAGAAGCTATAGACAAACAGACTCCACATGTCAACAGAGACTTGGAATAAATCTTTGGGTAAATGACATAGGATGATGATGATGATGATGATGATGATGATGATGATGATAATAACAGAAACAGTTTACTAACTCAATGTTATACAAATCATCATCATCATCATCTTCATCATATGTCATTTAACCAAAGATTGATTGATTCTAATGAATGTTTAACTTACTCTAGCCCTGATATTCACGGTACACCTGACCAAGTTCACTCAAGTTCATCTCTTGATGCTGTTCACTGATCTGTATTTTGTTGCACTTTGATAATTCCCCCTGAAGTTTTTTTTCTCAGTTACGGTTTCATTTCATTATTTTGCTTTCTAGCGATGAAGCCTTCAGAACAACGGAAATTAGACTTGGCAAAACCATAAGAAAAGACAATTCTTGGACATAGTATGAGAAGACAGAAATGAGATAACCTTTTATGACAGGAAAACTCATGGACATAAGAAAAAACAAATTAACCCGAGAAGGGAAAACATCTCAAATAATTGGCCAGGTTAAAGATAAGAAGAAAAGGATTTGAACTGACTGGCTTATCAAAGTTAGCACAGGAAAGAGAGACAAGATCGCCAGCACTATGAAGCAAGACACGCAGTGATCATAAATTTCACCTTCTGATGCTCTTAAAATTCCTAGTTCTTAGATTTTTCATTATTTCTCTTCTAAATTTAAGTTCTTGTACACATTTGCACTACTTTCTAATCCCTTGTAACATGACTCTTCCACCTGTCTATTTGTATATTTCCAGGGTGTAGATATGCTTTTTCTTATCTAATTTCCATACCTGTACATCACTGGGTCATGATAACCATAGACAACATTTGACAACTGTCTGATTTTATTCCGGTGTTATTGTGTGTGTATATGTATGTGTATATGTGTATGGAGAACCAAATAAAAAGGGCGGGATGGCAAAAAATATCATTCCAGTGAAGTATTTCAGTGCCAGAAGTATTATCCGTTATTATCCGTCAATCTATCCACATTCTTGGACGCGGCCATCAAACAAACATTCATTGCCCAACACACCATGAGGGAAACTGCAGTGCAGCAGCACAGACATTTCTCACAGCCTCTGTCAATCTTTCTGTAGTATCTCAGCTCTTCTGTAAAGTGGCCATCTTGTCTCTTACAATTGTGCATTTCTGTTATTTATTCTTATTTATTCAATCTAAGATTAATAATAGAGAAATGCAGAGAGTTTAATGTGAATCTATATTTATCTTTTATAGACTACTCAAAGGCATTTGATTGTGTACAACACCAGAAACTTTGGGAAATAATGGAAAAAATGGGATTTCCAACACATTTGATACAATTAGCATCACTGCTGTATCTAGACCAACAAGCAGCAGTAAGAATAAATGGTGAAACAACAATTTGTTTGACAGGGGTGCATATTGTCACCCTACTTATTTAACTTGTATACTGAAAATATAATGAGGAATGTTAGAGAAGATGTAGACAAGGAATATTACGATGCCATAACAATTGGAGGTTATGAAATACCAGAGATTAGATATGCCGATGACACAGTATTGCTGTCCACAACACAAAAAGGAATGGAAAAACTAATTATGTCAGTTTATAAGAACAGTGAAGAGCAGAACCTCTATCTTAATGCAAAGAAAACTAAAGTGATGACAACTGACAAAACAAATAAGGCACCTGAAATATATATCAATGAGGAAAAACTGGAAGAAGTGGAGAGTTTTGAATATCTTGGATCACTGCTAACTAATAATGGAGATACAATGAGGGAAATTAAGAGGAGG
This sequence comes from Achatina immaculata, assembly GCA_009760885.1. Lineage (NCBI taxonomy): Eukaryota > Metazoa > Mollusca > Gastropoda > Stylommatophora > Achatinidae > Lissachatina > Lissachatina immaculata. Next base: position 226,154 of record CM019692.1, read on the forward strand.
GCATCTATAGCTCTTCGGAAAGTAAAACAACTAAAGAATCTGTGGAGGGAACAGACAGAACTACAAAAATAAGATTTTTAAGGGCATGCATCTTTCCCATCGCAACATATGCCTGTGAGACCTGGACACTTAACAAAACAGCTGAGAAACACATAAATGCCTTTGTATGTAAATGCTATAGAAGAGTTCTCCAAATATCGTGGACACAAAAAATAACAAATATACCTATACTACAAGAGCTTAATATTGAAGAAGGCTGGCTAGTAAAGAGGATTAAAGAGAGAAAACTTAAATATTTTGGACACACGTCATGATAATTTAGAGAAGACCGTATTTGAAGGATACATAATGGGAAAAAGAAAAAGAGGAAGACCAAAACGAAGATCTTTGCTAGACATCGTTGACGATCTGCACATTGATGCAACAGCAGCAGGCCATCTTGCTCACAACCGAGAGGCCTACAGCAGTGCTGTTTGGGAGGCAAAGTTCCGCAAGGGACATGCAAATGAATGAATGAATGAATTCTTATAAGTGACTGTATCATGACCTTTGGTATAGGTGTTGTCTTTCCAGAGAAAACAGTTTGTTCTTAGGGTTTTTTCCTAGGTATGAACAAAATGATATTGCATTTGTTTTACTCACTATTGCAGTAGGACATTAAGTAATCTAGCAACGGTTCACTAATTAATTAATTCGTCTAACAGATCTACTTTTCTTCACTGCATCATAGCACAACAAACTATTAAAATATCTTTCACAACTTTATTTGTTTCAGCCATGATAATTTCATGTTTTCATACATTTGATCGTTTTATTCTGACAATCTGTTCTCACTTAGCGCGAAAATAGTTTTTCTTGGCTCATGTACTTCCAGGCCCGCCTGCTGTCAAATCTCATGTACCCAGTGATAGTAACCGGAAGTTCAACTTTGACCCTGGGAGCAACATCCTGGTAACACTGGAAGTCTACGGGTATCCAGTTCCTACAGACTTTGGTCTACAACTAGGTCAAGGTTCACCATCTTCTGAGGTGGACAAGGACCAGTACTCCGTCACTTCTGTAGAGCTGAATCCGTCCCTTGCTGTGCTCACTTTGATCATCTTCAGTAGAGACAATGGAGGACCTGAAACTTACGTGTTCAGGATATCAAACGGTGCAAACAGTAGCCTGGATTTTCGGTTTGAGGCAGGGAAATTTGAAACAGGTACATGTATGCACAAATAAAGATTATGAATGTGATAGTACATATTTTCTCTCTCTTTCTCTGAACCTTAAGTGCCCAGGGCACATGGGGCTTCCACAAAGGTTTTCCACAAATGCCTGTCCTTTGCCTTTTTTTCTGCTCGTGCCTAGGTGAGCCCTCTGTTGCTCAACATCCTTTCTGGTGTATTCTCCATGTCTCTTTTGATCTACCCTTACTTCTGTTCCCCTGTGATATCCATCTTAGTGCTATTTTTGGTAGTGAGTTGTCAGTCATTCGGTCTTTCCTCAATAATTGCTGTCAGTGACTTCATCTGCATTTCTGCCAGCAAGATGTTATTTCTTATGGTGTTTGGCCAAAATATTTTCTAATTCTTCGTAAACATTTAGTCTGGAAAGAATTCAACTTGTTTTCTATGGTTTTGGTGATTTTCCAGCATTCACTTCCATAGAATAGTACACTTAGAACATTACTCTTAAATATCCTAAATTTCGTACTTATGCTTATTTTTTTAGATTTCCATACAGTCTGCAGCAGTTCAAAAGCCTGGTTTGCTCTAGCAACTCTGCTTTTGATGTCCTCTATGAGTGTGATACTACGTCTTGTAAATTAGACAAAGAAAAACGATTTTGAATGTGATAATACGTTTTGTAGATATGATATTTCTATAATTTACCCATCATCATCTGTTGCTGACTAACAGAGAGAACTATGACTGATGAATTACATTATAATATTTTGTTTATTTCAGACTCTTCCCCCTCTCCTTGGCTATATGCTTTCATCGCCGTCATCTGCATCGTTGCTGTTTCACTCATCGCAGTAATCGTCATCTATATTATCAAGAAACGTGCAGGAAGTGCACAAGATGAGTTTGACGATATCAGACTTCAGAGGACCAGTGCTCCATCTAATGAAGGACAAGTGGGTGGTCAAGCAGGTAATTTATTTAAATGGTGAAGCTGATAATATGATAAGTGGTATGCACGTTAATTATAGGTAATAGTAAGCAGTTTTACTTATAATGTATGTAAAACAAAAAGTACCTCTGTTATGCCACGAAGGTACTTAGGAAATATAGTGTTAGTGCCCGTATCTTCAGTGACCTGTCGACACACTAAGAGGGTGATGTGGTCAGGACCACACCTGGCTGCCTTTCCTTCCACAGCTACAGAGGAAGTCAGGTACCAATTTTCCCAACTGGTTAGAGAACTTGGACATATAATGAGAAGACAGAAGTTAGAGAACTTGGACATATAATGAGAAGACAGAAGTTAGAGAACTTGGGCATATCATGAGAAGACAGAAGTTAGAGAACTTGGGCATATCATGAGAAGACAGAAGTTAGAGAACTTGGACATATAATGAGAAGACAGAAGTTAGAGAACTTGGACATATAATGAGAAGACAGAAGTTAGAGAACTTGGACATATAATGAGAAGACAGAAGTTAGAGAACTTGGTAGTGACTGGAACATTCCAGAGAAAAAGAAAGAGAGGAACCCAAGAGACAAATTTAGTGGGCTCACCAAGTGGCATCGACAAAGAAAAGCATCAGAATTAATCGGAAACACCAAAGACCACACAAGATGGAGAAGCATGACCACTAATACTATCCAGCACAGCACATAATAATAATGTTAATTAATAATAATGATGTAAATAATACAGGAAAATGTGACATGAAATTCAAAAGAATAAGTATGGCTACATGCACTTTTCTTCTTCTTCTTCAGCTTTCCAAGCGATTAAGGCTCATTACTGCAGATAAAGTTTGCTTCCATTCCTCTCTATTCCTAATCTTCTATCTCCAGTTGGTGACACCAATTTCTTTTATGTCCTCTTCTATGCTGCCTTTCCATCTCTGTCTTGGTCTACCCCTTGGTCTTGTTTCCCTCATCTTTTGTGCATAGTTCATTTTCATTTGTCTGTTCTCTTCCATTCTTTCTACATGCCCCAGCCAGCGTAGTCTGTTCAGTTTCAAGACATTTATAATTCATTGGGATTTAAATAAGCTGTTCAGTTCAATGTTCTTTCTAGCTCTCCATTTTCCACTGTTGGTATCCTTTATGGGCCCAAAGATTCTTCTCAAGATCTTGCTCTCAAAGATATGCAATTGTTGTTATCTTTCTTTGTTGTACTCCACGTTTCTGATCCATACATGACAGCTGGTCTTATTATAGTTTTGTAGATTGTTATTTTGGTGTTTTGGGCAGGATTTTGGATTTTAACAAGTGTTGTAAGGCCAAGTATATTTTATTCCCTATCTGTATTCTTGTTTTAATTTCCTCCTTACTATGTTGCTTCTGTTGAAGGTTGTGCCTAGATATTTGTATGTTTCTGCTTTCCTAATAATCATCTCTCCAGCATTTATATAATCTGGATCATTCTGCCTTTGGTCTCTTAATATCTTCATATACTCTGTCTTATCTTGGTTAATGGTCAAGCCCACTTTCAGTGCCACATCTCTCAGGTGTATGCAGGTATTGATGACTTCTTGCATAGTTTCCCCCACTAGGTCGATGTCATCAGCGTATCCTAGTAGCTTGTTCTTCTGTACTGCTTTCTTCTTTCGCTTTTCTGATTACCTTTTCTAGTACTAGGTTGACTAGTAATGGAGATAATGTATCACCTCTTTTTAAACCATTTCTTATATAGAAGGGTTCTCAGTTTCTTCCTTTATATATTACTATATTGTGTGCATCCTCCATACATATTCTGGTCAGATTATTTATTATATCTCAAATTCTTTCATAATTTTCCATAAGCTGCTCCTATCTATGCTATCATAAACTTTCTTGAAGTCAATGAAGATATTATGTACCTCTTTTCCATATTCCCATTACTTTTATGCTCTTTGACATAGATAAAATATTTGGTCTGTGGTTGATCTATTCTTCCTAAAACCTCCTTGATAGTCTCCAAGTATATTCTCGCTGTATGGTTTTAATCTATTTAAAAGTATAATAGACAGTATTTGTAGCTTGTTTGTAGTAAGGATATTCCTCTGTAGTTTTCACACTTGCTCTTATCACCTTTTTTGAATACTGGGATCAGTAATGATTCTCTCCATTCACTAGGGAGTTTTTCTTCTTTCCATATTTGTTGTATTAGTGCACATAACTGTTCATGTAGATTTAGACATCCTTCTTTAATCAATTCTGCAGCAATTCCATCTGAACCAGTTGCTTTGTTGTTTTGTAGAAGCATGATGCTGTAGACGACTTCTTCTAAGTCTGGTTCCTCTATTTCAGGTTCACAAGTCTGTATTTCTTCGCATGTTAATGTGTTTACAGGTTCTTGACAGTTTAGTAATTTTTTTCAAAATATTCTTTCCATCTGGTACAGATTTTCTCTTCATTATTTATCATGTTTCCATTACTATCCTTCAAGCTCTGTTGAGGTTGTTTATACCCTTGCTTTAGTGTTCGGAATTCTATATAGAATTCCCCGCTTTTCTTATGTATTTCATATATTGTTGTTTTTGTTAAAGAATAACTGTTTGAGCTTCTTTACATTGTGTGTGGTACTTCTCCACATTTGTTTTGTTGTTCAAGTCATTCAACCATATCTGTCTCGCTGTTCTTTTCTTTGTGACTGCCTCTCTGCAGACTTCATCAAACCAGTTCTGTCTTATCTTGGTTAATGGTCAAGCCCACTTTTAGTGCTACATCTCTCAGGTTTATGCAGGTATTGATGACTTCTTGCATAGTTTCCCCCACTAGGTCGATGTCATCAGCGTATCCTAGTAGCTTGTTCTTCTGTACTGCTTTCTTCTTTCGCTTTTCTGATTACCTTTTCTAGTACTAGGTTGACTAGTAAGGGAGATAATGTATCACCTCTTTTTAAACCATTTCTTATATAGAAGGGTTCTCTGTTTCTTCCTTTATATATTACTATATTGTGTGCATCCTCCATACATATTCTGGTCAGATTATTTATTATATCTCAAATTCTTCATAATTTTCCATAAGCTGCTCCTATCTATGCTATCATAAACTTTCTTGAAGTCAATGAAGATATTATGTACCTCTTTTCCATATTCCCATTACTTTTATGCTCTTTGACATAGATAAAATATTTGGTCTATGGTTGATCTATTCTTCCTAAAACCTGCTTGATAGTCTCCAAGTATATTCTCGCTGTATGGTTTTAGTCTATTTAAAAGTATAATAGACAGTATTTGTAGCTTGTTTGTAGTAAGGATATTCCTCTGTAGTTTTCACACTTGCTCTTATCACCTTTTTTGAATACTGGGATCAGTAATGATTCTCTCCATTCACTAGGGAGTTTTTCTTCTTTCCATATTTGTTGTATTAGTGCACATAACTGTTCATGTAGATTTAGACATCCTTCTTTAATCAATTCTGCAGCAATTCCATCTGAACCAGTTGCTTTGTTGTTTTGTAGAAGCATGATGCTGTAGACGACTTCTTCTAAGTCTGGTTCCTCTATTTCAGGTTCACAAGTCTGTATTTCTTCGCATGTTAATGTGTTTACAGGTTCTTGACAGTTTAGTAATTTTTTTCAAAATATTCTTTCCATCTGGTACAGATTTTCTCTTCATTATTTATCATGTTTCCATTACTATCCTTCAAGCTCTGTTGAGGTTGTTTATACCCTTGCTTTAGTGTTCGGAATTCTATATAGAATTCCCCGCTTTTCTTATGTATTTCATATACTGTTGTTTTTGTTAAAGAATAACTGTTTGAGCTTCTTTACATTGTGTGTGGTACTTCTCCACATTTGTTTTGTTGTTCAAGTCATTCAACCATATCTGTCTCGCTGTTCTTTTCTTTGTGACTGCCTCTCTGCAGACTTCATCAAACCAGTTCTTTTTTTTTTTAGTTATGGTCTTGACTCCCAGGCATTCTTCCGCTGTGTTCTTTATAATGATTTTTAATTCTTCCCATCTGTCATCAGTGCTTTTATTTTCTTCATTCTCTCTTGTGTTTATCTTATGGTTTAGCTCGTTTCTGAATTTTTATTTAATTTCTTCTCTTTTCAGAGTATCTCTATTTATTACTGAGCTTTTATTTAATTTACTATAAAAATTTTACTTCAGTCTAAATTTTAATTTAGCTCCAACAAGATAAATAAAGACATGCACTATAATTATTATAATTTGATGGCTCCAAGCAACTTGAAATTGAAGACTGTCATATTTTATGCATAACCCACACAATGTTTTGATGCAAACTTATAAACATTAAGCAAGAAAATATATTATAAATTTGTAGTTTGTACCACACTGAAAGAAATTTTTAAAATGAAACCAGTTTCACATAATACAAAAAGACAAAGAGGAGAAATAAGACAAGTACAGAGACAAATGTTGTTGAAAATAAACATGGTTAACAATAACATATTACAAGTAGACAGTATTTATAACATAATAAGTGGTGCTATAAGTGCTGATAACTGCAGTGTATGAAAAACTACAATACAAAATATTAATGGAATGACATCAATACAGATAACTAGATAAGAGGTTGGCATAGAATTGTTTATCCAACACATCATCATTACAAAATGTAGATCATGTTGGAAAATAAGGTTTCACACACCTTTTACTTCATAGATGATGCAGAACTATGACAACTAGCCTCAAAGTACTTAATAGTTCCAACTATTTGAATTTTGGAAAATTTATGAAGCTGATTAATAATGGTCAAACTGTATATTGTGTGGATGACTTGAAATAATCTTGGACCAGTCCATCTGTTTATCATTGTTTATCATTGTTTATCAGCTGTTTTTTTTTTCAGTTCCAAAATCTAGGCTCCAAACAGCATCTCCAGCTACAGCACAACCAGAGAGGTATCAGGCTACCAGTCCCGGCCCTAAACAAGATTCTAGTAACAGTCATCTTTATGATGACACCACAGTGCCAGATGAGGAAATTTATGAGAATGTCCGTGACAGTTTGTACGAAACCCCACAATAGCCAGACAATCAACAACCAGACAATCAATAGCCAGACAATTTTGTGTTTAACTTGCCAGACTTGAGTGACATTTTTTTCTACTGTACTCATTTTTTTTTTCTGATTTCATTTTAATGGTCTAAGCTGCTACCATATTTTTACACCACACTGAGATGTCATTTAGCTTTACCAAAGTTGGATGTTGGATATACCTGTACCAGACAGAGTTGTCATTAAAGTAGTGGCATGTTTAGAGGATGCACAGGGAAGAGAGGTGGATGATGATGATAATTATAATATACTAAGAGATTGATGACGTGCTGCTGCTGATGAACAGGTGTTTGTATTGACCGATCACGTATTGACCAATTTGGCTTTCTTCGTTCGTCTTCAGCTTTCTCTCTGTACGGACAGAAATTTCTTTCGTCTTCAGCTTTCTCTCTGTACGGACAGAAATTTCGTTCGTCTTCAGCTTTCTCTCTGTACGGACAGAAATTTCTTTCGTCTTCAGCTTTCTCTCTGTATGGACAGAAATTCAGAAATTTCCTGCACTTGAAATAATTAGGACAGCCTCCAGACTGTCACATTAAGTATAAGTAGTTGTTCCATGTCTGAGTTGTTGTCATCTGGCTGCAGCACACTAAGTAGCTGTCCAATTGTTTAATCATACTAATCTATTGCCATGTAGTTTTGTCTCCACTGAATTACCCTATAATTGCACTATACTCAATTATTACATACATGACTAGTTTTTTAATTGGTGAATTTAAATTTAAACATGGACTTCTGGCAGTAAAATTGTAACATAGGGCCAGCTGTAAAATTAGGAGGGGTAATGTTTGTCTGATAAAGTCATATAACTGATATTTCATCTTGTGGCTTCATCAAAAATTAAAAATGAAGAGAGAAAATATGGGACAGCAAAACAAGTTTTGTGTTTTTCATACAGAGTGATTGCCATGTGATGCTGAAGAGAGTGTAAAAGACTGTATGTTGCTGGGCAAAAAGCTATGTATATACCATATATGTTTCAGTTTAAATAGATAGTATGTAATTGTAATGCCAGCCTTGGTATGTTTTGTGAAGTTTTATCAAATGACAAGTAAGTTATTGTGAAAGTGTACAACAACTTTTGGCTAATTAATGCTATTTGAAATGTTTTGTTATGGTACATGAAGTAAAACTTGCCAGTTTCTCACTTTTTAAATATGAATTAACTTTTGATGTGTATTTAGTACTAAATGTCCTGTCGATTACATATTTTTTACATTTATGATTAATTTTATGAATATATTATGAATATAATTTTTATGCTTATAACTTCAGAACATATGGAATTCAAAAGTTATAAGCACAAAAACCAAGTTAAGATTATTCAGTTCAAATGTGATATCCACCCTCATTTATGCATGCGAATGCTGGAAGTCAACTAAAGAAACAGACAAGAAATTATACTCTTTTGAAAACAAATGCCTCAGGAAAATACTCGGTATAAAGTGGAATGAATTTAAGAACAACACAGAGACAAGACAGATGAGCAAACAACAACCTGTCTCATGGGTGATCAGAAAAAGAAGATGGACATAAGTAGGCCATGTGATGAGAAGAAACAATCAGAGAATATCGAAACAAGCTATCAAGTGGAACACAACAGGCCGAAGAAAAAGAGGTCGACCAGATGAAACTCTAAAGAGGACATTGCTAAGAGAAGCCAGTTTAGTGGGCATAACATCCCTTGATGAAGTTGAAAAACTCACCAGAAAACAGGAAAATTTGGCAAACAACTATGTGAGCCCTATGTGACGTTTAATGGCATGGGAAGGATGTAAAAAGAAGATGTAAGATTAATAATTGCTGCAAGAGCAGTGTCTTCTCAAAGGTTGTGATTCTCATGGATGTTTTATAGACATTTTCACATCCTAGTTACAATTTATGTTCTAACTTCTTTCTTCTAAACATTTGTTTGGTGATTTTGTTGTCATCTCTAGGCATCTTTATCTTCAGCTGGTGAATGTTGTCATCTCTTGTCATCTTTATCTTCAGCTGGTGAGTGTTGTCATCTCTCATCATCATCATCATGTGCCGTGCCGACTGGCGTTGGCTATTATGCTTCTCCAGAGTACACGATCCTTCATGCAGGCCATCAGTTCAGTTGGTGATCTCCTCTCACACAATCCCGTCAGACTGTCCAGTATCATTTCTCTTGGTCTTCCTCTTGATCTTCTTCCTTCTATTTTTCCTATTGTTATAATATTTTCAATGCCCCCTCTTCTCATTGCATGTCCTATGAAAGTACATTGTCTCTCTCTTATCTTTTTACAAGGTTTTTTGTCTCTCCAGCTCTTCTCATACATTCTTCATTAGTTATTTTTGCTGTCCAGGGGATTCGCAACATTCTTCTAATAAACCACATTTCTGCTGCATCCAGTGATTTTTGTGCAGACTTGCCTATTGTCCGTGATTCACTTCCATATAACAAGATAGGTTCAATATAGCATTTTAGGACTTGTTTTCTAACATTCATTGATAAGGATGTGTTGGTTAATATGTTTCTCATTCTCTGAAATGCAGTCTTTGCTTGGCCTATTCTGTTGCTAATTTCTGTTCTGCATTTCCCATCTGAAATTATTACTGCTCCAAGGTATTTGAATTTCTGCACCTGCTTTAGAATAGTTCCATTTAGTTTAATACTGCATGCTGGTGGATTCTGTTTCTTAGATATAACCATAGTCTCTGTCTTTTTGATGTTCAAAGTAAGGCCTTTCTGTTCACTTTCTTTGGCGACTTTATCCAAGAGATTTTGCAGGTCTTGTTGGTTCTCAGCTATCAGTACTGTGTCGTCAGCATACCAAAGGTTGTTAATATTGTATCCTCCAATTTTTATGCCTGGTTCTGTGATGATTTTTCTTAGAATATTCTCGCTATACAGAGAAAAAAGGTCTGGAGACAGTACACATCTTTGTCGCACCCCATGTTTTATAGGTTGATATTTTCCAGTTCTATTTTCAACTTGAACTGCTGCTTCTTGCTGCCAGTATAGACGTTTTACAATCCTCAGGTCTTTGCCATCTATATAGATGTCTTCAAGCATTTTAATAATTTCATTATGTTTCACCTTGTCAAATGCCTTGGTGTAATCAATGAAGCATAAGTAGAGATCTTTCTGTACTTCTAAAGCTCTTTCTGTTAGTGTTCGTAAAGCATAAATGGCATTGTGTGTTCCCTTTCCTTCAACAAATCCAAACTGTTCATCTGCTATTTCCATTTTTATCTTTTTCCTTGTTCTTCTCATAATTATTCTCAGAAGTAGCTTCATTATGTGACATGAGAGGCTGATAGTCCTGTGGTCGTCACATTCCTTTGCATCTGGTTTCTTTGGTAGTGCTATAAACGTGGATTTAATCAGGTCACTGGGAATATAACCACTGTTGTAAATGTCATTCAGTAACTTGGTTATTATTTTTATTCCTATCTCCTCTAGTGCCTCTATTTCTTCTATTGTTATATTATCAGGCCCAGTCGCTTTTCCTTTCTTCATGTGTTTGATGGCATCTATGATTTCATCTTCAAGTATTTTATGGTCCATCACAGTTTTCAGTATCTGGTGTTAATTCTGGTCTTTCTCTTCCATATAGCTCACCGATGTACTCTATCCACCTGTCCACCGTGTCTTCTTTTCCCATTAACATTTTACCTTCTTTCGATTTCAGGCATCCTGTGGTATATTTTGTTTTCCTGCCTGTGAGTTCATTAATTTGTTTGTGCATGTTTTTGCTGTCTTTAATATGAGAGTCCTCTATCTGTCTGCACTGCTCATTTAACCATACTTCTTTTGCTTCTCTTCATTTGCGTCTTATTTCTTTATTTATCTTGTTATATTTTTCCTTGTTATTTTTACTCCTCCTCCTCTTGTCCATCAGTCCTAAGATGTCGTCTGTCATCCATTTATTTTTAGGGGCTTCTTTTTTTGTTGGTATTATCTCCTTAACAGTTTGGTGGATAGAATCTCTGAACATTTCCCATTGTTCATCTATACTATTTATCTTTGCTATTGCATTGTATCTATTTGTTATAATAACTTTGTATTGTTCTCACAGTTCTTGGTCATTTTTAAGAAGTTCTGTATTCAGTTTGATGTTTCTCACTTCTCTGCCTGCTTTCTTTAGTTTTATTCTAACTTTTCCACAGAGTGGATCATGGTCATTATTGCAGTCAGCTCCTGGCATGGTTTTTGTTGTCAGTAATGCATTGCGGAATCGTTTGTTGATTAATATGTAGTCTATCTGGTTAAAAGTCTTTTTGTTTGGGCTGCACCACGTTGCCAGTCTTCAAGGATGATGTTTAAACCAGGTGTTTCCTACAACCATGCTGTGTATTCTTGCCCATTCAATTAATTTATAACCTCTGTCATTCCTCTCCCCCAGTCCATAGTCACCAACGATGTCTGAAGTTCTTCCTTTACCAACTTTGGCATTAAAATCTCCCATGACTATGGTAACTTCATGTGACTTTGTGTGTTTTAGTGCTGTCTCTATGCCATTATAAAATAGCTGTACATCTTTTTCAGAGATTTGAGATGTTGGAGCGTACACTTGTATAATATATAATAATTGTCATCTCTAGGCATCTTTATCTTCAGCTGGTGAGTGTTGTCATCTCTAGACATCTTTATCTTCAGCTGGTGAATATTGTCAACACAAGCAGAAGCTTAGCTTACTGCAACATTTCAGTCAGTGATTACTTTTGTCCTGTTATTTGATTTATTTCTTTTCTATTACTTTACTGAAGAAGTGAAGGTGAGAAATGTTTAGTTTGTTTTACAAATTTTTTATCAACTAAAGAAAGTGCTGATCATGAGAGGTTGATAAATCAGACACATTGACTTCAGTATTAATCTTTTGTTGTTTCATGTCTTTTTTTATAGCTTGTCTGATCTAGTAGCTTTCTTTCTTGTTTGTGTCTTGAATGATTATCATCATCTTCTAAAAAAATACTGACAGAACAGATGTAGAAATGAGATAATGGATTTTTTAAAAGTTTGATCTGATTCAAGGAAATTTCCAGCCAAGAATTGCTTGTGTCTGTGTGACTGCTCGTAACATCTGTTTATACATATTGCAGTGTTATATACTTATATATGTTCATATCTCTATACTTTTTATAAGGCTTTTAATTGTAATATTAAATTTTGTCAGGTCCTACAAATCATGGTATGTCACTGCTGTACATAACTATTCATACACGTATTTGAACTAAAGTACTCTAGATATTAACATTAGTTCCTTTTCATATTTCCTTCTTTTTTTTAAATTAATGCATTTTAATTTTATGTATTGTTTGGCATTAATCATATTATTTCTTGACATATACACAGAACTGTAAAGAGATGATGTCACATGAAATGAAAATTGTACAGCCTGAAATATTTGAAGCAAATAAATAAATGGAATTTTTGTCACTTTTAATGATAACAAGTGTCCTGGTTCCAGATCTGGACCTGAATCATGCCCCCTCCCCCCCACTTACCTGACATTAGATATACAGCTCTGATATATTTGATTTATCCATCCATTTATCTGTGTCCTTGGTCAGTGATTGTCTAAGCAATCATCACCCAAAAACCCTTCTGGCATCTTGCAAGACAGCAACAAATTCTGTCCACTTCTAATGGTCTGCAGCCAGCCTTGTATTGTGGCCTTTCTGTATTGCATGATGCTCATTTCTGCTTCTACAGTTCTCTGCCAGGTAGTCTATGGTCAGCCTTTTCTTCTCTCAAGTAGTCTTTGGTCAACCTTTTCTTCTCGCAAGTAGTCTTTGGTCAACCTTTTCTTCTCTCAAGTAGTCTTTGGTCAACCTTTTCTTCTCTCAAGTAGACTTTGGTCAACCTTTTCTTCGCTCAAGTAGTCTTTGGTCAACCTTTTCTACTCTCAAGTAGTCGTTGGTCAACCTTTTCTTCTCTTTCCATGGGGTGTCCAGCACAGGATAGCACAGTTCTCCCTTTGGAGAGCATGATCTTTTTTCTTTTGTTTTTTTTATGACTATTATGACATGCAAGACTTCATATTTACATTGGACAAGTAGGTCTATACTATTTATTGTCTGTTGTGGCCAGTAAATATTCAAAATCTTTCTGAGGTATTTTGTATAGAGTAAGGATAATTTATCCACTTCCACAGTTCTTTGTCTACTGTTTCTTTTAATGTGAACCATACAACACTATATTAAAATCTTTATTTTTGTTCTAGTTCTATACTGGAATGTCTCCCAGATTTTTGTAAGCTTGATTTAGAAACTGTTACATAAAACATTAGCTAATGTATATGTAAATATATATTTACACAAATTTTATACTTATTTTTGGTGCTAAATTGGATAGTGCAGTGTATACACATTGCATGTTTGATGAAGATATGGAATACCAATGAGGGAAAGGAGGACATCTATCACTATTCAGAAAGTAAAACAAATAAAGAATCTGTGGAGAGGAACAGACAGAACCACAAAAATAAGATTTTTAAGGGCATGCATCTTTACCTCACAACATATGCCTGTGAGACCTGGACACTTAACAAAACAGATGAGAAACGCATAAATGCCTTTGAATGTAAATACTACAGAAGAGTTCTTCAAATATTTTATATCTCTTATATCCTTCCAGTGCCGTTAAACGTCACATAGGGCTCGCAAAGTAGTTCGCCAATTTTTCCTGTCTTTGGCAAGTCTTCCAACCTCATCAAAGGATTTTATGCCTACTAATTTGGCCTCTCTTAATAATGTCCTCTTCAGAGTTTCATGCGGTGTGCCTCTTTTTTTTTCAGCCTGTTGTGTTCCACTTGATAGTTTGTTTTGGGATTCTCTGATCATTTCTTCTCATCAGGTGACCAACATATGTCCATCCCCTTTTCCTGATCACCCATGAGACTGGTTGTTGTTCAGTCATCTGTCTTATCTCTGCATTGTTCTTGATTTCATTCCACTTGATGCCGAGTATTTTCCTTAGGCATTTGTTTTCAAAAGAGTCTAATTTCTTTTCTATTTCTTTAGTTGTTTTCCAGCTTTCACATGCATAAATGAGGGTGGATATTACATTTGAATTGAATAGTCTTAACTTGGTTTTTGTGCTTATAACTTTTGAGTTCCATATGTTTTCAAGATTCTTGAAGATGATGCTGCTTTTGCAATTCTGATCCTAACTTCCTTTCTAATGTAACCATCCTGGTCTATGTAGCTGCACAGCCAAGGTATGCAAATTGATTGACTTCTTCAATATCTGTCCCTTCTATGTGTATTTTTCCATTTTGATTGAGAGGAATTTTCATTATTTTTGTTTTGTCCTTGTTAATATCAAGTCCTATTTTGCTAGCCAGTGAAGACAGGCTATCTGTTTTTTCTTGCATGGAATTCACATTATTACTGATAAGAGTTATATCATCAGCAAAATCAAGATCTTCTATGTACCCAGTCAATACCTGTGTTACCTGTGCAGCATTTTTTCATTATGAAGTCTACTGTAATCCTAAAAAGTAAAGGAGACAGTATACATTCATGTTTGATGAAGATATGGAATACCAATGAGGGAAAGGAGGACATCTATCACTATTCAGAAAGTAAAACAAATAAAGAATCTGTGGAGAGGAACAGACAGAACCACAAAAATAAGATTTTTAAGGGCATGCATCTTTACCATCACAACATATGCCTGTGAGACCTGGACACTTAACAAAACAGATGAGAAACGCATAAATGCCTTTGAATGTAAATACTACAGAAGAGTTCTTCAAATATTTTATATCTCTTATATCCTTCCCATGCCGTTAAACGTCACATAGGGCTCGCAAAGTAGTTCGCCAATTTTTCCTGTCTTTGGCAAGTCTTCCAACCTCATCAAAGGATTTTATGCCTACTAATTTGGCCTCTCTTAATAATGTCCTCTTCAGAGTTTCATGCGGTCTGCCTCTTTTTCTTCAGCCTGTTGTGTTCCACTTGATAGTTTGTTTTGGGATTCTCTGATCATTTCTTCTCATCAGGTGACCAACATATGTCCATCCCCTTTTCCTGATCACCCATGAGACTGGTTGTTGTTCAGTCATCTGTCTTATCTCTGCATTGTTCTTGAATTCATTCCACTTGATGCCGAGTATTTTCCTTAGGCATTTGTTTTCAAAAGAGTCTAATTTCTTTTCTATTTCTTTAGTTGTTTCCAGCTTTCACATGCATAAATGAGGGTGGATATTACATTTGAATTGAATAGTCTTAACTTGGTTTTTGTGCTTATAACTTTTGAGTTCCATATGTTTTCAAGATTCTTGAAGACTGATGCTGCTTTTGCAATTCTGATCCTAACTTCCTTTCTAATGTAACCATCCTGGTCTATGTAGCTGCACAGCCAAGGTATGCAAATTGATTGACTTCTTCAATATCTGTCCCTTCTATGTGTATTTTTCCATTTTGATTGAGAGGAATTTTCATTATTTTTGTTTTGTCCTTGTTAATATCAAGTCCTATTTTGCTAGCCAGTGAAGACAGGCTATCTGTTTTTTCTTGCATGGAATTCACATTATTACTGATAAGAGTTATATCATCAGCAAAATCAAGATCTTCTATGTACCCAGTCAATACCTGTGTTACCTGTGCAGCATTTTTTCATTATGAAGTCTACTGTAATCCTAAAAAGTAAAGGAGACAGTATACATCCTTGTTTCTTCAAATATCATGGACACAAAAAAAGAACAAATATATCCATGCTACACGAACTTAATATTGAAGAAGGCTGGCTAGTAAAGAGGATTAAAGAGAGAAAACTTAAATATTTTGGACACATTAAACATCATGATAATCTAGAGAAAACCGTCTTGGAAGGGTACATAATGGGAAAAAGAAAGACAAGAAGACCAAGGCAAAGATGGATGTAAGACATGCATTGATGATCTGCAAATGGATGCATCAGCAGCAGGCCATCTTGCTCACAACCGAGAGGCCTACAGGAGTGCTGTTAGGGAGGCAAAGTTCCACAAGGGACATGCAAATGAATGAATGAATGGAATACCAGTTTTAGGATGTGCATGACTAATTGTGTAATTTTAAAAGAACTATTTGAAGACAAGCAGTGCAACAACTATCATCACTATGAAATGATACATGGGAGATCATGTTTGGTTGTGGTAATGCTTTTTGTTTTTTCAAATGTAATATTTACATGTGAAATTTTATTTGACTAAAAATGGTAGCATGTAAATGTGTAAGAAATGAGCCAAAAAATGGCTGAGTATGAAAGATATTTTGTTCTCAATGGTAAATCAACAAGGAAAAAAGTGCCACAAGAGTGTTAGTGGTGTGCCACAAGAGAGTTAGTGGTGTGCCACAAGAGAGTTAGTGATATGCCACAGGAGAGTTAGTGATATGCCACAGGAGAGTTAGTGATATGCCACAAGAGTGTTAGTGGTGTGCCACAAGAGAGTTAGTGATATGCCACAGGAGAGTTAGTGGTGTGCCACAAGAGAGTTAGTGATATGCCACAGGAGAGTTAGTGATATGCCACAAGAGTGGTAGTGGTGTGCCACAAGAGAGTTAGTGATATGCCACAAGAGTGTTAGTGGTGTGCCACAGGAGAGTTAGTGATATGCCACAAGAGTGTTAGTGGTGTGCCACAAGAGAGTTAGTGGTGTGCCACAAGAGTGTTAGTGGTCTGCCACAAGAGAGTTAGTGGTGTGCCACAAGAGTGTTAGTGGTGTGCCACAGGAGAGTTAGTGATATGCCACAAGAGTGTTAGTGGTGTGCCACAAGAAACTTGGTGATGTGCCATAAGAGTGTTAGTTGTCTGCCACAAGAGTGTTAGTGGTCTGCCACAAGAGAGTTAGTGGTGTGCCACAAGAAAGTTGGTGATGTGCCACAAGAGAGTTGGTGGTGTGCCACAAGAGAGTTAGTGGTGTGCCACTAGAGAGTTGGTGATGTGCCACAACAGAGTTGGTGATATGCCACAAGAGTGTTAGTAGTGTGCCACAGGAGAGTTAGTGGTGTGCCACAGGAGAGTTAGTGGTGTGCCACAAGTGAGTTAGTGGTGTGCCACAAGAGAGTTAGTGGTCTGCCACAAGAGAGTTAGTGGTGTGCCACAGGAGAGTTAGTGGTGTGCCACAAGAGAGTCAGCGGTGAGCTGCTAAATTTTGATAGTTAAAATTTGTTTTTTTAAATTACAGCACATATCTGATTATTATATTTCTGTAACAGATTTATTTGTAATATTGCCTAATTTAATTGTAATACTGCCTAATATTTATGGAGCATAAATTAAAAATGTATTACTTTATTATTCCTCAATAGGTAAAGAAGATTTGTACCTCCAAGTACATTCACATTTCACATTGATAACACGGCATTTGTACTGTAAAGGTAGACAGAGGTGTGTGGATCAGTTTTACAAAAAGATAGAAAGAAGGAGGAAAATGGACAGATATGGAAGTGGCAGAAAATAAGATGAGCATGTATAAATAAAGAATATGCAGTAATCCTGTATTTTGCAAAATGGCTTTGTCAAAGACAATGACATATATACTATAAACATACTGCATATACATGTACATGCTTATATACCACAGACAAAATTCACACTGAGAATAAAGAGAAAAAGAAGTACACATTACCTACAGAAGATGGATGGATAGAGGAAGAAGACAAGATAAAATCTGTGTATATATATGCACATTTATTTTCCCCACCTGATGCTATTTATTTTTTAACAAGAATTGTTTTTGTGTGTAACTGCATCACTTGTAACATTTTTATGTTTCTGTAACTGCATCACTTGTAAAGAGATGATGTTTCTGTAACTGCATCACTTGTAAAGAGATGATGTTTCTGTAACCGCATTGCTTGTAAGATTTGTAGGTTTCTGTAACTGCATCGCTTGTAACATTTCTGTGTTTCTGTGACTTCATTACTTGTAAGATTTCTGTGTTTCTGTAACTGCATTGCTTTTAATATTTCTATGCTTCTGTAACTGCATTGCTTGTAATATTTCTATGTTTCTGTAACTGCATCACTTGTAATATTTCTATGTTTCTGTAACTGCATCACTTGTAATATTTCTATGTTTCTGTAACTGCATCACTTGTAATATTTCTATGTTTCTGTAACTGCATCACTTGTAATATTTCTAGGTTTCTGTAACTGCATTACTTATAATATTTCTATGTTTCTGTAACTGCATCACTTGTAATATTTCTATGTTTCTGTAACTGCATTACTTGTAATATTTCTATGTTTCTGTAACTGCATCACTTGTAATATTTCTATGTTTCTGTAACTGTATTGCTTGTAATATTTCTATGTTTCTGTAACTGCATCACTTGTAATATTTCTATGTTTCTGTAACTGCATCACTTGTAATATTTCTATGTTTCT
Organism: Achatina immaculata; assembly: GCA_009760885.1. Lineage (NCBI taxonomy): Eukaryota > Metazoa > Mollusca > Gastropoda > Stylommatophora > Achatinidae > Lissachatina > Lissachatina immaculata. The sequence continues at coordinate 244,677 of CM019692.1, forward strand.
GTAACTGCATCACTTGTAATATTTCTATGTTTCTATAACTGCATTGCTTGTGGTATTTCATCAAAATTTTACTATGGCATTGAACTATACTTTCAGTTCCCTACATTTTCTGCTGACTCCTTCTTTCTGGTCTCTAAAGACTGACCACATCAGTGCAAAGACATGTTAGTCTTTCCTTTTCTTGTTACGCATGTCCAAGAATATCCATTAAGATTATGATAAAAACTGAGGTTCACTTTCATGTTAACTTTCATCTTTAAGTTAAAGACTTTAACTACATCACATTGTGCACAACTTTACACATACAGGTAAAAGAATGTGCATTTTTACTTTACGAACTAAAGAACATTAAAATATTACACTTTTTAAAACCATGTATTAGTTTAATGCCTAGAGCACAGCATCGACTGTGAAGAGAGAACAACAAATGTATGCAACAAAGTGAAGTTTTTACTGCCCGCGGCAGACAAAAAGGGAGATCAGACTTTGTGCCACAGTTATTTTTGTTGTTATGTCCCTTGCATTTACAAGTTTGGGCTTTTTTCCCCAGACAGAATCTCCTTGTTTTGTGGATTGATAGAACGAAAATTTAGAGCGAGCACATTTGACGTTTTAGAATGTTCAAAATGCACTACAATCTTCATTTGCCTGTGCTTCTGTATATACATTTTAGCAAGACAGAGACGGATTTGCTACGTCACGAATGAGTTCAGCTCTTAGGAACATCCAGCGTCACCGGGCTGACGTGGATATGTTGCCCAGGGCATGCGGGAGAGAGAGAGGCACTGAGGTAGACGATCATGTTGCCCGCAACGCTGCTGCAGCAGGTGCGATCCTTATGGACAGGAGGGATATGCTGAAGTCGGTGGCTGAGGAACTGGCGTAGGAGGAGGAGGAGGAATGTGAAGGATAGAGGCGTGGGGAGGGGAAGGAAGAGAAGGATGGCTGGTGGTAGAATTCAAGGTTGCCAGAACCAGCAGTAGACAATTAGTCTTCATACTCTTCTGTGGTTACTGAAACGGAGAGCAGAGCATTCTGGGTGTGTGCCTGAGTGATATGATGCTAATTCCTGGATTCAAGATTCCGTTGTAAAAATACGCACATAGATGAGATAGACTAAAGACAATCTAGCAGGGTTGCGCACATGAATCTAATCAATGTGTACTAAAAAGCACGAACGTACTAAACAGTTAAATTTAGTATTAGAGATCTTCCCAGGCCCTCCCTCCGTGATTTAGAAGTTGAACTTACGTTAACCTTACAGACGAGTAAACGAATCTGCCATTCCTCTTGTTTATCAAACGTAAAAGAGCATCAACAACAAGCAACACCCGATTTAAGGTCTACAGAATTTAATTACTAAACTTACAAAACGGCAATAACTAGACAGCCACAGTTAAGGACTAGACCTTACATGCGACAAGACAGCAATAACTAGACAACCACAGTCGAGGACTAGACCTTACATGCGACAACATTTAGCATATAACAAACATCAAATCTCTGACCTGTATCATGTCTGTCTGTCTGTCTGTCTCTGTCTATCTGTCTGTCTGTCTCTGTCTGCCTGCCTGCCTGTCTGTCTGTCTGTCTGTCGCTGTCTGCATGCCTGCCTGCCTGCCTGTCTATCTGTCTGTCTGCCTGACTGTCTGTCTGTAAGTAACATGCAAGCATCTTAACATAAAAGAAAATATCTCTGGGAGGACATCATGGGCATGAACGCTAGTACTAAAACATTTAACATAAACATGCGAGGCAAAACAATCATGACTTAACATCTCTAGTGTCGGAATCCTCATCCGAAGTGCATGTGATACATAACATCACAGACAGTCAATATTGCTTGCACCCTTTGCATGAGCTGTAATTGAAAAGCCAGAATGAAAATCAATGCAGTATGGCCTAAATAATTTACTACAGTAACTACTGCTACTTAGAGCACACATTTCCCTCATCACGTATAGTGCAAACATAACCGTCACATATAGTGCAAATAATACAGGTAGATAAAGGTGTATGGTGCAGTTTTACAAGGCGGCAGAAGGAGTGAGTAAGTGAGAAAAAAAACGAATAGAAAATATGCGACCAAGATTAGAATATATAAATGAAAAACATACAACATCCAATATTTCGGCGTGAGCCTTTTTCGAGGATTACATACACAAAACAAGATAAAACATATAACTAAACGAAAAGCTTATCTATGTGGCATCCACCAGAGTGTAGGAAACACAAGAATGCGTGTCCCTCAGACCAGACGAGGAATAGAGACCACGGCTGGGGGGAGGGGGGCCACAGAGGAAAGCTGATGAAGCCAATCGGAAAGAAGAGGCGGGGAAAAAATGTGGTGGTGGTGGGGGGGAGAGAAAAAGGGGAAAGGCAATAGACACCTGTAACAGCGCCTTATTTTCCACTGTCTCCACGCAGCTGGAATTAACAATGTCTTCAGCTTCCTTTAACTTCTTTAGTTTTCCACTTTTTTGTGCGATTTATATTCTACTTTCTTGATTCTTTCTCCTAGCTTCCCTCCACCTCCTTACTAGCACTTTTTCTTCTTCTCTGGCGGCCTATAGGTGTTTTTGCCTCTCCGGGCCTTGTCCTATTCACCAGTTTCATATTATCTCCCTGCTTCCCTGCCTCTCCCCACAACCCCCCCCCCCCTTTGACACCTGTTTCTCTAGCGGGTTACAGGTGTTTATTGCCCTTCCCCTTTTTCACCCCCACCTTTTATTCTCCGCCTCCTCTTTCCGAGTGGCTTAATCCGCCGAAATATTGGATGTTTTTCATTTATACATTCTAATCTTACTCTCATACTTTCTATTCGTTTTTTTTCTCTCACTTACTCACTCCTTCTGCCGCCTTACACTTCTATTTTCTTGTATTATTTTAACCAGATTTACTGCAGTCGCCGTCCCTTGTATCTGACACGTAGTGCAAACATAACCATCACAAGAATCAATGTAAAAATGAATGAGAAATATTCGCCGTCAACCAATTTTCAATGGCGTTGTAACACTACACCAGTAATATATATATATAATAATAGCTTGTCGATATAAAACATCTGTATAATACATGTGGCATACTAATAATTACTGTAATAATCCATCCCAGAGATATGACAATTAACTTCACATACCATCATAATACAACTCACAGAAACTCCATATAAGCTATAACTTACATTTCTATGCATAATACATACGAATAATACATAGAAAACTCAGATCACATGAGTCGACATTGGTGCCGGTCTTCTCTCTTACAACACAACTATCCAACAACTTCACAAATTACCTTCTGTTTATACAACGAAAGCATGCTACCCGCACTCGGCCATTTTCCTCCGACCGGAGTGAACATAATGCAACATGTCACACGTCACTGCCCGGAGACAGAACACTACAAACCAATGAACGATTACGCTCCAACCACGGCCGTACGCATCCTCAACCAAATCGCAATCTTCCACGCATTCCTGTACTTTGACATATACTGCCATGGCATGTTAGCCCATCAGGGCGCCGTGTCCTTCATATTATCAGACGGTCAGACTGACCAAAAGGAAAGAAGTAAAAAAGGACGACAAACAGACAGACATTTACCTGAGGAGGTTATCTGACTCAAGAACAGACGAGAACGTAAATATGTCTTCACTTCTTCATACCTGTCATAGAGCTTACTACAGACCTTCATATCGTCACACCTGTCACAGAGCTTACTACAGACCTTCATATCGTCACACCTGTCACAGAGCTTACTACAGACCTTCGTATCGTCACACCTGTCACAGAGCTTACTGCAGACCTTCATATCGTCACACTTGTCACAGAGCTCACTATAGACCTTCATATCATCACACCTGTCACAGAGCTTACTGCAGACCTTTATATCGTCACACCTGTCACAGAGCTCACTACAGACTTTCATATCATCACACCTGTCACAGAGCTTACTGCATACCTTTATATCGTCACACCTGTCACAGAGCTTACTGCAGACCTTTATATCGTAATACCTGTCACACAACTGTTGCTTACATTTATATAGTCACACCTACCAAATAAACTGCTGCAGACCTTCACACCATCTTACTTATTACACAGACCTTCACACCGTATCACCTTATTACACAGACCTTCACACCGTCTCACCTTATTACACAGACATTCACACTGTCTCACTTATTACACAGACATTCACACTGTCTCACTTATTACACAGCCATTCACACTGTCTCACTTATTAAACAGACATTCACACTGTCTCACTTATTACACAGACATTCACACTGTCTCACTTATTACACAGACATTCACACTGTCTCACTTATTACACAAACATTCACACTGTCTCACTTATTAAACAGACCTTCACACCGTCTCACTTATTACACAGACATTCATACTGTCTCACTTATTACACAAACATTCACACTGTCTCACTTATTAAACAGACCTTCACACCGTCTCACTTATTACACAGACATTCACACTGTGTCACTTATTACACAAACATTCACACTGTCTCACTTATTAAACAGACCTTCACACCGTCTCACTTATTACACAGACATTCATACTGTCTCACTTATTACACAGACCTTCACACCGTCTCACTTATTACACAGACCTTCACACTGTCTCACTTATTACACAGACATTCACACTGTCTCACTTATTACACAGACATTCACACTGTTTCACTTATTACACAGACATTCACACTGTGTCACTTACTACACAGACATTCACACTGTCTCACTTATTACACAGACATTCGCACTGTCTCACTTATTAAACAGACATTCACACTGTCTCACTTATTACACAGACCTTCACACAGTTTCACTTATTACACAGACATTCACAACGTCTCACCTTATTACACAGACATTCACACTGTCTCGCTTATTACACAGACATTCACACTGTCTCACTTATTACAGACATTCACACTGTCTCACTTATTACACAGACATTCACACTGTCTCACTTATTACACAGACATTCTCACCGTCTCACCTTATTACACAGACATTCACACTGTCTCACTTATTACACAGACATTCACACTGTCTCACTTATTACACAGACATTCACACTGTCTCACTTATTACACAGACATTCACACTGTCTCACTTATTACACAGACATTCACACTGTCTCACTTATTACACAAACATTCACACTGTCTCACTTATTAAACAGACCTTCACACCGTCTCACTTATTACACAGACATTCACACTGTGTCACTTATTACACAAACATTCACACTGTCTTACTTATTAAACAGACCTTCACACCGTCTCACTTATTACACAGACATTCATACTGTCTCACTTATTACACAGACCTTCACACCGTCTCACTTATTACACAGACCTTCACACTGTCTCACTTATTACACAGACATTCACACTGTCTCACTTATTACACAGACATTCACACTGTTTCACTTATTACACAGACATTCACACTGTGTCACTTACTACACAGACATTCACACTGTCTCACTTATTACACAGACATTCGCACTGTCTCACTTATTAAACAGACATTCACACTGTCTCACTTATTACACAGACCTTCACACAGTTTCACTTATTACACAGACATTCACAACGTCTCACCTTATTACACAGACATTCACACTGTCTCGCTTATTACACAGACATTCACACTGTCTCATTTATTACACAGACATTCACACTGTCTCACTTATTACACAGACATTCACACTGTCTCACTTATTACACAGACATTCTCACCGTCTCACCTTATTACACAGACATTCACACTGTCTCACTTATTACACAGACATTCACTCTGTCTCACTTATTACACAGACATTCACACTGTCTCACTTATTACACAGACATTCACACTGTCTCACTTATTACACAGACATTCACACTGTCTCACTTATTACACAGACATTCACACTGTCTCACTTACTACCCAGACATTCACACTGTCTCACTTATTACACAGACATTCACATTGTCTCACTTATTACACAGACATTCACACTGTCTCACTTACTACACAGACATTCACACTGTCTCACGTATTACACAGACATTCACACTGTGTCACTTACTACACAGACATTCACACTGTCTCACTTACTACACAGACATTCACACTGTCTCACTTACTACACAGACATTCACACTGTCTCACTTACTACACAGACCTTCATAAAGTGGCACTTACTAACGATCGTGTTGTAGACCTTCATATTGTCACAGTCACACAACTTATTTCAGACAATCAGTTTTCCCCCTTATATACTGGTTGTGTGTGTTTTCCTATATCTTGATGAAAAAGACATGACTGAAATAAGATATTTCCCGTAATTTGACCACTGGTCAGAAATCCATTTGTTACTTTACTTACATTATTTCTCACTTTCATGTAATCTGTACATTTCTTTTAAGTTTTGATGTTCTAATAACTGCCATTTATGGTATCTCAGAAGCTGTTTCTTCCAGTTGATCACATATATTTCTTTACAGGTGTATTTAACCACACCAAACAATTTCACATATTTTTCCAGATATAGTCCTAGTTTTATTAGCGAAATTATCACACTTATCTTTCCTTATACCCAGCAACGTTATGTTATGTTATCTCTTCTTTGGGGGCACTTCTAGAACTCGACGAACTCATCAACTTTCTTCTAGCTTCTCCAGTTCTCCGTTTCTGTGAACCTCCAAATCTTTTAATGATCGCCATTAAGCGCCTGGTGATTTTCATTTGGGAACATTTCAGAAATAAGTGACACGTTAAAATATGAGGACAAGCGGTAAAACGAAGCAGCAACTTGGAATACATCATGGCAGTATTATCAATGAACAGGCAACATGATAGAAACATAACCAAGAATTCCCTACCTCAACAATGATTATGAAAGCAACCTGACAGCAAGGTTAGCTAGTGACCATGCATAAGACCAAAATAACTGAGAAAATACGGCAGAGCTGAGACTGAAAGGCAATATAACAGCGCTATGACTGACAGGACAATATAACAGCGCTATGACTGATAGGACAATATAACAGCGCTATGACTGAAAGGACAATATAACAGCGCTATGACTGATAGGACAATATAACAGCGCTATGACTGAAAGGACAATATAACAGCGCTATGACTGAAAGGACAATATAACAGCGCTATGACTGATAGGACAATATAACAGCGCTATGACTGATAGGACAATATAACAGCGCTATGACTGATAGGACAATATAACAGCGCTATGACTGAAAGGACAATATAACAGCGCTATGACTGATAGGACAATATAACAGCGCTATGACTGAAAGGACAATATAACAGCGCTATGACTGAAAGGACAATATAACAGCGCTATGACTGATAGGACAATATAACAGCGCTATGACTGATAGGACAATATAACAGCGCTATGACTGAAAGGACAATATAACAGCGCTATGACTGAAAGGACAATATAACAGCGCTATGACTGAAAGGACAATATAACAGCGCTATGACTGAAAGGACAATATAACAGCGCTATGACTGAAAGGACAATATAACAGCGCTATGACTGACAGGACAATATAACAGCGCTATGACTGATAGGACAATATAACAGCGCTATGACTGAAAGGACAATATAACAGCGCTATGACTGAAAGGACAATATAACAGCGCTATGACTGACAGGACAATGCTATAGCGCTGACTGAGGGGACACCACGATATAACTATCACTGAGAGACAGCTTGACATCATTATGAGAGAACAACACAATAGCAGTACGACTGAGAGGACAACACGACAGGAATATGACTGATAGGATATCAAGACATCACTACGACCGAGAGGACAACACGACATCACTACGACCGAGAGGACAACACAATAGCACTACGACCGAGAGGACAACACGACATCACTACGACCGAGAGGACAACACATCACTATGACTGAGAGGACAACACGACAGCACTATTATTGATAGCACGTCATGACAGCACTATGACTAATAGAGCATCATAACAGCACTATGACTGATAGAACATCATAACAGCACTATGACTGATAGAACATCATAACAGCACTATAACTGAGAGGACAACACGACAGCACTATTATTGATAGCACGTCATGACAGCACTATGACTAATAGAGCATCATAACAGCACTATGACTGATAGAACATCATAACAGCACTATAACTGAGAGGACAACTTGGTATCGCTGTGACTGAAAGAACAACACAACATCAGTATGACCGAGAAGATGAACACAATACCTATATAACTGAGAGGATAATAAAGACGTATGTATGTATTACTGAGCACTAAAGACGTGTTTAACCCATACACTGTGCTGTACTGTGCTAGTATGTGTCTGTATGCGTGGGAACAGCTACCGTCCTGAATTACTGAACTGAGTATTCTTCATTTACTGTTACAAACTTCACTATTTACAGATCAGATTTACTTGACTGCTGCACAAGTGACACAACAGACTTCACACTGTTATACACCGCGTAACACATGAAAACCCAGGATAAAAACCACTACATATCCGTACACGAACGTGTCCAGTTACAACTCACTCAACACCACAGTTGACACTCAACGTGAATCCATTTATCACAGGATTCAACAGGTACAGAAATCACAAAAGTTTAATGATAAATTCCCGTTTGTTAAATGCGTGTTGTAAATGGATGTGGTGTATGAACTGATTGAAACAATTACAATGAGAATAGAAAGACGGTCCGGGCGATTAGCATCGCCATGAGACCCTCACACTAACATACAACATCAAATACATACTAACCTCATATACGAGTATACTGAGAAACTCCAACCACAACCTTCCAACAAAGAATCACATTTTATCATAAAAAGGACAATCACACTTACAAAACTTCATAATAAACGTTATAACCTTTTGTCCTAAAAAGGACAATCAACTAGCACAACTACATTATAACTTAAGCACACATTTGTCATAACAAGGACAATCAACTACAAAACTTACATGACGAACCAAGTCCTTCAAACATCCTTTCCAGAGAAAAACTCACACACGATCTATCTCTACAACATTCAGACGAAAAAACTGCCTCATTCCTACATCCTGTCACTCAGATAAACGTGGCCGAGTTCTCAGTCAGAACACGGAAATATTTTTTTTCCGTGCTAGCATAAACAGGTGAGTTGTTGAGTTACGGTCTATAACTGTTTGACCACAACAACAGGGTTTCTCAGAAAAGAATCTGAAATGGAATAACTATACTAACACAACACCAGCATGACTGAGAAGGTAAACACAACACCAGCATAACTGAGAAGATAAACACAACACCAGCGTGACTGATAAGATAAACACAACACCAGTATGACTGAGAAGATAAACACAACACCAGCGTGACTGATAAGATAAACACAACACCAGTATGACTGAGAAGATAAACACAACACCAGCATGACTGAGAAGATAAACACAACACCAGTATATAACTAAAAAGATAAACACAACACCAGTATGACTGAGAAGATAAACACAACACCAATATGACTGAGAACATAACACAACACCAGTATATGACTGAGAAGATAAACACAACACCAGTAAGACTGAGAAGATAAACACAACACCAATATGACTGAGAACATAACACAACACCAGTATATGACTAAAAAGATAAACACAACACCAGTATGACTGAAGATAAACACAACACCAATATGACTGAGAACATAACACAACACCAGTATATGACTACAAAGATAAACACAACACCAGTATGACTGAGAAGATAAACAAAACACCAGCATGACTGAGAAGATAAACACAACACCAATATGACTGAGAAGATAAACAACACCAATATGACTGAGAAGATAAACACAACACCAATATGACTGAGAAGATAAACACAACACCAATATGACTGAGAAGATAAACACAACACCAGCATGACTGAGAACATAACACAACACCACTATATGACTGAGAAGATAAACACAACACCAGTAAGACTGAGAGAACAATACTTCAGCTTGTATTTAAAAACATAACATAAAGGAATAATTAGTAGCCAACAAAAAACAAAATGTTGAAATATACCTTGCATCTTGATACACAAAACATGAAGGATAGCCATTGCTATAAGCAATAAAGGTAGCACAGTGAACATCTTGCCCTAGCCGCATACAATAAAAGATATTAGGTAAAACTGTCGGCCAGAGCTTCGTCTTTAATTTGTCGGGTCTTTACACTTAAACCCTGGGCTATGTACTTCGTGGCAAGCAAGGTCCTTCAGACCTAGAGCTGGACGGCAGTGACAGATTAAGCAGACAGCACAGCTCATCTGGAGGCGGTGGCGTGTCCAGAAGTGTGAGGAGACTTTCCCACTCACGAAATCAAATATGCCCTCTTCTCTTTTTTTTTAGATTCCACAATGAATAGGTGACTTAATCGATACTGCAGTCTAAAATATAAGTTGCTTCTCTCGGGCTGTATCGATTCTCAGAGAATTGGTCCCTAGAAATGTCAGTACCGTCCCATACAGACACCGCCCCTGACAAAATTGGACAGACAAGGCTCAGTTGGTAAAGTAGAATTGAACTTTGCGCAAAAAAAAAGTGGAAATTATTTTTAAAAGAGACGGAAATTGCGAAATTTGCCTCAAATAACTTATTTGTGCTTTATAGCTCCATGCGCTGTCTTCATCCAGAAAGCGGTAGTATGGGGTATTTGATGGGGTAAAAGTGGGGACATCTGAAGTAGGAAAGGGGTGAGCGAAGATAAGGAATGTGAGGGGATGTGATGCCGAATAGACGGTGTGTGTTCAGAAATCGCTAACTCGTGATATTGTTAATTCATGCGAAGACGGGAAGTCGCCAGTTGTGTTTAAGTAATGATTTCTGTGTTTAGCAGTTGTGTATGCGTGGCATGTGAGCCTGGCGTATAGGTCAGCTTTCGGAATCTATAGACCTTCAGAAGTGACAGCCTCCACGGTTACAGCGGTAGAAGATGTCAACAAATTTAAACTTGCAGTGTAAGAGTTTTTGTAGATAAGTAACTGCTGTCATGTAAGAGTTTCATAGAAACAGAAAACTAAGGGCGCTCAGGATGGCTGAGCGTTTAGCTGCTCAGTTTACTAATCCAGTGCTAATGAGTTTAAGTCCCAGCAGTGGAATTTTTTTTCTAGTACATATCAAAATGGCTGCAGAGTCCACTCAGCCTCTAACAATGGGTAGCAGAGAAATCTGGGAAGGTAAGTGCAGACAGGTGTGGTACTGACCACGTGACACTTTCATGTTCCAAAGGTCGTGGAAATATGGGCATTCGTATCCTCATTATGTCTTAATGGATTAAAACGGGGATTTTACCTTTCACCTACAGAAAATGAAGGGAGGTTGTAACATGTCATGAGAGATGGTAACATGTCATAGTAACATGTCATGAGAGAAGGTAACATGTCATGAGGGAAGGTAACATGTCATGAGAGATGGTAACATGTCATGAGAGATGGTAACATGTCATGAGAGATGGTAACATGTCATAGTAACATGTCATGAGAGAAGGTAACATGTCATGAGGGAAGGTAACATGTCATGAGAGATGGTAACATGTCATGAGAGATGGTAACATGTCATGAGAGATGAGAACATGACATGAGAGAAGGTAAAATGACATGAGAGATAGTAACATGTCATGAGAGATGGCAACATGTCATGAGAGATGGTAACATGCCATAAGAGATGGTAGCATGTCATGAGAGATCTATACCCAGATAATAAATTTATTACCTCAAATGCAGTGTCACATGGCATCCCAGTGTTAGTGTTACAGTAGAACATAGATTTAAATGAAATGTTTCAACAAGTCTAAAACACAGGAAAATAATAAATCTTTACACCTAGAAGTTAATCCTCTTCACCGCTTGCCTCCAGTTTATCCATCTGTCAGCTGGCATGCTGGCAGGCATTGGCCGTCGTGTTTCGCCATATTGTGCTGTCTGTGAGATTTCTGATCAGATGAGCTGTCTTTGATTTCCTGTCCCACTTGGGCAGTCTGTGTTAGACCCCATGATTGTATGGTCCTATGCACAAGAGAGAAAAAAGGCGATGACGAGTCACAAAGTAGCAGCAAATTAAAGGATTCATCTGAAAAGGTATGAAGAAACTTGTTGACTCGCCCTCTAGGCTTTGTACATATTTTTCAGTGTTAGCGTCCCACGATTTGCGGTTGCTTTTTTATTTGCTCTTCTAGTTATATGATTTAGTTTATCACAAACTGTTTTCCTGTAATTTGTCTTGCAGTTCACTATGAATATCTAGAAGCTGGCGTGTGTTGCACTCCGCTGTCACTCGCCGACTAAAGATTTTGCAGAAGCGACACGGATTTTATATTAAAATTTTTAAAAATAAATAAATCCTATTTTGTATGAAAATGAATATTTTATATAATTTTCACATTTGTCCGCCTTGTTCCTTGTTCAGACTTGGTTTTATTGTTGCTTTCGTGGAGTGCAATCTACAGTTTGCTTCTCGGTTTTTCTTGTGTGTCTTTTCTTTCTCTCATGTCTACGTATTTTGTCTACAGTCTTCTAGGTTATTTTTATATGTTCTTCTGTCTCTCACAGGTCTATGTACTTTGTCTACATTATTTCCAGATGTCTTTTATCTGGTTTACTCTTGTGTTTCTCTCAAATATGTGTACTTTATCTACAATTTTTCGAGGTTAGTTCTAACTATTTTATTATTGTGTCTCTCTGTACTTTGTTTACAATATTTCAAGGTTAGTTCTATCTATTTTATTTTTATGTCTCTCAATTCTTGACAATTTATCTACAATATTTCAAGGTTAGTTCCGCGCATTTTACTTTTATGTCTCTCTGTACTTTGTCTACAATATTTCACGGTAAGTTCTATGTACTTTACTTTTATGTCTCTCTCAGCTCTTGGCACGTTATCTACAATACTTCAAGGTTAGTTCTACCTACATTATTATAATTTTTCTCTCAAGTCTTGGCACTTTATCTACAATATGTGACGATTATTTCTATCTATTTTAATTTTATGTCTCTGAACTCTTGGCACTTTATCAACAATATTTCAATTCAGTTTTACCTTTTTTACTTTTATGTCTCTCTCAACTCTTGGTACTATCTACAATATTTCAAGGTTAATTCTACCTATTGTACTTTTTTGTCTCTCTCAGTTCTTGGCTCATTATCTACAATATTTCAAGGTTAATTCTACCTATTGTACTTTTTTGTCTCTCTCAGTTCTTGGCTCATTATCTACAATATTTCAAGGTTAGTTCTACCTCTTGTACTTTTTTGTCTCTCTCAGTTCTTGGCTCATTATCTACAATATTTCAAGGTTAATTCTACCTATTGTACTTTTTTGTCTCTCTCAGTTCTTGGCTCATTATCTACAATATTTCAAGGTTAGTTCTACCTCTTGTACTTTTTTGTCTCTCTCAGTTCTTGGCTCATTATCTACAATATTTCAAGGTTAGTTATACCTATTTTACTTTTATGTCTCTCTCAGCTCTTGGCACTTTATCTACAATACTTCAAGGTTAGTTATACCTATTTTACTTTAATGTCTCACTCAACTCTTGACACTTTATCTAAAATATTTCAAGGTTAGTTCTATGTATTTTACTTTTATATCTTTCTATACTTTGTGTACAATATTTCACGATAATTTCTATGTATTTTACTTTTATATCTCTCTTAACTCTTGGAATTTTATCTACAACATTTCAAGGCTAGTTCTACCTATTTTACTTTTATGTCTCTCTCAACTCTTGGCACTTTATCTACAATATGTGACGATTATTTCTATCTATTTTAATTTTATGTCTCTGAACTCTTGGCACTTTATCAACAATATTTCAATTCAGTTTTACCTTTTTTACTTTTATGTCTCTCTCAACTCTTGGTACTATCTACAATATTTCAAGGTTAATTCTACCTATTGTACTTTTTTGTCTCTCTCAGTTCTTGGCTCATTATCTACAATATTTCAAGGTTAATTCTACCTATTGTACTTTTTTGTCTCTCTCAGTTCTTGGCTCATTATCTACAATATTTCAAGGTTAGTTCTACCTCTTGTACTTTTTTGTCTCTCTCAGTTCTTGGCTCATTATCTACAATATTTCAAGGTTAATTCTACCTATTGTACTTTTATGTCTCTCTCAGCTCTTGGCACGTTATCTACAATACTTCAAGGTTAGTTCTACCTACATTATTATAATTTTTCTCTCAAGTCTTGGCACTTTATCTACAATATGTGACGATTATTTCTATCTATTTTAATTTTATGTCTCTGAACTCTTGGCACTTTATCAACAATATTTCAATTCAGTTTTACCTTTTTTACTTTTATGTCTCTCTCAACTCTTGGTACTATCTACAATATTTCAAGGTTAATTCTACCTATTGTACTTTTTTGTCTCTCTCAGTTCTTGGCTCATTATCTACAATATTTCAAGGTTAATTCTACCTATTGTACTTTTTTGTCTCTCTCAGTTCTTGGCTCATTATCTACAATATTTCAAGGTTAGTTCTACCTCTTGTACTTTTTTGTCTCTCTCAGTTCTTGGCTCATTATCTACAATATTTCAAGGTTAATTCTACCTATTGTACTTTTTTGTCTCTCTCAGTTCTTGGCTCATTATCTACAATATTTCAAGGTTAGTTCTACCTCTTGTACTTTTTTGTCTCTCTCAGTTCTTGGCTCATTATCTACAATATTTCAAGGTTAGTTATACCTATTTTACTTTTATGTCTCTCTCAGCTCTTGGCACTTTATCTACAATACTTCAAGGTTAGTTATACCTATTTTACTTTAATGTCTCACTCAACTCTTGACACTTTATCTAAAATATTTCAAGGTTAGTTCTATGTATTTTACTTTTATATCTTTCTATACTTTGTGTACAATATTTCACGATAATTTCTATGTATTTTACTTTTATATCTCTCTTAACTCTTGGAATTTTATCTACAACATTTCAAGGCTAGTTCTACCTATTTTACTTTTGTGTCTCTCTCAACTCTTGCTACGTTATCTACAATGTTGAAATATCAGTCTTAACCACATTATACTCATTTGATTCTGTATTTCTGAACTAAAATAACAGACATCATAAAAACATGGGTATTTATTATTTAGCATTGTCTGCCAACAGACGATACCTAAGTCTATAATTTTCCAATATATCAACACAGAAAATCACTGTATAAAGACGTCTGTAGCCTGATAATGTGAATATTGATATTATGTTTAATGCAATGAGAGGATAAATTCTTCACAATCTCATAATGTACACCACTAGAAGGATGAAATTCCCATTATATTATATGAGGGAAAAGAATGGATTAATTCCCTAGCTGTTTAATAATGGAGTGAATCCGCTCAGTTTCTTTACGTTTCCTTCCTTGTCTTGTCTTGTCTTCTGTCTCCCTGGAACTGCCATCTGGCGGTCTCTGCAGCCGATGCCGTGAAGTTGCCGAGGCGCAGCTTCGTGTCGGCCTGGGAGGCGGTTATGGCACCTATTTTTTTCAGTCCCTGAGTGTATCGAAAACGCAAGGGGTGTGCAGTACTTCTTTAGCAGAGTCCACCCCAATGGGGACTACGACGGCACCTTCCCCGTTAACCAGACTTTGTTACTGGGGATATCAACAGAGATGTAGGTCATGGTTTTAGCTATGGTTCGCTAACTCTGACGCTAGTATGTCAGCTATGGTTCCCTAACTCTGACGCTAGTATGTCAGCTATGGTTCGTTACCTCTGACGCTAGTATGTCAGCTATGGTTCCCTAACTCTGACGCTAGTATGTCAGCTATGGTTCCCTAACTCTGACGCTAGTATGTCAGCTATGGTTCGTTAACCCTGACGCTGGTATGTCAGCTATGGTTCGCTAACCCTGACGCTGGTATGTCAGCTATGGTTCCCTAACTCTGACGCTGGTATGTCAGCTATGGTTCGCTAACTCTGACGCTAGTATGTCAGCTATGGTTCCCTAACTCTGACGCTAGTATGTCAGCTATGGTTCGCTAACTCTGACGCTAGTATGTCAGCTATGGTTCGCTAACCCTGACGCTAGTATGTCAGCTATGGTTCCCTAACTCTGACGCTAGTATGTCAGCTATGGTTCCCTAACTCTGACGCTAGTATGTCAGCTATGGTTCCCTAACTCTGACGCTGGTATGTCAGCTATGGTTCGCTAACTCTGACGCTAGTATGTCAGCTATGGTTCCCTAACTCTGACGCTAGTATGTCAGCTATGGTTCGTTACCTCTGACGCTAGTATGTCAGCTATGGTTCGCTAACCCTGACGCTAGTATGTCAGCTATTGGTCTTCTCTCCCGTTCTTTACATGTATAACAGCATCATAAAACATGTCAACCAACCCACCGGTGTACATGATTTTATTTTCTCTTATCTCTCTCTCTCTCTCTCTGTTTTCTCTCTTGCTCTCTCCTCTCTTCTTCTCTTTTCTTCTCTTCTCTTAATAAAGTCCTCAGTTCATTTCCTCATTTCTTTGTCCACGTCCATCACTTCCTGAACACATATCACAGTGTATGCGCTTGTGTCCTCGTAAATCTCTCACATTAAAGTTCAGCACATTGCCATGATCAAGTCCTCTATATCAGTCTATTTCTACTCCTTTATCCTGGCAACTTGGCGGAGCTAATTGAATCCCTGGTTTCAGCTCAACACCTCCTTCGCTCAGCCCTCACACAGAGGCTATGCACGGATGTAAATTCTGCCAAACTCGTGTCCGCCACTTCAGACAGAGTGGGATAAAGCGGGGGCCGGTCTTACCTTGATCACTGCTCACGCCGAAGACAAGAAGACTGTGAGTAACTTTCTGTGGGTTGTACTGTCGTGGTCACGCGAGAAGACAGATTCCAAAGGATATATTCGTGGCTAGACAAGACAGATGAGACACATTATAAAGATACAAACAGGCGACTGTGAAATATTAGTACTAACGAAGTTTTTGATATTATAAACGGTTCTTTTAACCCTTTCTTGACATCTGCTCTGACAATATGTTTTTTTTAAATTTAATTTAAATAAGATTAAGATATTTCTTTACATTTACGGAAACACCATTGGATTTCAAGCTGGTTTTTCTTCGTGTAAATAGGCTGAAGAAGTTAAATTTTCTCCATATAAATAAACTGAAGTTAGTTTTTATCCGTGTAAGTGGACTGAAGTTAGATTTTCTGCGTGTGAAATAGGCTGAAGTTAATTCTTCATGTAGATAAACTGAAAATAATTTTGTATCCATATAAATACATTTTAACTATATATTCTTTTTCTTATTCGAAGAACTCTTTTTTTTTCTGCGCGAAAAGAGCTTCAAGTATGAATCAAGAGTTGTGACAGAGATCTTTAATTTACCTGAAGGTTTGTGACAGAGATCTTTAATTTACCTGAAAGTTTGTGACAGATCTTTAATTTACCTGACAGTTTGTAACAGAGTTCTTTAATTTACCTGGAAGTTTGTGTCAGAGATGTTTAATTTATCTAAAAAATATGTTACACACTTAGTATACTTAGGCACAGTCTAGGCAAAGTTGGGAGAATGTAACGCTTTCATCCATAAACCTTCTCCCATTTACCGATGAGAGGATATCTTGTAGCAGTTTTTTGCTGGCTTCTGTTTCACTGGGATGTTTCTCAGAACAGATTAAAGACGTTTCTGCATCGACCAGATTTTGCTTGATTGTGATCGCTGCAGAACATGTCTTCCTTGTTGCTTCTCATTGAATGTGGTAGCATCACTCTTTCAAACGATTACTTTCTGTCGTTAATATCGAATTTGACAAAGTGTATTAGATAGGAGCACGGCTAGTAGTTTGACAAAGCGTGCTAGATAGGAATACTGCTAGTAAAGAGTTTGACAAAGTTTATTAGATAGGAGTATTGCTAGTAAAGAGTTTGACAAAGTTTATTACATAGGAATACTGCTAGTAAAGAGTTTGACAAAGTTTATTAGATAGGAGTATTGCTAGTAAAGAGTTTCACAAAGTTTATTACATAGGAATACTGCTAGTAAAGAGTTTGACAAAGTTTATTAGATAGGAGTATTGCTAGTAAAGAGTTTGACAAAGTTTATTAGATAGGAGTATTGCTAGTAAAGAGTTTGACAAAGTTTATTAGATAGAGTATTGCTAGTAAAGAGTTTGACAAAGTTTATTAGATAGGAGTATTGCTAGTAAAGAGTTTGACAAAGTTTATTAGATAGGAGTATTGCTAGTAAAGAGTTTGACAAAGTTTATTAGATAGGAGTATTGCTAGTAAAGAGTTTGACAAAGTTTATTAGATAGGAGTATTGCTAGTAAAGAGTTTGACAAAGTTTATTAGATAGGAGTATTGCTAGTAAAGAGTTTGACAAAGTTTATTAGATAGGAGTATTGCTAGTAAAGAGTTTGACAAAGTGTATTAGATAGGAGTATTGCTAGTAAAGAGTTTGACAAAGTTTATTAGATAGGAGTATTGCTAGTAAAGAGTTTGACAAAGTTTATTAGATAGGAGTATTGCTAGTAAAGAGTTTGACAAAGTGTATTAGATGGAATACCGCTATTAGAGATTGTGATATAAACCTGCCTGATTATTTTTTTCACAATATAAAATACAAGCAAAATGTATGTGATGTCTCAGTCTTACTTCACGTCTGATCCGTCTGTGCTCTGATGATGTCTGTATTTCTCTGTCTGCCCCGAGACTCTGTGCAGTCTCGAGACACAGTGACGCTGTGAGAATGTTCCTCTAGCAGACAAGGTTGTGAAGAAGATTGGAAAGTAAACATTTTGTTGAACTTTTTTTATTCATGCTTGTCATGTGCACGACACACTGTGCTGAGAGGCGTCCAAGTTTTTAACATGTGTACTGTACTGAGGGTTGATAATCTGCAAATGGATGCGTCAGAAGCCTCTAGTAGAGCTGTCAGGGAGGCAAAGTTCCGCAAGGGACATGCAAATGACCGAGTGACTGTACTGAGGCTGAATATCTGTTAGAGTGAAATCAGTCAAGTGCCATGCCGGGCGGCGTAGGCGATCATTTCTCTCCACAATTCCCTGTCTTTAGACTTGATTATGAGATCCGCCGGTGACTTTCTTCCTAGCCACACTGACAGCCCATCCAGTAACTTCTCTCTCTCTCTCTCTCTCTCTCTCTCTCTGTCTGTCTTCCTCTGTCTCTTCTTCCCTACATTTTTCCAGTTTCCACAATGTATAACAGGTTTCCTCTTCTCAGAAAATGTCCTACAAATCTCGCTTGTCTGCCTCTGATCTTTGCTGTAATTTGCCTTTTAACCCCAGCCTCTCTTAAGACTTCGTTGGTTTTCTTAGCTGTCCATGGTACCTTCAACATCCTTCTTATGAACCACATTTCCATAATCTCCACTTCTCGCTGTACTCTCTTATTCATGGACCATGCTTCACACCCATAAAACAAAATTGGCTCGATGTAACATTTAAGTACTCGGAATCTTGTTTCCATTGATATGGATCTGTTGCACAAGATGTGTCTCATTGTCTGCTGACTTGGGCCTGAGCACGTCTCCTTTTTATTTCATTGTACCATTTCTCATCAGCTGTTATAATCGTTCCTAAGTACTTGAATCTATCAACTTGATTCAGTTCTGTGCCATCGATGGTAATGCTACATTTTGGCGGTATTCTTTTCTTTGAAATGACCATCAGTTCAGCTTTCTTTTTGTTCAGGCTGAGACCTTTATTTTTACTTTTACGAACCACGATATCCAGAGAGCATGTAGCTCCCCTTCACTTTTATCAATCAGAACTGTGTCGTCTGCATATCTTAAGTTGTTAAAGTTGTACCCGCCACCTGATACTCCTGGCAAGCTTTCTTTACTCCTCATTATTTTTTCGCTGTACAAGGAGAAGAGGTCAGTAGATAGAACACATCCATGTCTCACTCCCAATTTTATGTCTTGGAATGCTCCTACTTTGTTCTCAACTTTCGTTGCTGCTGATTGCTGCCAGTATATATTTTTAATGAGCAGAGAGATAAATGGTAGAATGTCAGACATGTGTTAGAGTGAAAGCAGAGAGATAAATGGTAGAATGTCAAACATGTGTTAGAGTGAAAGCAGAGAGATAAATGGTAGAATGTCAGACATGTGTTAGAGTGAAAGCAGAGAGATAAATGGTAGAATGTCAGACATGTGTTAGAGTGAAAGCAGAGAGATAAATGGTAGAATGTCAGACATGTGTTAGAGTGAAAGCAGAGAGATAAATGGTAGAATGTCAGACATGTGTTAGAGTGAAAGCAGAGAGATAAATGGTAGAATGTCAGACACGTGTTAGAATGAAAGCAGAGAGATGAAAGAAGAATGTCAGACATGTGTTAGAATGAAAACAGAGAGATGAAAGGAAAAAATGTCAGACATGCTTGTTTAATCTTCACCATGTAAACATTCAAGTACATCTAGCAATGAGGTTTGATTATTTGTTATTGTTTCTATAACATGCTACATTTTTTTTACGTGACCGAGTTGTTGGTCCTGCGCACAACCCCCTTAGTCGTCTCTCACAACACACATAGAAGTAGCAGTGGCTCTATTCTTTTAGTCATCTCTCACGACATACATAGAAGGTGACAGTGGCTCTATTCTTTTAGTCATCTCTCACGACATACATAGAAAGTGACAGTGGCTCTATTCTTTTAGTCATCTCTCACGACATACATAGAAAGTGACAGTGGCTCTATTCTTTTAGTCATCTCTCACGACATACATAGAAGGTGACAGTGGCTCTATTCTTTTAGTCATCTCTCACGACACACATAGAAAGTGACAGTGGCTCTATTCTTTTAGTCATCTCCCACGACATACATAGAAGGTGACAGTGGCTCTATTCTTTTAGTCATCTCTCACGACATACATGGAAGGATGTGCAGAAAGTACAGCTCGTCAGCCCTGTCATCATCATTATCACATCATCATTATCACATCATCATTATCACATCGTTATTTCTTTCTTTAATTCTTTTTTTTCTTCTTTGTTATAACCACGAACTTCTTCACACCTGTTACATCTGAGTTTTTGTTAAGATAGTCATTATTGTTAACTTTCTTTCTTCTTTTTTAACTTTCGTTAACTTTTCTTTATTCATTTCTTCCTCCTCCTCCTCCTCCTGTGTCTCCTTCTTCATCTCTTTTTACCATCAACTAATCTCTCTTCGTCCAACTTCCAAAAACTCTTCTAAAGACCTCTCTGCACCTTTGATCTAAATGGACGTTGGAGTCTTCTAGGTCAGGGAAGATAATTTGCTCCTTACTGATAATGTTATAGGCTTCCATTAAATGAGCACTTACCTCCCCTAGCGGCGTTCTCTTTTGTCCACATAATGGGTCCTTCATTGGCCGTAATCTTTCCCCAGCCATTAGAATTCCTAGCTTGTTTCTACCCCCCACATTGGCGCCCCGTAAGATAAAGATTGAACTCACAGAAGTGGAAATAACTCATGTTTTTGGGATGTCTCTCTGTAGTTTATGTTCAGATACAGCTGGACTACAGTGTGCGGTTTGTCTTTAGTTTATGTTCACATATATCTGGACTACAGTGTGCGGTCTGTCTTTAGTTTATGTTCACATATATCTGGACTACAGTGTGCGGTCTGTTTTTAGTTTATGTTCACATATATCTGGACTACAGTGTGCGGTCTGTCTTTAGTTTATGTTCACATATATCTGGACTACAGTGTGCGGTCTGTCTTTAGTTTATGTTCACATATATCTGGACTACAGTGTGCGGTCTGTTTTTAGTTTATGTTCACATATATCTGGACTACAGTGTGCGGTCTGTTTTTAGTTTATGTTCACATATATCTGGACTACAGTGTGCGGTCTGTTTTTAGTTTATGTTCACACACAGCTGGACTACAGTGTGCGATCTGTCTTTAGTTTACGTTATGATACATCCGACACAACGCATATGATTCAACATCTTCCATGTGTCGGATGCACTGATCACGAGATCGCAGTGCAGAGATATGAAGAGAGAGAGAGAGAGAGAGAGAGAGAGAGAGAGAGAGAGAGAGAGAGCGTTCCAAATGTAAGCAAAATCAGTAAGTCTGACAACACCAATGTTGTTTTTTTAATGTTTGCCATGTGCTCTATCAAGTTACCTTGTAACCTTGCCACAGTTTATAGTGAACATCTGGTCCTGAGAATCTTTTCTACGCGTTCTTCTTTTGTCAAAGTCATTGTTTAAGAGTATGTCACAAAGAGATACGGTATTAGCTTTGTATGGAGAATTTTGAAACACTTTGTATATTAGCTGTGAACCACAAGTCTGGGTTTGACCGTTCCTGGCCAAATGTAAACCAGATCATGACAAATAACTGGACAAGGTTTATTTATTATTGGACTTTGAACATTACTGCTCCAGCAGAAATTTTTCTTCCTTCTGTAGTCTCCAGTGATCAATAACTTGGCATCTTCCAGTACTTTACTCGCGGATCGTGTTTTTCAGCTCATCATTCAACATTATAACAAACTCATTCAAGACATTTACTGTGTAGTACATTATAACAAACTCATTCAAGACATTTACTGTGTAGTACATTATAACAAACTCATTCAAGACATTTACTGTGTAGTACATTATAACAAACTAATTCAAGACATTTACTGTGTAGTACATTATAACAAACTAATTCAAGACATTTACTGTGTAGTACATTATAACAAGCTCTTTCAAGACATTTACTGTGTAGTACATTATAACAAACTCATTCAAGACATTTACTGTGTAGTACATTATAACAAGCTCATTCAAGACATTTACTGTGTAGTACATTATAACAAACTCATTCAAGACATTTACTGTGTAGTACATTATAACAAACTCATTCAAGACATTTACTATGTAGTACATTATAACAAACTCATTCAAGACATTTACTGTGTAGTACATTATAACAAACTCATTCAAGACATTTACTATGTAGTACATTATAACAAATTCATTCAAGACATTTACTGTGTAGTACATTATAACAAACTCATTCAAGACATTTACTATGTAGTACATTATAACAAATTCATTCAAGACATTTACTGTGTAGTACATTATAACAAACTCATTCAAGATATTTACCGTATAGCGCGTCTACAAAGTATATGTAGCTTACTGTAACCATAAACATTTTAAAAATTCATCTGTCACTCTAGCTATAAACATTTTAAACATTCATCTCTCACTCTAGCTAGAAGCATTTTAAACATTCATCTCTCACTCTAGTTATAACCATTTTAAACATCTCTTAATGTAACCATGTATAAAATATACCAAACAAACATGCAATAATGGCTCTGCTGTCTAAAATCTTCTATCAGTTCCTAAATTTGTTTTGTTCCGCTTACAAACGTGGCCTAGTGTCCGCAGACTGTTCATAAATTTTAAAGTGCAGAAACTTCAAGTTCGTAGTGAGACATGAAATGTTGGGGATAAATGAAGAAGCATTTTCAATCAGAATTGTTAGATACTGTATGAGAACAAAAATTAAGGAGGCTTTGTGCAGTGACAGAACCGGCGAACCAGCACGATCGAAGATTTTAGACAGCACAGCAAGAAACAGAAAAGGCTTCATGCTGGCTGAGGAGTGTGCGAAACGAGCATTGAGAACATAAATAATTTCGTTCGTCGCAACCAATACCAGTCCTCCGTAGCTAAATCGCTAAAGACGCACTTCAAAGTGCAGTGCCAACTCAATCCCGGGACGAAAAGCAACAACTCACAAGATCTCTGGGAGTCATGACATAGAGGGGTCCACCCTCCCCCCTTAGTGTGTCAGGAGTTTAATAGGGCCGAAATACTTGTCTGAGAGGGGGGGGGGGACTTCCTCTCATGATCTGAAGTAGTTGTGTTGTTGTTTCGCTCTCTACAGTAGAGAGTTTCCTGCATACATTCAAGTCCAGGCTATGAAGTAAAACGAAAGCAAAGCTACCTGAGCACCTGGTCCTCCTTGACCATAACTTGAGCAGGAGAAGTCTAGGATGTGCATGTTTTACTTCCTGGAGCGGGCGAGTGTATCTGTGCGGTAGGTGTGTGTGTGTGTGTGTATGTGTGTTAGTGAGATAGACGTACATAAATGTAGAGATACAAAAGAAGGCCTCCATTTTCTTAGCTCACGCGCCTGGCGCCCCTCGACAGTCTATCGTCTCTCCTCTCGTAAACAACAGGTGGAGCCGTTTAACGTTTAAACAGATCAGGGGACGTTATCAACACTAGAACATTGGAGGGGAGGCAACTAATTTATTGGAATTGGGGGGGGGGGGCGAGAGGGGGGATCAATTTTGTTTATTGAAACTGTGACTGTTCGTAATTAACAAAGAAAGTTAATCCTACAGAAAATTTATGAAAAGAATCTGAAAATACTTTCACAACATTTAGTAGAAAACATAAACTATCAAGAAACATGTGTACGCTTTTTTAAAATACTGTTTTATCTGTTTTGTTGTCATTTAACTCTGATCAGTTTTTTTTCAGTTCTCCTTGATCATCTTGTTTACTTTTCTGTAAACTTTTCAGTTCCTGCTTTCAGAACGGCGTCACCTATTATCTGAGTCAAATAAAAAAGGTAGCCCTGTGACGCCTTAGAGGCACATAGGAAATCTGGTGTCAGTGCCTATATTTGCCATGACCTGTCAGCACACTAGAGGGTGATGATGTGGTCAGCACACTAGCAGGTGAAGTGGTCTGCACATTAGAGAGTGATGTGGTCAGCACACTAGATGGTGATCTGGTTAGCACACTAGAGGGTGATGTGGTTAGCACACTAGAGGGTGATGTGGTTAGCACACTAGAGGGTGATGATGTGGTCAGCACATTAGCAGATGATGTGGTCAGCACACTAGAGGGTGATGTGGTCAGCACACCAGAAGGTGATGTGGTCAGCACACTAGAGGCTGATGTGGTCAGCACACCAGAAGGTGATGTGATCAGCACACTAGAGGGTGATGTGGTCAGCACACCAGAAGGTGATGTGGTCAGCACACTAGAGGGTGATGTGGTCAGCACACTAGAGGGTTATGTGGTTATTTTACTAGAGGGTGATGTGGTCATTTTACTAGAGGGTGATGTGGTCAACACACTAGAAGGTGATGTGGTCATTTTACTAGAGGGTGATGTGGTCAACATACTAGAAGGTGATGTGGTCAGCACACTAGAGGGTGATGTGGTTATTTTACTAGAAGATGATGTGGTCAGCACACTAGAGGATGATGTGGTCAGAACACCAGAAGGTGATGTGGTCAGCACACTAGAGGATGATGTGGTTATTTTACTAGAAGATGATGTGGTCAGCACACTAGAGGGTGATGTGGTCAGAACACCAGAAGGTGATGTGGTCAGCACACTAGAGAGTGACGTGGTTATTTTACTAGAAGATGATGTTGTCAGCACACTAGAGGGTGATGTGGTCAGAACACCAGAAGGTGATGTGGTCAGAACACCAGAAGGTGATGTGGTCAGCACACTAGAAAGTGATGTGGTCAACATACTAGAAGGTGATGTGGTCAACACACTAGAGGGTGATGTGGTTATTTTACTAGAAGATGATGTGGTCAGCACACTAGAGGGTGATGTGGTCAGAACACCAGAAGGTGATGTGGTCAGCACACTAGAGGATGATGTGGTTATTTTACTAGAAGATGATGTGGTCAGCACACTAGAGGGTGATGTGGTCAGAGCACCAGAAGGTGATGTGGTCAGCACACTAGAGGGTGATGTGGTCAGAACACCAGAAGGTGATGTGGTCAGAACACCAGAAGGTGATGTGGTCAGCACACTAGAAAGTGATGTGGTCAACACACTAGAAGGTGATGTGGTCAACACACTAGAAGGTGATGTGGTCAACACACTAGAAAGTGATGTGGTCAACACACTAAAAAGTGATGTGGTCAGCACACCAGAGGTTGATGTTGTCAGCATTACGTCTGACCGCCTTTCCTTCCAGAAGAAGTCAGGTACCCATTTCTATAGCACGGTGGCTGGGGATGGGGGCGTCTCCTGCCGGGTTCGAACCCTAGACCTTCGCGATGATCCTCGGATTCGTACTAACCACTTCGTCATTCAGATATCTCATATATGTGAAACAGGTCCATCAGCGGGGGGGGGGGGGGGGGGTTGGAATATAGACTCCCAGTGTATCTCCTCCTATTCTTGAGGTCCCCCGCTACTCTAAGAGAAGGGGAAATGATAGTCACAAGAAAACAATGACCAGTTGGAACTAATAGTCACAAGAAAGCAATGACCAGTTGGATCTAATAGTCACAAGAAAACAATGACTAGTGAGAAATGATAGTCACAAGAAAACAGAAAAGGCTTCATGCTGGCTGAGGAGTGTGCGAAACGAGCACTGAGAACATAAATGGTTTCGTTCGTCGCAACCAATACCAGTCCTCCGTAGCTAAATCGCTAAAGACGCACTTCAAAGTGCAGTGCCAGCTCAATCCCGGGACGAAAAGCAACAACTCACAAGATTTCTAGGAGTCATGACATAGAGGCGTTCACCCTCCCCCCTTAGTGTGTCAGGAGTTTAATAGGGCCGAAATACTTGTCTTAGGGGGGGGGGGGGAACTTCCTCTCATGATCTGAAGTAGTTGTGTTGTTGTTTCGCTCTCTACAGTAGAGTTTCCTGCATACATTCAAGTCCAGGCTATGAAGTAAAACGAAAGCAAAGCTACCTGAGCACCTGGTCCTCCTTGACCATAACTTGAGTAGGAGAAGTCTAGGATGTGCATGTTTTACTTCCTGGAGCGGGCGAGTGTATCTGTGCGGTAGGTGTGTGTGTGTATGTGTGTTAGTGAGATAGACGTACATAAATGTAGAGATACAAAAGAAGGCCTCCATTTTCTTAGCTCACACGCCTGGCGCCCCTCAACAGTCTATCGTCTCTCCTCTCGTAAACAACAGGTGGAGCCGTTTAACGTTTAAACAGATCAGGGGACATTATCAACACTAGAACATTGGAGGGGAGGCAACTAATTTATTGGAATTGGGGGGGGGGGGAGCCGAGAGGGGGGGGGGGGGGGTTCAATTTTGTTTATTGAAACTGTGACTGTTCGTAATTAACAAAGAAAGTTAATCCTACATAAAATTTATGAAAAGAATCTGAAAATACTTTCACAACATTTAGTAGAAAACATAAACTATCAAGAAACATGTGTACGCTTTTTTAAAATACTGTTTTATCTGTTTTGTTGTCATTTAACTCTGATCAGTTTTTTTTTCAGTTCTCCTTGATCATCTTGTTTACTTTTCTGTAAACATTTCAGTTCTCCTTGATCATCTTGTTTACTTTTCTGTAAACATTTCAGTTCTCCTTGATCATCTTGTTTACTTTTCTGTAAACATTTCAGTTATCCTTGATCATCTTGTTTACTTTTCTGTACACTTTTCAGTTATCCTTGATCATCTTGTTTACTTTTCTGTAAACATTTCAGTTATCCTTGATCATCTTGTTTACTTTTCTGTAAACATTTCAGTTATCCTTGATCATCTTGTTTACTTTTCTGTAAACATTTCAGTTATCCTTGATCATCTTGTTTACTTTTCTGTACACTTTTCAGTTCTCCTTGATCATCTTGTTTACTTTTCTGTACACTTTTCAGTTCTCCTTGATCATCTTGTTTACTTTTCTGTACACTTTTCAGTTCTCCTTGATCATCTTGTTTACTTTTCTGTACACTTTTCAGTTCTCCTTGATCATCTTGTTTACTTTTCTGTACACTTTTCAGTTCTCCTTGATCATCTTGTTTACTTTTCTGTACACTTTTCAGTTCTCCTTGATCATCTTGTTTACTTTTCTGTACACTTTTCAGTTCTCCTTGATCATCTTGTTTACTTTTCTGTACACTTTTCAGTTCCTGCTTTCAGAACGGCCTCACCTATTATCTGAGTAAAAAAAAAAAGGTAGCCCTGTGACGCCTTAGAGGCACATAGGAAATCTGGTGTCAGTGCCTATATTTTCCATGACCTGTCAGCACACTAGCAGGTGATGTGGTCATTTTACTAGAAGATGATGTGGTCAACATACTAGAATGTGATGTGGTCAGCACACTAGAGGGTGATGTGGTTATTTTACTAGAAGATGATGTGGTCAACATACTAGAATGTGATGTGGTCAGCACACTAGAGGGTGATGTGGTCAGAAAACCAGAAGGTGATGTGGTCAAAACACTAGAAAGTGATGTGGTCAACACACTAGAAAGTGATGTGGTCAACACACTAGAAAGTGATGTGGTCAACACACTAGAAAGTGATGTGGTCAACACACTAGAAAGTGATGTGGTCAACACACTAGAAGGTGATGTGGTCAACACACTAGAAAGTGATGTGGTCAACACACTAGAAGGTGATGTGGTCAACACACTAGAAAGTGATGTGGTCAACACACTAGAAGGTGATGTGGTCAACACACTAGAAAGTGATGTGGTCAACACACTAGAAGGTGATGTGGTCAACACACTAGAAAGTGATGTGGTCAACACACTAGAAAGTGATGTGGTCAACACACTAGAAGGTGATGTGGTCAACATATTAGAAGATGATGCGGTTAACACACTAGAAAGTGATACAGTCAGCACACTAGAAGGTGATGTGGTCAGCACACCAGAGGTTGATGATGTCAGCATTACGTCTGACCGCCTTTCCTTCCAGAAGAAGTCAGGTACCCATTTCTATAGCACGGTGGCTGGGGGTGGGGGCGTCTCCAGCCGGGTTCGAACCCTCGACCTTCGCGATGATCTTCGGATTCGTACTAACCACTTCGTCATTCAGATATCTCATATATGTGAAACAGGTCCATCAGCGGGGGGGGGGGGGGGGGTTGGAATATAGACTCCCAGTGTATCTCCTCCTATTCTTGAGGTCCCCCGCTACTCTAAGAGACGGGGAAATGATAGTCACAAGAAAACAGAATGACCAGTTGGAACTGATAGTCACAAGAAAACAGAATGACCAGTTGGAACTGATAGTCACAAGAAAACAGAATGACCAGTTGGAACTGATAGTCACAAGAAAACAGAATGACCAGTTGGAACTGATAGTCACAAGAAAACAGAATGACCAGTTGGAACTGATAGTCACAAGAAAACAGAATGACCAGTTGGAACTGATAGTCACAAAAAACAGAATGACCAGTTGGAACTGATAGTCACAAGAAAACAGAATGACCAGTTGGAACTGATAGTCACAAGAAAGCAATGACCAGTTGGATCTAATAGTCACAAGAAAACAATGACTAGTGAGAAATGATAGTCACAAGAAAACAGAATGACCAGTTGGAACTAATAGTCACAAGAAAACAATGACCAGTTGGAACTGATAGTCACAAGAAAACAGAATGACCAGTTGGAACTGATAGTCACAAGAAAACAATGACCAGTTGGAACTGATAGTCACAAGAAAACAATGACCAGTGGGAACTGATAGTCACAAGAAAACAGAATGACCAGTGGGAACTGATAGTCACAAGAAAACAGAATGACCAGTGGGAACTGATAGTCACAAGAAAACAGAATGACCAGTGGGAACTGATAGTCACAAGAAAACAGAATGACCAGTGGGAACTGATAGTCACAAGAAAACAGAATGACCAGTGGGAACTGATAGTCACAAGAAAACAGAATGACCAGTGGGAACTGATAGTCACAAGAAAACAGAATGACCAGTGGGAACTGATAGTCACAAGAAAACAGAATGACCAGTGGGAACTGATAGTCACAAGAAAACAATGACCAGTTGGAACTGATAGTCACAAGAAAACAGAATGACCAGTGGGAACTGATAGTCACAAGAAAACAGAATGACCAGTGGGAACTGATAGTCACAAGAAAACAGAATGACCAGTGGGAACTGATAGTCACAAGAAAACAGAATGACCAGTGGGAACTGATAGTCACAAGAAAACAGAATGACCAGTGGGAACTGATAGTCACAAGAAAACAGAATGACCAGTGGGAACTGATAGTCACAAGAAAACAGAATGACCAGTGGGAACTGATAGTCAAGAAAAACAGAATGACCAGTGGAACTGATAGTCACAAGAAAACAGAATGACCAGTGGGAACTGATAGTCACAAGAAAACAGAATGACCAGTGGGAACTGATAGTCACAAGAAAACAGAATGACCAGTGGGAACTGATAGTCACAAGAAAACAATGACCAGTGGGAACTGATAGTCACAAGAAAACAGAATGACCAGTGGGAACTGATAGTCACAGAAAACAGAATGACCAGTGGGAACTGATAGTCACAAGAAAACAATGACCAGTGGGAACTGATAGTCACAAGAAAACAGAATGACCAGTGGGAACTGATAGTCACAAGAAAACAGAATGACCAGTGGGAACTGATAGTCACAAGAAAACAGAATGACCAGTGGGAACTGATAGTCACAAGAAAACAATGACCAGTGAGAAGACACGGAGACAGTAAATAGTTTGGCACGGCTTTGTAAAACCCTCTCAGAGACCCTGGACTTGGCTTGTGTGACCTTCAGTTTTCCTTCCTGTTAGATGTTTAATTTCTCTCAAGACGTTTCATTTTTTCTTGTTTTTAAAACTTCATACAGTAAAATAAATCAAATGACAGGACACACTTTTGTCTAATTTCTTGAATCTCAGTCAGTCAGTCAGTCATTTGCATGTCCCTTGCGGAACTTTGTCTCCCTAACAGCTCTCCTGTAGGCCTCTAGTCTGTCTCTTAACTCTCACCTAACTGTTCACTTTTATTGTTGTTCTTTGATTCTAGTACATATTCTTCATAATTCTTATCTCTTTACCATTACGTATGGAGTTCTGTCAGTCATGTGTTCATGTGTAACATGTCTCCGTGTCTCTTTCTCTCAAAAACTTTCATGTAATCGATGAAACACACACACACACACACACTCACACAAACGTGTAGTGAAGTATTAACGAAATAAACATACTCACACTTCAGACACGACAATTCACTTCACATGTAGAACTAAAGATCTGGGGTGAAGATTTTTGTATTAAACGGACGGCAGTCTGTCAACCTGGGAAACCAGGACCTGACAAAGACCACGTCCCATCGTCTTTTACGGTGATCTTAGTAACATCATAAGAAACGCCTCAGCCTGTGATCTTAGTAATACATTAAGAAACGTCTCAGCCTGTGATCTTAGTAACATCATAAGAAACGTCTCAGCCTGTGATCTTAGTAACATCATAAGAAACGCCTTAGCCTGTGATCTTAGTAACATCATAAGAAACGTCTCAGCCTGTGATCTTAGTAACATCATAAGAAACGTCTCAGCCAGTGATCTTAGTAACATCATAAGAAAAGTCTCACCCTGTGATCTTAGAAACATCATAAAAAACGTCTCAGACAGTGATATTAGTAACATCATAAAAAACGTCTCAGCCTGTGGTCTTAGTAACATCATAAGAAACGTCTCAGCCTGTGATCTTAGTAACATCATAAGAAACGTCTCAGCCAGTGATCTTAGTAACATCATAAGAAACGTCTCAGCCAGTGATCTTAGTAACATCATAAGAAACGTCTCAGCCAGTGATCTTAGTAACATCATAAGAAACGTCTCAGCCTGCAGAACAGTGCATGGGTTGATGTTGTCTCACTGGTGGTGGAAGGTGAAGAAAAACCGTATTATGCGATCACTCAATCGCACCACTGTAACCCACTCCGTATCCTACATGACACTTGTGTTTCAAGGTCATCTGAGCACGGGCTGCGAGGAGCACAAGATCAGAGTTCTGAGGAGATCATGGAAAAAACAGCGGCAGTTATAGTAGTAGTAGTTTCAGATTAGTAATTGTAGTTGTAGAATAGTAGTTGCAGAGTAGTAGTAGTCGTTGCAGAGTAGTAATTGTAGTTATAGAGTAGTAGTAGTAGTAGGTGCAGAGTAGTAGTTGTAGTTGCAGAGTAGTAGTAGTTGTTGCAGAGTAGTAATTGTAGTTATAGAGTAGTAGTAGTAGTAGTAGTAGGTGCAGAGTAGTAGTTGTAGTTGCAGAGTAGTAGTAGTTGTTGCAGAGTAGTAATTGTAGTTATAGAGTAGTAGTTGTAGAGTAGTAGTAGTAGTAGTTGCAGAATAGTAGTAGTTATTGCAGAGTAGTAATTGTAGTTGTAGAGTAGTAGTATTAGTTGCAGAGTAGTAGTTGTAGTTGCAGAGTAGTAGTAGTTGTTACATAGTAGTAGTAGTTGTTGCAGAGTAGTAATTGTAGTTATAGAGTAGTAGTAGTAGGTGCAGAGTAGTAATTGTAGTTATAGAGTAGTAGTAGTAGGTGCAGAGTAGTAGTTGTAGTTGCAGAGTAGTAGTAGTTGTTACAGAGTAGTAGTAGTTGTTGCAGAGTAGTAGTGGTAGTTGCAGAATAGCAGTTGTAGTTGCGGAGTAGTTGTAGGGTTGGGGGAGGGTCCCCGTTGGTAGCAAAGTTTATTAATGCTCTGTTCTCTCGTGGCTAGGCAGTTACTTGTCCTACTAAAGTCTGTGGTTCAAATCCCAGGTAATTCTTTTGTAATTTGTTATTCCTCTCACGCATAAAAGTATCAAAAGATACTGCAGTCCATTACAGGTCCACATAATTTAGCCATAGGTCGCTTCTATCAGTCATGATAAAATAAGATTAAAAGAGGTAGTTCCAAAAATAATATACTGCATATGTTGCGTATGTGCGTGCATGTGATGTCTATTCTGCTGTCACTTCTTCTTCTTCTTCTTCTTCTTCTTCTTCTGCGTTCGAGGTTGTTGGTCACATCAGATCCTGATCCCTGTCGACATGGCAAAGCCCGCAGTCCACTCCAGATCCTGATAGGAGCCCCAAAGTTTTTGCACCGAACTTGTGTCCTCGGACAATGTCTCACGCCTCAGGTCTGCATGGTCTGGACACTCTTGTAGGACATTGCAGTCAGTTGTAAGCTGACAATGTTTGGCTACAAATCTACAGAAGTCTTACATCTACTTCGTTTTAGCCATATACATACAACAATCAGTCATACACGTACAACAATCAGTCATACACGTTCAACAATCAGTCATATACCTACAGCAATCATTCATACACATGCAACAATCAGTCCTACACGTACAACAATCAAGCGTGCACGCTAAACAATCCGCCATATATCAGTGCAGGAACGTGGGTCTCGTTATATAATGTTTGTACTGAACTCAAAACCATAAAGGAAAATGGATAAGAGGGTTGGGGGAGGGGTCGAGGAAGGGTTCGGGGAGGGGTCAAGGAAGGGTTGGGGGAGGTGTCGAGGAAAGATTAGGGGAGGGGTCGGGGAAGGGTTGGGGAGGGGGAAAGGGGGAAGCATATTTCAAAAGAACAAAAAAAAAAAATTTTTTTGTAAATACAGTTTATAGAAAATGGGGCCCGTTATCTATTAATAGAAAATGGGGCCCCTTATCTATTTGTGATTTGATCAGATCAGTTTGTGTATATTTGAAAATGCCTTTAAAATATTGTTTTTCTCCTGTATTTTCTAGAGCAAAGGCTAAAACATAGGTAAGTCTGGTGGAGATAAAGAGGTGTTTTATACACTGGGATATGTATGTATACAGGGTGTCCCTAAAGTCTGGACACAATAGGCAAAAATACATAGTTTCAAGAAATGAAATTTATTAACATTTTATTCAATTGGAATATTAAATTTATTATGATTTCCATCATCTTGCGATGCATAGGTTGATGCGCTTTGCAAAATTCACGTGAACTCGGTGTAATAAATCCACATTGCCATCAATTTTAGCACATTCGCTTTTTGCGCGTTCAACCTAGTGTGTTACATCCGTGACTTTCGTTGAGTACATCTTCTTCTTTAGCATACCCCAGAAAAAAGAAGTCAAGGGGACTAAGGTCAGATGAACGAGGAGACCACCCCGTATGACCGCGTCTTCTAATCCAGTTAAGCAAATTGTCATTCGGCCAATCCAGAACGGAGTTTGTCCATGATCGTGTCCGTTTCTTTGAACTTTTTAACCACCTTCGCCAGTGTGGAAAAGCCAAGTGGAAGCCTCTTTGAATGGCGTTCATTAAATTCATCTGCTATCTTTCGGTATCTACATTTCTTTAATTATGTATATTTGTATGATGTTAGAGAGAGAGTATGATATGTTAGGGAGAGTGTGTGAGAGTGTGTATGAGAGAGAGTATGATATGTTAGGGAGACTGTGTATGAGAGAGAGAGAAAGAGAAGAGTGAGTATGTCAGAGAGAGAGAGAGTATTTGTGAGGGAGGGGAGAGGAGAGGGAGAGAGAAGAAGGAAAGAGAAGAGGGAGAGGGTGAGTATGTGTACGAGGGAGGGAGGGGGAGAAAGAGGGAGAGAAGGAAGAGGGAGGGAGACAGAGAGTGAGAGAAGAGGTAGAAAGAAAGAAAGAGAAAGAAGAGGGAAAGAGTCAGTGTGTGTGAGAGAGAGTATAACAATGTATATTGTGAACTATTATAATACTGACGAATTGAGGTAGTGTT
The DNA here is from genome assembly GCA_009760885.1 of Achatina immaculata. Lineage (NCBI taxonomy): Eukaryota > Metazoa > Mollusca > Gastropoda > Stylommatophora > Achatinidae > Lissachatina > Lissachatina immaculata. The sequence continues at coordinate 279,203 of CM019692.1, forward strand.
CTTCTGTCATGTAATTCTTCTTATTAATATGCTTTGTAGTCCTGCCACCTTTATCTGTGATATTGCTGAATATTTCTGAGGATATCTTCACGCACAATCTGATCACTGTTGTCTAGATTAGGTTTCACGAACATTACAACATATGCTAGATCAGAGCAAGTCTGATGAAATATTCATTGCATTATTTAATCCTGACAGTTAAGGTATCACATTCAACAGTTGGTAACATCACTTGTACTAAGATGTAATATGACATAATCTCGTTAGTTTCCTCGTTGAAGCACATACTCATTTGTTCACAATATAAAACTATACCATATTCTACAAGCAGCATTTCTCAATGTTCTCAAAGTCAAGATATTCTATACGCGATACCAGGGCGATTCAGAACTCTGTTTTCTAATAGATCTGCAACACGTGGTCTATAATTTCTCGTCTGAAATCTCTTTACTCGAAGTTTCAAAGTAAGAAATCTTCTTAATCACTTGAATCACTTGAAGCACGTCTTCAGTCTAACACTACTTCTGATTCTATATCGTCTCGTTCTCGTTCTTGTTCGGCTGTTTCAGTTCCCTCCTTGTCTCCTAGTGAGTGCTTTCGAATTGTGGCATGGACTGTCTTCCACTGATGTCTGGATCGGCCTCTGCTTACTGACAGTCTGATTCAGACGGTACTCCTCTCTTGTCCTCTTTGCTATTCTTCTCTGATCATCTGTTCTTCCGTCTGCTGTTCTCTCTTCTCTGTCTGCTTCTGACGACCCCCCTCACTTGTCCGTTAGCCTCTGGACTTCCTCTTCTTGGGGGCTCCTTCCTTCTCATGCTCCTTACTTTGACCCCTGGACCGGTCTCTATTCACTGACCATCCTTGTTCCTCCGTCATTGGGCTCGTCCTCTCCAACTGCCCCGTGACTTATATGTCGTAAGTCAATTGTCCAATAGGCCACGCCTCTAAATATTTAATTGGTCAGCTGGACGAGTTTGCCACTCCTTTGTTTAAAAACCATGTGCAATAGCGTCCTAATAGCGTCCTAACCCTAATAGGTGTCATACGTATCAGTCTGCATCAATTCTGTCTATACAACTATCATTTACCTAAGTCAGTATCTTGCTCTTTCATGTCGAAGGTTTTCTTGTGTCCTCGCTTTTCATTGTGTCTGTCTCTTTTATTTGTTTTTTCTATTCTGTTTACAAATGTCAGCGTCCAGTCATACAGTATCAGGGAAGATTGTTTTTATGCCTTGCTCTAATTTTCCTATTTACTTTTTCTGTTGCTATTAGATGCTACTATTATGCCTACAATATTCTGATAATCAAATTCATTAATAATAATAATAATAATAACTATAATCATTACTTACACGGCCATGCTATAAGAGAACGAAAGAGCGAAAGTGAGTATGTGTGAGATAGAGAGTGAGAGAGCGAGAGTATATATATGAAAAAGTGAAAGAGAAGGTGAGAGAGAGAGAGAGAGAGAGAGAGAGAGAGAGTTTCTTTGTTTATGTGTATGATATGGGAGTCATATTAACTTCATCTACTAGCGTAGACAAGTCCCATCAGTCTTTGCACATCAAATTTAATTTTCGTGTGCTTTGTCAGTGTATTGCTTCATGTCTGTTTCTGTATCATGACCTTGACGATGCATCTTTCTATTTGTCCAGTAGAAGGTCTCAAGGAGCACACTAGGGACAGACACTGACTCTACTAGATAATCACAGAGACGGGGGCAGAGACACTGACTCTACTAAATAATCACAGAGACCGGGACAGAGACACTGACTCTACTAAATAATCACAGAGACCGGGACAGAGACACTGACTCTACTAAATAATCACAGAGACCGGGACAGAGACACTGACTCTACTAAATAATCACAGAGACGGGGCAGAGACACTGACTCTACTAAATAATCACAGAGACCGGGGCAGAGACACTGACTCTACTAAATAATCACAGAGACCGGGACAGAGACACTGACTCTACTAAATAATCACAGAGACCGGGGCAGAGACACTGACTCTACTAAATAATCACAGAGACCGGGACAGAGACACTGACTCTACTAAATAATCACAGAGACCGGGACAGAGACACTGACTCTACTAAATAATCACAGAGACCGGGACAGAGACACTGACTCTACTAAATAATCACAGAGACGGGGCAGAGACACTACTAAATAATCACAGAGACGGGGCAGAGACACTGACTCTACTAAATAATCACAGAGACGGGGCAGAGACACTGACTCTACTAAATAATCACAGAGACGAGGCAGAGACACTGACTCTACTAAATAATCACAGAGACCGAGGCAGACACGTGTCACTCTGAGTTACAGATCTGACCACGACACTATCTAAGGCAGCTTCGGTAAGCCCTAGTTTATTAGTTCGGACTTCTCAGTGCATGCCCAGACCGCCAGCGCAGCACTGCCGCCAAAATAACATTCAGTAATTTTGATCCAGTCAATTCACTTGACTTAACTTCCACCCAATTCACATGACTTAACTTCTACCCAGTTCACTTGACTTAACTTCTACCCAGTTCACTTGACTTAACTTCTACCCAGTTCACTTGACTTAACTTCCACCCAATTCACTTGACTTAACGTCTACCCAATTCACTTGATTTAACTTCTACCTAATTCACTTGACTTAACTTCCAGTCACTTCACATGACTTAACTTCACTCAGATCACACACTTCATTACTGACGTCATTTCAGTCTGGTGCCAGTTTCTACCCGCTGTGACAGACGTTCAAGTTACTTGCTCCTGCGCCAGAGATCAATCTTGGAATGTCAAAACTCCATTCATCTCCTCCCCAACATATTCATAACCCTCACGTCAGGCTCGTCTTCAGAGTACACATGTCACGTGACTAGGTGCTCTCACTCTGTAGCCACTTCCTGATCCTAGTCCAAGACCTGTGTGAACTTCCATACCTCTGCTTGCTTCATTAACTCCCACGTCACTCTGGAGAGACCGGAGTAGAGAGAGGGAAGATATTATTGTATTTAAACGAACGGAACAGAGAAAATGAGAGGAATAGAAGAACAGAATGAAAAAGAGAAGGAAGTCACATTTTAAAACAAATCTGTCTGTCTATCTATCTATCTATCTATCTATCTATCTATCTATCTATCTATCTATCTATCTATCTATCTATCTATCTATCTGTCTGTCTGTCTGTCTGTCTGTCTGTCTGTCTATCTATCAACCCATGACATAGTTCGAAAAGTAACTTGTTAGATACTGTTAGAAATTATTTTAATGTTTGTTAAAAAACATATGTTAGAAGATCTGTATTTACAATGTATTTTTGTTTATGTATATGTCTGCGTGTGTATGTGTGCGTGAGTGCTATTTTATTAGGTTAATTACTTCTTCTCTTTTACTTTGAATGTAGTAGTTAAATCTTACACTCTTTTGATATGTTTTTTCCTCATGTAATTTGTATACTTTTGTGGGAAGAATGAAAGATGGAGTGATGAAGGGCAGAATGTAAGACGGGCCTGCATGCCCAATTCTTTACCCTTTAAATATAAAGATTATTCATTCATTCGTTATATCTATCTGTCTGTTTGTCTGTCTGTCTGTCTGTCTATCATTTGGTCTCTATAAACTCGACCCTGTCATTTCAGTGTTAAAATGTGTATTCTTTCACATCTAACTATGTGTCTCCCCACATTATGTAACCATTGCCTACATCAGACACTATTACTTGTTACATTGATTACATACCTGGTTTATGCTGTTTGTTTACTGTAAGTCTGGGGCCAGATTAGAGCCATGTGACCTGGGCGTTTCCCTGGTCGGTGAACGCTCTGAAGCCAATGAAGTCTGGAGTATGATTTACTTTATGAGTTCACTGTTAAGTTCAGTTTATGATGTGAGCAGAGCATGTCTGACACACATCATAGCAACGTACGAGGTGCTCTCTCTCTCTCTCTCTCTCTCTCTCTGTGCATGTGTGTGAGTAGTTTAGTGTGTGTTGGAGTGCCTGAGCACGCGAATGCCCTTGAGAAGAGCTCTGCCACATGTTGCCAGTAAGAAGGTGACCTAGTCTATGAATAACTCGACTACACACTCTGATCTGTGAGTTTCTAGGCCACGAATGTCTGAGATATTCACACCGTCAGCACATCTACAGATATGTCTACGTCGTTGGATTTGTTGTTCTGTGCTGTAATGTGATGATGATATACTTCGAGCTTGCTTGACCCCTCTCCAAAGAGGGAGGGCCCAGCAGATACGGCGTTCTAGGGTCCCTAGGGTTATCTCTGTTTCACAGGTGGGCCCAGAGAGCTTGAAGGAAGGGGTAGGGTTAATCTTCAAAATGTAACAGATAATCTGTAGAGAGCTTGGAGAAAGGGGCGGGGTTATTCTTCAGATAATCTGTAGAGAGCTTGGAGAAAAGGGCGGGGTTATTCCTCAAAATGTAACAGATAATCTGTAGAGAGCTTGGAGAAAGGGGCGGGGTTATTCTTCACAATGTAACAGATAATCTGTAGAGAGCTTGGAGAAAGGGGCGGGGTTATTCTTCAAAATGTAACAGATAATCTGTAGAGAGCTTGGAGAAAGGGACAGGGTTATACTTCACAATGTAACATAATCTGTAAGAGAGCTTGGAGAAAGGGGCGGGGTTATTCTTCACAATGTAACAGATAATCTGTAAGAGAGCTTGGAGAAAGGGGCGGGGTTATTCTTCACAATGTAACAGATAATCTATAGAGAGCTTGGAGAAAGGGGCGGGGTTATTCTTCACAATGTAACAGATAATCTATAGAGATCTTGGAGAAAGGGACAGGGTTATTCTTCAAAATGTAACAGATAATCTGTAGAGAGCTTGGAGAAAGGGGCGGGGTTATTCTTCACAATGTAACAGATAATCTATAGAGAGCTTAGAGAAAGGGGCGGGGTTATTCTTCACAATGTAACAGATAATCTATAGAGAGCTTAGAGAAAGGGGCGGGGTTATTCTTCAAAATGTAACAGATAATCTGTATAGGAGCGTGGGAAGGGGACATTAGTTTTACACTACCTTGCAAGATTCCTTCCGGAGGCCCTAGGGTGCATGTGCCAGTCTTCAGAAACCGAGTGAAGAGAGGGGCCCTTAGATGCACATACGTATAACAGTACGGAGCCGTAGAGATCCGAAAGTAAAGAGGTCATGTCAGGTAAGGTAACTCGTGGGAGCGGAACAAAACAAACAACTCTCTACCGGGGCCTTACATTTCCTAATCTCTCTCGGAAGGGCCATTACATGCGTTATGTACCTGGAGTGATTAAGATCATGATTGATGTGGGTGGAGCAAGTGTTATGTTTGGTGTGGGTGGAGCTAATTGTAATGTTTGGTGTGGGTGGACCTGATTATGATGTTTGGTGTGGGTGGAGCTAATTGTAATGTTTGGTGTGGGTGGACCTGAATATGATGTTTGGTGTGGGTGGAGCTAATTGTAATGTTTGGTGTGGGTGGACCTGATTATGATGTTTGGTGTGGGTGGAGCTAATTGTAATGTTTGGTGTGGGTGGACCTGATTATGATGTTTGGTGTGGGTGGAGCTAATTATGATGTTTGGTGTGGGTGGATCTAATAATGATGTTTGGCGTGGGTGGATCTAATTATGATGTTTGGTGTGGGTGGATCTAACTATGATGTTTGGCGTGGGTGGATCTAACTATGATGTTTGGTTTGGGTGGATCTAATTATGATGTTTGGTGTGGGTGGACCTAACTGTAATGTTTGGTGTAGTGCAGCAAATTGTGCTTGATTAGTTAGAGCAAGTTTGGTACAGGTGAAATAATTTTTATGTTTGATGGTGGGAAAATGTTGATGCCGTATTCTAAAATGTTCGAAATTTGTTGACAGTGAAAGAATGTTGATATTTCGTGTAAGTATATATCGTTGATATTACTGCATCGATGAAAGTAATACATTATAAGATTTTAGTGAAGAAGAAGATGGTGAAGAAGAAGAACGAACGAACGAAAAACATACTTTATTTTCAAAGGATTAAGAATTTGGCACAAATCATACAACTTTCTCTCATTCACAGTCATTCAGCATTTGTTATTGAGCATAATAATAGCAAAAGAAGAAGAAGGGAGCCTATAGCATGAACCATGTGTCAGGAAAGTATTGACAAAATACATTTTCCCTACTTTTTCAGTCTTCACCGTCTCCATGTGTCGTCTTTCTCGCCTCCCTGTGTCGTTTTTCCGCATCCCTGTGTCGTCTTCCCTGCCTGCTTGTGACGTCTTTCCTGCCTCCCTGTGTCGTCTTCCCCGCATCCCTGTGTCGTCTTCCTCGCCTCCCTATGTCGTATTTCCCGTCTCCCTATGTCGTTTTTCAAGCCTCCATGTGTCGTCTTCCCCGGCCTGCTTGTGTCGTCTTCCCCGTCTCCCTGTGTCGTTTTTCCCGTCTCTCTGTATCGTCTTCCCCGCCTGCTTTTGTCGTCTTTCCTGTCTCCCTGTGTCATCTTCCCCGCATGCTAGTGTCGTCTTTCCCGTCTCCCTGTGTCATCTTCCCCGCCTCCCTGTGTCGTCTTCCCCGCCTGCTTGTGTCGTCTTTCCTGTCTCCCTGTTTCGTCTTCCCCGCCTGCTTGTGTCGTCCTTCCCGTCTCCCTGTGTCGTTTTCCCTGCCTGCTTGTATCGTCTTTCCTGTCTCCCTGTGTCGTCTTTCCTGCCTGCTTGTGTCGTCTTTCCTGTCTCCCTGTTTCGTCTTCCCTGCCTGCTTGTATCGTCTTTCCTGTCTCCCTGTTTCGTCTTCCCCGCTTCCCTGTGTCACCAGAAGAAAACTGAAACGTGGCAGACTCAGGCCAAGTTACATCTTAGGCCCCCATTATCCCCAGGGCCCCGCAGAACTTTGACAATTCCAGTTTTAGTACGCGCTTTTGCTAGACCTTCTGGCATAACATTTCAACAAGGCGCCTACGAGCTTCATACAGTTTAGGGCCTCACCAAATCTTAATCACACAGCGCTGGTGAAAGTACCAAACGAATTTTCTGATGTCCTGGATCTCCTCTGTTATCTACTGCTTTCACTGCTTTCATTATTACTGAATATTCAAACATTTTTCACATCTCACACAAAATGTTACCCTGTCATGCCTTAGAGGCTCCCAGTGGATATGGTGTTAGTGCCCATATTTTCCTTGACCTGTCAGCACACTAGAGGGTGATATGGTCAGTATCACGCCTGGCTGCCTTTCCTTCCCCAACTCCAGAAGAAGTCAGGTACCCATTTCTACATCTGGGTGACTGGGTCGCCTCCGGTCGGATTTGAACTACCGATCTTTGGCATGAGAGACTAGTACACTAACCACTTCACTACTCAGACGCATTTTGACATTTCAGCATGAGCAGAACCCACATGGACAGAACTACAAGATTTGGACATGAATAGAACCCACATGGACAGAACTACAAGATTTGGACATGAATAGAACCCACATGGACAGAACTACAAGATTTGGACATGAATAGAACCCACATGGACAGAACTACAAGATTTGGACATGAATAGAACCCACATGGACAGAACTACAAGATTTGGACATGAATAGAACCCACATGGACAGAACTACAAGATTTGGACATGAACATAACCCATAAGGACAGAAAGTGGAACTCCAAGATTTGGACATAAATAGAACCCACATGGACAGAACTACAAGATTTGGACATGAACATAACCCACATGGACAGAAAGTGGAACTCCAAGATTTGGACATGAATAGAACCCACATGGACAGAAAGTGGAACTCAAAGATTTGGACATAAAATGCAGATTTGACTAAAGAAATAAAGAAAAAAAAAGATAATTTTTGTACCCTGACGTCAGACCGTCATTTTTAATTGCCTGTTTTTGAACAAACTTCCTTCACGTCTGAGGTTAATTGAAACTTTGTGGATTGAAATTTTATATTAATTAAGAAACGTTCACGTTCACTAATTAGACACTGCACTGGTAACAGTTCCCAATCTTGCTTACCCATCTTATCCATTTCGTGGGTAGCTTGTAATATATGATCAGTTCCATTGTCTTTTCTTTTATGTGCTACTTTGTTAGCCTATCATGGTGTCTTTCTTCCTAATCTCTATTCTCCTAAACCTATCATAGCCATCAGCATCATCAGCAGGTGCCGTGCCGACTGGCGTTAGCTATTATGCTTCTCCAGAGTACACGATCCTTCATGCAGGCCATCAGCTCAGTTGGTGATCTCCTCTCACACCATCCCATCAGACTGTCCAGTATCATTTCTCTTGGTCTTCCTCTTGATCTTCTTCCTTCTATTTTTCCTGTTGTTATAATATTTTCAATGCCCCCTCTTCTCATTGCATGTCCTATGAAAGTACATTGTCTCTCTCTCTTATTTTGTTTGGCAAGATTTTTTTGTCTCTCCAGCTCTTCTCATACATTTTTCATTAGTTATTTTTGCTGTCCAGGGGATTCGCAACATTCTTCTAATAAACCACATTTCTGCTGCTTCCAATGGTTTTGTGCAGATTTGCCTATTGTCCATGATTCACTTCCATATAACAAGAGAAAAAAGGTCTGGAGATAGTACACATCCTTGTCGCACCCCTTGTTTTATAGGTTGATATTTTTCAGTTCTATTGTCAACTCGAATTGCTGCTTCTTGCTGACAGTATAGATGTTGTACAATCATCAGGTCTTTGCCGTCTATATTTTTTTTAAAAATACAGCATTTTATAAATTTCATTATGTTTCACCTTGTCGAATACCTTGGTGTAATCAATGAAGCATAAGTAGAGATCTTTCTGTACTTCTAAAGCTCTTTCTGTTAGTGTTCATAAAGCATAAATGGCATTATGTGTTCCCTTTCCTTCAACAAATCCAGACTGTTCATCTGCTATTTCCATTTTTATCTTTTTCCTTGTTCTTGTCATAATAATTCTCAGAAGTAGCTTTGTTATGTGACATGAGATGCTGATAGTCCGGTGGTCGTCACATTCCTTTGCACCTGGTTTCTTTGGTAGTGCTATAAACGTGGATTTAAGCAAGTCACTGGGTACATAACCACTGTTGTAAATGTCATTCAGTAACTTGGTTAGTATTTTTATTCCCATCTCCTCTAGTGCCTCTATTTCTTCTATTGTTATATTTTCAGGCCCAGTCGCTTTTCCTTTTTTCATGTGTTTGATGGCATCTATGATTTAATCTTCAAGTATTTGTGGTCCGTCACAGTTTTCAATATCTGGTGTTAATTCTGGTCTTTCTCCTCCATATAACTCACCGATGTACTCTGTCCACCTGTCTTCAATGTCTTCTTTTCCCATAAACATTTTACCTTTTTTTATTTTAGTCATCCTGTGGTATATTTTGTCTTCCTGCCTGTGAGTTCACTAATTCGTTTGTGCATGTTTTTGCTGTCTTTATTATGAGAGTCTCTATCTGTCTGCACTGTTCATTTAACCACATTCCCTTTGCTTCTCTGCATTTGCGTCTTATTTCTTTATTTATCTTGCTATATTTTTCTTGGTTATTTTTACTCCTCCTTCTCTTGTCCATCAGTCCTAAGATGTCGTCTTTCATCCATTTATTTTTAAGGGCTTCTTTTTTTCGGTTGTATTATCTCCTTAACAGTTTGATGGAACGAATCTCTTACCATTGCCCATTGTTCATCTATACTATTTATCTTTGCTATTGCATTGTATCTATTTGTTATAATAACTTTGTATTGTTCTCGCAGTTCTTGGTCATTTTTAAGAAGTTCTGTATTCAGTTTGATATTTCTCACTTTTCTGCCTGCTTTCTTTAGCTTTATTCTAATTTTTCCATACAGTCATAGATCTATCATAGTAGTTTCTCCCTAATCTCTATTCCATTTAACCTGTCATCGTATTTTTCTCCCTAATCTCTATTCCATTGAACCTGTCATAGTATTTTTCTCCATAATCTCTATTCCCATGAACCTCTCATAGTGTTTATCTCTCTAATCTCTGTTCCCTTGAACATAGTATTTTTCTCCCTAATCTCTGTTTCCCTGAGATTTCAATGGTCAGTAGATTCTCTAACTTCTGCCTTCTCAAACATACCCAAATTTTTTCAGTCTTTTTCCCTCTGATGATTTTAAAAACCCTCGATTTTCCTTTGATGGTTTTAATGAACCATCTATTCCCCACCCCCCCCCCCTGATGGTTTTAATAAACCACTGATTCCCCCTCCCCTTGATGGTTTTAATAAACCACTGATTCCCCTCCACCGTGATGGTTTTAATAAACCACTGATTCCCCTCCCCCGTGATGGTTTTAATAAACCACTGATTCCCCTCCCCCCTGATGGTTTTAATAAATCACTGATTCCCCTCCCCTTGATGGTTTTAATAAACCACTGATTCCCCCTCCCCTTGATGGTTTTAATAAACCACTGATTCCCCTCCCCCGTGATGGTTTTAATAAACCATTGATTCCCCCTCCCCTTGATGGTTTTAATAAACCACTGATTCCCCCTCCCCCGTGATGGTTTTAACAACCCACTGATTCCTCCTCCCCCTGATGGTTTTAATAAACCACTGATTCCCCCTCCCCTTGATGGTTTTAATAAACCACTGATTCCCCCTCCCCTTGATGGTTTTAATAAACCACTGATTCCCCCTCCCCTTGATGGTTTTAATAAACCACTGATTCCCCCTCCCCTTGATGGTTTTAATAAATCACTGATTCCCCCTCCCCTTGATGGTTTTAATAAACCACTGATTCCCCCTCCCCTTGATGGTTTTAATAAACCACTGATTCCCCCTCCCCTTGATGGTTTTAATAAACCATGATTCCCCCTCCCCTTGATGGTTTTAACAACCCACTGATTCCTCCTCCCCTGTGATGGTTTTAATAAACCACTGATTTCCACTCCCCTTGATGGTTTTAATAAACCACTGATTCCCCATCCCCTCTGATGGTTTTAATAAACCACTGATTCCCCCTCACCTGTGATGGTTTTAATAAACCACTGATTCCCCCTCCCCCCTCCCCCCCTGATGCTTTTAATTAACTACCGATTTTTCCCCCTGATTTTTTAATGAACCCTGATTTTTCCTATGATGGTTTAACGAACTCTTCATTATTCCCTTGGTGGATTAATGAATCTTCCATTTTATCTCTGATTGTTTAATGAACCCCCAGATTTTTCCCCTTGACTGTTTAATGAACCTGCAGATTTTTCCTCTGATGGTTTAATAAACCCCTAGATTTTTCCCATGATGGTTTAATAAACCCTTAGATTTTTCCCATGATGGTTTAATAAACCCCTAGATTTTTCCCATGATGGTTTAATAAACCCTTAGATTTTTCCCGTGATGGTTTAATAAACCCCTAGATTTTTTCCTTGATGGTTTAATAAACCCCTAGATTTCTTCGCCTGATGGTTTAATGAACCCCCGATGGTCAGTAGTTTTTCTGAGAACTGAATTTCTTCTGCTTTCCTTCATTTTATTTGTTACAACTCTCTTCAAAACCACGTCTCCATAGCTACCAATGTTTGTTTGACGCCAGCTAAAGAAAAGTGAACCAAAGCGGAAAACTAAGAGGAGCCACAACAGCAACAACAAAAATAAATAAATAAAGTGATATTAGATGTTTATAACCAAATTAACATGAAACAGAAAAAAATACATTATGTGAACTAGGGAAGATAAAGTGTGATATCAGTGGATAAATTTGAAACGTGTTTATATCTTTTTATCTTTTAGATAATAGAATTCTCTTTCTCCCTCCTCTTCTACCATCTTCCCGACTCAGTTTTTTTCAAAAACCAAAACCGCTTTATCCTCCTATAAGAAAATAAAAACTGCCAGCGTGGAAGAATATCAGTAGTTAACTTTTATCCCAGACAACAGCCTGTATTTAGCTCTACAGCAGGCGCTAGACTTATCATTTTCTGTCCCTGCAAAAATTGATTCCCAGCTTCCTCAATAAAGTGCGCAGACTTCCATATTTCAGCACGTGGCACGTTCGCACGAGAAATCAACATTTGCCAGATCTGAAGGTGAATATTAAAATACTGTATTAAAAAATGGAATGTTATATCTTATGTTCAACCTCAAGAACATAGACGGACTTAAATAAGGCTGGACCAAGCAAAAACTGAGCTGTTTTATCTGTCTACGCGGCTCCTGATATGATAATTGTACGTTTTTCTTAAAGACGTACAGATGTCCCGCTTGAAAATTTCTGTCAGTGGAATCTTACATTATGATTTATAAATGGCCAGCAAAATTGCAGAGTTATGCTCTGTTTCACAGGGTCTGTTAGCAGCAGACGGAAAATAGTAGACAAAGCACTTTAGATGCCGAAAACAGAAAAATAATAAGAGGATTTATCTGGGACTCGAACTACGGACTCCGGGAAGCCGAGCAGCCGAAAAGCTAGGAGAAACATTGCATTATCCCCTCAGTTATCTTACGGGTACTAACCCAGGAATGGATAGTGAGAAACACTGCATTATCCACTCGGCTATCTTGCACATCCTAACCTGTGAGTGGATAGTTAGAAACACTGCATTATCCACTCGGCTATCTTACAAATCCTAACCTGTGAGTGGATAGTTAGAAACATTGCATTATCCACTCGGCTATCTTACACATCCTAACCTGTGAGTGGATAGTTAGAAACATTGCATTATCCACTCGGCTATCTTACACATCCTAACCTGTGAGTGGATAGTTAGAAACATTGCATTATCCACTCGGCTATCTTACACATCCTAACCTGTGAGTGGATAGTTCGAAACATTGCATTATCCACTCGGCTATCTTACACATCCTAACCTGTGAGTGGATAGTTAGAAACATTGCATTATCCACTCTGCTATCTTACACATCTTAACCTGTGAGTGGATCGTGGGCTGTTTTTCCTGCTAGGGTCTTGCTCGTCCGGCTGGAGTTGGGTGTTCCTTCCAAAGCTGCCTGTTAGGGCGGCTGCGCGCACACACGCGCACGCACATACAGAATCTTGCCGCGCACGAAATTTTATTTGTCGCGTGGAAAATAAAGTATAATGAAAGAAATATAAGAGATACTTCATTTTTCATTTTTCTAATGTACCCCTGTGCTATAGCAGCGCTACATGAGTTTGTTCTGACTTGTCTTTTTAGTTTTCTTTTTTATGAGATCTTTAAAATTATGCATTGCAATTTGACGTTACTACGCACATATGCGTACAAAATGTTTTCTGAGAATATATTTGCACACGGGTTGAACATTTTGAGCAATAACCGCTTAAAAAAAACTCAGAGACCACATTGTTGGAGTCTGTGGTTTGAGTCCAAGTTAATCCTCTTGTCATTTTTCTTTCTCTTACGTCTAAAATGCTTTGTCCGCTGTCTTTTCAAATGCTAGCCATACAACACTGAGCTAAATCACTTGACTGTAGCAATGATTTACAGACAATAAATGGACTGGAGCCTCCCATGATGTGAGATATTGGAAAGCCGGATGTGAAATGATAAACCTCAAGTGCTGACGCGAAGAAACAAATAACTACAAACATCACAATAAAGGCAACAGACATTCTCTTGAAGCTTAATCAAACAGGACCCGCTGGGACATCTCGTGATAGTGTAGGCGTGATTTCTGTCTACTCTATGTATGCAGGAAACTCTACTATAGAGAGCGGAACAACAACACAACTCCTTCAGATCATCAGATGAAGTACCCCCCCCCCCCGACAAGTGTTTCGCCCCTATTAAACTCCTGACACTCTAATGGGGGGTGAGCCCCTCTGGGTCATGACTCCCAGAGGTCTTGTGAGTTGTTGCTTTTTTTTTTTTTTGTCCCGGGATTAAGTTATCACTGCACTTTTGAAGTGCGTCTTTAGCGATTTTAACCACGGAGGACTGGTGTTGGCCGCGACAAGTGAAATTATTTATGTTCTCAATGCTTGTTTCGCATACTCCACAGCCAGCATGAAACCTTTTCTGCTGTTTCTGAAAGGCTTTTCAATGCCCTTACTCTTGCTTGTCCCTTTATGCTCTATAATGTAACAAACACAGAGAAAGATGTGAAGAGTCTAGAGTTTAGTTTACAAATATAAGAAAGAAAAATATAGAAGTTATGCTAAGTAAGTAATTTGTACAGAGAAATTCATTCAGGGTTTCTCATCGTGTTTCTCATTTTTTGACCACAGCCCGAGATCATCCAGATCTGTTGTCTTCAGTCTGTCCTCTCTCAGCTTGAGTTCATGGCGTTATGTCTTAGCGACGATAATTGTTTTTTCCCTAGTTGGCTCTTCTTTACAACATACCAGAAACTTCGTTGCTGTAGCTGTAACAAGCTTTGGTTTGACTTTCACTGCTCAGATAGTTCGAAGAAAATGTCAGCAGCGACATTATGTCCTCTGTTTGGTAGGGCCACTTACATGAAGGATTCATGGCCATTTTGTGTAAGCCATGTCAGTTTTCTCTGATTAAATTAAATACAAATAAAATGGTTTTAATCAATCAATATTGAATGAAATTATGTAGAATCTTACTATTACAATTTATATTATAATTTGTTATTGTCATGAATTATTCTGATAACCCTTGACCCCAATGCATGATAATCTGTGTTTCAGTTCTGAATTTTTTTTTTTTCGTGAAACATACTAGGAACAGTGCTTGCTCCCGATCTAGGAAATTATGTTTCAAGAACCGGCGGATTGGACCGTGGAACACGCAGAATGAGTAGATTCTGAGTGGTCCTGCAGAACTGGTTTCTATATCGAATGAACTGGTATCTATATCGAATGAACTGGTTTCTATATCGAATGAACTAGTTTCTATATCGAATGAACTGGTTAATGTTCTACCTGCTCTCACTCTACTCAGTTCTACCGTGTTTCTCACTTTTTGTCCCCTCCCCCCATCCATCTTGTATCACTTTCTCTTCACATCTTACATCCTTTTCCCACTCTCTGTCTGTCTGTCTGTCTCTCTCTCTCTCGCAACCTTCACTACCATCTTATATCACTTTCTCTTCACATCTTACATCCTTTTCCCACTCTCTCTCTCTCTCTCTCTCTCTCGCAACCTTCACTACCATCTTGTATCTCTTTCTCTTCACATCTTACATCTTTTTCACACACACTCTCTCTCTCTCTCTCTCTCTCGCAACCTTCACTACAATCTTGTATCACTTTCTCTTCACATCTTACATCTTTTTCCCTCTCTCTCTCTCTCTCTCTCAACCTTCACTACCATCTTGTATCACTTTCTCTTCACATCTTATATCTTTTCCCCACTCTCTCTCTCTCTCATCCTTCACTACCATCTTGTATCACTTTCTCTTCACATCTTACTTTTTTCCACTCTCTTCTCTCTCTCTCTCTCTCTCTCTCTCTCTCTCTCTCGCAACCTTCACTACCATCTTGTATATCACTTTCTCTTCACATCTTACATTTTTTCCCTTTCTCTCTCTCTCTCTCTCTCTCTCTCTCTCGCAACCTTCACTACCATCCTGTATCACTTTCTCTTCACGTCTTACATCTTTTTCCCTTTCTCTCTCTCTCTCCCAACCTTCACTACAGTCCTGCACATATTAGAAAAAAACGACACAGACAAAACTAATTCGAAGTTGCTGTGGGCAGGACAGGAAACGAGATAGAACATATCACTGAAAGTATCAGAGGTAATAGGAGTAGAAGATCGTGATAGTGAAGATATTTCCAGGAGCGATCTCACACCAGGGGTTGTAACTAACTCAGGGAATGTAACCGTCTCGGGGAATGTAACCGTTTCGGGGATTGTAACCAACTGTTAAATGGCTCGTTCTCTTTCCCAGGAAATGAATTCGACTCTCTTATTTCCCAGCGCCTTTGTAGAAAATTCGTTTTAACATCGATCAGTCGACATTTGTGCAAACGTCGCATCCCAAAGTTAGAAACTTATAGCTCTCATGTCATAGCTAGATTCAGTGCACAAACCGCTCAGCCCACAGCAAATCTTGTGTCAGATACGGCTTGTCTGGAGATAAGTTTTAACACTAGACGCTAGAAACAGTCTCAGCATAGGAGCGTCTAGTTCTGGGGATAGCTGTATCCACTGTTTGCATGAAAGGTAAGCGGCTTATGTTTATGCAACAGTTTGTTTTCCTTCGCTCACTGATAGAGAGGCAGTAGCCTCGTCCAGGATTAGAGACACGAGAGCTAGTGTTTGTTGCCGGCTACGATGCTTCCTAATTCTGCCAAATCTTCGGAACGTTTTCTCTTTCCCCCTCGCCGATTTCTCACGTCATCTCAACCGCCGCCGTTAGCACAACAGTGAGAATGTTCAGAGAAAATCTTTGGATGTTAGAAATCTGAATCTCTGTGTAATTACGGTTATGTCTTGATCTTATGTGTTAAGTTTCTCGATTCCATTTGAAGGTATGTTCGAGCGATACGTTATATCACGCTCTTAAGACACATTTGCTCCCCCCCCCCCTTCCCACCCATATAATAGTTTGCAGAATGAACTTTTGTTGCCTAGGCGCTATTTATAAAGTATCGGTTATAACTTGGCATATAAAATTATTCAGGCAGCATGGTAAGATAAGGCTAACTTTAACGATAATGGTGTCCGCATACATTTTGAGTTGTTCTGCTATCTTGATACATTAACGTAACCACATTTTGCTATCTTGATACATTAACGTAACCACATTCTGCTATCTTGATACATTAACGTAACCACATTCTGCTATCTTGATACATTAACGTAACCACATTTTGCTATCTTGATACATTAACGTAACCACATTTTGCTGTGCGTGTGTGTGTTGTTGTTGTTGTTTTTGTAACTTGGTCCGATGAACATAATCTTTACTCCTGGTAGCCACACAAATTACGCGCTGTCAGAAGGTGACGTAGTTTCATATTCAGTAATTCAAACAAGGCTGGCGACCTCCAGGTAAGAGAGGATACAATTCATCCATTTCAGCTTTCCGAGCCATTATGGCTTATTACTGCAGACAAGACTTGCTTCCATTCCTCTCTGTTCTTAGACTTCTCCTGCGAATTGTCCACTCTAGGGGTTTGAAGGTCTTCTCCCAGGTTGTCACGCCACCGTTGTCTTGGTCTGCCTCTCGGTCTATTATAAGCCATTTTTGTCTGTCTCTTCTCGTCCATCCTCCCCAAGTGTCCGAGCCATTTCAATTTGTTGTTGTCCATTATAATAGCTATAAAATGGGAAGATAGCATATAAAAATGGACAGAACACTGCCTGGCTGAATGTATCATCAAGAGAGGGAGAGAGAACACTGCCTGGCTGAATGTATCATCAAGAGAGGGAGAGAGAACACTGCCTGGCTGAATGTATCATCAAGAGAGGGAGAGAGAACACTGCCTGGCTGAATGTATCATCAAGAGAGGGAGAGAGAACATTGTCTGGCTGAATGTATCATCAAGAGAGGGAGAGAGAACACTGCCTGGCTGAATGTACCATCAAGAGAGGGAGAGAGAACATTGTCTGGCTGAATGTATCATCAAGAGAGGGAGAGAGAACACTGCCTGGCTGAATGTACCATCAAGAGAGGGAGAGAGAACATTGTCTGGCTGAATGTACCATCAAGAGAGGGAGAGAAAATACTGGACATTCATTACCATCAACCTTCGTTCTGAAAAAGGCACATGATGATGATGATGATGATGATGATGATGATGATGATGATGATGCGTTATAAGCGGAGATTGGAATAGCCTGCAGATTTCTTTGTTATTTCTAATTTTCCATTCTTGTGATATATGATCTCTAAGCGGTCCAAAAATTCTTTTGCAAGATTCTATTTTTGAAGATTATTAGCTGTGCTCCATCTTGCTCTCTAGTGCTCACCATTCAGCTCACTACATTTTTCTGTCCAGGGGTTACACTTAGAAAAAAAAAAAAGGTGTGTAATTAAGGTTTACCCTATTTTTCGTTTCAGACTGAATCAGAGGCCAACATTTTCACGAACACTGGATGTGGCAGACAGCCCTGGATCCCGCCTTGTTTCGTTTGATTTCCCGCCAGACGCCATCACCTTTCTGGGCCAGTCTTCACCTGGGGCGCTGATTTACCAGACGTTAAGTGGATTAATTTTTCTCTGGAAATTACTTCACTCCGGGAGAGCGCGTCTTAAGAGAAAGATTACGGCTGATGGAAGAGTTAAGTTAAATAAGAACTGTTTTGTTTCCTGGAGTGTTAAATTTAGCCGGATTGCCTTCCAACAAGGGATTTTTTTGGTGCTGGTATCTCTGCATTCATGGACGGCGTCTGGAAATGTGGCAGATAGAACGATAATGAGTGTTACAGAATGTCTCAGGTCTTGTCCTAAGTGATAGTTCCAGGCAAGACAGAGTTGTCGAACATTGAGCTCTCTTGTGAGTAAAGATTAATCCGTGAAGTCTTCCTGTAGAGGTCGTCGTTTTAGCGCCCGCTTGATATAGACAGACATCAGACATTTTTAGAGGCAGACACAGCAGGACCTTAGCAATCATGATTGGGAGGAGGCCTGGAGAAAATCTGACACGTCTGTGTTTTTTTTTATTCTTGAATCACATAACTTCATCAGGTAAGGATCTATCTATCTATCTATCTATCTATCTATCTATCTATCTATCTATCTATCTATCTATCTATCTATCTATCTATCTATCTATCTATCTATCTATCTGTCTGTCTGTCTGTCTGTCTGTCTGTCTGTTCCCACATTCTCTTACTTCACAAAAAAAATCCTAGACTGACTGACACTTCGATATTTAAACCCATCCTCTAGATGTTCAAGCCAGCTACAGAGGTTTGCTCTTCACAGTTTTACACCACGTGTAGTTAGACTATGCCCATGTTGTACAGCAACATAAATGTTTAAAATAATGAAAACTGCAGACAAAAGAACACTTCTCAGCACTGATTTTGTCGCAGTGTCAGAAGCGGGAAACAATTCGAATACCCGGCGCCATAGAAGCAACATAGACATGATTGTATCGCACAGATAGATGTCTGCGATGACATCTTGTGATAAGAGAGCAGATATCTATGATTGTTTATACGTTTGGCAACAGACCGGGCGAGAGCGAGACGGATGGATGTAGTTCATATTAATGGATTTATAATGCGAGTAAAAAATGAACAAGTGGTGGAGCTCGAAGAACACAAGCTAGAATGTCCCTCGCTGAATATAGGATCAGTCTGTGCAATGTAGAGGCCTGGTTAGCTGAGTGGTTAGCTGAGTGGTTACCTGAGTGGTTAGGAGCTCGGTTTACTAATCCCGTGGTACCGGGTTCAGTTCCAGCAGTGGGATATTTTTCTGGTCAATCAGTCAGTCATTTGTAGAACTTTTGCAGAACAATTTCCCTTGCGGAACTTTGCCTCCCTAACAGCTCTCCTGTAGGCCTCTTCGTTGTAAACAAGATACCCTGCTGCTGATGAGTTCATTCGTAAAATCATCAACTATGTCCTGTAGCCATCTTTGCCTTGGTCTTCCTCTCTTTCTTTTTCCCATTATGTACCCTTCCAAGACTGTCTTCTCTAGATTATCGTTTATTATGTCCAAAATATTTAAGTGTTCTCTCTTTAATCCTCTTTACTAGCCAACCTTCTTCAATATTAATTTCTTGTAGTATTGATATATTTGTTCTTTTTTGTGTCCACGATATTTGAAGAACTCTTCTGTTGCATTTACATTCAAAGGCAGTTATGTGTTTCTCAGCTGGGTTTTTTTTTCTGGTGCACACCAAAAAAAAAAAAAAAGGCCCGGGGTTGACCCAGCCTCTAACAGGGGGACCAGAGAAATCTGGCAAGGTAAGTGCGGCCAGGCGAGAGACTGACCACGTGACACTTTCATGTGCCGATGGTCTTGGAAATACGGGCATTCGTATCCCCAATATGGCTTATTGGCAAGGAAACGGAAATTTTACATTTTTACCTATGCAATGTGGTTGTTCAAACATACATATAATGTCGGATCATAAGAGGATTGTGCAAGCTTGCTTTAAGCTCCAGAGTGGAGTGAGGCAACTTAAAAGGCTGTGTGTGAGAATCACATTTAAACTTATGAGGTTTGTGGAGTGAGTACGCAGTTCAACAGATTTTAATCTAATTTGTAGACGTCTACATTGTGGTCTCTGCTGCGGATCTAGCTAGTCTGCCTTGCTGAAGTAGGGCGCCAGCAAACACGAAGAGTTCGACCACAATCACAAGCCACATTTTATGACTAGCTTTCTGACCTGTAGCTCGGTTATCTTATACCTGGCTGCTGGTCCAGATATCCTTGTATGACCTGTAGCTCAGTTGTATTATATCTGGCTGCTGGTCCAGATATCCTTGTTTGATCTGTAACTCAGTTGTGTTATATCTGGCTGGTGATCCAGATATCATTATCTGACCTGTAGCTGAGCTATATTATATCTGACTGCTAGTCCAGATATCCAGGTCGTACTTCAAACAGTCATCTTAATCCTACAGGTGACATATGTGCAACATTAATGAGGATCAGTCTCTGAAAAGAGAACTTTCTAAAGCATGATTATTCTCACCTCCACGCCGATTTTAACCTATTGATTAAGCATTCTCTTTCCATCCAATCTGGGCCCTTCGAGGCCTTCAGGTCTCGCTCATAAAACAAGGAAAACCTTCCAGGCTCTGGAGCGATGTACCCTTCTGGACCCCCTCCCCCCAAAAAAAACTCTACCTCGCCCTTCCCTTCCCACCACAAATGGGCCTGTTGATGATTTTCAATAAGTACCAGGAAATATGTCCATTATGTTGAAATTTTGTAATTAGTAACTGGAAATGTATGTATATGTATGTATGTGTGTGCGTGGTCGTGCCCGCCTGTCCTCTGTGTGCATGTATTATACTGAATATATAATGTTGAAGGTTTGCAGCAGTGTTTCCCAATCTTCTTTTTTTTAGAGCATGCCCCACCTCAACGCCTCAAAGATTTGGAGTGCCCCCACTCCGCCGCACAATAGTCAACCATCTTCTGAAAAAGTATAATACAAATATATTCTAATTGCTTCCAAAAAATATTCAAAGTGTCTCCCTACGCACCACGTTGGGAAACACCGATTTACAGACAGTAAACAAGTAACCGAACGATGATTTTATTTCAGTTTTCTTGCCAAGTGTCATAAGAAATAATATCTTCTTAAGAGAGACGAATATGAAACTGTTGTCGATAGTGATTGACAGGAGGATGTTTCGATGGATTGGCTGCATTATGAGAGTGACAGAAGAATCTTTACTATGAGCAGCTTTGATGTGCACTCAACGAGGTAAAAGAAGCATGGGACGACTCAAAGAGATATGGGGATGTACAACAGAGAGAATGCTGATAAACAAAGGACGGACATGGGATAAAGCCAAGAACTGATGGATGTCACACAGCCCTGTGTCTCTTGAAAACTAAGGAACAAGAGAGAGAGAGAGAGAGAGAGAGAGATAGATGAGTAACTCAAAGTCTAAAATGTACAGAAAACCGTGTTCAGACTTATAAAATCACATAAGTTTTGTTGTAACTAAGACTTGAAAATTGTCACAAAAAAGCTTAAGAAAAGATTACAGTACCTACTTAATGTTTTTAAAGATTACAGTAACTAATTAATCTCCACATTGAAACATAAGAGGACATCTCCCCAAGGTGGTAACCCAAAACTGTGTCGCGTTGGCACGAGAGTCTGTGAGTGACTTGTGAGTTGTTAAGTTCTGACCAGCACATCCAGCCTCTAATTCTGCTCCCTGATTATGCCATTTGTAGTTCCTTTTTCTGTTTATGTCATTTGTAGCTTCTGCCTGCTTTTATGTCATTTGTAATTCCTGTCTGCTTTTATGTCATTTGTAGTTCTGTCTGCTGTTTATGTCATTTGTAGTTCCTGCCTGCTGTTTATTTATTTAACTCTGTCTTCTTTCTAAACCAAAGCGTAATCTGTTCAAGAATAGCCTTGCATGTTCTGCCGTACAGCTCTGGAACTCCCTCCCCTACCATCTAGAATCCATTAGTAATACTTCATCCTGTAACTCAAGCCTTTTTCAATGTTTACTAGCTTGTAACTATATACCTCCATAGAATTTCTAACACTTCTCATTTCATGACTCCCCTGCCATCCAATGACTCTAAAAGAATATAGTTCTAAACGTAACTTGTTAGATCTTGTTAAAAATGATCTTAATAAATGTGTATGAGTGTGATGTTAGAAGAACTTCACTGGAAATGTATTTGTGTGTTTGTACATATGTGCATATGTTTGTGGACACTATCTTGTTAGATTAGTTACCTCTGATATAGTTCATTATTTTATAGTTATGAATGTTATAGTTCCTTGACTTATATTTGTGAATTTAATAGTTTCATTTTGCATTCTTTTATATATTTTCATGTAAACTATATCAATCAATCAATCAATCAATCAAGTGCGGTGTCCCGTGGCGTAGGCGATCATTTCTCTGCGCAATTCCATCTTTAGAATAATTATGAGATCCGCCGGTTACTTTTTCCTAGCCACACTGACAGCCCATCCAGTAACTTCTCTCTCTGTCTTCCTCTGTCTCTTCTTCCCTCAGTTTTTTCCAGTTGCCACAGTGTGTTCCAATTTTCCTCTTCTCAGAAAATATCATACAAATCTCGCTTGTCTGCCTCTGATCTTTGCTGTAATTTGCCTTTTAACTCCGTAACTGATATACTTGTATTAAATCGAGTCTATGGGAAGAGTGAAAGATGGAATGATAAAGGGCAGAATGTAAGACGGACCTGAGCGCCCAGTTCTTCACCATTTTAAAATAACGATCATTCATTCATTCAGTCTCTGGTTGTCTCCTCCACATCTCCCTCTCTCGGCTTTACTTTTCTCTTCGTATGTCTCTCTTCCTCTCACTACTCTATTTCTTACCCTCTTCGATCGCTCCTCCTCTTCCCCGTCCCTTCTCTCTCTCTCTCTGTCTTCCTCTCTCTCCCCTCTCTCTTTTCATCTCCCTCGTTATCTCCATGTCTCTCTTTTTCTTTCCCTATTACACCCTCTATCATTTTCTTACTCTCACTCTTTTCATTTTTTTCTCTGTCCTTCCTTGCACTATCTCTAATCCTCTCCCTCCCTCTCTTTCACCCTCTCCCTCCCCCAAAAATTGTTGTAATTTTTTTATACTGCTTTTCTGTAATTTGTTAATTTTGAATGAATGTAAGAATGCAAGTTTATTTCATGTAGTTACATAAATCAGGGTGTGGAGTGTATGGACAAGAGATAGTTTGTTATTTATTTATATAATCGTTTAATTATGTCTTCATGGTTATTATCCTCATTAACAAATGCTGATTGACTGTGACTGAGTGAAAGCTGTATGATGAAGGGCAGAATGTCAGACGGGCCTGCGTGCCCAATTCTTAACCCTTTGAAAATAAAGTATGTTCGTTCGTTAGTTCGTTCGTTCGTTCTTCTTTCGTCTTTCTCTCCATATCTCTCTCCTTGTCTCTATTTCTCTCTCTCTCTCTGTTTCTCTCTCTCTCTCTCTGTTTCTCTCTCTCTCTCTCTGTTTCTCTCTCATTCTTTTTGTATTCTACCCTCTTTCTCTTTCTTCCTCTGACGCTTTCTCCTTCTCTTTTTCTTTCTCCATTTCTCTCTCCATATCCTTCCTTCTCTCCCTCCTCCCAAATTCCCCGTAAGTGTTACTCGTACAAAATATGTAGTGAAGGTAATCTTTATACCATTTGTTGTACCATATGACTGTCACACTCTTGTTATACCATATGTCTGTAGCACCCTTGTTATACCATATGTCTGTAGCACCCTTGTTGTACCATATGTCTGTCACACTCTTGTTATACCATATGTCTGTAGCACCCTTGTTATACCATATGTCTGTCATACCCTTGTTATACCATATGTCTGTAGCACCCTTGTTATACCATATGTCTTTCATACCCTTGTTACAACATATGTCTGTCACACTTTTTTATACCATATGTCTGTCACACCCTTTTTATACCATATGTCTGTCAAATTCACTTAGTTATAAATAATCTCTTTCTTGGCATAGTTGTCAGTCTGTATATGTGTTTGTCTTCATATCTGTTTTTCTGTCTGTTTATCAATTTGACCTTCTCAAGGTACATATGTCTGATGGGGTGGATTCCAGTAATTTTTCAGCTTTCTGTCTGCTTACTTGTTTGCTGGATTGTCTGATCGCTTGCCTATCTGCCTCCATAACTTGACAGCCTGTTTGCTGAATTGTCTGATCGCCTGCCTGTCTGCCTCCAAAACTTGACAGCCTGTTTGACTACCGACATGGTTGTTTGATATTCACAGTCAGAAGCGTCTTAATTCTGTAAAACCTTGTACGTGGTGCCCAGTCGAATCCAGTCTCTTACCTTTTCTCATACCTGACGCAGGTGTGTGGCTGTACATCTCAGGTACATGGATGGATGACGTAGAAACCTCACCAGAAAGAACGAGGATCACAGAACCTCATTAATGAAGAACCGGCATCCTATAAAACTCTAAACTTTCAGGAAGATATAAATCAGACGCAGCAAAACCACAGAAACTAGAAAAGTACTATAGCCACAGAGATTAGAAAATGTTATAGCCACCTAAACTAGAAAAATATTTCGCAATATCACAAGCCACTTCGATGGATAGAAAAGACGACGTGATCACTGAGCTTAATCTACTTTGATTAAGAACCGGTATGTTAATAATCATATTCCACTGGTTAGAAGAAATGGACACAAACTGTTGCGATTTACGTGAAGATTTTCACATCTTACAAGATTTGGTGTAGAACACAGATTACTATTACTTGGAGATCACTCATAGAAAACATTTAAAATGGAGGGAAAGGAGGCGATGCCTATAAAGCACATGGCAAATGTTTAGGAAGATAGAAAACACAGCTTTATCATAGGAATTCTAGGGGCGAGAATCTGTCGACGGAGCAGAAGTACAGGCCCTTTGTTTACTGTCTGGTCTTTCGCTATGATATATAGTGGGCGGTGTCTGGGTGGAAGTGAGGGGAGGGGATAGAGACAGAGAATAGATGATGATAAATAATGCGATAGTGAGCTCAGGTGATGGTGTAATTACTCTTGATGAGTGGTTCTCAACCTTTTCTTGCCTGTAGCCCCCTTTCATACCAAGCCATATGCCTAGCGCCACCCAAAACTGTTTTCACTCTCCTGCTTCTTATGTTACTTGCTTCTCCCTCTTCTGTCACCGATCCGGCCCCACCCCCTGGATATTTTCATTTCCCCCCCCCCCCCGGAAGGGCGATAACGCCCATTTTGAAAATCACTCGCCTAGGTTCTGATTATCTTACCATTACGTTAGTAAGATAATGGTATAGTCAGCTTAGATATTGATATTTATAACTACGTTAGTAAGATAATGGTATAGTCAGCTTAGATACTGATGTGTGTAACTACGTTAGTAAGATAATGGTACAGATAACTCAGATACTGGTGTATGTAGCTACGTAAGTAAGATAATGGTATAGTCAGCTTAGATATTGATGTATGTAACTACGTCAGTAAGATAATGGTACAGATAGCTCAGATACTGATGCTACCTCAGCAAAATAATGCTATAGATAGCTCAGGTACTGATATATGTAGCTACGTCAGTAAGATAATGGTATAGTCAGCTTAAATATTGATGTAGATAACTATATGAATGTAGTCATTATTTATTGGTGTAGCACAGAATTGGTATCTGGTTCTGTTAGTTCAGACACTGATGAGTTCAGGTATAGATGTAACTAGTTTAGTTTAGATAAAGATGTAGATAACTTTATTGATGTGGTTGGCTCGTATATTGTGGTATAATCTTTACATCATGATGCGGTTAAATTATTGTTGTGTCTAGTTTAACTATTGATTTTCTCGCCTGGAGATACTGGCATTGTTAATGTAGACACTGAAGTATTAGTTTTAGATATTGTTGCGGTTAGTTTTTGATATTGTTGCTTTTAGTGCAGCTAGTTTTAGATGCTGTTGCATATAGTTTTTTTATATTGTTGCTGTTAGTACCGTTAGTTTTAGATGCTGTTGCAGTTAGTGTTAGATATTGTTTGTAGTTAGTATCAGATATTGCTTTAGCTAGTTTCAGATATTGTTGTAGCTAGTTTCAGATATTGTTGAAGTTAGTTTTAGATATTGATGTTAGATACCCACAAGTTTGTTCTAGAAATGTATGTAAAGGATAAAGTCAGCCACACCATATCTGAGACCAAAGGCACCTGCTCGGGAAGATGGTCTTGTCCACATATTTTCCTTGACCAGTTGACACACTAGAGGCCTGCTCGCCAGTTCTTCGACAGGTCCAGAAGAAGCCAGAGGCCCACTTCTGCTTGGAGACCCGCCGCCTCTGCAGCCGAATAGGTCTTTGTGTAGTTAATTTGCATATTTGATTGACATGAGCTAGTGGATGTACTAATATGGTTAATTCTGATACTGATGAAGGTAGTGTTAGACTCTGAAGTAGTTAGTTTATTATTAATGTGACAGAGAAGAATCCGGTTTAGATATTAATGTAGTTATCCAAGGTATCCATTTAGTTAGATAGATAGAACGAATGTCACTGTGGCTAGTTTATCTTAAAGAGATAAGGTTTGCTCACTAACATGTGACAATAAATCTGTAACTGTCAAACTTCTTGCCCTGTGTATATGTTTGGCTCGGAAGAGTCCGTCTTACCTAATGCTGTCAAACCTTTTGTTTTCTATGTATGTGTGATTCGAGAGAGTCAGTGTTACCTGTTGCTGTCAAACCTTTTGTTTTGTATGTGTGTGTGCGTGCGTGTGTGATTAGAGAGTGTCAATGTATCTTATTTCTGTCAAATCTTTCGTTGTGTGTGTGTGTATGAGTGTGATTCAGACAGTCAGGGTTACTGATTGGTGTAAAACCTTTTGTTTTGTGTGCGTGTGTGTGTGAGCGTGAGGGTGACTCAGAGAGTCAGGATTACCTATTGCTGTCAAACAGTTGACTTTGTGTGTGTGAGTGAGAGAAACAGAGCGATAGTGAGAGAAACAGAGCGATAGCGAGAGAGAGAGAGCGAGAGAGAGAGCGATAGAGACAGCGAGAGCGAGAGAGAGACAGCGAGAGAGACAGAGCGATAGAGAGAGAGACAGTGCGAGAGCGAGAGAGACAGAGAGAGAGAGCGAGAGAGACATAGAGAGAGCGAGAGAGACAGAGAGAGAGCGAGAGAGACAGAGCGATAGAGAGAGACAGAGCGAGAGCGAGAGAGACAGCGAGAGAGAGAGAGAGTCAGAGGCCAGGGAAGTAAACCCTGACAGCAAACCTTTAGGAGTGGGCCCTAACTGAGTAGATGGAAAAGTTCTTTCTTATCCATTTTGACAAGCCTCTCTAACTATGGTAGATATGTGGATATATGGATATAGTCTTCAAGTTTGATGAGTAGCAGTCTGGATATATGGATTGTCGTTAAACCTGTCAAATAATCAGTCTAGATATATGGATAAATTCTTTAATCTTGTCTGCTAGCAGTCTGAGTATACAGATTAAGTCTAGCAGTCTGGACATATAGATTAAGTTTTTAATCTTGTCAAATACTCAATCCGAAGTTTTGGATAACGTCTTTAATCTTGTCATCTAATCACCTGAGTCTAATTACGGATAACCCTACCCCTTCTCCTCCGCATAAATTGCTCAGAGAAGTCAGCAAAGTAGATTCTGACAGAACAGGCTATCTGCAGGTAAACTCAGGCTTCTTGTAAATGTCTGGACTTCTTAAAAACATATAGACTACAGGTAAACATAGACTACTGTCAAGACTTACGTCTTGCAAAAGAATGATCTTCTCAAAAACTTGTAGACTACAGGTAAACATACACTACTACCAGAACTTAAGTTTTGTAAAAGAATGATCTTCTTAAAAACATGTAGACTACAGGTAAACATAGACTACTGTCAAGACTTACGTCTTGTAAAAGAATGATCTTCTTAAAAACATGTAGACTACAGGTAAACATAGACTACTGTCAAGACTTACGTCTTGTAAAAGAATGATCTTCTTAAAAACATGTAGACTACAGGTAAACATAGACTACTGTCAAGACTTACGTCTTGTAAAAGAATGATCTTCTTAAAAACATGTAGACGACAGGTAAACATAGACTACTGCCAGGACGTAACTTCACAACCATGTGCTGAGAAAAACCAGTAAAGTAAGAGAACAGTTTTTTAGGATTAGACCTCGAAAAAATCGTAGACAAAGCACTTTAGTGCGACGTGAGAGAAAGAAAAATCACAAGAGAATCTTTGTTGCACTGTTCTCTCGTGACTTGACGGGTGCTCGTCCTATCGGAGTCCATGGTTCGAATCCCAGATAATTCTCTTGTGAAGTTTCTTTCTCTCACGTATCACTAAAATGCTCTGTCTATGATGTTTTTTTCGAAGTCTAATTCTACAGAACTGTGTTCCCTTACTTTACCGTAAGAAAGCCTAGTTATTTCCTATTGACAAAAATCATTTGTTACTGGGAAAAACAGAGTTCTGTGCTGGTGTAGTTAAGTTGCATGTTACTCCAACAGGTGCACACACTCCTTAAAAGATTCAGGTAACACGTGTTATATATGGCATGAAGACAGGTAATCTGATCATACCTGGATCTGGTGCCTAATAAATCAAGAGCCAGCCCGCGAACATAAGACCATGCCCAGAGTTTGTTCATTACGATCCTGCGAACATCAATATCGGGGTTGGATTTCTGTCAGTAGACGTACTCCACTCATGTGAAACAGATACTCCACCCACGTGGAACAGATACTCCACCCCATTTGTTTTTTAAATAAATGCTTCTCATTTTATCTTGCACTCTTTTCTTTCATTATAGCTCGCCAACTAATTATAAACGAGCAAGCTATCAATGCGATAAAGGGAAAGGTTACCTGGAAGGTAGGGTTATACAGAAGTGTTTACTTTGTTGCCAGTGTGAATTTAAAGAGAAAAAAATGTATTGTTCCTTTGTCTTATGTTGCAGAACTTCCCGTCGGGTAGGCTGGACATCTGGACATCTTTAGCCTCACTCTCGTCTTTTTAGTACAGCAGCACCAAGCTTATCCGTGATCACATCTTGTCTGTGACATGACCACACCTGTGATCACATCTTGTCTGTGACATGACCACACCTGTGATCACATCTTGTCTGTGTCATGATCGCACCTGTGATCACATCCTGTCTGTGACGTGACCGCACCTGTGATCACATCTTGTCTGTGTCATGGTCGCACCTGTGATCACATCTTGTCTGTGACGTGACCACACCTGTGATCACATCTTGTCTGTGTCATGATCGCACCTGTGATCACATCTTGTCTGTGACGTGACCGCACCTGTGATCACATCTTGTCTGTGACATGACCACACCTGTGATCACATCTTGTCTGTGTCATGATCGCACCTGTTATCACATCCTGTCTGTGACGTGACCGCACCTGTGATCACATCTTGTCTGTGACGTGACCGCACCTGTGATCACATCTTGTCTGTGACGTGACCACACCTGTGATCACATCTTGTCTGTGTCATGATCGCACCTGTGATCACATCTTGTCTGTGACGTGACCGCACCTGTGATCACATCTTGTCTGTGACGTGACCGCACCTGTGATCACATCTTGCCCGTGACATGACCGTACCTGTGATCACATCTTGTCTGTGGCATGAACTCACTTGTGATCACATCTTGTCTGTGACGTGACCGCACCTGTGATCACATCTTGCCCGTGACATGACCGTACCTGTGATCACATCTTGTCTGTGGCATGAACTCACCTGTGATCACATCTTGTCTGTGACATGACCGCACCTGTGATCACATCTTGTCTGTGACATGGCCGCACCTGTGATCACATCTTGTCTGTGACATGAACTCACCTGTGATCACATCATGTCTGTGACATGACCGCACTTGTGATCACATCTTGCCCGTGACATGACCGCACATGTGATCACATCTTGTCTGTGACATGACCTCACCTGTTATCACATCTTGTTTGTGACATGACCACACTTGTGATCACATCTTGTCTGTGACGTGACCGCACCTGTGATCATATCTTGTCTGTGACATGTACTATCTGTATCATGACTTGACTGTGCCATGACTAGACTAGTTATGACTTGTCTATGTCACGGTTACATCTGTGACTATTCTGTTATTACTTGGCAAATTTCTTCGCAGTTGACAGAAAAATGTGCCCGAAAACAAGCAAAGAAACTACATCGCCTGCATTATTTCATTCTTTTATACTATGAGTAAGTTTTTTATTTAAAATTTTACTTACACACATCTTTGGTAAACTACATAATATATACAAACCATGTGATGTTGAATGTTTGCGACAGGAGAGATGAAAGCTGAGAGATTGAATGTCAAATGTCAGTCTGGTCTGTGTGCCCAGTCCTTTAGGCGTCGAAAATGAGATTCATTCGTTTTTTTATCTGTTCATTTGTTCATATATGGTCTTTTTTATCTGTCCATTCGTTCAAATATGGTCTTTTCTATCTGTTCATTCGTTCATATATGGTCTTTTTTATCTGTTCATTCGTTCATATATGGTCTTTTTTATCTGTTCATTCGTTCATATATGGTCTTTTTTATCTGTTCATTCGTTCATATATGGTCTTTTTTATCTGTTAATTCGTTCATGTATGGTCTTTTTTATCTGTTCATTCGTTCATGTATGATCTTTTTTATCTGTTAATTCGTTCATATATGGTCTTTTTTATCTGTTCATTCGTTCATATATGGTCTTTTTTATCTGTTCATTCGTTCGTATATGGGCTTTTTTGTAGTGAGTCTGGACCTGTCTGTTCTTTGTGCTGTGGACAACTGTGAAATAATAGGGTAATCTTTGGGTGACACAGACTTTGCTGTGTATATGACACTCGTTAGCTGGGCCGTGTCGACATAAGTTGTGCTGATTCGCGTACAATAATAATATAATCAGCACTTCTAGAATAAGCACACATTGTACCGTTTCATCGATATATTTGTATACGTTTGTGCTGAAAATTTGGCACATGGCCTGTTTATTACAATGTATTGTAGCATTTGTGTGTAGCATATTACAGACTACGCGCTGAAGGAAATTGATAAAATCTACAGAGAGAAGAGAAAATTAGATGATATAAAAGAGCAAAAGAAAAGTAGAAGGAGGCCGATGATGATTCATATATTCCAGCTTTTTATTTTATTTTTCCTGCGGTCATAAAATGTACGGGACGTAAGTTTCTCGATATTTTCCTGTGATCGATAACCGGAAGTAGAAATTCAGATTCGCTTCTAGCAGATTCGAGTCCCTGTATATCGAAGTTTTAACTATATTTCGTGAATATCAGGGTCGACTTCCATCTTGCTCTTCGAGAGTTGAGGTTACTGGACTAGTTACACACATAATTCCAGCTCTCACTCTCACCTGCTGGATTAGTTACACACTGTTCCAGACATACTTCTCATCCAGGCTCTTCAAAACCTCACGTTGATGACAACTGGTACAGATAGTCAAGTAAATTCTGGGTAACTGTGACTTGGAATATTTATTGATGGAATGATGATAATGCTGATGAAAATAACATTAAATTCGACTGCCGGCTGGTTATCCCTGCCATGTGGCCAGTCCATTCATACGTACAACTAAAATGTTCATCTGTTCCACGAAAACATCACACAGCTCGACAAAATACGTCCACACAGTTACACGTTCAAACCAAGACTAAAACTCTACGGACTCAGCATTGCCCCTACAATTTCCTGTCACGTGTTTTGCAGCCCACGTGACCTTCTCGAAGGATCTCAACAGGAGAAAATTGAAAAGGAAAAACCTATAATAATCCCCTTACTATCATTGTTACACGAATACTGCTATATATTTCTGATAGGACATTTTTGTCTATGATAGGGCTTTTCGTGGTAGTTTTCGTCTATGATAGGACATTTTGCGGTAAAATTTGTCTATGACTGGACTTTTTGCAGTAATATTTATATATGGCGGGACTTTTTGCAGTAGAATTTGCTCATGATTGCACTTTTTGCGGTAGAAGTTGGACTTTCATATGATCAAAACTTGCCTGTGTTCAGGACATCTTTTGTGGTCATTTATGTTTTGTGGTCACTTATGTTTGTGGTCACTTATGTTTGTGGTCACTTCGTGTTCGCGATCATATGATCTTTGAGATAGATGAGATTTCTCAGGTGAAGAGAAAAAAAAAAGTCGAGACGAATTTATTGTTTCTCATTTTTTCCCCCCTGAAATCTTCGCATTTTTTTTTAATCCTTCGTACATTCTTATCTTTCATCTTCTTATTTATCTGATCCTCAAACAAATACCACTCCTCCCAGCCTGACTTTCCTTGTATAAATACCGCCTCACACCCGCCTGTTTATCTCTTCTTTATCATTGACATGTTTCTCCCATGTATTGACAAGACCACCCCTCGGCAGATGAGGGAGGGAGGATCTACCCCAGCTCTGGCAAGTTCTGACCTCCCTGCATGAATGGATTACGCGTAGGCCAGAAGGACGGCTCCTGGTGGCGTGGAATATCACACACAGAGCTTTCTATACAAGAGTTCTCTCCCTGAGGGAAGGAGTTGGGCAGAGCCAAGATAATAGAACAGGATAGTTAATCTCGTTTATATTCAAACACATGTACATACGCACATACGCATATATATATATATGAGATAAGCAATTTTTGGATAGGAATTCTTTCCATATTTTTTATAAAAGTAATTTGATAAGAGGAGAAAGAGAAGAACTGGGGAGGAGGGATGGGTGATAGGAGGTGCCTAGACGTGGCCATTCATTACATCCTTTATGACCTTTTATTGGTGTTTATAAATGGCAACGGGATTATGGGATCAAACGGTATGTGGGTATGATATGTAGATGGTAATATGGATTACAGAGAGAAGAATGTGTGGATTGTAAGTCTGGCTGTAGTTGATGATATGAATTATAGACATAAGAATGTGTGGATTGTATATCTAGCTGTAGCTAATGATATGAACTACAAACAGAAGAATGTGTGAATTGTAAGTATAAGTAATGATGTGAACTATAGACAGAAGAGTGTGTGGAATGTAACTATGGCTGATGATGTGAACTATAGACAGAAGAGAGTGTGGAATGTAAGTATGGCTGATGATGTGAACTATAGACAGAAGAGAGTGTGGAATGTAAGTATGGCTGATGGAAAGGAATCTAGAGAAAATCTGTGAATATACAGAACTCAAGATAAACATCATTTAGCGCGTTCTCTAACTTCTCTCTTATCATCGCACGTCCAACAAATTTTGACCGTCCTTTTCTTCAGATTTGTTCTGAAGCTTTTTTCTGAGGACCTTTTCTTTTTTTTATGGCCAAGTAATTTACTGCATTTAATCCACAGTCACATCTCTGTTGCTTCCATTTTCGTAGTCATCTTTTTATTACTTGTAAACCATTATGAGAATTAATGGAAAAAATGGGATTTCCAGCATATATGCAACACTTAATATCACTGCTGCATCTAGACTAACAGCTAGTAGTAAGAATAAATGTTGAAACAACAAACCGGCTTGACATAAAACAAGATGTCCATCAGGGGTGCATACTGTCGCCTTACTTATTTAACTTGTATACTGAAAGTATAATGAAGAATGTTAGAGATGATGTAGACAAAGAATATTACCATCTAATATAAACTAGAGATTATGAAATGCCAGAGATTAGATATGCTGATGACACAGTATTACTGTCCACAACACAAAAAAGAATGGAACAACTATGTCAGTCCGTAAGAATAGTGAAGAGCAAAACCTTTATCTTAATGCAAAGAAAACTAAACTGATGGCAACTGACAAAACAAACAAGGCAGATGAAATATATATCAATGAAGAAAAATTGGAAGAGTTAGAGAGTTTTGAATACAGGGATCATAGCGAAAGTCATGAATATTTTTTTTAATCAGAATTTATACATAGAGAAAATATAAAACTCTAGCCTGCATCTTTTTCTTCACTTTTCAACATAATCTCCATTCCTCTGGTAGAATTCCGTTCCAGCTGACCTAAGGCACAGACGCACTGCAATCTTGACGTTCTCTCCTGTGTTGTAGTGATGGCCTCGCATTTGTTCTTTCACAAAACCGAAAAGATGGTAATCACTGGGTGCCAGGTCAGGGCTATAGGCTATAGAAGAATTCCCCAACCTATTTTCTGAATTTCCTCAGTTGTCTGGCGAGCAGAGTTTTTCTCACAGCTTTGTGATCTTTAGTCAACAAACGTGGGACCCAGCGGGCACAAATTTTTCTATAGCCTGGGGTTTCAATCATTTCCTGCGCTGCATTGTGTCCTATTCCAAGATTTACAGCTATTTCAGAAACTATGTCACATCTGTCTTGTTTAATGATGTCATCAACCCTTCCCACGTTGCGTTCAGTGGAGGCAGTTCAAGGGCGACCGCTGCGAGGCATATCTTGGATGCTTGTGTTTCCATCTTTGAAATGTTTCACCCACCT
Source organism: Achatina immaculata (assembly GCA_009760885.1). Classification (NCBI taxonomy): domain Eukaryota; kingdom Metazoa; phylum Mollusca; class Gastropoda; order Stylommatophora; family Achatinidae; genus Lissachatina; species Lissachatina immaculata. The sequence continues at coordinate 313,670 of CM019692.1, forward strand.
CCTAACACTGATAGCATACACACATCTCCATAAGCAAGTTGAAGTCTTTGGTGAATTTCAGCAGCGGGGATTTCATCTTTAACGAGGAACTCAATAACAGTATGTTGACGAAACGAAACTCCAGCACCCGCCATTTTATTTATGCTCCGCGTGGTCACGTGACAAATAATGGTCATGCCATGTAACCTCTACATGAAATCCAAACGATGCAAATTAAGGTCATACATTTATATTTTCTCAGTCTATAAATTCTGATTTTTAAAAAATCTTTACTCACGATTTTCTGTATGACCCTAGTATCTTGGATCATTACTAACTAATAATGGAGATACAATGAGGGAAATTAAAAGGAGGACATCTGTCGCTCTTCAAAAAATAAAACAACTAAAGAATCTGTGGAGAGGAACAGACAGAACCACAAAAATAAGATTTTTAAGGGCATGCATCTTTCCCATTGCAACATATTACTGTGAGACCTGGACACTTAACAAAACAACTGAGAAACACATAAATGCCTTTGAATGTAAATGCTACAGAAGAGTTCTTCAAATATTATAGGCACAAAAAGGAACAAATATATCCATACTACAACAGCTTAATATTGAAGAAGGCTGGCTAGTAAAGAGGATTAAAGAGAGAAAACTTAAATATTTTGGTCACATTAAACGTCATGATAGTTTAGAGAAGACCGTCTTGGAAGGGTACATAATGGGGAAAAGTAAGAGAGGAAGACCAAGGCGAAGATGGCTGCAAGACATCGTTGATAATCTGCAAATGGATGTTATCAACAGCATGGCACCTTGCTTACAACCGAGAGGCTTACAGGAGAGCTGCTAGGGAGGCAAAGTTCCGCAGGGGACATACAAATGATTGACTCTAAATCTCTTTTATTCCTCCCTCAAATAATCTTGCTCACTATTTTCTGCAAGCTTCTTTCACTTTCTGCTGTTAGAACAGTGCCAGGTGTTGACCTGGAAATCTTAATCCTCTGTGGGTGGACAAGAAAGATCTATTGCTTAGATTAAAGAAAACAGCATAGTTATCTAGTTGTACAAACTAACAATAAGGGTCACGGAACTACTCATTCATTCATTCATTCATTCATTCATTCATTCATTTTCATGTCCCTGCGGAACTTTGCCTCTCTAACAGATCTCATGTAGGCCTCTCGGTTGTGAGCAAGATGTCCTGCTGCTGATGCATCCATTTGCAGATCATCAACGATGTCTTGCAGCCATCTTCGCCTTGGTCTTCCTCTCTTTTTTTTCCCATTTTGTACCCTTCCAAGACGGTTTTCTCTAGATTATCATGACGTTTAATGTGTCCAAAATACAGAACTACTAGGTTTCCTAAATATAAATGATAAATTATATACACATATGCATGCGTGCATACATACATACATATATATATATATATATATGGCAAGGTGCCATATATATGCATACATACATACATACATACATACATATATACATACATACATAAGTACGTACATACATCTATATATTCAGGTACGTCATCTCATAGATCTGTCCTTTATTTTTCTTTTTTTTTTGTGCTTTTGTCAGTGCAGGTAAAAGTGCGTTGAACGAGTTGGCCAAAATGAGTGAAAGAAAACAGACAGGTGTAAAACCAGACTGACAGGACATTAGTTGGTATGCCACAGGTTTAAAACTTGCTTATATTTATATATCTGGGTTAAAACCCTCTATTTCCGGGTATAAAGAAGGGATCGTATTCAGAGTTAGCTCCCTTCGTTTTAGATAAGATGAGCAGCGAAAAGTGCTTGCAACAACGAGTGAGCAAGCTTTAGTTTTCCACAGGTCGGACACGCTTAGGTAAAGTTAATCTTGCACTTTCTCGTAAAGATGCACGGAGATGCAATCCCAGACAAAGAAACCACACTCAGATCCGGGGTAGTGACATAATCCAGTCAGTCCTGATGAAATGGGAACCTGATCTTTGTTTTAAGGCAGAAAGTGCAGGTAAGCTGGCATCTCACCTGTGAAGGCTAAGCTCTCTAGAAGTCAGAGATTTTACTTCATTCTGAGTGGCGACTGATTGACAATCAGCAAGCTATAGCTGACATGGTAACGTCAGGATTGACTAATCATAGCTGACATGGTAACGTCAGGGTTGACTAATCATAGCTGACATGGTAACGTCAGGGTTGAGTAATGATAGCTGACTTGATAACGTCAGGGTTGACTAATCGTACTGACATGGTAACGTCAGGGTTGACTAATCATAGCTGACCAAGACCCTGCCCAACCTCTCCGTTGGTGTGTAGGTAACAGGCCCAGCCGTGGTCCTTGTTGCGGTACAGAAGTACTGCACACTGCCTGCTTTTCAGATCCACTTGGAGACTGAAAAAATAGCCGCCATACCTACTCCCAATCCGACACGATGCTGGGCCTCAACATCCTGATCGCATCAGCAGGAAAGAACACCAGGTCGAAGCTCCAGGGAAATAAAGCAATAACAGCAACAACAACAACACTTCATTGATATATAATATTTAAACAGAGCTTTCCTAACATAGAACATTTCCTTAACATATAACATTTCCCTAACATAGAACATTTCACAACTAAATGACTTTAAAGTATTACCAGTTTACGAATTTTCATAATTTATTTTTTGTGGGCTCTTAGAGAAAGCTGACAAATTGGTTTGGGGGTTGGGGGGGGGGCAGTTTATCTGATATGCACGTCACATCTTATTTTCTCTTAATGAATCACGTGATAAAATTATCAGCTATAATCAGCACTTCTAGAATAAGCACACATTGTACCGTTTCATCGATATATTTGTATACGTTTGTGCTGAAAATTTGGCACATGGCCTGTTTATTACAATGTATTGTAGCATTTGTGTGTAGCATATTACAGACTACGCGCTGAAGGAAATTGATAAAATCTACAGAGAGAAGAGAAAATTAGATGATATAAAAGAGCAAAAGAAAAGTAGAAGGAGGCCGATGATGATTCATATATTCCAGCTTTTTATTTTATTTTTCCTGCGGTCATAAAATGTACGGGACGTAAGTTTCTCGATATTTTCCTGTGATCGATAACCGGAAGTAGAAATTCAGATTCGCTTCTAGCAGATTCGAGTCCCTGTATATCGAAGTTTTAACTATATTTGTATCACAAAATGTAATCGGTGTCGAATTTTTCACGCCGGTTTTATTTTTCACGTCTCTAATTATTCCACTTCGCATTTTTTAATAGGCTGTAGTTTGCCGAATACTCGTTCTGATATTCGACTACGAAATGCAGAAAATGACAACCATTAGATTCCATAATCAGATAAGGAAGTCGATACGTCGAGCTGGGAATCGATTTTAGGGTCCCATGTCTTGGCAGGAAAGCAACTAGAATCATAACGTGCATTCAGATAGGAGTTTAGTGGGGGAGGATGTGTGGGAGGTGTGGGGGTGGGGGGGGGCAGCCAGGGTGTAAGCATTGATGTGAGGGACGGTATACGATGTAGATTACCCCTCACAATTCATGCATGTGGGAATACAAAATGAAAGGGCAATAGAGATCACCAGGGGATGCAATTTTTTTATTTTGATTATTGTGTAGGATTTATCGTTCCTGTCTACAGCAGAACTTTTTTTTTCTGTTTTTTAAAAATAGTTTTATGTTTATATTTCCGTGCTTACTGCATTTTTTTATGTCTCATCGATAATATATGTCTGCTTTTTTTCTTATTTATATTTTGTTTTCTTACGATGTTTTGTTTATTTATTTCTTTTTATATTTCTAACACAAACCCACTTTCTTTCTTTCTTTCTGTCTTTCTTTCTTTCTGTCTTCCGTTCTTTATTGTAATTGTTCTGCCTTCTTATTAAACAATCATTCTTAGGCATATTCATGGATTCAACGTAATTTCGGTACAGGCCCACTCACATACATACACAATTATATATACATATGAACACGATAATACATTTATATAAAGATACGCTTAAATGTTAGCTTAAATGACAGTTGTTTTCATATCCTTCCGCCACGAACTCTTGACGCGGACTTATTTTGGTGGGAGTTAACATGATAGTTTCTTTCATACACTGACAACCATGAGTTAAGTTTATTTTAATATGCGTCGCTTTGCAAGCAGATTCTTTTTTCACGGAGTTCCTCGTAAAATGTGTGTCAGGTGCCTATTTCCACAGATTCATGTACTAGGATCTGGCCGAGAGCAGATCTCCTATATACAGTCCCTGCCTGAGAGACATCTAAGCGACCTACAGGGCAATGTCCGCTGGTATGTTCTACACATTTCCTTTCTCAAAATCTGCACCAAAATATCCAGAGCTTTAGTCAGTCCACGGGTCAGTCTCGTGCTAGCAGAAGAAAGTGATGTTTTTACATTAAAACAGTGTTTCTAAAAGGGGCGCCATCACCCCCCGCCCCAAAAAAGTGTTGGGAAAATCCCGATGGGGGGAGAGAGCAGAGCGAGTGGAAGGCACACCAGAACCAACTGAACGAAAAAATAAAAGATTTTAAGGGGCGCTAGGAATGTACCTTTGGAGGATGGGGGTCGGTAGCCAGAAAAAGTCTGGGAATCACTGATCTAGAATTTTCTAGGTTTAGTGTCTTATGTGTAAACCGAAGTAGCATATCTTCTCTCACCCATTCAGAGACCAACACGAGAAACCGACCACAGATATCTTATACTTTCTAGATTCCGTCGGTAACTTCAGAAACCAAATAGAGCAGATACACGCCTGAAAGATCTTTGCTTTCAGTGACTGCCTCTCAGGTTGTTCTGCTAATGTTCTATGCAACATAACTTTACTTCAGACAAATGTTAACTTTGATGTTAACATTCTGAGTAAGTAAAATCTGCTCAGTACATTTCATGGTTTGGACAAAGACAACCATTCTCAACCTAGTGAAACAGCCAGATAGTGAAGGCTGCCATGATGTAGACGGAGCTACGGAATCATGGCATGTAAAGCTAAATAAAGGCAAAAAAGAGAAACCACATATAAAGAAAGGCAATAAAAGAAACGAAAGAAGACCTGTGAAATGGTCCTGAAAATCTAGAACCAGTTTTATCGCCGCCATTATCGCACGTATCCTGGGATAGTGTGCGGCAGTACTGTCTCTAACGAAATACCTCAGGTCCTAAATGAAGCGAGCACAGGTCAGTAGGAGGCGCTTTAAAACCTCTAGGCCCCCGCTGCTTTTGTGGGTAAGACAAAATCCAAATATAGCGAAGCCACAATGAAAATACTTTAATAAGGCTACAGGAAACCAGAGGGCTAAGATAGAAACAGACACAAACTGAAAGACTTGAATAAATGTCCTAATAGAGAAACTTTGACCAGCAGAGCATTTCATGAGCCACAAGTGATGCCAGATTGTGCCCTAAAAGGGCAGCTTCGTCCAGCAGGGCCTTCCTTGAGGTACAGGTGATGCCAGATTGTTGTTAAGACACCGTTGGCAAAACAGATTAGACCTTGCAGCATGTCAGAGTACGTTCAGTCAGTCAGTCATTTGCATGTCCCTTGCGGAACTTTACGTCCCTAACAGCGCTCCTGTAGGCCTCTCGGTTGTGAGCAAGATGCCCTGCTGCTGATGCATCCATTTGCAAATTATCAACGATGTCTTGCAACCATCTTCGCCTTGGTCTTCCTCTCTTTCTCATAGTTTTTTTTTTTTCAAAGTGCCTTATTAAGTGAAAAAAATTCACGGGAAGATTGAAAATCAACTCTTAGAAACAAATGAACTGAATGGCTGAGTGAAGACACAGTCAACTCTTAGAAACAACTGAACGGAATGGCTGAGTGAAGACACAGTCAATACTTAGAAACAACTGAACGGAATGGCTGAATCGAGACACAGTCGACACTTAGAAACAACTGAACTAAATGACTGAATGAAGACACTGTAACTTTTTGTCAGATCACGCTGCTAAACTCGAAGGAATTTGGAGGTGGGGAGGGGGGAAGATAGCCATAACAGATCTTTAGCACATGAGCTGATGGAGACCTTACATTTGTAGGAAAGCATGATCATCGATTCTTAACAGCATGATATTAGCTGCTGCTGCTGCTGCTGTTGCTGCTGCTGCTGCTGCTGCTGCTGATGATGATGATGATGATGATAATGATGATGATGAAAAATTATATTATCCTACAGTTCTCTTCTTTCATTTATTTCATCTTCTTTTACCAATAATTGTCTTTTTCTTCATTTCAAACTTTCATCAAAATCCGTCCTACTTATAACATTTTTTTCAGATATCTCTGTCTTCATTTCTCTAATGTAGTAATCTAACATTATCTTCTACCATCTTTCGTTCAGTAATATACGGGCAACGGTGACCTTCTTTCTTTCAGTAATCTACAAGTAATAATGATCTTCTTTCTTTCATCGGTCGCCTTCAAAGTAGCGCTGACCTCTTTTCTCAAATATTTGCAATTAAGAGCTGCCTTGTACCTTTTAGTAATCTGCCCGTAATGTCTGTCATGTTTGTCATGTTCCAACAAGAAAATTTACCGTATTCCTCCTAGTAATCTGTCGTTACAAGAAAATTTACCGTATTCCTCCTAGTAATCTGTCGTTACAAGAAAATTTACCGTATTCCTCCTAATAATCTATTGTTGTCTTGTCTTGTCCTTCCTCTTTTACTGTTAGGTGTAGAGGTGAAGTGCAATTGTCTCCCAATGGCTCGCCTGTTGGCTTCGTACATTGAGATGTTCAGGGACTCTGCTATACCATCGGTCCATCGTTTGCATGGGCGGCCCCTTCCTCTGCCTTTGTGTGGTCTGTAAAACATTGCTTTCTGTGGTACATGTTCTGTTGGTAGTCGTGACACTGAACCATTTTATTTGCTGTTTTTTAATATAGTTCAGAAAGGGTTCAACTCCTCCTTTATTTCTAATGACATCATTTCATCATTATTTCAATCTGTCGTTAAAAGAAAATTTACCGTAATCTTTCTAGTAATCTGTCGTTAAAAGAAAATTTACCGTGTTCCTTCAAGTAATCTTCCATTAAAAGAAAATTTACCGTACTTCTAGTAATCTGTCGTTAAAAGAAAATTTACCTTGTTCCTTCAAGCAATCTTCTGTTAAAAGAACATTTACCGTATTCCTTCTAGTAATCTGTCGTTAAAAGAAAATTTACCGTATTCCTTCTAGTAATCTATCTTTAAAGTCCACCTTCTTTACCGCAGTATATATTTCAACAGTGGTTTGCTTTCCGAGAATTCCGCAGGTCAATTTTAAGTGTAATTCTCACCTGAATAAATCGTTTATCTAGTCTCATAATCTAGTCTGTCAACATTTATATTCTCTCTCTCTCCCCCCCCCCCTCTCTCTCTCTCTCACACACACACACACACACACCATAAACATACATGTACTCTAAACTGTGGTATGTTTCTCCGACTATCTCTCTTATGTTTCTCCGACTATCTCTCTTATGTTTCTCCGACAATCTTTCTTATGTTTCTCCTACTATCTCTCTTATGTTTCTCCTACTATCTCTCTTATGTTTCTCCGACTATCTCTGTTATGGTTCTCCGACTATCTCTCTTATGTTCATCCTACTATCTCTCTTATGTTTCTGCGACCATCTCTCTTATATTTCTCCAGTTATCTCTCTTATTTTCCTCTGACTATCTCTCTTATGTTCCTCCGACTATCTCTCTTATGTTCCTCCGACTATCTCTCTTATGTTCCTCCAACCATCTCTCATTGAATTTCGGTCTTCTATCGCCATAGTTTGTTAACTGATCCCGCTGCTAAAGTAATTTAGTTCTCCAGTTTATTTCTGTCAGACGAGGAGCCCTGGTTCGTTCCCCCACTGCTGGGCACTTGCGTTATGATAGCTCTAACTATTACAGGCTTGGAGCAATGGGTACTTAACAGATATTCAAAAATCAATAGCTATGTCTAGGTTAGTTCCCAGGAACTTGTTTCTGGCCTCGGCGTTGGAATGGAAGTTTTAAAAATGGCCTAGAGTGTATCTGTGTAAGACAGACTAGAAGAATTTTGAGATGCTTTTGTTGTGTAGCGTTCAAGACATTGCTAGGGAAAGGGAGGGGGGGGGGATAGCTGGAACTAGTCCAAATGTTTTTCATGGAGGATCTAACAGGATGTTTGCTACAAGAGACTTGCCACGGCATTCTGAGTTGGGGGCGGATAGGTTAAAACTCTCTAAGATCACAGCGCTCAGTGGCCTATCTTTTACATTATGTCACATTTCAGCTGTAGAAGTCTTTCAAAGAGTGAGCAGGAATGGTCGAACTAAGTGAGCAGGAATGGTCGAACTAAGTGAGCAGGAATGGTCGAACTAAGTGAGCAGGAATGGTCGAACTAAGTGAGCAGGAATGGTCGAACTAAGTGAGCAGGAATGGTCGAACTATCATCTTAAGCTGTGACTCCGCCCTCACTGATACGTTGCCTGGGGGACTGGATCCAGGGGGCGGAGAATGGGCGTGTCTTATCTCTATGACATATGTCGATGGTCAGTGTTTTGAACACAAGCATTATAATGTTTTGTTTTGTTTTGTTTTTAATCTGAGACCAAACGATTACAACAGGGGCTTTGATCTGGGGATGCTGGTCCACCACGACGGGATCGTTCTTATAACAAAGGGAGTCAGTGGACATGATTTCTTAGAACAAAGGGAGTCAGTGGACATGATTTCTTAGAACAAAGGGAGTCAGTGGACATGGTTTCTTAGAACAAAGGGAGTCAGTGGACATGGTTTATCTATATCTAGTCAGCCGATGAAAAAAAAAGTCAGAAAAGAAACCTGGCGAATTTAACCAAATCTTTAAGAAGAACTTCTCTCAGCGAGTTCGCCAACTTCGTATCATCACACGGACTTCACTTCGATATGTTATTTGCATAATTATCTACAAGTAACGGATTATCATAATTCTACTTGTTTTGCTATATAATTACTAAACCCAGTACTGGGTATACCTGTTTGTGACGGTTGATTTACAAATGTGTGAATAAGAACAATAATATAAATGTTCTGTTCTAGCATGAAATAAGAACAGTAATATAAATATTCTCTTCTAGCATGAAATAAGAACAGTAATATAAATATTCTCTTCTAGCATGAAATAAGAACAGTAGTATAAATATTCTCTTCTAGCATGAAATAAGAACAGTAATATAAATATTCTCTTCTAGCATGAAATAAGAACAGTAATATAAATGTTCTGTTCTAGTATGAAATAAGAACAATAATATAAATGTTCTGTTCTAGCATGAAATAAGAACAGTAATATAAATGTTCTGTTCTAGTATGAAATAAGAACAATAATATAAATGTTCTGTTCTAGCATGAAATAAGAACAATAATATAAATATTCTCTTCTAGCATGAAATAAGAACAGTAATATAAATATTCTCTTCTAGCATGAAATAAGAACAGTAATATAAATATTCTCTTCTAGCATGAAATAAGAACAGTATATAAATATTCTCTTCTAGCATGAAATAAGAACAGTAATATAAATATTCTCTTCTAGCATGAAATAAGAACAGTAATATAAATGTTCTGTTCTAGTATGAAATAAGAACAATAATATAAATGTTCTGTTCTAGCATGAAATAAGAACAGTAATATAAATGTTCTGTTCTAGTATGAAATAAGAACAATAATATAAATGTTCTGTTCTAGCATGAAATAAGAACAATAATATAAATATTCTCTTCTAGCATGAAATAAGAACAGTAATATAAATATTCTCTTCTAGCATGAAATAAGAACAGTAATATAAATATTCTCTTCTAGCATGAAATAAGAACAGTAATATAAATATTCTCTTCTAGCATGAAATAAGAACAGTAATATAAATGTTCTCTTCTAGCATGAAATAAGAACAGTAATATAAATATTCTCTTCTAGCATGAAATAAGAACAGTAATATAACTGTTCTGTTCTAGTATGAAATAAGAACAGTAATATAACTGTTCTGTTCTAGTATGAAATAAGAACAATAATATAAATGTTCTGTTCTAGCATGAAATAAGAACAGTAATATAAATATTCTCTTCTAACATGAAATAAGAACAGTAATATAAATATTCTGTTCTAGCATGAAATAAGAACAGTAATGTAAATATTCTCTTCTAACATGAAATAAGAACAGTGACAATAAAATTATATTAAAAACGGGTACACAATGAACACCTGCTTTCGTTAGTCAGAGTTCATTTCAGTGCTATGGAGTGCATGCACCGTACTGCCATCTCCGTCACAGGAAAACATGGCGGCACTTTATATGAGAGGCAACGAAGGCAACATTCTAACGTTGAAAGATGTGAAGACTTTCAGAAGTTCGTGTACTACACACTTGTACAGCGACCACTGGGAACTGTGAGTGCTGAGAGAAACGTATACTCACCGAGGACTGCCCTCTACTGCTGCAGGGGTTCGTGCCAGGAGTACATCTTGTGTCGGCCCAAAATTCGGATAAGCTGTTACATCCTGCCTGCCGCCGACCTGCCATCTAGGATGATCGATCTGTAGGTCAGACTAACAGAGAAATTAATGCCATTCTTTATTTAAAACTGTTTCAATCATTGTCCCGGACATTTTCTGGGTTTATGGCGGGGGTAGCCAGAATTCATTTACCCAAACAAGTGCTTCTCTCTTGGCTGTGATGCTCAGAGAGACAAACACGGGGAAAAGGGAAAGAGGAGTTTTGTCAGAAATAAATTTATACGGGTGTTATGGGGTCTGACCCAAGGAGAATTCATAAGAACTGGACGGGAAATAGAAAGACCCATGAAAAAAAGAAAGAAATTCCTTCTGTATATTTGTGTTTCATATTTACCTCATTAAGAATTCCCCGGAGGGTGGGGGGCCCCTCGTGTGAAATATTGAACGCTGGCTCCTAACGTGTTTAGCACTTGGGTAATGCAGTATTAATCAGTGCACTTTTGTTTGACCAGACGAAGTGCTGGATGTGATAGGATGCTGCGTATCCAAGACGAGGGGGACGCTACCGAAGACGAGTGAGCTGGGAAATGTGGGTGAGATTAAGAAACCTCAAGTGCTAGACATTTAAAAAGGGAGGTAATAATGTGTGCAAAGCAGCAAGGTTTCTCAGCCAGGGTTACACGGGATACTAGAGTCCCTCAAGAAGACGGGTGTTCGTCAGTGAGTGTGGTTGCTGTCGTTGTTCTGTGTCCTTGGAACTGGATGATGTTCACTGAGGCCCATGCAGTGAAGATGGTGAGGCGTAACATCGTATAGAATGGGGAGTGGGTCATTGCAGATATTTTTATGACCCTGGGTGGAGCTATAAAGCAGTGGACGTGCAGTGCTTCTTTAATCAACTCGGCCACCCAGGGGACTACGACTACCCCTGCTCCAGTACTTAAGCTCAGCCTGTTACTTGAAACACAAACCGAAAGATGAGAAAGGGTCTTGGTCGGCCATGGTTCGCCAGTCCTGACGCAAAGGAGTCAGCCATGAGTCGCTCAGTGCCACGTCAGACAGCGTTCTCGCCTTATCTTTGTGTTTTAAAGGAAATCCCGAGTATGTTTAGCGCACTTCCCTCTCATGCTGAAAGTCGGGAATTTGAATCCAGCTGAAGCCTCCATAGTTACCCAACTGCTGAAATTAGTAACTAGATTATACTGGATCTGGAGAAATAAAGGTGACCACATCACATTCTCATGTGTTGACAGATCAAAGAAGTAACGCTGACCACATTACACTCTCATGTGTTGACAGATCAAAGAAGTAACGGTAACCAAATCGCATTCTCATATGTCGACACATCAAGGAAGTAAAGGTGACCACATCACACTCTCATGTGTTGACAGATCAAGAAAGTAACGCTGACCACATCAGACTCTCATGTGTCGACAGATCAAGGAAGTAACGGTAACCAAATCGCACTCTCATATGTCGACACATCAAGGAAGTAAAGGTAACCACATCACACTCTCATGTGTCGACAGATCAAGGAAGTAACGCTTACTACATCACACTCTCATGTGTTGACAGATCAAGGAAGTAACGCTGACCACATCACACTCTCATGTGTCGACAGATCAAGAAAGTAAAGGTGACCACATCACACTCTCATGTGTCGACAGATAAAGAAAGTAAAGGTGACCACATCAAACTCTCATGTGTTGACAGATCAAGGAAGTAAAGGTGACCACATCACACTCTCATGTGTCGACAGATAAAGAAAGTAAAGGTGACCACATCAAACTCTCATGTGTTGACAGATCAAGGAAGTAAAGGTGACCACATCAAACTCTCATGTGTCGACAGATAAAGAAAGTAAAGGTGACCACATCAAACTCTCATGTATTGACAGATCAAGGAAGTAACGGTGACCACATCAAACTCTCATGTGTCGACAGATCAAGAAAGTAAAGGTGACTACATCACACTCTCATGTGTTGACAGATCAAGAAAGTAAAGGTGACTACATCACACTCTCATGTGTTGACAGATCAAGGAAGTAACGGTGATCACATCAAACTCTCATGTGTCGACAGATCCAGAAAGTAAAGGTGATCACATCACACTCTCATGTGTCGACACATTAAGGAAGCAAAAGTGACCACATCAAACTCTCATTTGTCGACAGAGCAAGGAAGTAACGGTGACCACATCACACTCTCATATGTCAACACACCAAGGAATGTTATGAGCACTAACGTCCCCTAGATATTTCTAAGGCATGATGGGGGTACCCTTTCTCATTTATTCAACAGATTCACAGAAAAGCATCGTTTACAGCACCAGAGACAAAGAAACCCGGCGTTATCTGGAGCTATAAATTACAGACCACACTGACCTAATGTAAATGTAAGTGTAGTCATATTATCCTATGGAGACATCTGAGGGATATAGTGTTAGCGTCCATATTTTCCTTGACCTATTGTCGGATTAGAGGGTGGCCAGCATCAAGTCTGGTCGTCTTTCCTTCCCCGGCTCCAGATGAAGCCAGGTACCTATTTCTAGAACTAGGTGACTGGGACACTTCCGGCCGGATTGGAACCACCAACATTCTCTATGGGACACTAGTGCACTAACCACTTCTCTACCCGAGCGCTGACGCACTGTGAACGATGGGTATAATAATTATATATCATGACTCACGGAGATGCGAGAGTTCTGTCAAGGATCCTTTCAGGACAGGACGACTGAGAAACCCTGGCAACTGTGTCTGAAACAGAAGCTAGGACTTTTACAACCTGTAGGTCTCCAGGTAAGCTTGGCCCTTACCTTTCGCTTTCAAACTGAAAACTCAAACAAGTTTACAACTTTCTTGATCTATTTTTAATTCTCTTACACACACACTTCTCCTTCTTCTCAGTTATCACGAACTTATGGAAAGTAATTTAAACCATGCACTGCCTACTAACCTAAATCAGTTGTGTCGAAAACCTCCTTCGTCGTTGACCTCCATGATGATTTTAATGACTAAAATTCTCCCTTTAATCTGCCGAAACTACAGGGATTGTGAGTCACGCTAACTAGCCCGTTCTTAAATTTCCCTCATTACTTCTCATCAATTTTTGGTTATTCCCCCCCCCCCCCCCCCCCCCCCCGTTACTATATTGTGACCTGACTTACATTATCTTGAACTGGATGCTGTACGTCAGCTGCTTCTATCTTTACGAATGAAACAAAGAAGATAGTTGGAAATCCTAAATTTACCACAATTTCCTGATGGATACAGCTGTTACGTGTGAAAATATGAACTGCCATTTTGTCGTGTCTGCTGATTGATTCTCTTTGCGCAGTCATTTGTTGAAAAAGTCGTTAGAGTTTTCTGTCATTCCTGGGGCGTGTTCTATGATGCTGACGGCCTATCTTGGCCAGTGCTATAATAGAACGAGACACGCCATCTAATCTTAACGTGGAAACAACAACAAAAAAAAAAACTATAAAGAGCGAGTGTAATTAGCCAATCAGTGAAGATCATTCACAAGTTGACAGCAGCCACCCAGCGCAGAGGTGCATCATTACGCTCAATGTCGGGCAAATATTAGGTGTATTTACAAAAATCTGCAACAACTGTAAAAAATAAATTAGCCTTTGTTTTACTGCAGTGAATTAAAAGATAAACATATACAAAATATAAACTAATATTCCTATTTTATTGCGCCTCTGTTAAAAAAGCAGTTTTTCCAATTATATATATATATATACACATAAATCCTTTGATGAGGTTGAAAGATTCGCTGAAGAAAAATTAGCGAACTACTTTGCGAGCCCTATGTGACGTTTAACGGCACGGGAAGGATATAAGATTTAAGATAAGATATAAGATATATACACATACATACATACGTATATATGTGTGTGTGTATTGGTGGGCGGTGGATGGGTTACTTGGGAGTGGGGAGGGGGTGCATATACTTGAATTTTGTATGCAAAATTCTGGAAAATGAATCCTTAGCTTTAATCTTAATTTTTACTTGCCTCGGAGGTTAGAGGCTATATAAACAGTTCCCCAAATGATCACGGAGAGAAATTTGGTGGAGCATTCATTCATTTGCATGTCCCTTGCAGAACTTTGCCTCCCTAACAGCACTCCTGTAGGCCTCTCAGTTGTGAGCAAGATGCTGATGCATCCATTTGCAGATTATCAATGATGTCTTCCAGCCATCTTTGCCTTGGTCTTCCTCTCTTTCTGTTTCCCGTTATGTACTCTTCCAAGATTCTCTAGATTATCATGACGTTTAATGTGTCCAAAATATTTAAGTTTTCTTTGTTTAACCCTTTATACTAGCCAGCCTTTTTCAGTATTAAGTTCTTGTAGTATTGATATATTTGTTCTTTTTTTTATGTCCATGATATTTGAAGAACTCTTCTGTAGCATTTATATTCAAAGGCATTTATGTGTTTCTCAGCTGTTTTGTTAAGTGTCCAGGTCTCACAGGCATATGTTGCTATGGGAAAGATGCATGCCCTTAAAAATCTTATTTTTGTAGTTCTGTCTGTTCCTCTCCACATATACTTTAGTTGTTTTACTTTCTGAAGAGCGATAGATGTCTTTCTTTTAATTTCCCTCATTGTATCTTCATTATTAGTTAGTAGTGATCCAAGATATTCAAAACTCTCCACCTCTTCTAATTTTTCCTCATTGATATATATATATATATATATATATATATATATATATATATATATATATCAGCTGCCTTGTTTGTTTTGTCAGTTGTCATCAATTTAGTTTTCTTTGCATTAAGATAGAGAGTTTGCTCTTCTCTGTTCTTACAGACTGACATAATTAGTTTTTCCATTCCTTTTTGTGTTGTGGACAGTAATACTGTGTCATCAGCATATCTAATCTCTGGTATTTCATAACCTCCAATTGTTATGGTATCGTAATATTCTTTGTCTGCATCTTCTTTAACATTCCCAATTATATTTTCAGCATACAAGTTAAACAAGTATGGTGGAGCAGTGGTTCCCAAATGTAGGTCGCGACCCAAAGTAAGGTCATGGTTTGGGTGGAGGTGAAAGTATGATGTAGGGTCGTGAGAAGGCAATATTATAATTTTCAATGACTATCAATATTTTTTAACTTTTTGATGTAACACAGGTCACATACTATTGTTGTTAGGGCTGCAGGTGACATACTACTGTTGAGTTAGCTTTTGCAGGTCACGTACCTTTTGATAGGTCATGCACTGTTTCTTGTATATTTTTTTTTGGGGGGGGGGGGGTTGGGCAGGGGAGGGCCTGGGTCACATGTCACGTGGTATCGCTAGTTTACGGTTGGGGTCATGTACCTTTGCCGGTTTATGGTCTTGGGTCATGTACTATTGCTAGTTTATGGTCGCGGGTCATGTACTATTGGTGGTTTATGGTCTTGGGTCATGTACTATTGGTGGTTTATGGTCCCGGGTCATGTACTATTGCTAGTTTATGGTCGTGGGTCATGTACTATTGCTAGTTTATGGTCGTGGGTAATGTATTATTGTTGGTTTATCGTCGTGGGTCATGTGCTATTGCTGGTTTATGGTCGTGAGTCATGTATTATAGTTGGTTTATGGTCGCAGGTCGAGTACTATTGCTCGTTTATGGTCGTGGGTCATGTACTATTGCTGATTTATGGTCTTGGGTCATGTATTATTGTCGTTGTATGGTCGCGGGTCATGTACTATTGTTGGTTTATGGTCCTAGGTCATGTATTATTGTTGATGTTTGATCGCATGTCATGTACTATTGCTGGTTTATGGTCGCAGGTCATGTACTATTGCTGGTTTATGGTCGCAGGTCATGTACTATTGCTGGTTTATGGTCGCAGGTCATGTACTATTGCTGGTTTATGGTCGCAGGTCATGTACTATTGCTGGTTTATGGTCCTGGGTCATGTATTATTGCTGGTTTATGGTTGCGGGTTACGTGCGACTGCTGCTTTGCGGTCGTAGGTAAAAAAAAAATGTTGGTAACCACTGCTGTCAAGTATAAACATTGTGCCTACCTGTGGCTTCAGTTACCTGAGATTTCCTTCCTGGTAAGAGCTATACTGATTATTTCCGCATCTTTACTTCCCTATCGATTTTATATTACCAACTACTCTTTATCACATTAACAACAGTAACAGAAAACAACACAGCAACAATAACAACGAAGAAATTGTTCAGTTGTTCAGCTTTGTTTTATGAAGACGTTTATAGATCAGTGATTCTCAAAGTTTGCCAGACTGGGGCACACGTGGTAGTGCAAATTTCTGTCGCTGCACACTCGTGTGCTTAGAGCTGGGCTTTCGTGTAATTAACCGTAAACATGTGGTATTTTACAGTTTACACTGGACAGACTGTGCTGTGATGTGAACATCAGTATTATTGCTGTCACAGTCGTGGTAAACTGTTAAATAGTTCTCTTTTGTATCTGGTTTATGAAAATAGTTCTCGCCGAAACAGCAACATGATGTATCAAAAATAGTTCTCGTCAAGACATCGACTTGATGTACCAAAAAAAAATACAAAGGACAAGATAAAGAAGAAGAAAAAGGAGTAGACAATGATGATGATAAAGAAGAAGAAGAAGAAGACTCTATCGTCATATCTGCATCACATGATGCCGATTTTTAAAAAAAATTCAATTAGGTTGATGGCCATTACAGGAAGCCGATGTACTAAATTTCAGCCAGATAAACATTAGTGACTAAAGCCATCTAGAATCTCGGTACTAAACCATTTTTATTTTTTATTTCAGTAACGAAGCTAAAGAAGAAATTGGTTCACGAGACTGATGAGCCAATCTGGCCGGTTTATATGACAAAAGCACTTTGGAAACTCATCGTTCGTGCCAGAAACATTTCTACTTTAAACTGTTAGAAAGGCGGGCATCTGTGAAATGCTCCTTCGGCACTTCGCTACTAAAATAAAATTTGAAGTGCCTTTAGGGATTACGGCAGAGACTGGGGGGAATCGGATAGGAGCTGGAGAAGAGTTGGAAAGGAATTCATCAAGAAATCACAACCAAGGAAATGGATTTTCACAAGCGTAGTTCTTCATGCTGGAAGTTTAATGTTGTACCTGACCTACTTTTACCGGCCTACGGGGAATCCATGATGCTATTTCTGTAACTTGAGGAATATTACTCTCTTTCTTCGCACGTGACTAAATCAACCAATCAGTTTTTCTTTTTTTTTTTTTGCTTGCATCCTGATGCAAAAAGCTAACACTTTCAAGATGGCAACCAAGGTTGTGATTAGACTGCGCTAACCTCCAGTTCTTGGTGAAATATTTCTTAGACAAACTAGCTCTGGTTGTTCAGTTTTCTGTGAAAGTTTTCGCACAGAAGCCGCCATGCCTATATACAAATAATTTAAGTAGGTTCATTATCAGTTTATGTATAAAATTATCTTGTACACAGTTTTATGTAGCCACCAGGAAATAAAATTAGCAAATGCATCTAAACTAAACCAGGTACCACAGAAGATCTTCACCTTTTAAACATGGTTTAAAAAGTGGTTAAGCTTTGATCTTAGTGAAATGACCAACCTTCCCGTATTATAGGGATTATTCCCATATTTTGAAGATCTGTCACAGCAATCGGTTGCATCAGCAGCAGGGCATCTTGCTCACAAACGAGAGGCCTACAGGAGAGCTGTTAGGGAGACAAAGTTCAGCAAGGGACATGCAAATGACTGACTGACTGACTGTTCCAGCAATCGTATTATTTCGATCGGGACGCCTAGATGTCCCTTGTTTTAAAACACGTGTCCCATATTACCCCGTATTCTCATTTTTGATGGCCGCATGTTCATAAATAAAGGGAATGCCAGTGTTTGTGTGGTTAGCCAAGAGGCAACATTTGCTAGATTGTTAGACAGGGTGTATCGCTGTCTCAGTGCTGGATAGGGGTATCACTATCTCAAGACTAAAAGGGTATATAGGTGTCTCAAGGTTAGACAGGGTGTATCACTATCTCAAGACGACTAGACAGGATGTATCACTGTCTCAAGGTTAGACAGGGTGTATCACTGTCTCAAGACTAGACAGGATGTATCACTGTCTCAAGACGACTAGACAGGGTGTATCACTGTCTCAAGACGACTAGACAGGGTGTATCACTGTCTCAAGACTAGACAGGATGTATCACTGTCTCAAGACAAGACAGGGTGTATCACTGTCTCGAGAAAAGACAGGGTGTATCACCGTCTCAAGACTAGACAGGATATATCACTGTCTCAAGACAAGACAGGGTGTATCACTGTCTCAAGGCTTGACAGGATGTATCACTGTCTCAAGACAAGACATGGTTATCACTGTCTCAAGACAAGACAGGGTGTATCACTGTCTCAAGACAAGACAGTGTGTTTCACTGTCTCAAGACAAGACAGGGTGTATCACTGTTTCATATTAAAATTGGAGCATCGTAACCTCATTGGTTTCCTGAGCGTCTCATATTTTCCCTTTGCTGGATTCATTGTCCTCTTTTCGAACTTAGAAAAGATGATCACCACAGCAGTAACACTTACCAGTTTACACAGTTCAACATCTTCTCAGATATAACTTCTGTGTCAGATATCTTCTCAGACAAGACTTCTGTGTCAGACATTTTCTCAGACATAACTTCTGTGTCAGATATCTTCTCAGACAAAACTTCTGTGTCAGATATAATCTCAGACATAACTTCTGTGTCAGATATCTTCTCAGACATAACTTCTGTGTCAGATATAATCTCAGACATAACTTCTGTGTCAGATATCTTCTCAGACAACAGTTATGCAATTTCTTCTTTGACATAGATTTTTCTAGTGAGTTACAAAAACTTTTTTTTTCTTCTGCCTTATGCCCCACGTCAGATCTTCCTTACACCAGCGCTTCCGAAACTTACATGAGTTCGACTCTAAACCAGCAGTGGTGCATGTCCTGTGTCTTATGAAAAAATATTTTATAAAAATTATTTGTAAAAACAATTAGATTCAACGAAAAGTATTTCAAGGACTAATAGAGACTGTAGTTATTGTTATTTTTATTTGTTGTTTTGAAAACATAAAACACTAAGATTTGCCTTAAATCTTGTCATTTTGTTTGTTTGTGTGTGTGTGTGTGCGTGCGTTAATATTTTCTCTCAACTTTACCTCAGACTTTTTTTTGTCTTAATATTTTCTCTCAACTTTACCTCAGACTTTTTTTTGTCTTAATATTTTCTCTCAACTTTACCTCAGACTTTTTTTTGTCTTAATATTTTCTCTCAAGCTTATCTCAGACTTTTTGTCTTAATATTTTCTCTCAAGCTTATCTCAGACTTTTTTGTCTTAATATTTTCTCTCAAGCTTATCTCAGACTTCCACTACCCCATTCAGGCCCAAGCTATGAATCACATCCTTACCTGAACTGTTTTTGGCGCTGTACATTTGATTCAATGTTTTCTTAAACAGCGAATTTTACTCAGAATTTAAAATCAAAATTAAGCTCATGTAACAAAGAACATTAATTAACGGTAATTTAAGCTAATTTGAATTAGTTTTTTTTCTGTGTGTTTCACGTAATCTTTGCACAGCTATCCACTGTAGCTTAAACAAATAAAGAAATTGCCACAGAAAATAATGACACCTTATTTTCTGTTTGCACGATCTCCATTTTACAAAAATAGAAGGTAATGGTTTTAAGACAGAAGTCTGCCTCTGTACTATTTAGAAGTCTGCCTCTGTACTAACGATAATTTAATTTCTGTAAATTTGTTGCGCATTCTCACCTGCAAGCGCTTGTCAGTTCACTCAGTCTAAAGTGGCAGAATCTCAAACTGCTAGACAAGATCCGTACACAGGGAAGACTGCTTGGAGAGAGCCGATTTTAACGCTTCAAGTACTGTCTACGCATGGTGGAATCATCCACGCTAAATTTCCTAATTGCTATGTATTCTGTGTGCCTGAAAAATTTGATGTTGTCAGTTTGTGTAGAATAGTTATACATTTCTAATGTAGTGCGTTTGTTATATACGTCAGTTGTGGTCGTTGCCTCTATATTTGCTGACTCAGCTGTTGTATTTATACAGGGACCGGCATAAAGCATAGCTGGATTTAACTGACGTGGTGCGCAGAAACTGAATACGTATGAAAAAAAAACATGACATCAGAGACGAAGTAGACAAACGGTCATTTTTAACAATGGCTTCTTGGCAAACACAACATCGCGCACTCACCGTTGAAACTTATTTTAAAAGTGGAGAATCGTCTGTTACTGTACGACGAAAGTTTCTTCGCCATTTTGAGTTGCATCCCATTGATAATGTTCTTGATCGGAGGACAAAACAATTTTGAGGTGAGACAAAACATTTACGGAAACCGCTAATTGTCTTAATAACAAGTCTACTGGTCGTCCAAGAACTCAACAGACACCTGAACGAATTCAGGAAGTCCGCAACGCAATGCTGAGTAGCCCTCGGCGATCAGCTGTTAGGAACGCTTTGGCACCTGGCATCCTCCAGGAGTCTGGAAAATTCCTGGATAACACCATTTAACATGTTCAAAGGGATATTTTGAATCCAGTGTCGGATTCGATCTTTTAGGTCTGCAACTGACTGTGGTTGACTAGCATACACCGTGTTCCTGAGATACCCCCCACAAAAAGAAGTCTGCGGCCGATAAATCCGGTGACCTTGCCGGCCAATGAATATCCCCAAATCTGGAAATAAGACGATTGGGAAATGCTTGTCGCAGCATGACCATGGACTGATGGGCTGTGTGGGCAGTTGCTCCATCTTGTTAAAAACTATAGTAGTCTCTTATTTCTATTGGCCAAGGCTGGAATGAAGTATTCAGTTAGCGTCTGCACATAAAGATCGCTATTTGTAAGAGGAGTAAAATTCTGCTTGTTTACATTTCCTGACAACTCAGAATGTTCTTCATCAGACGTTATGAGGTTACTGAGCAAATTTGGATTTTCTTCATTGTGTGCTAGAAAATCGTTAGCAAATTCAAGTCTGTTAATTTTATCCAAATCATTCAGTTGCTGCACAACTTGCAACTTGTAAGGGTGGAAATGCAGATGATTATGAATGGTGGGACGTAGCGAGCGATCCGACATACCAAGTGCCAAAGCGTTCCTAACAGCTGATCGCCGAGGGCTACTCAGCAATGCGTTGCGGACTTCTTGAATTCGTTCAGGTGTCTGTTGAGGTCTTGGACGACCAGTAGACTTGTTATTAAGGCAATTAACGGTTTCCGTAAATGTTTTGTCTCACCTCAAAATTGTTTTGTCCTCCAATCGGGAACATTACCACGGGGATGCAACTCAAAATGGCGACGAAACTTCCGTTGTACAATAATAGACGATTCTCCACTTTTAAAATAAGTTTCAACGGTGAGTGCACGATGTTGTGTTTGCCAAGAAGCCATTGTTAAAAATGACCGTTTGTCTGCTTCATCTCTGATGTCATGTTTTTTTTCATACGTATTCAGTTTCTGCGCACTACGTCAGTTAAATCCAGATATGTTTTATGCCGGGCCCTATATATGTTCACTGTCATCATCATCATCACGTGCCGTGCCGACTGGCGTTGGCTATTATGCTTCTCCAGAGTACGCGATCCTTCATGTAGGCCATCAGCTCAGTTGGTGATCTCCTCTCACACCATACCGTCAGACTGTCCAGTATCATTTCTCTTGGTCTTCCTCTTGATCTTCTTCCTTCTATTTTTCCTGTTGTTATAATATTTTCAATGCCCCCTCTTCTCATTGCATGTCCTATGAAAGTACATTTTTGACAAGGTTTTTTGTCTCTCCAGCTCTTCTCCTACATTCTTCATTAGTTATTTTTGTTGTCCAGGGGATTCGCAACATTCTTCTAATAAACCACATTTCTGCTGCTTCCAATGATTTTTGTGCAGACCTGCCTATTGTCCATGATTCACTTCCATATAACAAGATAGGTTCAATATAGCATTTTAGGACTCGTTTTCTAACATTCATTGATAAGGATGTGTTGGTCAATATGTTTCTCATTCTCTGAAATGCAGTCTTTGCTTGGCCTATTCTGTTCCTAATTTCTGTTCTGCATTTCCCATCTGAAGTTATTACTGCTCCAAGGTATTTGAATTTCTGCACCTGCTTTAGAACAGTTCCGTTTAATTTAATACTGCATGCTGGTGGATTCTGTTTCTTAGATATAACCATAGTCTCTGTCTTTTTGATGTTCAAAGTAAGGCCTTTCTGTTCACTTTCTTTGGCGACTTTATCCAAGAGATTTTGCAGGTCTTGTTGGTTCTCAGCTATCAGTACTGTGTCGTCAGCATACCGAAGGTTGTTAATATTATATCCTCCAATTTTTATGCCTGGTTCTGTGATGATTGTTCTTAGAATATTCTCGCTATACAGAGAAAAAAGGTCTGGAGATAGTACACATCCTTGTCGCACCCCTTATTTTATCGGTTGATATTTTCCAATTCTATTTTCAACTCGAACTGCTGCTTCTTGCTGCCAGTATAGATGTTTTACAATCCTCAGGTCTTTGCCGTCTATATTGATGTCTTCAAGTATTTTAATAATTTCATTATGTTTCACCTTGTCAAATGCCTTGGTGTAATCAATGAAGCATAAGTAGAGATCTTTCTGTACTTCTAAAGCTCTTTCTGTTAGTGTTCGTAAAGCATAAATGGCATTGTGTGTTCCCTTTCCTTCAACAAATCCAAACTGTTCATCTGCTATTTCCATTTTTATCTTTTTCCTTGTTCTTCTCATAATTATTCTCAGAAGTAGCTTCGTTATGTGACATGAGAGGCTGATAGTCCGGTGGTCGTCACATTCCTTTGCACCTGGTTTCTTTGGTAGTGCTATAAACGTGGATTTAATCAGGTCACTGGGAATATAACCACTATTGTAAATGTCATTCAGTAACTTGGTTATTATTTTTATTCCTGTCTCCTCTAGTGCCTCTATTTCTTCTATTGTTATATTATCAGGCCCAGTCGCTTTTCCTTTCTTCATGTGTTTGATGGCATCTATGATTTCATCTTCAAGTATTGGTGGTCCCTCACAGTTTTCAGTATCTGGTGTTATTTCTGGTCTTTCTCCTCCATATAGCTCACCGATATACTCTGTCCACCTGTCCACAATGTCTTCTTTTCCCATTAACATTTTACCTTCTTTCGATTTCAGGCATCCTGTGGTATATTTTGTTTTCCTGCCTGTGAGTTCATTAATTCGTTTGTGCATGTTTTTGCTGTCTTTAATATGAGAGTCCTCTATCTGTCTGCACTGCTCATTTAACCACACTTCTTTTGCTTCTCTGCATTTGCGTCTTATTTCTTTATTTATCTTGCTATATTTTTCCTCATTATTTTTACTCTTCCTCCTCTTGTCCATCAGTCCTAAGATGTCGTCTGTCATCCATTTATTTTTAGGGGCTTCTTTTTTTGGTGGTATTATCTCCTTAACAGTTTGGTGGATAGAATCTCTTAACATTTCCCATTGTTCAACTATATTATTTATCTTTGCTATTGCATTGTATCTATTTGTTATAATAACTTTATATTGTTCTCTCAGTTCTTGGTCATTTTTAAGAAGTTCTGTATTCAGTTTGATGTTTCTCACTTTTCTGCCTGCTTTCTTTAGTTTTATTCTAACTTTTCCACAGAGTGGATCATGGTCACTATTGCAGTCAGCTCCTGGCATGGTTTTTGTTGTCAGTAATGCATTGCGGAATCGTTTGTTGATTAATATGTAGTATATCTGGTTAAAAGTCTTTTTGTCTGGACAGCACCATGTTGCCAGTCTTCGAGGATGTTGTTTAAACCAGGTGTTTCCTACAACCATGCTGTGTATTCTTGCCCATTCAATTAATTTATAACCTCTGTCACTCCTCTCCCCCAGTCCATAGTCACCAACGATGTCTGAAGTTCTTCCTTTACCAACTTTGGCATTAAAATCTCCCATGACTATGGTAACTTCATGTGACTTTGTGTGTTTTAGTGCTGTCTCTATGTCATTATAAAATAGCTGTAAATCTTCTTCAGAGCTTTCAGATGTTGGAGCGTACACTTGTATAATATTTATGTTTATTGGTTGTCCTTTCAGTTGGGCTAGCAGGACTCGGTCCGAGATGTTCAAATATCCTACAGTTGTCCTTGCCGTTTGTTCATCAAATATAATTCCTACTCCTCGTTCATGTTTCTATGTTCACTGTAGTGTTGTCTTTATATACGTCCACTGTAGTGTTGCGTTTATATCTGTTCACTGTAGTGTTGCCTTTATATATTTTCACTGTAGTGTTTCATATATATATATATATCCACTTTAGTATTTTCTTCATATATGTTCATTGTAGTGTTGCCTTTATATATGTCCACTGTAGCTTTGACTTTATATAGGTTCACTGTAGTGTTCCTTTATTTAGGTCTAGTACAGTGTTGGCTTTATAGATACCAAATGTAAGGGTGCGTCTATATATGTCCACTGTAGTGTTGCCTTTAGTACATGCTGACTGTAGTACTGTATTTATGTATGCCCACTGTAGTGTTGCATATATAAGTATATATGGGCGGTAGTGTTGTTTTTATATGCAAGTGTTATCTTTATACATATTGACTGTAGTGTTGCCTTTATACACGAGTGTTGTCTTTATACACATCGATAGTAATGTTGGTTGTAAATATCATCATCATCATCGCCTTTCACTCCCGTGAGAGCATAGGCCACGGATAAAGGCTTTCCAGTTATCCCTGATTCTTGGAATTATTCTCTGCTTCCTTCCATGTGTATCCCTTGTCTCTGAGCACTGTCGTAATTTCTCTTCTCCAAGTAAGTCTAGGCCTTTCTCGTTTTCTGTTTCCTTGAGGATTCCATGTCAGTGCCTGTCGTGCTATACTGGTGTTGGGTTTCCTCAGAGTGTGGTCAATCCACCTCCACTTCTTAGACATGATTTGTAGCTTCATAGGTTCTTGTCCTGACTTTTCCCAGACCTCCTCGTTCCTGATCTTGTCCTGCCATTTAATGTTTAAAATCCTCCCCAAGCAGTAGTTCATGAATGTTTGTATCCTCTGTTGTATTGTCTTGTCATAACCCATGTCTCTGAACCATATAGTAGGACAGTCTTTACGTTTGTATTGAAAAGCCTAAGTTTGGTTCTTGTTTTGATGTTCTTAGATGACCATATTTTGTTAAGCTGAATAAATGCTGTCCTGGGCTTGGTTATTCTACTTTTAACATCCTTTTCTGTTCCCCCATATTTATCCAGTTTTCCGCCTAAATATGTGAAATACTCTACTTCCTCTATTGGCACTCCCTAGACTGTAGATATGTCTGCTGCAGTTTCTGGTGAACGAAAAAGGCTGTATACATAATACCTGATCAGCTGGGCATCTAGAGACATGTATGACTGCGCTATACAAATCACTACCATCAGCATCGCTACATCACAGTTGATCAGATCAACATTATTTTGGCTGATCATGGTAACAGTGTTGAAATATCATGTCCTAGTTTGAAGAATAAGGGTCGATGTGGTCCTATGGTGGTAGAGCGAGCTGAGAATCCTTTCTGTTACAACCGCCTCCTCCGGCTGAAGAAGATAGCATGCCAACTCCCTATCCGACGAATTTCATTTATTATTGCTACACTGCAGATACGAAACACAGCCATTGCAGTAAAACTGGTTCTAGAAATGAAAGTAGATGGAGGTTTATGGTTATGTTTTATTTTTAAAAAAATAGAAAGAGTTGACAGAACCAGCAGTGACAGAAAGAAAAATTAGCACGTAAACTGTGCCTGTCATTTTTATTAGGGGGATTAAGTAAAAGCTAAGTCTATATTTTTTCCGTCTATATGTGGTGCTTGAAAAAGGCTTGTGTCGAAATATTGGATTGTTGTATGTTGTTCATTTGCGTGTGCTCATCTTTCTTTCTGCCATTCTTGTTTTTGCCAGCTTCCCTCACTTTTTTGTTTCCTGAACCATACACCTCAATTTAAACTCCACCACTTCTGCATCATCTATTTCTTCATCACTACTACTTCATCTGTTTCTTCATCACTACTACTTCATCTGTTTCTTCATCACTACTACTTTATCTGTTTCTTCATCACTACTACTTCATCTGTTTCTTCATCACTACTACTTCATCTGTTTCTTCATCACTACTACTTTATCTGTTTCTTCATCACTACTACTTCATCTGTTTCTTCATCATTACTACACCATCTGTTTCTTCACCACTACTACACCATATGTTTCTTCACCACTACTACATCATCTGTTTCTTCATCACTACTACATCATCTGTTTCTTCATCACTACTACATCATCTGTTTCTTCATCACTACTACTCATCTGTTTCTTCATCACTACTACATCATCTGTTTCTTCATCACTACTACATCATCTGTTTCTTCTTCACTACTACATCATCTGTTTCTTCATCACTACTACATCATCTGTTTCTTCATCACTACTACATCATCTGTTTCTTCATCACTACTACATCGTCTGTTTCTTCATCACTACTAATCTGTTTCTTCATCACTACTACTTCATCTGTTTCTTCATCACCACTACATCATCTGTTTCTTCATCACCACTACATCATCTGTTTCTTCATCACAACTACATCATCTGTTTCTTCATCCCCTTCACAAAACACTTAAGATACTGGAGGTATTTTAGCACAAATATTTTTTATTTGAAAACTGTATATTATTATACCACGTGTATATTATTTAACTGTATATTATATCTGTGTCATATTTTTGTGGTACAAGTACAAACACAACTGGTACAAGTTAAAAAAACGACTAGTACAAGATCAAACATGACTAGTACAAGATCAAACATGACTAGTACAAGATCAAACATGACTAGTACAAGATCAAACATGACTAGTACAAGATCAAACTTGACTAGTACAAGATCAAACTTGACTAGTACAAGATCAAACTTGACTAGTACAAGATCAAACTTGACTAGTACAAGATCAACATGACTAGTACAAGATCAAACATGACTAGTACAATATCAAACTTGGCTAGTACACGATCAAACATGACTAGTACACGATCAAACATGACTAGTACACGATCAAACATGACTAGTACAATATCAAACTTGGCTAGTACACGATCAAACATGACTAGTACACGATCAAACATGACTAGTACATGATCAAACATGACTAGTACAAGATCAAACATGACTGATACAAGTACAAACATGACTAGTACATGATCAAACATGACTGATACAAGTACAAACATGACTAGTACAAGATCAAACATGACTAGTACAAGATCAAACTTGACTAGTACACGATCAAACATGACTAGTACAAGATCAAACTTGACTAGTACACGATCAAACATGACTAGTACACGATCAAACATGACTAGTACAAGATCAAACGTGACTAGTACAAGATCAAACTTGACTGGTACGAGTACAAAAATGACTAGTTTCAAGATCAAACACAAACTTCACACATAAAAATCGTTCTCCTATCCCGCTGCCCTTGACTCTACACATAACCCGACTCCTCTCCAGGTTACTTCCTGTCAGAGCTCTCCTGCTGTAGAGATTAGAAGAAGAAGGCACGTGCATGCAGCGGAAGTGGACCGTAAATCAATAAACCCCGCCCACACATCCGGGGAAACGATATCTCACGCCCGGAAAATATGTTCACATTGTATTAATGTCCCGGATTATAGGTTGTGTTCTGTTCGCCAAAGCGCCCATGTAAAATGACTACAAACTCACTGTCATGAAAAGACAACGCTAACAAAGTTATAGTAATAATCAAATTATAGCAGAGAGAAGAAAATCATAATTATTATGTAGAACTTTATTTATTGGCTTCTGAAGAATGACAGATTATAATGTTCCTTTTTTTTTTTTTTTAGTCTTCAAAACTTGGGTAGGTACTTGAATACAATTTTTAGAGATTATGTTCTTAAATTCATTCATTCATTTGCATGTCTCTTGCGGAACTTTGCCTCCCAAACAACACTCCTGTAGGCCTCTCGCTTGTGAGCAAGATGGCCTGCTGCTGCGGCATCCATTTGCAGATCGTCAACGATGTCTTGCAGCCATGTAATATTCTTAAAATTGACATAAAATGTGTTTCTTCATGCGATCCCCCCAAGTGTTACATATATCCAGAGACTGTCTCCTCGATCTGTAGTTTAGTGACACTGTCAATATTCAAGTACTCGATGTGTCTTGGTCTTCATGCTTTCATTAGAATCAAACTGAGACTCTTTGAGGCCATTAGGATTATGGGACAAATTTAAGCACTGCAGGTTACGTCGTAGATGATGTAAGTCAGCGGGGCACAGTATTAAAGTTACTCTGTTACTGGCATGTGGTACTGCTTTCCTATTCTAAAGTGGTCGATGCAGGGTCCAGATTTCCAAATCTTGCTCTAAATCTTCTTGTTGTTTACAGAAAAACTTTTATGTGTCCCCTCAATACTGAAAGGTATGTGAGGAAGGAGACAAGACAAGACAAAACATGATAAGACAAAACATGATAAGACAATATAAAACAGGACAAGATAAGACAGCAATAGAATTTCACAATTTCATATCGTTCTAAGTAAGAAACTACAAACGATCAATAATTTAAGATTCCATAAGACTTCATCTAGGGCTATCTTCACTAACATCGCTGTTCTGAAATTTCTTTCTCTGCTAAGGATTCTTTGCGACGACCTTCCGTTGGCATTCTCCTTCTCTGTGCTTGAAAGTGACGCCCCAGCTTTCATCTATTGCAGCACTACGGATCATAAAAGTGCCATCTTTGCCTTTATAGGTTATCAGGAATTGTTAACAAATGTCAGTTTTTCTCCAGTTTTGTTTCGCGCATGAGAAAACGGGACACTCGCCTCCAGCACACAGTTTGATAATTTAAATCACTAATTTTTTTTCCAGAGGTCGTTCATGTGAAAAAGCACATCTTTTCTGGGGAGAACTGCTAGGATTCTGTTTACGGGGTTCATCAACGCGAGTCACGTGACTCCCATCTGCTGCAGTGAGAGGCCTGTGTTACAGACCAGGCCTCTTCGGAGTGCTGCATGTCATCTGCTGGGTGCTGCTTATGGAGATGTTTTATAAAATGACATTTACACAAATGCCACGACAGTTTCCCTGCATGTCACGAAAATTATATCAATGACGTTATTTGGGTTATTTTGTTTAATTATGTAATCGTTTACGAAGAATTCTTGCAAATTTGATACAAAAATTCTAATAAATATATTCACAAGAACAAAACTCTCCTGATGCCATTTTTTTAAACCTAGAGTCTTGTTCACAGAGATAAACAGCCCAAAACATGTGCCACAGAAATGTTTCTAAAATTGTTAAATGAGTCACTTTTTTTCCTAAACAGGGCCTCGTGAAGAAAAGATCTGTACTTTATTTAGGATGACAAATCTGTCCATTATTCTCTCATTTTCAGAAATGTTCATGATTATGAAATTTCATAACATGCGGGTTGAAGGCAAAATCTAATCGAACAGTTCCCACGATCCAGTGAATTAGCTCATGCAGAATGTATCAGATAAGAGAAGATTTCAAGGACGGATTTCGCTGTGGAACTAAGTCTAATAGGATCTTAAAACGGGCAGCATCGGAAGGATTTTAGGGAAATGATTTTATGTTATAAAGTTTGCGCATATTATATAAAAGCACCGGTTTTACGTAATGAGGTTTAATGATACCGTGTTAAAATAATATGTGAAATACATTATTTGTAATTTACTTCTTTAGTGTTATTGTAACGATAGGAGTAGCCATATCATTAGCGACCTGATTTCTTAAACTGGCAGCAAAAGGCTCTATTCCAGATGCTGTCTTTTCAATCAACTTAGTTGTTAAGACAACTGCTTCCGACAAACTAACATATTCACGTGTGTGTGTCGACACCTTGTCTTAAACCGCGGGCGAGGCTGTTGTTAGATGAAAAGAAGCCACCAGCAAGCAAAACTGGGTAAAGAAAAATGTTACCCAGATATTATGACATACTTGATATACATGAGCTGTTACTTGTCTTCGTGCTCTGGTCTCCTTCGAGTGCATGTTTCAGCACCGATTAAATTACATGTCTGAAACCAAAACCTTTCTCCTCGAAATGAGGCAGAGTCGAACTTTAACTTAGAAATCATGGACGAGAAATGTGAGAGGAGTTTCTGTGATTTCAGTTTCTAGCAGCAGTAAATTGTTTTTCGTTGAGCCACTGAACACAATGCAGCATCGGGTTAGCATTCCTTAATTCTACAGTCCATCTCAGAACATATGAGTTCTAGATCTACAGTAGGATGGATTTTGAGAATATGTGAGTTCTAGATCTTCAATAGGGTAGATGTTGAGAACATGTGAGTTCTAGATTTTCAATAGGGTGGAAGTTGAGAACATATGAGTTCTAGATCTACAGTAGGGTGGATGTTGAGAACATATGAGTTCTAGATCTACAGTAGGATGGATGTTGAGAACATGTGAGTTTTAGATCTACAGTAGGGTGGATGTTGAGAACATGTGAGTTCTAGATCTTCAGTAGGGTGGATGTTGAGAACATGTGAGTTCTAGATCTACAGTAGGGTGGATGTTGAGAACATGTCAGTTTTAGATCTACAGTTGGGTGAATGTTGAGAACATGTGAGTTCTAGATCTACAGTAGGGTGGATGTTGAGAACATGTGAGTTCTAGATCTACAGTAGGGTGGATGTTGAGAACATGCGTCTGCGGACAGAGAAAAGTCTCAGCTTCTACTCCCTGAGTCCCGGTGAAGGCAACGTTAATCTTAACACGTCTGACTTTGCCAGAACTTGTTCAAACTGCTAACTTTGATATGAACTTCTGTCTTTAACTTTGATATGAACTTCCGTCTTTAACTTTTATGTTATTCTTTAACTTTGATATGAATTCCTGTCTTTGATATGATCTCCTGTCTTTAACTTTGATATGAACTTCTGTCTTTAACTTTGATATGAACTTCTGTCTTTAACTGTGATATGAACCTGTCTTTAACTTTTATGTTATTCTTTAACTTTGATATGAACTCCTGTCTTTGATATGATCTCCTGTCTTTAACTTTGATATGACCTCCTGTCTTTAACTTTGATATGACCTCCTGTCTTTAACTTTGATATGACCTCCTGTTTTTAACTTTGATGTGAACCCATGTCCCCGTTGCTGTAACACGTCTGTTATCTAGATAATACTCAGCATACAACACTACAATGTGCTGCTAAGAATACGTACTAAGGAGAGAGAGCAAGCATAACACGAAACAGAGACGGCGTCAGTAGAAAGACTCTCATGTTCTTGTGCTTGTCTGAGAACCTCAGCCCAGAATTACCACTTGTTGGAGCATCTTATCTCTTCATTGAACTTACGAAAAGCAGAAAATAGAGGCACTGCATGATAACATTTTGTTCTTTATAGTTGAGAATAATCAAGTAAGTGAGAAGGTAATTATGTATATGAAGAACTTTGAATTTTGAATGTCGTGATTCGCATATGGAAAAGTCGACAGAGCTCTGAGAGATTTCAATGAGAGAGAGAGAGAGAGAAGGATGGAGAAGGGGAGAGAGAGAGAGAGAGGAGAGAGAAAGAGATAATCATGTTGTCTTGTCTGCTGAAACGATAGTGGCTTCCACAAATCTAGAACATGTTGGAGGTTGTAATGCATGACTTATCTGAATATTTGACAGACCAGGAAGTAAACAAAAGTGTAACAAGCAATAAGCAATATAACGCTAATATAATGGTCATAGTGTAGGTCCACTATCAGGTCACAGGACATTCGATTCTGCTGTACTGAGCTTCCCTCGCTGGTAGGACACTCAGTTTTATTACTACTCTGTCAGAAACTGGTCCAGCAACTAAGAGTTTTGCTGTTATCAAACCTACTTCACACAACAGACTGGCTTCTCACTGTCTGTGTTCTCATGTAGAGAAGTTCCTGACTTACACAAGCATTCATCTTTATCGATTTCGTTCTGCGAATTCTTGTGTTATGTCTACGCGCGTTCTTTTTCGAGTTGTCATGTTCGTTTCCTTCCTAACTCTAGTCATAAGCAGTGTAGTGGTCTTTCGTTCTGTCTGTTTATCTCTCTGTTTGTCTCCCTCTCCCTCTCTCTCTCTCCCTCTCTCTTTCAAATAAACACATTGTCAAGACAAGATGTGGATAAGAGGATTAAGTTAAAAGCGTCATCGTTTTTTAATGTCCTCTTGCTCGTTATGTGTTCAGCGTTTGTTTGAGTAAATTGATATTGAATGTGTGCGACAGTGTGTAAGTTTGTATGATACAAGGAAGAGAGTTACACTAATCAGAGGCGTCACATACGTGCTCTTCGAAAATAACTTTCGTTGGTCATCTATCTATCTATCTATCTATCTATCTATCTATCTATCTATCTATCTATCTATCTATCTATCTATCTATCTATCTATCTATCTATCTATCTATCTATCTATCTATCTATCTATCTATCTATCTATCTATCTATCTCTCTGTCTGTCTTTCTATCTATCTGCCTGTCTCTCTGTCTGTCTTTCTATCTATCTGTCTGTCTATCATATACAAAAGTTAACTCTGCTCCACATGCAAGAAAACAGTCTACTAATAGACAGTCAGTCAGGTTTTAGACCAAATTACTACTGCCACACAGCATTAACTAAAATGACAGAAAGCTGGCTGTCTAATATAAATGATGACAAATTGTGTGGTGCTGTCTTTGTTGATTTTAAGAAAGCCTTCGATTTGACTGATCATGAAATTCTTGCAAAAAAGCTGGAAGGCTATAGATTACACCCTGACCTAACAAGATGTATTACATCTTTTCTCTCATGTAGAAAACAAGTAGTTTGCTTTAGAAACAAAATATCTGGCTCGTCTGTGGTTGATACTGGTATTCCTCAAGGCTCCATTCTTGGTCCTCTTCTCTTTGCTATCTATATTAACGACCTACCACTACATTTAAAGCACTCTTCATGTGATCTTTTCGCTGACGACTGTACTGTTTACAATAGTGACTATGACATCAATAAACTACAGACAACGCTCCAAAATGATATAAACAGTTTGATTAAATGGAGTAATAAAAATGGTATGTTGATAAACAC
Source organism: Achatina immaculata (assembly GCA_009760885.1). NCBI lineage: Eukaryota > Metazoa > Mollusca > Gastropoda > Stylommatophora > Achatinidae > Lissachatina > Lissachatina immaculata. The sequence goes on from CM019692.1 coordinate 347,214, forward strand.
CAACAAAACAAAATCCATGCTAATCACTACAAGACAGAAACTGCAAAATGCAACAAAAACTTCACTACAGCTTTGTGCTGGGACTAAGGCAATAGAAAATGTTCATGAACATAAAACCCTAGGACTCATCATTGATCAGCATTTAATTTGGAATTCTCACGTACATAACCTAACAAATTTGATTGCACAGAAAGTTTACCAACTATCCAAAATTAAACACTTTACCGACAAAGACACAAGAAAAATATACTACATATCACACATACAAACACACTTAGATTACTGTTCCACAATCTGGGATGGATGCTCAGTCTCAAACACAAAAAGGCTCCACTCACTTCACAAGCGAGCATTAAATCTTATTTGTGACAAACACCCAGTACAGACTGTAGATCAACACAAACAACTCAAAATTCTACCCCTCAAAAATAGAATCATTTTTAACAAAGTTAAGTTTGTTCACAGAAGTCTGTCGCACATTGCTCCGCCTTACTTGTGGTCACTGTTTACGTATAACACTAAACATAGCCAGCGTTTAAAAACTGTCTTCTTCCTAAACCCAGGATTGATCTGTACAAGAAAAGCCTTGCATACTCTGCAGTACAGCTCTGGAACACCCTCCCCTACAATTTAAAATCCATTGGTAATACTTCATCCTTTAACTCAAGCCTGTTTCATTATTTACTTGCTTGTAATTATATGCCTCCATAAAATAACCATCACTCTATCAACACATGGCTCGTAAACCATCAAGTACTTCAATGACATAGTTAGAAAAGCAACTTGTTAGATGTTGTTAGAAATTATTTTAATGTTTGTTAAAAAAAACATATGTTAGAAGATCTGTATTTACAATGTATTTTTATTTATGTATATGTCTGCGTGTGTATGTGTGCGTGAGTGCTAATTTATTAGGTTAATTACTTCTCCTCTTTTAATGTGGTAGTTAAATCTTACACTCTTTTGATATGTTTTTCCTAATTTAATTTGTATTTTTGTACTAAATCAAGTGTGTGGGAAGAATGAAAGATGGAGTGATGAAGGGCAGAATGTAAGACGGGCCTGCGTGCCCAATTCTTTACCCTTGAAAAATAAAGATTATTCATTCATTCATTCTGCCTGCCTGCCATTCTGTCTGTCTGTCTGTCTGTCTGTCTGTCTGTGCCTCACCCCTCTCTTATGTCATTTGTAATCTGCTGTAGCACAGAACTGTAACCCTCACAGTAAAGTTGCTCCTTTGACCAACCAAAAGTTACAGCTGGTGGTTTTCTTGGCGGAACACTCCCATCCAGAACTTCGGGTTTTGCGGTCATGTGCACTTGATGATCTAGCCATCTTGCCGAGCCATTTGCCTTGCTAATGACTGCATATTAGCTGGATTCTTAATTTGAATCTCGCTTGTGGCAAGAATTTCATCTATGATTAAAATCATATAATTCAGTTCACGAACTTTACTCTTCGATCTATGGAGCCAAAGGTTATTTCTCTTTAGATAAGGACCTGGTGCTTGGAGCTGAGAAAATGCGAGTAAACCAGGTAACACTGAGCAGTACACGCTGAATCAAGCAACTGTGTCACTACGTGTCTGTGTTTCTACTGTGGTCTGTAGAGGAATGATGCCACCAGAAGCTAGTCAACATGTTTTTAATACAGATGCTCTTTATTTCAACCTAGTTCGTGTAGACTTTGTTAGGAACAAAATGTATTTCTTAAGTTCTGAGCTTGTACTGTACCTTGGTAAACAAGAATGAAAGTTTCACGTGCCAGAATTAAATAATAAGAGCTGGAAATAAGAAAAATAAAATATAAATGACGTCATCCATTTTTTTTTAGTTCCTTGCATCCTTATACCAATCGTAGGTAAGATTTTCAAAAGATTTTGTATCGTTTTTCTTAAAAATCAATCAATCAAGCGCTATGCCGTGTGGCATAGGCCATCATTTCTCTCCACAATTCCCTGTCTTTAGACTTGATTATGAGATCCGCCGGTGACTTTCTTCCTAGCCACACTGGCAGCCCGTCCAGTAACTTCTCTCTCTGTCTTCCTCTGTCTCTTCTTCCCTCAATTTTTCCATTTGCCACAGTGTGTTTCAATTTTCCTCTTCTCAGAAAATGTCCTACAAATCTCGCTTGTCTGCCTCTGATCTTTGCTGTAATCTTCCTGTTAACTCCAGCCTCTCTTAAGACTTCTTCGTTGGTTTTCTCAGATGTCCGTGGTACCTTCAACATCCTTCTTATGAACCACATTTCTATGGCCTCCATTTCTCGCTGTACTCTCTTATTCATGGACCATGCTTCACGTCCATAAAACAAAATTGGCTCGATGTAACATTTAAGTACTCGGAATCTTGTTTCCATTGATATGGATCTGTTGCACAAGATGTTTCTCATTACCTGGAATGCTGAGTTGACCTGAGCACTTCTGCTTTTTATTTCGTTGTGACATTTCCCATCAGCTGTTATAATTTTTTCTAAGTACGTTCTTAAAAAAAATTTATTAAATTTTATTAAATGCTTTCTTCTTCTTCTTGCTATGATCTACTGACCTACGAACTTCAAGATCTAGAAACATGGCCATACTATGGGGTGATCAGTGAGGTATAATGCCTTGCTTCAAGCTTTGGAGCAGACTCCAGAAACAGCTTCGTAATAGCCTCCACCATCTTAGTGGGCCAGGGGTTACTCTGCGTGTTTGTCACAGAGAAGATCAGCGTATTCAGAAGCATCAAAGAAGAGAAAAGGGGCAGGGTTTTGATCAGCTTATGGCCCCATTTCCTGAAAAATGACCCCCTTCACAACAGTAACATCTTGCCATTCTTCTCCAGTACTCATTTTCCTTCTCTTTATGAAGTTATTAACGACATCAAATGTCATACCGCAAAACTTGCAAGTGACAACACTTTATGACATCAAATGCCATACTGCGAAACTTGAAAGTGACACTAATTTATGACATCAAATGCCATTCATCGGAACGCACACTTGACATTAATTTATGACATGAAATGACATATTGCGAAACTGACAAGTTACACCAATTTATGACATCATTGTCATTACGCGAAACATACAAATGACACCAATAAACGACCTCATATGTCATACCGCGGAACGTGCAAGTGACACCGATTAACGACAACAAATGTCACACCACAGAACTTATAAACGACACTGAATAACGACAACAAATGTCACACTACCGAACGCATAAGTGACACCGATTAATGATAATAAATGTCACAACACAGAGCGTATAAATGACACCGATTAACGACATCAAATGTCACACCACGAAACCCACAAATATCTTGAATATTACGTGCATTCCCAGACAAAGATTACAGACTTGTTTATAAATCGTAATGTGATGGGAAGGCAGGAAACCGTGACCTAGATTAGAGCAATTATCAACAATTTCATCGTCAATTTTTAACTAGCAAGACACAGTACAATTGTAGCATGGCCTTGTAAGTAATGATTATAGTTGTTGTTATTATTATTAATGAATATAATTATGAAAATATACTGTAAACAAAATAATACCATCGAATAGCGACATAGAAAATGGATAGGAAAGGAAGAGAAAGGTATAGAACTTCCATGACACTAGAACAAGACGGGGACAAAAGTAAACAGTGGAAACTGTGAACAGAAAAAGACGCGACTCAGTGACGCTGACATATAGGTATACAAAGGAGGGATGCCAGAAAGTAGGAAAGTCCATTGATAACAAAGCAATGACTGGACGCTGACACGTGCAAACTATAGAAAAGACGAATAGAAAAGGCAGACACAATGAAAAGCGAGGACATAATAAAAATCTACGACACGAAAGAGCAAGATAATGGCTTAGGTAAATAACAAGTGTATAGACGGAGTTGACACTTTGACACCTAATAACTTTTATTATGCTATTGCACACGGTTTTTAAATAAAGGAGTGACCAACTCTGCCAACTGACCAATTAAATATTTATATGAGTGGCCTATTGGACAATTGACTTACGAGAGATAAGTCACGGGGCAGTTTGAATGACGGACAATCAGAACGCTCATGGGAACCAGTGAACATCTGAAGGGTGGAGCCAAAATACTTATTGGTTAATCCATCAAACTGGACTGGAAGATAAAAAGGTGAGCATAGGAACGAAGAGGAACCAAGAAGAGGGACGAAGAAGTACAGAAGTCCCGGAGAGAGGAGACTGGGCCGAAGCGACAACCAACGAAAGAAAACTGAGAATAAAGAAATTCTGGATCGTATTTAAAGTCCTTGTGCAGTTCAGAATACTCGTAACTCATGTACGAGAAACAAACATCTTGTTAAGTATATTTTTGCACGGTAATTCATTCTTTGTGTTGTAATATTTTGTTGGAAGATGAAAGAGAAACGGCATGTCTCGCATAGGCCTTTAAATACAGGTTTTTTAAAGTCTCACTACACTTTCTGTGTAAAAATGAAGAAAATGACGTCATAAAAATGTGCTGCACAGTCAATCGTGAAGAAAAATGGAGTGAATGGTTGCCATCTGCTGGAGTAATTTTGTGAACTCAAAACAGAATGGTGTTATCAAAGGAAGAAAGCATTTTTTGGTTCAACAGGTGTTTCTAAATGGCGGTCGATACACACGGATGGTTGTTCAAAGATTTTTAGCAAAATGTCCTGATAAACAACCTCCTCATCGCACTACGGTTAGAAATTTGTTGAATAAGTTTCGTGATACGGGAACTGTGGAAGATGCTCCGCGATCTGGTAGGCCTGCTGTGTCTAAAGAAAAATGTTTAGATATCCAAGACAGAATCCTGAAAAGTCCATGAAAGGTCCTTAAGGAAAATGGTGTAAGAAGTGAACGTATTACTGAGCACAGTGCACAAAATTCTTAAACATCGGTTTAAATTTTCATCCATACAAGATTTCTGTAGTGTCTGAACTAAAAGAGTGTGACAATCAATCCAGAGTCAACTACTCCACGTGGTTTCAAACATTTTTAGCTGAAGAAGACGAGTCAGTTCTCAATTTAACATTCTTCTCTGATGAGGCATGGTTTCATCTATCTGGATACGTTAATAGCCAAAATAATCGTATTTGGAGCAGGGTTGATCCCAATACATTTCATGAAGCGCCGCTACACGATACGAAAATTGGGGTATGGTGTGCTGTCAGTAGAAAACGTTTAATTGGACCAATTTTCTTCAACAACACTATAAATGCCGATCGGTACCGTACTGATATTCTGGAACCTTTGTTTAGAACAGCTGAATGAACGTGAAATTGAAGAACCGTGGTTCCAGTAAGATGGTGCAACTGCACACACAGCTAGAGCAACACATGTTTGTTTTTTTTTTTGAAGAAATTTTCGCAAATCGCATATCTCGTGGAATTTGGCCTGCTCGTTCTCCAGATCTAAATCCATTATATTATTATCTATGGGGTTTCTGGAAAGGAAATGTTTACAAAAATAATATACAAACAATTGAGGACCTGAAAGAAGCAATCAGAATTACCATTCAAGAAATAACAACAGACACGTTGCACAAGGTATTTGACAATATGAAGAGACGTGTACAGTCATGTCTTGAAGCCCATAGTGGACATTTCCAACACCTGTTATAATAAACATTTCAGTGGTACATTCCAGCTAACCAAAAACAGCGCTGTATCACTGCAGTCAATATTGTAACTAATTAAATGGCTTTTTTCAGCACATTTTGTGATGACGTCATTTACTTCAAATTTTCAATTTTTTTTTAAATTTTTCACAGAAAGTGTAGTGAGACTAAAAACTCCCTGTATATGATTATAGAGTCAAGGGGGCTTAAGCGTTAACCATCATGTTCCTAGATTTGTCAGCCCTTGGATTGTAAAAACTTGTTTATTCCACAAAACTTTGTTTATCTGCTTTCTGTACTAGGCTAATAAAAGGTGTTAACAGGGCAGGGGTCGCCATAGTTTCCATGGTGGTGGAGTCTGCTAAAGAAGCAATGAACACCCCAAGCTTTTCAGAGACTGAAAATATTGCAGCAATAACCCCCTTCTGAGCCGAAACGATGGTTTGTCTCAACTTCGTCGCTGTAAATAACACCAGCTGACAGTTCCTGGGGGATTGAGGAGGAAGAAGATAGATAGATAGATAGATAGATAGATAGATAGATAGATAGATAGATAGATAGATAGATGATGATGATGATGATGATGAGCAACAACAACAACAGCAACGACAATAACAGCAACACATTCGTGTCTATTTGTCCGTAAAGATTGTGAACTTTGCTGTGCTCTGAAACTTGCACAGCCTGCCCAGCTGAAACATTCTTTAGAACATGTTTTTTGAATGGAACAGAAATTACACAAAGAAATGTTACATGACGATTACCCCCCCCCCCCTTCCTTTTCTCCCACCCCAACCCCCCCCCCCCAAACTACAAGAAAATGACATGTCCTTAAACAAAATATAGTTTACCTTCCTGTCTCCCCTAACATTGCCATGAACAATTAAATTTATACATCACATATCCGATTACGTAAACATTCATTATGTCAACATAATGATTTTTTTTATAATGGCGAAAATCGATTTCTCGTTTGTTTCAATAATACGTCCTCCATATACCTCATTAATAAATGCCATTAAGTGTCATATGTCATCTCGTGAATCTTGTTTGAATGTACCCAATTTTAATGGACAAATTAAAGGCGGCGAGTCAATTCGTCGAGCGACGAAGGAGGTTGCTGAACCTAATCATTTTGGTGCAAACGCCGAGAGATACCCGGTATAATTATGGAAAGATTTTTTAAAAAAATAATTATTGAATCCTCATTGAGTTATTCACCCTCTCGAAATATTGTTTTGTGTTAGTTATGTTTAACCTCTCCAGATTTTGCAGAACGGTTTTCAAGCTGTATCGGTCTGGGGAATGGGTTACCCGAGTTTGTGAAGACCAATGTGGTTAATATGTCGGTCTGGACGTGAAGATGGAAAATTGCTAAGTTCTGTCCCTTGGATGTCAATAATTATAGAAATGCAAGAGATATTACATCGCTGCTTAGCTATAACGAAAAAAGGATAGGGAGTGTCCAAAAATAGCATTCGAACACGATTTATCGATCACGATTTACGCGAAATCATGAAGTAAGGAGGTACCATTTCTGATCTGAAAAGGCTGAACAATGATTTGGGGCTCCCCAGGGTTTCCGGACTATATGAAGCTCCACGGTCTATGAGACACAATGTGCTTTTCTGTCTTGCTATCCACGGTCTATGAGACACAGTGTGCTTTTTTGTCTTGCTATCCACGGTCTATGAGACACAATGTGCTTTTCTGTCTTGCTATCCGCGGTCTATGAGACACAGTGTGCTTTTCTGTCTTGCTATCCACGGTCTATGAGACACAGTGTGCCTTTTCTGTCTTGCTATTCACAGTCTGTAAGACACAGTGTGCTTTTCTGTCTTGCTATCCACGGTCTATGAGACACAGAGTGCTTTTCTGTCTTGCTGTCCGCGGTCTATGAGACACAGTGTGCTTTTCTGTCTTGCTATCCACGGTCTATGAGACACAGAGTGCTTTTCTGTCTTGCTATGCAAGAAAATAAATTCTACAGAGACTTGTTAGATTTTGTTCTGGCAGAAAATATATTTCAGGATGCGTACAGCTGAACCTGTGTGTGTCAGATAATCTTAGGGATAATGATGTCGGGTTGACGGAATATGGCGACTGTTTTTTTTTAATATAAAAAGACAAAAAAACAAAAAGAACTCATGCAACGGTGCACTAAAAGAGATTCTTTCTTATATATGTGTGTGAAAGAATCTCTTTTAGTCTCTTATATATATATATATATATATATATATATATATATATTATATATATATAATATATATATATTATATATATATATAAGACTTGCACTACTTCTTTGGCAAACTATACAATCAGCGAACTCATAGTTCACATGCTAACGTCAGGGATGGCGAACCATTGGCGAGCCGACCAATATCCTCCCACCCCCGCCCCTCTCCGTTAGTCCCCCTGTAAGCAGGCAGAGGCTGGATGACGCGGGTGTGGAGTCTGCTAAAGAAGTACTACACGTCCCCCAATTTTTAACTCCACTGAGAGACTGAAAAATTGCCCACCAGAACCCTCCTCCCAATCGGATATGACGTTGTGCCTCATCATCCTCACCGCATCTGCTGCGAAGAATGTTAAGCTCTCAGTTTCTGAGAGATAAAGAAGAAAAATAGTCAGATCTAAACCGTTTCTAGCTGTGATCTCTACAGTTTGTATATGGCTCCATGTTACACAGTCGAAACAGCTGATTCTAGCTGTGATCTCTACAGTTTGTATATGGCTCCATGTTACACAGTCGAAACAGCTGATTCTAGCTGTGATCTCTACAGTTTGTATATGGCTCCATGTTACACAGTCGAAACAGCTGATTCTAGCTGTGATCTCTACAGTTTGTGTATGGCTCCATGTTACACAGTCGACACAACTGATTCTAGCTGTGATCTCTACAGTTTGTATATGGCTCCATGTTACACAGTCGAAACAACTGATTTGTTGCTGCTCTGTGAGAGTGGTTAGCTGAGTGGTTAACTGAGTGGTTAGCTGAGTGGTTGGGCCCTCGATTTACTAGTCCGGTGGTAGCTGGTTCAGTCCCAGCAGTGGGATTTTTTTCTGGGACGCACCAAAAAGGCCCGGGGTTCACCCAGCCTCTAAAAGTGGGTACCAGAGAAATCTGGGAAGGTAAAGCGGCTTCTTTCATGTGCCGAAGGTCATGGAAAATACGGGCCTAGTACCGTATTCCCCAATATGCCTTAATGGCATGGAAACGGGAATTAAACCTTTATCTGTGGATAATATCACGTGCGTCAGTTGCAATAAGATTGTCACACAACACAATCTGTATTTATAAAGCTTTTTATTTTTTTTTTTATTCATGCTGGGTCCCTTGCCTTTCCTGAATCCTAAGCTTAAGTCTCTTCAGCCTAAAGACTAATCCGACATCGTATTGATATTACAAAATCTAATGTTGAATGTTTATGCTAAGGTAAACAAGTTCGAATTTTTCCCCCATATTTTGCTTGTATCCGATGATAAATGTATAATCCAACCTCCAAGAGAACTCTTTCTTTGTTTAAGCTACTTTTCTTTTCATACATTTCTCTAGGCTCGCTCATCCAGGCGCTCCCCCAGTTCATGACCTCACGCTAGCCTCAGATCATGTACGCTCCAGTGAGCTCGCAAACAGAAAAACAGGGAGGTCTTTATACAGAATATCAGGATCAGTATGAAGTGGGAAATAGGAAAAACGGAAGATGAGAAGAAGTTATCTTCCAGGGGAGAAAATTCTGCAACAATTGCCACGGTTATTCAAGTAATGATTCAAGATCACATAACATCAAACCAGCCTAGTTGTTATCCATATCCCACGCCCGATCTAACAGGGATACCAACTCGGCAAACTCAATCATATGCTTTAGTAAGGCAACATAGAGATGGTATGTGTATCTTGAACTTGGCCTATGACAGCAAGTCTGGCGTCTTACAAAGTATCTTCCATGTGTAGAAGGCCAACACTGACGCTGTGGCTGGCGAATTATAGCCGGTGATGATCTTGTATCTCAGTCTTCCTGAGAACAGCCTTCTCAGCCATAATAGCCTGGTGAATGAGATAAGGCGTGAAAAAGTAATTGTGGCAGTGGAGGTTAGTAAGTTGCCTGTGGTTGCTGCTCGCTGTGTTGGTACTTTTATAACATTTGGATGTTCTGGCTGGACAATGTTGTAATGAAGAAGTGTTGATGTTACTGTTTTCTGTTTGAAAATTGTCACGTTGCACTAATCACTGATCGTCAGTATCTTTTATACGATGAACAGCCGTTGTGGGCGAGGCAACAGTTGACTTCTTACTAGCAATTACAGCCTTACAATTGTATTATACTCAAAATGTTAGTTAGACGTTATGATATATTAGCTTCACACACATAACGGCTTCTCTGGTCTTGAACAAGCTTAATAAATATTACAAGATTCATTTGAACAAGTCCTCTGAACACGTATACTGAATCCATTTAATTCCGAACGAGGTTTTTGACGATATCACTTGGAATATGATGCAATAGGACATACAATTCGTTGCTTTCGTCGTTGGAGTACATAATCATTGTTCACAAAGTTAATCTCTAGCGTTATTTTCTACATAAACTGTGGCCGAAAATGTCTAACTCTACACTGCACTGGATCAACAACTCATGCATATCTCCTGAATATCTATCGACTGTACTTGTCAATCTGCTCTATATGTTGTTGCTTTCCTATCTATCTTTCTATGTTTCTTTTTCCTCTCTCTCTCTCTCTCTCTCTCTCTGTCTTCTTTTTTTCCAAAACTGCATGCCTGGCTTATATATCGTAAGTCAGTTGTCAAGCAGGGCACACCTCTAGATCTTTCTATTGGTCAACTGGTTGACTGCATACTGATTTAACATCGGTCCACTCCCTTTGGTCATCTTATTGGTCCGCTGCCCTATTCATGTGTGCAATTTGTGTCCTAAGATTAGCAAATAAGCCTCACCTGTCAGTAAGTCTATTGCTTAAATCCGTCTATTCAGATTTCTCGCGTTGAGTAAACTCTTCTTTATCAGGTGTTTGCGATACCTGTCGATGATTATCAGTCCATCTCTGCTTATACGGTGTCCGTCTGTGTCTCCATATGTACCAGTGTTATCTGAGTAAATCCTCTTAGCCGTATCAGTATTCTTTGTCAGCGTCTAGTATCTCTAAGTATCTTCTTAATACTATCGTAATAATACTAACACGTTGGAACTGTTCCCCTTCCACTGGTTCTTAAATTTTCGCCATTCCTTACCTACATTCTACCTATCAATAATAATAATAACTAACAAAAATGCTAATAGTATTAATAGTATTAACATTAATAACAATAATACTATCCAGATTTACTAGGCACTATGTTACACTTTCCCTTCTTCTTATGCAAATCTGCGACACAAGAAAAAAATTACTCTTATCGCCACCATAATCATTATAGTCAAAGCAACAGTACGTAAAGATAAAACCCCCCGGTTCCATGCCATTAGGGGATACAGTGTTAGGCCCGTATTTCCAAGACCTTAGGCACATGAAGGTCTGATGTGGTCGGTATCACGACTGGCCGCATTTACCTTTCCAGATTTCTCGTGTACCCATTTTTAAAGGCTGGGTGGATCCAGGTTTTGTTTTTGATACGGTGGTATCAGGAAAAAAAAAACAACTCCTCATTGTTTGGACGTGAACTCGGTACCACTCTCACTGTTTGGACGTGAACTCGGTACCACTCTCACTGTTTGGTCGTGAACTCGGTACCACTCTCACTGTTTGGACATGAACTCGGTACCACCTTCACTGTTTGGACATGAACTCGGTACCACCTTCACTGTTTGGACGTGAACTCGGTACCACTCTCACTGTTTGGACATGAACTCGATACCACTTTCACTGTTTGGACATGAACTCGGTACCACCTTCACTGTTTGGACATGAACTCGGTACCACTTTCACTGTTTGGACATGAACTCGGTACCACCTTCACTGTTTGGACATGAACTCGGTACCACCTTCACTGTTTGGACATGAACTCGGTACCACCTTCACTGTTTGGACATGAACTCGGTACCACCTTCACTGTTTGGACATGAACTCGGTACCACCTTCACTATTTGGACATGAACTCGGTACAACCTTCACTGTTTGGACATGAACTCGGTACAACCTTCACTGTTTGGACATGAACTCGGTACCTCCTTCACTGTTTGGACATGAACTCGGTACCACCTTCACTATTTGGACATGAACTCGGTACAACCTTCACTGTTTGGACATGAACTCGGTACAACCTTCACTGTTTGGACATGAACTCGGTACCTCCTTCACTGTTTGGACGTGAACTCGGGAGCACCTGATGAACAAACCTAGCGCCTAACCACTCGGCTAACCTGGCCATCAAAGCAGACATAAGAATGATAATAATAATTTGTCACAGAAGCACGAAGAGCTGTTAAGGTGTGGCTTCTGATCTGATAACCTGCGTGGAAAAAGATCAGATTGTGTTCTTCCAGGTGTGAGTCCTTCACCTTGACCTTCTCTTGACCTTAGGTAAACAGGCGAAGAGAATAAACTTAACTTTGAAGCTCCGTTTTTAGATCTTGAGAGAAAGCCAATAAAAGGTCACATGTACGATCGACTTCCCAGGCCTGGAATGTACACGAATCAATATGATCCCGATCAATGGCGAAAGTACCCCTCTGTCGCGTTATTTTGCGGTCACAATGCCTGCAGATTGCACGCTAGCTCCACCCGGTTTTAAGTAACTCACATTAAATATCCGTGGACAAAATGACTGACAGAATCGTTCGTGTTCACAGAATGTATATGTCAATATTGTCACAAAATCGAAAGAAGATACTGCATGTAAGACGTCATTCTGTCACAACAAGTTAATGTAATACACAGATCTTGAGATAGTCAGTCACGTCACAGAACAATGGAGTTACGCACAGGTCTGTAGACTCACTGTCAGTCACGTCACAGAACAGTGGGGCTAGACACAGATCTGTAGACTCACAGTCAGTCAGGTCACAGAACAGTGGGGCTAGACACAGATTTATAGTCTCACAGTCAGTCAGGTCACAGAACAGTGGGGCTAGACACAGATTTATAGTCTCACAGTCAGTCACGTCACAGAACAGTGGGGCAAGACACAGATTTATAGTCTCACAGTCAGTCAGGTCACAGAACAGTGGGGCTAGACACAGATTTATAGTCTCACAGTCAGTCAGGTCACAGAACAGTGGGGCTAGACACAGATTTATAGTCTCACAGTCAGTCAGGTCACAGAACAACGGGGCTAGACACAGCGTACATAATGAAACAGTTCCACATGATCCTACATCAGAAATAGCAAGTGTGTTTCTTTCAGGCGTTTATCACTCGAGTGGACTAGACTGAAGTTTTATCTGAGTGCCTTACGTGATATCCGAGGTTGAAATCGTATCTTAGTGTGACTAAGCTCGGTTGAAGTCCTGTCTTCGTGTGACAAAGCCTCACGTAATATGCCAGGATGAAGTCTTGTTTTCGTGTGACTAAACCTTACGTGATATTCCAGTGAAGTCCTATCTTCGTGTGACTAAGTCTCACATGATATCCCACTCTCTTTTTAACCACGGAGAGTTCAGCCCAGGACATCTCGCCAGCCTCAGCAGGCTCGTTTTCCTCGCCTCTAGTCCCCCTTATACAGCAGACCTGGACAGAGGCCGACAGTATTGGGCCTCGATCGTCTGGGTTTGAGTCTGGTCAGTCTGAGCAAGCTTACTCGCCACACAAACAGAAACACCAATCTCATCCCTTCTGATCCGACAAAATCTTCCGATCTTTCTTGCTCCTTCTTGTCAATATCCTCAGAGATCTGTGAGTTGGTCGTGTCTGAAGTGCCCCATCCTTCAACCTCCTCGAACCTGGATCCGAACCCTGGCCTCACACATTAATTATTTTAGTTGTTATTCCCATTCATCCAGTACTGCAAAGTAAAAAGGTAGAAGAGCTAAAATCCCGTTTCCATGCCATTAAGGCATACAGTATTAGGGCCGTATTTCCACGACCTTCGGCACATGAAAGTCTGATGTGGTCAGTATCATGCCTGGCCGCTTTATCTTCCCAAATTTCTCTAAATGTTAAAAATGTTAACTTGTTCAAATGTTTTGGACAAGTCCAAAAATTGCTCCGATGACCTTGAAGGGGACATGTCTTGCTTGCCCAAGAACCATGACCAAATGGAAGTGGCGGAGTTGACGGGGGCAGAACCCACTGCTTTCAGTGCAAAAAAAAAAAAAACGTGTCGATATCGATTCGGCCGATCTTGCGTCTTCTTATGTTTGTTACAGAAATCAGACTTGCTTCAGCCGCAGCCAAGCAATTAACGGCGAACGACTCGAGTCCTGAAGCATTCATCATCATCATCATCATCTTCAGTGGTTACAGTTTCCTCTGGCACTTACTCCCATCACAAACAAGCACAGATAACTGCTGTCAGCAAGTGCATCAGCCGGTTACTCTTATCGTGAACTTACACACGTATCTCACATGTGTGCTGCAACATCTAATCTTTACTTTATCCGCCAAACGAAACATTTATCTCACAGTCAGTCACGTCACAGAAAAGTGGGGCTAGACACAGATCTGTAGACTCACTGCCAGTCACGTCACAGAAAAGTGGGGCTAGACACAGATCTGTAGACTCACTGTCAGTCACGTCACAGAACAGTGGGGCTAGACACAGATCTGTAGACTCACTGTCAGTCACGTCACAGAACAGTGGGGCAAGACACAGATTTATAGTCTCACAGTCAGTCACGTCACAGAACAACGGGGCTAGACATAGCGTACATAATGAAACAATTCTACATGATCCTACATCAGAAATAGCAAGTGTGTTTCTTTCAGGCGTTTATCACTCGAGTGGACTAGATTGAAGTTTTATCTGAGTGCCTTACGTGATATCCGAGGCTGAAATCGTATCTTAGTGTGACTAAGCTCGGTTGAAGTCCTGTCTTCGTGTGACAAAGCCTCACGTAATATGCCAGGCTGAAGTCTTGTTTTCGTGTGACTAAACCTTACGTGATATTCTAGTGAAGTCCTATCTTCGTGTGACTAAGTCTCACATGATATCCCACTCTCTTTTTAATCACGGAGACTTCAGCCCAGGACATCTCGCCAGCCTCAGCAGGCTCGTTTTCCTCGCCTCTAGTCCCCCTTATACAGCAGACCTGGACAGAGGCCGACAGTATTGGGCCTCGATCGTCTGGGTTTGAGTCTGGTCAGTCAGCTTACTCGCCACACAAACAGAAACACCAATCTCATCCCTTCTGATCCGACAAAATCTTCCGATCTTTCTTGCTCCTTCTTGTCAATATCCTCAGAGATCTGTGAGTTGGTCGTGTCTGAAGTGCCCCATCCTTCAACCTCCTCGAACCTGGATCCGAACCCTGGCCTCACACATTAATTATTTTAGTTGTTATTCCCATTCATCCAGTACTGCAAAGTAAAAAAGGTAGAAGAGCTAAAATCCCGTTTCCATGCCATTAAGGCATACAGTATTAGGGCCGTATTTCCACGACCTTCGGCACATGAAAGTCTGATGTGGTCAGTATCATGCCTGGCCGCTTTATCTTCCCAAATTTCTCTAAATGTTAAAAATGTTAACTTGTTCAAATGTTTTGGACAAGTCCAAAAATTGCTCCGATGACCTTGAAGGGGACATGTCTTGCTTGCCCAAGAACCATGACCAAATGAAAGTGGCGGAGTTGACGGGGGCAGAACCCACTGCTTTCAGTGCAAAAAAAAAAAGTGTCGATATCGATTCGGCCGATCTTGCGTCTTCTTATGTTTGTTACAGAAATCAGACTTGCTTCAGCCGCAGCCAAGCAATTAACGGCGAACGACTCGAGTCCTGAAGCATTCATCATCATCATCATCATCATCATCTTCAGTGGTTACAGTTTCCTCTGGCACTTACTCCCATCACAAACAAGCACAGATAACTGCTGTCAGCAAGTGCATCAGCCGGTTACTCTTATCGTGAACTTACACACGTATCTCACATGTGTGCTGCAACATCTAATCTTTACTTTATCCGCCAAACGAAACATTTATCTCTTATTCCACGATTTATCTCTTATCTCTGTCGTCACCTCTAAGATTGTGAAGGGAAGGCTAATTTTAACCAAATTTGTGTCCTAGAAAAAGGTAAAATTCCTCACAGTTTACATGTAAAATTCCTCATCTTAAAAGAAAATCATCATCATCATCATCATTGATAATTACAATTTCCACTTCCATGGATCTTCTATTAGATGCGCGTACTATAAACAGCTTTAAGAAATATTCGTTCTAGTGCCTAGTTTCTTACCTCAACTGCTGTTATGTTGTACTTATCAAAAAATATCAAAAATATCAGCTACCAGAAGAAGGAATCTTTTCTTAGGCTTATCTCAAACTTTTAGTCGTGTTTGACCCAAAAGTCCCTGTTTTTATCTTTGCTTACATTTGTTATGGGATTTAGGTTAGTCAAAATATGTTTACCGCCATGTTATCTTACGTCTTACATCCTTCCCGTGCCGTTAAATGTCATACAGGACTCGCATGGTAGTTCACCAAGTTTTCCTGTTTTCGGCGAGATTTTCAGTCTTATCAAGGGATTTTATGCCTACTAATCTTGCCACTCTTAACAATGTCCTCTTTAGAGTTTCACGTGGTCGACCACCTTTTCTACGGCCTGTTTTGCTCCACCTGTTGTGATAGCTTGTTCTGGGATTCTCTGACTGTTTCTTATCATCACATGACCGACATATGTTCATCTTCTTTTTCTGATCACCCTTGAGAAAGGTTGTTGTTCACTCATCTGCCATGTTATACAACGATATATAATGAGAAAGTATTAGGAAGAAGAGAGTCAGTATACAAACTCAATACGATGATTTGTAGTCTGTTTACAGAGAAAGTACGGCAAAAGTCTCACGTATTGGCAAAGTTATACTTCAAAGTTATGAATAAAACAACACAAACTATTTTTCCATGCGTGTTTAAAAAGTAGCACAGAAAACTTGAGGGGAAAAAAAGAGAAAAATGGATGAATGAATGAATGAATGAATTATCTTTATTTTAAAAGGGTGAAGAATTGGTCGCGCAAACCCGTCTTACATTCTGCCTGCATCACATTATCTTTCACTCTAGTACTCGATTTAATATAAGTATACACATTGCCAAGTTAACAGGCATAAAATCCTTTGATGAGGTTGAAAGACTCGCCGAAGACAGGAAAAATTGGCGAACTACTTTGCGAGCCCTATGTGACGTCTAACGGCACGGGAAGGATATAAGATAAGATATAAGATACACATTGCATGAATACATAAGAATGCAAGATGAAATTATATGAAAGATAAGCATACAAATTACATTTTAAAATGTCTAAAAATGCAATATACAGGAAACTCTCTACTGCAGAGCGCGGAACAACAACACAACTTCTTCAAATCACCAGAGGAAGTACAATCCCCCCCCACCCCCATAGACCAAAGACAAGTGTTGGAAGCTCAGTACATTTGTAGCATTGGAAGAGTTTACTTAATTATCATTCTCATATGGCCTCACTCCCCTCACTCGTTCCTTACACTAGTACCTAATACAACAAATGTTTAAAGTTCAACTAGTACCTAATAGTGTTTAAAGTTCTACTAGTACCTAATAATGTTTAAAGTTCTACTAGTACCTAATACAACAAGTGTTTAAAGTTCTACTAGTACCTAATACAACAAGTGTTTAAAGTTCTACTAGTACCTAATAGTGTTTAAAGTTCTACTAGTACCTAATAGTGTTTAAAGTTCTACTAGTACCTAATAATGTTTAAAGTTCTACTAGTACCTAATAGTGTTTAAAGTTCTACTAATGCCTTATAGTGTTTAAAGTTCTACTAGTACCTAATAATGTTTAAAGTTTTACTAGTACCTAATAGTGTTTAAAGTTCTACTAGTACCTAATAATGTTTAAAGTTCTACTAGTACCTAATAGTGTTTAAAGTTCTACTAATGCCTTATAGTGTTTAAAGTTCTACTAGTACCTAATAGTGTTTAAAGTTCTACTAGTACCTAATACAGCTAGTGTTTAAAATTCTACTAGTACCTAATACAGCTAGTGTTTAAAGTTCTACTAGTACCTAACGCAGCTTGTGTTTAAAGTTCTACTAGTACCTAATACAGCTAGTGTTTAAAGTTCTACTATTAGCTAATACAACTAGTGTTTAAAGTTCTACTAGTACCTAATACAGCTAGTGTTTAAAGTTCTACTATTAGCTAATACAACTAGTGTTTAAAGGTCTACTAATACCTAATGCAGCTAGTATTTGAAGTTCTACTAGTATCTAAGCCGTACTAGTACCTACTGCATCTAGTATGTGAAGTCGTACTATTACCTAATACAACTGATGATGATTATGAATTCCACAGTGTGGTGTAAGATGTATAAAGACATATTAGGCAATCCAGTCATGGAATTTGTAAATGCAAAAAGCTAAAGAATCTCTGCTGTAAAGGGTTAAACTATGCTCCAGACTTTTCGCTTTATTTTGACACAGCTCTCTCCGTAGTTCATGCGCTGGCTCGGCATTAATAATAATGAGAACTGCATCTTAATTGTAAGTAAAAATGATTGTGAATAAGATCTGACATAGAGGACGTCAGAATGATAAAGTAATCAGGGTAGTCTTTCTTTATTAATTACACATACTGGCACGCTAACTTCAGCATACTCTTTCTGACCGATTTGCCTATCGATTTCTCTGCACTAGTTCAGTTTCTGACTTTCATGGCTTCCAGTCACGAGACGAATATAATCTCCTTTTGTAAAAAAAAATGTTATACAGTAATAACATACTATATCGGATAATAATACACTGTGTAGCATACAGTGGATAAGATAATAGCAAACTGTGCAGAATAAGAGTAGGCCACTTTATAAATTTGACCTGTAGAAAGACTTTATTGGAAACCTCTCCACCTAACTTGTTATCTCGTGGCATGTGAAAGATGTACAAGGTGGGTAATGTTTCAGATCAATTTCAGCAATTTTTGTTTCCTGTTATCTATATATCTATCTATCTATCTATCTATCTATCTATCTATCTATCTATCTATCTATCTATCTATCTCTATCTATCTATCTATCTATCTATCTACCTACCTACATACCTACATACCTACCTACCTACCTAGGGGTGACTGATAAGTTCGCGGCTTAAGGTACAACGGATTATTTGTGGACAACTTTTTGGGGTTATTTCTCAACAAAGTCCCTTGCAGATTTATACACTTAGTCCAGCGATCCTGTAGCATACGGATCTCATCTTTGTAAAAGTTAGCATCTTGTGCCAGTAGAAAGTGGTCTACAGCATGAATGACGTCATCATCTGAAGCAAATTTGCGACCACTGAGCTCCTTTTTGAGTTTGGTAAATAGGTAATGTCCGAAGGGGCCAAATTTGGGAATAAGTGGATATTCAAGAAGCTGGAGGCCGCATTCATGAGTGGCAGCTACTGCCACCACCGACTTGTGAACTGGAGCATTGTCTTGATGAAATATGACTCTTCTCGTCAATTTCCCTCGATGCTTTTCCTTCAGTTTGATCCGCCGTTGCTTCACAAGCTTAGTATAATAGACCCCGGTGACCGTTCTGCTTTTTTGAAGATAGTCTACCAATACCACACCTTCTGAATCCCAAAAGATGGAAACCATCACTTTTGCCTGCACAGAACCACCCTTGCTTTCTTTCAAAGTGGGGATCCATTTCCATTGCTTTGACTGTTCTTTGGTTTCTGGTTGAAAATGATGAACCCAAGTCTCATCCATAGTCACAAATTGCTGAAGAAACTTTTCAGGATCTGCAGAAAAATGGCCAAGACTGTCTCTTGACATGTTGAGACGCTGTCGTTTTGTGATCAACTGCAAGAGGTTTCGGGACCCATCGAGCAGAGACCTTTGTCACTTGAAGATCGTTGTGAATAATGGCAAGAACACGTTCTTTGGAGAACGTAGTAATGTACCGCTCAGTTAGTCATCGATCCTTCATTATCATGTCATGGATTCTGCCGGTGGTTTCATCGGTGGTTACCGTTCTTGATCTTCCTGGACGAGGATCATCTTCCAGACTCTCCTTTCATGTTTGAAATGAGCTGCCCATTTCTTCACTGTGCTGTAAGAAGGGGCACACTCCCCTAGAGTCTCTACCATATCCACATGGATCTCCTTCGATGATAAGCCCTTGATGCAGAGGTAGTGAGTGACTGCTCGATGAGAAATTTTATCCATTTTCTCAATTTCTGCCACACCTTACCACTTCAGTAGCCTGTAAAAAAATTGATTGCAGTTAATTTTTTTAAATTTAGTGTTTAATCTTACATTAACCTGATCTACAAATCCTCCTAATATCAACTGTGTGTTTCAAGTATTTGTACCTTAGGCCGCGAATTTATTAATCAAACCTCGTATCTATCTATCTATCTATCTATCTATCTATCTATCTATCTATCTATCTATCTATCTATCTATCTATCTATCTATCTATCTATCTATCTATCCATCCATCCATCCATCCATCCATCCATCCATCCATCCATCCATCCATCTATCTATCTATCTATCTATCTATCTATCTATCTATCTATCTATCTATCTATCTATCTATCTATCTATCTATCTATCTATCTGCCTGCCTGCCTGTCTGTCTTCTTGCCTGTCTCTCTATCTGCCTGTTTGTTTGTCTGCCTGTATATGTCTGTCTATTTCTCTCACAATTCTCTCTCTCTCTCTCTCACTCACGCACTGTGTAGTACTCACAGACATCGTTGATTCTCTCTTCTCTGTGTTTTTCTTACTGTTAGACGGTCTCCACACATTTCCCTCCTTCCCATCCTCATGCACATACTGTCCCATCGTCATGCCCGTACTGTCCTATCGTCATGCACGTACTATCCTATCCTCATGCAAGTACTGTCCCAGTTTTCACCAAATATAATTTGAATTGATGTAAGGAAACATTCCTGTGATGAAGGAACTACAAAAACTAACGAGGGCCAAAAACCTGGAGATGATCAAGACCCCATTCAACTTATTCGCAGTAGAAGCTTCCTTAAATCTGACAACCAGGGTTGATGATTCGAAGTGATCTACTTGATCAGGAAGTCTTGCAGGGAAATCCATTTCTTGTTGTCAGTTCGAAACTTTAAGGAAGCCAGGTTACCTTCTCCGACTCCCAGCGCTTACCATGTAGAGGGTGACGCCGACCAGTACTGCACTTCTAGCCAAGTCATTGAAGAATAAACGAACGAACCAGACCTGTTAAGTCAACGTTGTCCAGAAACTTGACCTGGATGTAGACGTCCTCTAGTGGCTAGTGAAATATTTATATCTGAAAATCGGCATAGTAAGTTCCTCAAAGATCATTTGTCACACAAAACAAATATCTACATGAAGGTCTTCTGAGCCAGAAGAATGTCTGTTATTGTCCATAGTAGTGGACAATTTTTGTATCAGAAAGTGAAAGGAAGGCTGGGATAATCACATGAGTATGGCAGTTGAGACAAATCGAACATACACAAACAGCAGAAACAGACAGATCAGAGACAGTCAGCAAAAACGAGCAGAACAGAGACAAACAGCAAAAATGAGCAGAACAGAGACAAACAGCAGAAACAGACAGATCAGAGACAGTCAGCAAAAACGAGCAGAACAGAGACAAACTGAAAAGAGAAAGGACAGAACTGAACAGACAACACGGAGACAAAAGAACAGACAAACAGAACATAAGCAGAAACAGACAGACAGAACAGATAGAAGGAACAGATAACAAAAGAACAAACAAAACAGAGAGAAACAAAACAGAAATAAGCAGACAAAACAAGTCGAACAAAGACGGACAGACAGAGACAGACGAAACTGAGAAAACTAAAAAACAGACAAAGCAGAGACAGACAGACAAGCAGAGACAAAGAGATAGACAGGCAGGGAAAGAGACAAACAAAAGAAGGAACAGCAGAAACAGAACAAAGATAGACAGACAGAAAGGAGAAGAGATCGGCAACCAGTTAACCACGTCTTTCGGAAACGTTATCAAGTGTGATATTAGAAATGTGATAGTTAATTTCCCTCACCCCCACCTCGCCCCCACCCCCTGCCTCCTCCCTTAGTCTGGACGTAGAAGAGTCGGTCTGTTACACTTGAGTGATCACACACACGAGCTGATGTAATCGAACTTTCAAACAGCCTTCCGACCTCTGTCAGCCACATCTGTTCATGATGGGGAGATCCTGACAAAACTGTCAACTTCTGGTCTCCTGTCACGTGTGAAATGTGAGATCCTCGTGGAAAAGATTTCATGCTTCTAAAGATCTTCTTCTTCTTCTTCGCTGCCTCACACTTTCTTCTTCTTAATGCCTGTTTTGTTCTGGCCTATAGAATCTTCACAAAATTTTCACTGGGCTGTGGAGTCTCAAGTTCTTCATAGAATTCTCATTAGCTTATAGAATATAGGTTCTTCACAGAATTCTCATTGGTTTACAGTCTTCACATAATTCTCTCTGGCCTACGTTTTTGACAGAATTCTCACTAGCCTAAGTTCTTCGCGGAATTCTCACTGGCCTAAATTCTTCACAGTAATCTCATTACTGGTGATCTGCAGATGGATGCATCAGCAGCAGGCCATCTTGCTCACAACCGAGAGGCCTACAGGAGTGCTGTTAGGGAGGCAAAGTTCCGCAAGGGACATGCAAATGAATGAATCTCACTAGCCTATAGGGTCTTAAGTTCTTCACAGAATTCTCTCTTGCCTATAGACTGAGTTCTTCATATAATTCTCACTGGCCTAAGTTCTTCACATAGTTCTCGCTTGCCTATAGACTGAGTTCTTCACATAATTCTCACTGGCCTAAGTTCTTCACAGAATTCTCTCTAGTCTATAGACTGAGTTCTTCACATAATTCTCACTGGCCTAAGTTCTTCACAGAATTCTTACTAGCTTTTAGAGTCTAAATTCTTCAAAGAATTCTCTCGGGCTTATAGAGCCTAAGTAAGAAATCTTCTCTTGCTGGTGCTATGAGACTTCCACGACATTCACTGTTTAAGCATCTCGTCTGTATGGATCTACATCGCCATAAGCCGCTGGATGGGTCGGACCTAAGGCTGATAATCAAAACAACCAACTCTGGACAGCCCTAGTTATAATGGCTCCTGATTTAGCATAAAAGAAGGTTTCTGTCATGTCTTCTGTCTTAAACGCATGTGATGGCTAATGAGACATTTTTATTCTGAAATGGTAGACAATGTATTTAACCTATTGTCTTCCTATCCAGAATTGTGGAATCTGTTTCTTCTAATTTTCCTAATTTCTGATTCTGTCTCTTTTTACGTTTCAAGCTCTTGTCAGTCAAACCTGTCAGATTGTGATTGTTTTTCGTTCATTTAAGAGAAGAAATGTCAGATTTTCTTCTCAGAAAATGTTGTATTACAATAGCTGGTTTTGATGTTCGGGAGAAGTTAGCATTGAGAGTTGCAGCTTTGAAAGCCGGCTGGGCATTCAGGGGGAAGTAATTTGCCAAGAGAGGTAAGTTTCGTTCTGTTCGGGACAGACATTTCATGGGTCACACAGTCGCAATAGCTGATCTTCACGCATGTGACTGTCCTGCACGTTTAAATATTAAATATGTTCTTTTTACTCAGATCATCATCATCATGTGCCTCTTTCCACGAAATGTTGGCTGATCGTCCTCTGATTTAGGTGGTTGGCTTAGAAATAGCGAAATTGGCTGCGAGTATAAGAGTGTTTGAGACAGATTACTTTGATACTATAAACTTTAGAAATATGTAAGAAATATGTTAGAGATATGGTAGAAATATGTTACTAAGTATGTTAGAAATATGTTAGAAATACTTTAGAAATATGTTAGATATATGGTAGAAATATGTTAGAAATTTGTTAGAAACACGTTAGAAATATGTTAGAAATACGTTAGAAATATGTTAGAAGTACGTTAGAAATATGTTAGAGATATGTTAGAAATATATTAAAAATATGTTAGAAATATGTTAGAAATATGGTAGAAATATACTAGAAATGTGTTAGAAATATAGTAGAAAAAATGTAGAAATATTTTAGAAATATGGTAGAAATATGATAGAAATGTGGTAGAAATATGATTGAAATACGTTAGAACCAGCAGTCGTTATTTCGACAGCAAGAAAACTGAAATTTAATTTTTAAAAAAGTGAGGCAAGAAATCGTGTGGTAGATAATAGTGTGATAGTAGCAACGTGTGGTAGATAATAGTGTGATAGCAGCAACGTGTGGTAGATAATAGTGTGATAGTAGCAACGTGTGGTAGATAATAGTGTGATAGTAGCAACGTGTGGTAGATAATAGTGTGATAGTAACAACTTGTGGTGGATAGTAATGTGATAGTAGTGCGTGGTAGATAATAGTGTGATAGTAGCAACGTGTGGTAGATAGTAGTGTGATAGTAGCAACGTGTGGTAGATAGTAGTGTGATAGTAGCAACGTGTGGTAGATAGTAGTGTGATAGTAGCAACGTGTGGTAGATAATAGTGTGATAGTAGCAACGTGTGGTAGATAATAGTGTGATAGTAACAACGTGTGGTAGATAATAGTGTGATAGTAGCAACGTGTGGTAGATAATAGTGTGATAGTAACAACGTGTGGTAGATAGTAGTGTGATAGTAACAACGTGTGGTAGATAGTAGTGTGATAGTAGCAACGTGTGGTAGATAGTAGTGTGATAGTAGCAACGTGTGGTAGATAATAGTGTGATAGTAGCAACGTGTGGTAGATAGTAGTGTGATAGTAGCAACGTGTGGTAGATAGTAGTGTGATAGTAGCAACGTGTGGTAGATAGTAGTGTGATAGTAGCAACGTGTGGTAGATAGTAGTGTGATAGTAGCAACGTGTGGTAGATAATAGTGTGATAGTAGCAACGTGTGGTAGATAATAGTGTGATAGTAACAACGTGTGGTAGATAATAGTGTGATAGTAGCAACGTGTGGTAGATAATAGTGTGATAGTAACAACGTGTGGTAGATAGTAGTGTGATAGTAACAACGTGTGGTAGATAGTAGTGTGATAGTAGCAACGTGTGGTAGATAGTAGTGTGATAGTAGCAACGTGTGGTAGATAATAGTGTGATAGTAGCAACGTGTGGTAGATAGTAGTGTGATAGTAGCAACGTGTGGTAGATAGTAGTGTGATAGTAGCAACGTGTGGTAGATAGTAGTGTGATAGTAGCAACGTGTGGTAGATAATAGTGTGATAGTAGCAACGTGTGGTAGATAGTAGTGTGATAGTAGCAACGTGTGGTAGATAGTAGTGTGATAGTAGCAACGTGTGGTAGATAGTAGTGTGATAGTAGCAACGTGTGGTAGATAATAGTGTGATAGTAACAACTTGTGGTGGATAGTAATGTGATAGTAGTGCGTGGTAGATAATAGTGTGATAGTAGCAACGTGTGGTAGATAGTAGTGTGATAGTAGCAACGTGTGGTAGATAGTAGTGTGATAGTAGCAACGTGTGGTAGATAGTAGTGTGATAGTAGCAACGTGTGGTAGATAGTAGTGTGATAGTAACAACGTGTGGTAGATAATAGTGTGATAGTAGCAACGTGTGGTAATAGTTCTCCAGATAGGAGTATGACAGCAGTAGTGCGACTAAAAACTATAAGGCAAGTTGTACAGTCACAAACAGTAGTGTAGCAGGCAGTGGTAGCAGTGTAGCGGAAAGTAGTTGTAATGTAGCAGGTAGTGGTATAACTGAAAGTTGTGTAAATGGTAGCAGTGTAGCAGGTACTAAGGTGGAAAATAGTGTTACTGGTTAGTATGCAAAGTCAGACAGCAGTGTAGCCTGTAGCAGTGTAGGAGAATTAGTAGTTATAGAAGAAATTGAAACTAAATAGTGATGTGGCAAGTAGCTGGTAGTTTGATAGATGGCACCTGGGTTGTTATAATACCTGGTGTGGAAAGCATCTGATAGTTGGGTGGCTGGTAGCTCTGTTGTTGTTACAATACTTGGTGTGGCAAGTAGCTAGTAGTTGGATGGTTGGTTAGTGGGTTGTTATAGTGCTCGGTGTGGCAAGTACCTAGTAGTTGAATGGTTGGTAGCTGGGTTGTTATAATATTTGATGTAGCAAGTAGCTGGTAATTGGATGGTTGGTAGCTGGGTTGTTGTTATAATACTTGATGTGGCAAGTAGCTTGTAGTTGGATGGTTGGTAGCAGGGTTATTATAATACTTGGTTCTAAGGACTGTTATTGCTGGAGGTGGGGTGGAGGATACCCTCTCCATTCCAATGGCGTGCGTCTCAAATAGCCTCTGACAGTCAAGTCCAGCTCCTGGCATTCTCGTGGCAGAACTGTTCAAACTGATAGGAGAAGGGGCGAAGGCGAAAATCTGGCGCCTGAAAACAAGACCCTTCCGGTAGATGAGAGTCATGTTTGGTAGCTCATCTATCGCTGCTGGCGAGACTCTTCAGCTGCCGTGCGTGGAGTGGGCTCCTCCCGGCCAGTGAAGAAAGGTGCAAATGGGGTTGCCGAGCGGCACCACTGTGGAAAAGGTGAAAGAAAGGATTAAGCGAAGTAAACAGTCAAATCACGGCACCTCTGGTCTGCAGGTCGGCCACGTCCTAAGTGCACTCATATCGGGCGAAATACCTGAACCGGCTTAACCCAGAGGTTAAGACACTGCTGGCGGGATTCTTCGGATGCCGCGCGTGGAGTGAAACTCTTCCCGGCCAAGGAAGAAAATGCGGAAAAGCAATTAGGGTTGCTGTGTGGGGCCGATGTGAAAAGGTGATGGAAAGGATAAAGTGAAGCTTAATTGGTATGTCCAGTAGCATCGCTGCCAGAGCTACTCATACTATAGCGCCTCAGCTCTAGAGGCCGGTCACGTCCGACATACACCCATACTAGTGAAATATGCCTAAACCGGCTCACACCAGGGGTGAAGCTTGAAGGCTACGCATGTCACGGTACCTCTAGAGATCGGTCACGTCCTAGACACGCCTATACTGGGATAATATGCCTAAACCGGCTCAACCCAGGGGTGGAAGTCACTAGTGGCGGGGATTCGTCCTACTGGACAAAAGCTCCATCCTGGTCACAACTAGGAAGGGTAGTGGCCACAACCACAATATGCTGAAGTCGGAGACCCTGGACCAGTGCAGTCTAGATAGGCAACCACCTCTCACCCAGCGGGGATGTATGCGTATCCTAATCACGCTGAGGTTTTCCGGTGAGAAAGTCCTGCGCTGGACTGGATGGGCAACCACCTCTCACCCGGCTGTGATACACGGGTATCTCAAAACACGTCGAGGTTTTCCGGTGAGAAAGTCCAACTCTAGATTAAACTGGTGCAACGATAACCATGGTGTCACACAATCCCGCTTCTGCGACCCACCAAGAATACAGGCTCAAGCCCTGCGATACTCTGAACCTCTTGTGGTCCTCTCGGGGATCTCGTGTGATCCTTTCGGGGACCACACAGGGGACCACATGACCTATCGAGGACCACAGGCGTAAATTCATTACGATCACAGAGCGGTCTTGGTGGTAGCAGCGAACGAAGAAGAAGAAGAGTTATAATACTTGATGTGGCAAGTAGCTGGTAATTGGATGGTTGGTAGCCAGACTGTTATAAAATATGCAACAGAGAAAGACAAACATTAGCTCTCATTTCATGTACGATTTAAGACTAGCAATATAGTTTTGATGTACGCACTCTCTTATAAAGAGAAACCCACAGACAAAATCTCATGAAAGAATTAAAGTTTGACCTAGAGTTTGAATTCTGTCAACATTCAGGAGTCTTTTTCTCCATCCTAATGTCTGTCTGCTCTCAGATTCTTTGTCTTTGTTCATTACTCTGAATTCACATAGTTCTACATATTCTTCAGTTATCTAGGCTCATTAAAATCATGAATAAAAGATCTATGGAACATTTCTAGAAATCTCCTACTGAACAGAAGTGACATGGGATGACAGGTGCTGCCCACGCGTGGCGTGCCCAACTAAAGGTTAGACGTACTGGCACAGATTCCTTTGAAATACTAGTACACACTGCTCATATGTACAACACACATGTACACACATGTACACATTGCCCTCGTTCATTATACTAATGAATGCCTGTAAATATACGTACACGGGAAATTCTAAACTAAAATTATGTTATTGTAAAGTTTGTCCATTTTTTTCCCTAGCAAAAATATGATAGATCTAATGTGCGTTGTTTATCTGGCTATGAAACGAATATTTTTAACATCTGTGTGTATAATTTTCTAAACATTAATCCTTTTATATATGTCATTTGTGACGTCATCTGTACCCTCTGTGTCAGAGTGTTGTTCTATGTGTTGTTCTATATAAAAATATACAACAGTGTAAGAGGGGATCTAGTTAAGGTTAATTAGTTTTTTTTTCTCTTCCAGACGTCGACTTTACTTCCTCTCTGTCTCCAGACGTCGACATTACTTCCTCTCTGTCTCCAGACGTCGACATTACTTCCTCTCTGTCTCCAGACGTCGACATTACTTCCTCTCTGTCTCCAGACGTCGACATTACTTCCTCTCTGTCTCCAGACGTCGACTTTACTTCCTCTCTGTCTCCAGACGTCGACATTACTTCCTCTCTGTCTCCAGACGTCGACATTACTTCCTCTCTGTCTCCAGACGTCGACATTACTTCCTCTCTGTCTCCAGACGTCGACATTACTTCATCTCTGTCTCCAGACGTCGACATTACTTCCTCTCTGTCTCCAGACGTCGACATTACTTCCTCTCTGTCTTAGATATTTTGCCCACACGTCCACAAGCTGACATGCAGGGCCGTAGACAGCCAGGTCCAAGCACGAAAGTAACTCTCACATACGTACTTACAACTTCATTTTTTTTAATGTAGTATTTTCTTTATTGTTTTTCTACACTTAAATCTTTATCTGAATTTTGTTTAATGAGAATGGGGGGGGGGGGGGAGAACAGGGCCGTCGGGCCCCTTCAACAACCTGGGCCTCAAGGGTTAGAACTCTGGCGCTCCGCCAGTTCATCGGTCCTGCAATCACATACAAACACTGCCAGGAACAGACCTTGAAGTGGCTGGAACTTCTCCATAACACTCTCATGGGAACTGCCAAGGTCAGGTCGTCTTGAACACATGAAATATGATAAACAGAAAATTAAAAATGAACCCCTCCGCCCCCCAATCCCCCCGACATTTTTTTTTATGCTCCGTAACCAGGAGCTACAAATCGTCTATGTTCCTGGCACAACATATGTTATACATTCTACTTACGACCTTGATATTAAACAGAACAGCGGTGCCACAGAGTGGGTAGAAAGTGTGATGTTGAGGTTTGTCTTGAGTGTTGGCAGTTTTAAGATAGCCCTGCCGTGCCAAGTGTGGTGGCTATAATACGTGCGCAGAAAACATCACCAGCTTTTGTTTTTACGGCGGCATTTGTGGTTTTTACTACCAGTGATGTGTGGTAGTTCTACTGCTACACTACAATTACTACTACTACTACTACTACTACTACACTACTACAACAACAACTACTACTACTACTACTACTACAACTACTACTACTACAACTGCTATTACTACTACAACAACTACTACTACTACTACTACAACTACTACTATTGCTACTATACTACTACTACTACTACTACACTACTACTACAACAACAACAACTACTACTACTACTACAACTACTACTACTACAATTGCTATTACTACTACTACTACTACTACAACTACTACTACTACAACTGCTATTACTACTACAACAACTACTACTACTACTACTACAACTACTACTATTGCTACTATACTACTACTACTACTACTACACTACTACTACAACAACAACAACTACTACTACTACTACAACTACTACTACTACAATTGCTATTACTACTACTACTACTACTACTACTACTACTACTACTATTACTACTCCAGCTCCGACTATTTTTACTACTATAATAATGGCTCCTCTTCTGCTCTTGGCCCTGCTGTTAGTACCACGTTAAAGAACATGAAGGTGGCTCAGGGGACAGAGATTTAGTCTCACGTGTTGATATGAAGGGAATCAAACCCAGCTGGCTTTCTTCAGTCATCTCACTTGTAAATTTATAACAGTGCCTACCTGGCAACAGTTTTCTTAGTGATAAGCAGTTGCTTAAATGCATGATACTAACTGCACGGCGAGATGCACTGGAATAAGCTATATAACCTGTGTACGGTGCATTAAATGAGAGCATGGTGTCACACACAATGTTGATGCCAGGCCTTGTTGCGCGTCTTAAGATAAGTTTCTCTGGCATACCGCTATATCTTTATCGAATAATAGTGTAGATATCAGAAATTTGTTATTATCAGATAGCATTATTTGTTATATCTTTATAATATTGATTGATATAATGAGTTTGTTAGATTTTTTTGTGTTCATCATCGTGGAAGTACGCCTAGACATCTACGAATCTTTGGAGAGAAAGCTGAAATATGTATATTCTGTGTATATAGAATGTTGACTGTTGGAAAGCAATTACTGACTGATTTCAGGAGATAGGACATTCCTTTATCTGCTCCACCGGCCGTTCCAGCATCCAACGTAAGGTGTCCTTGTCGCGAGTTGACTGTGGCTTCCTTGTTTCTGTTCATACAGGGATCTTTCTCCGCACTCATCTTCCAACACAAGAGACAATGAAATGATCATAGTTTAAAGTAATTAAGCTACTTGTCAGTATCAAGTGTTGGATAGGCTTTACTGTGAATCCAAACATGTAATTCTTAAGCCTGATAATCCCACGGAAATATCAGATTATTCTGCGGGTACAGAAATGCAACAGTGCTACAGCCGAGTATTGTATTTACATGGAGAATCATGACTGCCCAAGCTTATCCGCACGGCGCTTGTTGATTATCTGTATAAAGAAAGCAAAAATAACATGCAGACTGCGTGACGGTTGCGGGCAAACACTCACTGAAGAATGATAAGCAGGGAGGGTGGTTTACAGAGACATATATACAAGACAATGTTGCTGAAACAGATTTACGTTGGTCGATCTTTCCCACGACCGTATTCTTTGCTGAATGTCAAGTTTGTGGCGTCGTTGTTCGTGTTCAGCAGATGGTAAGACAGAACGTGCGAGGACAGGTAGTTGAGCAAGACGTATGCGGAGGGTAATGGATAGAAGGATGGAAGAATATGATTCCAGATTCCATTCAAAGTTCAGGTCAGCAGAAAATATCTCGAGTTAGCTAGATTCATGACCAGTTCTGTCAGCATTCTCTGTTTGGGTGTACTTTAAGAAAGGAATGCAGAAATACTTGTGCAGAGATTGCGAAAATGTGTGTGTGTGTGTGTGTGTGAGAGAGAGAGAGAGTGACTGAGGGGGGGGGGGAAGAGAGATAGAGGGAGGGAGAGAGAGAAGGAAAACACTTCCATCTTCATCGTACAGATTATGTCTTAACTATGCTGTTACACAACATTGATTGTCAGGTTTTTTCTTAAGGTCAGACAAAACATGAAACTGGTTACAGTTTTTGCCAGCATCATGAGCTGCTGTCACATCAACCAGTGTCATGAGCTGCTGTCACATCAACCACTATCATGAGCTGCTGTCACATCAACCAATATCATGAGCTGCTGTCACATCAACCACTATAATGAGCTGCTGTCACATCAATCACTATCATAAGCTGCTGTCACATCAACCACTATCATAAGCTGCTGTCACATCAACCACTATCATGAGCTGCTGTCACATCAATCACTATCATAAGCTGCTGTCACATCAACCACTATCATGAGCTGCTGTCACATCAACCACTATCATGAGCTGCTGTCATATCTACTTATGAGTTGCTTGTCACATCTACCTATATCATGATCTGCTGTCACATCTGCCTATATCATGATCTGTTGTCATATCTGCTGGTATTTGGAGCAGCTATCAACCTGTCCACAAATTAAAACCAATTTCTATTATAAGAATATAAGTAAATTTGAACTAAATTTCCAACACCGAAATTAGCACAAAATGAACAATAATTTGTAGGCAGCGTTGGGCTATAATGCCAGAGTGCTCTCTGATGTCCGTGCGATAATAGGTTAGACATTTTTGTTAAAGACAGAAATCTTAGCTATCTGTGATCGGCTGTGTACTCGTGCCATGCCGAAACAGTTTTCTGGTTTATGCATATGGCTCTACTTTGTGCGCGAGGGTTTCCTGGCATTTGTTTTATGCTTGCTGCTTCGGGCTTTGGGCCCGCCTCTGTGAATAAACTGTTTATAGCGGAAGAACATGGCGGAGTTTTTTTTTCACTGTTTCTGAAAAGAATGAGTCTGAGTTTTGATGTTGAGCGCTGCGTTTAAGCATATCTCTCTCTCTCTCTCTCTCTCTCTCTCTCTCACACACACACACACACACACAGCTATCTTCATGGTTTCTAGTTTGTTTACAGCTGTATTCGTACAACCTTGTAGCTTATGTAACAAATAACGCAGCCATATTGAACACGTACAACCTTGTAGCTTATGTAACAAATAACGTAGCCATATTGAACACGTACAACCTTGTAGCTTATGTAACAAATAACGTAGCCATATTGAACACGTACAACATTGTAGGTTAAGTAACAAATAACGTAGCCATATTGAACACGTACAACCTTGTAAGTTATGTAACAAATAACGTAGCCATATTGAACACGTACAACCTTGTAGCTTATGTAACAAATAACGTAGCCATATTGAACACGTACAACATTGTAGGTTAAGTAACAAATAACGTAGCCATATTGAACACGTACAACCTTGTAAGTTATGTAACAAATAACGTAGCCATATTGAACACGTACAACCTTGTAGCTTATGTAACAAATAACGTAGCCATATTGAACACGTACAACCTTGTAGCTTATGTAACAAATAACGTAGCCATATTGAACACGTACAACCTTGTAGCTTATGTAACAAATAACGTAGCCATATTGAACACGTACAACCTTGTAGCTTATGTAACAAATAACGTAGCCATATTGATGACATGATTCGTGGTTTAAACGCACGACGCGCTATACAGGGCGATGGTTTTCAAACTGTTTGAGGTCACAGACCCTTAAATGTCAGTGGTAATTCGTCCCCCTCCCCGCGCCCCCCCCCCCCACACACACACACACACCGCCTGCTTGATATAAAATTAACAACTTTAAAACATTTCTAATACTCCATGTAAAGAGAAGCCAATTCAGCGGGCATAAAATCCCTTGATGAGATTGAAAAACTCGGCGAAGACAGGACATCTTGGCGAACTACCATGCCGGCCCTATGTGACGTTTAGCGGCACGAGAATGATGTAAGATGTAAGATTCCATGTAAGACCAATCTCAAGTTGCTGCGAGAATCTGTGCATGACCAATCGTGGACCTCTACTTCACCCTTTCCTACCCCCAGTTTGGTAACCACTTGGGGGGGGGGGGGTGCCAAGAAAAAAGTGTGTCTTCATAAAACTATCGCTTTCAAAGTGTTGTTTAGGAATGTGTTGTACGAGTGTTTGTAGTTCGGGGAGATATATTGTCAGTCTGTGTGTGTATGTATGTACGTGGCTTAGTGCTTTGAGATGTTTAGTGTTCGAAAGAAATCTGTATATTACCAAACATATTGTATATTTCTGACTGCACACACCATAATTTTGTACATATTCTTCGCTATTCTCATTCAAATAATTTTCACCAGTGGAGGATATGTGCCTCTCACATGTATCATTTCGACCTCATCTCTTTGCCTTCTTGCTTGCAGTCAGTGAATGTTTGCCTCCCTGCCTGCAGTCAGTGAATATTTGCCTCCCTGCTTGCAGTCAGTGAATGTTTGCCTCCCTGCTTGCAGTCAGTGAATGTTTGCCTTCCTGTCTGCAGTCAGTGAATGTTTGCCTTCCTGCCTGCAGTCAGTGAATGTTTGCCTTCCTGCCTGCAGTCAGTGAATGTTTGCTTTCCTGCTTGCAGTCAGTGAAGTATATCTGAGAATACGCTCGGAAGAAACATTTAACAAGTTTTCTATTTTAAGAAAAGAAAGTTTATAACCAGAAAAGTAATAGAACACAGTCTTTCATTGTAAGACCTTCAAAAAACAGAGTCTAACCATGCAACACTGTGTTCTGTTACTCTACTGTATGAAAGCCTCGTCGTTTCCTGTTTGTAAAAGTTGTACAAACAGAAAACCACGTTTTAGACGGAGCTGACCTCGGTGCTCTCTCGCGTAAGGAACATTCCATGTCAAGTTAGAACTCTCGTTTGTTCTCACAGCTTTCTACCAGGATTTTCCAGGAACTAATCTCTGCACAAGAAGGAAAAAAATCAAGGGGGAATATGTCGTACTCACTTTTGGCCAGTGTGAGCTGCGAACTGTACACAAAAAAAAAAAAAATAAATAAAATTCCATCCAAACAAGATTTCTAGCAGAAGATAAGAGGTTCTTGTATTTCCCAGGGAGCAGTGGGTCCTAGAGACCGCTTGACAGTTGTTGGGTTAATGACCAGATGCTCCTTGTGACCCCAAGAAAGTCGACCAATTATGAACTAATAACTGCCAGGGTGTGATTTGTTTTCTGGCGGTTAACAAGCAAATATATTCATTTTTATTTTCTCCTTATCTTCCTATGTCAGCTGTATGTGTTGTGTGTGTGTGTGTTCTAAGAACTTGAGATATAGTCCCCTCCCTCACGTTCTGCTAACTAAGTTCTTAAAAATAGGAGAAAGGAATAAGACTGTGTGAACTATATTAGTGGCACTGTGAATCTACATTGATTGGAGGGTGACAACAGTAAAGAGTTTACTGTGTTCAGTCCGAGAAACGAGGTTACTATCTATTTTACTACGCATGTTCCCCCCCCCCCCCCACCTCTTTCCGAGCGAGAAGATAGATCGCACAAAAAAGTAGGGACCGTATTTACCCCATCTATATCCACGGCTTTCACAGAGTTAAACTCCGTTCCTGTAGATTTAACAGAGTTAAACTCCGCTCATGTAGATTTAACAGAGTTAAACTCCCCTGGGAATGTCCTTCACAAGACAGAAGGCGAGCACTAAAGATAACGCCGTGAGCGTCCTGCAGTTCTGTCTCATTGCTTTGTGTGGATCTGCCTCCATTTTCCTGATTCATTGATAACGATATCAGATAAAGAAATCATAATCAAATTGGCTGTCAGGAGATCAAAGCCAAGCCTAGGAACAACATGCAGATTGAATGTCACAGATGAAAGCCAAGCCCTAATACGGGACGGTAATTGTGTCCATGAACTTTCGTATTGTAAACATACAGGACACATTCATCTATCCACTGTTGTTTCTATACTCAATCTGTTGGTTGCAACAGGGCTGACAGAAACAGCTGCTCTCCTGCTTGTTATATTGAGAATCGTAACTGATTTTATACATCAGTTCTTTCCATGTTTCTATTAGCAGGTGTAGTAAGCATCATTTATCAGTTGTTTCATGTTTCTATTAATGAATTTGGTAAGCATCATCTATCATTTGTTTCATGTTTCTACTAATAAATGTGGTAAGCATCATCTATCATTTGTTTCATGTTTCTACTAATAAATGTAGTAAGCATCCTCTATCAGTTATTTCATGTTTCTATTACTGAATTTTGTAAGCATCATCTATCAGTTGTTTCATGTTTCTATTAATTGATTTGGTAAGCATCCTCTATCAGTTGTTTCATGTTTCTATTAATTGATTTGGTAAGCATCCTCTATCAGTTGTTTCATGTTTCTATTAATTGATTTGGTAAGCATCCTCTATCAGTTGTTTCATGTTTCTATTAATTGATTTGGTAAGCATCCTCTATCAGTTGTTTCATGTTTCTATTAATTGATTTGGTAAGCATCCTCTATCAGTTGTTTCATGTTTCTATTAATTGATTTGGTAAGCATCCTCTATCAGTTGTTTCATGTTTCTACTAATAAATATAGTAACCATCCGTTACTATAAAAAGATAAGTTTCTTATCTTAAAAGACTGAGATACTGTGAGATAAATTTTTTAGCCTCTTGTTTTGTGGTTTTCTTGTTATGTTTTACCTTGTTCTGCTTTCTGTTGTCATGTTATCTTGTATCATATTTTGTGTCTTATCTCAGTTCTCATACTTTCTCTTGTCATTCACTTCTCATACTTTGTCTTGTCATTCAGTTCTCATACTTCCACTTGTTACTCAGTTCTCATACTTTTTCTTGTCATTCAGTTCTCATATTTTCTCTTATTACTCAGTTCTCATACTTTCTCTTGTCATTCAGTTCTCATACTTTCTCTTGTCATGTTATCTTGTATCATATTTTGTGTCTTAACTCACTTCCCATGCCTTCTGTCTTGTATCATATTTTCTCTCTTATTTCAGTTCTCATACTTTATCTGGTCATGTTATCTTCTATTATAGTCTCCTATTTCAGTTCTCATATTTTGTCTTGTCATATTATCTTCTATCATATTTTCTCTCTTATTTCAGTTTTCTTATACTTTATCTGGTCATGTTATCTTCTATCATATTTTGTCTCTTATTTCAGTTCTCATACTCTCTCTTGTCATATTATCTTGTATCATATTTTATGTCTTACCTCACTTCTCATACTTTCATTTGTTACCCCATTGATTATTTTGTTCTTTTTTTTTTTCACTCATCACAATTTTCTCATGTTTTCCTCTTATCATTTTTCCCTGTGATTGAACCCTGGCACTCTTTTATTGTTCTACCCTCCAGGCCACATCATTATCATGTGACGTAATTTTCTTTCTCCTGCGATTTCCTCTTTATTCTCTGGTCGCGTTTGTTGTAAACAGTTTCATATTTCATTGCTGTTATTAGCATATGAATACCTGTTACGTTGTCCGACCAAAGAAGTCTGGGACCTTGGGCCAGATGAGGGAAACGACTGGATTGTCACATCTCATTTTTTTTCATGACAGAGGAAGAAGAATGTACGAGGAAGACGTTGTTACATTTTACACATAAAATAAAATATAGATAAAATAATGAAGAAAGAACAAAAACATGATATTTCAGAACGTGTCTGCTTATGTCATGGGGTGATAAGATTCAGAAGAAAAGACATTACTTAAATAAGAGGAGCACGAAATATTTCCAAGCGAATAAGAGCCAGAGACGTTAATTAATCCCAGGGAGGATCTTTCAAGATCGCATACGTCTCGTGAATGAAGCCAAAGATAAAAATGTGAAGATAAAAAGTGCAAACATTAGAAATGTCAGAAGGCATTTTAAACACAAGAAGACGAGGATAAGACTCTTACAATAAAAAGGACATTTATAGTTCTGTGGGCCCATTCTGTGGGGCCAAGTTTGCATCCTAATGTGGCCCCAGAGACTACTTTACTTGCAGAGAGGAAAACGTTAAGAAACATTCTCTAGCGCCATCAACTTTACAGCAGCGTGGGAACACAAACAGCGTTAGATATGGCTATCTGACGTGATACATTGAGTATCATCTCATATTAACTTATTAGTTGTATATTGATTATCATCTCATATTAACTTATTAGTTGCATATTGAGTATCACCTCATATTAACTTATTAGTTGTTTATTGAGTGTCATCTCATATTAACTTATTAGTTGCATATTGAGTATCATCTCATATTAACTTATTAGTTGTATATTGAGTATCATCTCATATTAACTTATTAGTTGCATATTGAGTATCACCTCATATTAACTTATTAGTTGTTTATTGAGTGTCACCTCATATTAACTTATTAGTTGCATATTGAGTATCACCTCATATTAACTTATTAGTTGTTTATTGAGTGTCATCTCATATTAACTTATTAGTTGTATATTGAGTATCATCTCACATTAACTTATTAGTTGTATATTGTGTATCATCTCATATTAACTGATTAGTTGTATATTGAGTACAATCTCATATTAACTGATTAGTTGTATATTGAGTACAATCTCATATTAACTTATTAGTTGTATTTATGCACGATCTAATCATATTAACAGCTGTCTTCTGAGAGTTTTGTCACAAACAGTCTCCCGTATTTTTCGTGTTTTCTAGTAATTAACTTATACCACGGGACATAAAACTCCACAGAACTATATTACACATAAATTTCTTGCTTCTGTCGCTGTATGTTTTATGTCCATCGCGGATCACATAAATCTTTTTTTTTTGTAAGTACGCATGCGCATCGAAATGAACATAGATCAAAGGTTCCCAGACTGAGGTCACGGCCCGGCTTTGGGGTCTCCTGGGAATTGAATAGAGCCGCGAGAGAAAACTATGGGAAAAATGTAAAATAAAAAAAAGTGAGGAAATTTTAGGGAAATACTTCTACTTTAGATATTTTCAAATTTATATTTTAAAATAACCATGTCCACACTGCTGCTTAAATATTAAAATAACAATGAAGGAATAAATGAATGAATGATCTTTATTTTTAAAGGGTAAAGAATCGGGCACGCAGGCCCGACTTACGTTCTGCCCTTCATCACTCCATCTTTCTTTCTTCCCACACTCTCGATTTAATACAAGTATAAAAATTACATGAGGAAAAAAACATATTAAAAGTATCCATACAGTATTCACACTAGCTACTTAGATATTAAAATAACAGTATTCACACTAGCTACTTAGATATTAAAATAACAGTATTCACACTAGCTGGTTAGATATTAAAATAACAGTATCCACACTAGCTACTTAGATATTAAAATAACAGTATTCACATTAGCTACTGTTCTTTGAAATATTTTCTTGTTCAATGACATTATGTTTTTTCGTGGGTTGCGGGTCACGTGCCTTTGTTGCTTTTTAAAAAACACAACAACAAAAAAACACAACAAAAACAAAACGTGGATCTTAAGATAATTCATGTTCATGAACAATACAAAATTTGTTATAACTTTTGTGACGACAAAAAAGGAGAACAAATCCCTTAAATGAAAACTCGGATGTCGAGTGGGTAAATTCTCCACCTTGTGTTTAAAACAATCTGAGAATAAAATATAGCTCCTTACTAAGGAGATTTCAGTGTTGTCAGGACCAGAGAGAATCATCAGCCTCAATTTTACGGTGAACTTAGCATTTTTGGGGGAGATTTTCAGCGACAGGTAATATTAATCTAGAAGGTGTGGTCCTTTCGGGGAGCACACAGGAAACCACGGGACCTAACGAGGACCACAGGCGTAAATTCAGTAGGATCACAGTGCGGTTCTGGTGGTAGAAGCGAACGAAGAAGAAGAAGAAGAAGAAGAATCATCTAGCAGGATTAACAGACGATATTTTCCACGCTTATTTGAAATTAATTAAAGAATAGCACTTGCCACTACGTTATGTAAGAGAATAAAAAAAAAAACGTTTTTACGTTGAAATAAACAGCTCAACAACTGAAGCTGAAGGTCATTGAATGCTGTGTATACTCAACACTTCTCTGTGGTGTAGAAACCGAGAGTTATCAAATGCTGTGTATGCCCAACACTCCTCTATGGTGTAGAAACCGAGAGTTATCAAATGTTGTGTATACCCAACAATCCTCTATGGTGTAGAAACCGAGAGTTATCAAATGTTG
This sequence comes from Achatina immaculata, assembly GCA_009760885.1. Taxonomy (NCBI): domain Eukaryota; kingdom Metazoa; phylum Mollusca; class Gastropoda; order Stylommatophora; family Achatinidae; genus Lissachatina; species Lissachatina immaculata. Next base: position 386,452 of record CM019692.1, read on the forward strand.
TGTATACCCAACAATCCTCTATGGTGTAGAAACTGAGAGTTATCAGATGTTGTGTATACCCAACAATCCTCTATGGTGTAGAAACCGAAAGTTATCAAATGTTGTGTATACCCAACACTCCTCTATGGTGTAGAAACCGAGAGTTATCAAATGTTGTGTATACCCAATACTCCTCTATAGTGTAGAAACCGAGAGTTATCAAATGTTGTGTATACCCAACAATCCTCTATGGTGTAGAAACCGAAAGTTATCAAATGTTGTGTATACCCAACACTCCTCTATGGTGTAGAAATCGAGAGGTAGCATATGTTGTGCATACGCAATACTCCTCTATGGTAAAAAAACATGAACATTGAGGAAAAAGAAAAGAAAATTGGGGCTCATGACCCGAGCTTACACAGAATAATAGAACAAGTTTCATGGACAAAAATTGAAAACGAAGAAGTTTAAACGTGTGGAAACTAATAGAGATACACATTGGAAAAGATAGAAACCAGGCAATGAAAATATTTCAGATATAAAGATAGTCATCTCATAGCACTGGATCCATGACGGCCAGGGCAGACAGTTCCAGTTATCCCATGATTATGTGTCTTGAAGGGAAGACAACACCACAATCATTCCATAACACTGGATCCATGTAGGTCACGGCCCGGCTTTGGGGTCTCCTGGGAATTGAATAGAGCCGCGAGAGAAAACTATGGGAAAAATGTAAAATAAAAAAAAGTGAGGAAATTTTAGGGAAATACTTCTACTTTAGATATTTTCAAATTTATATTTTAAAATAACCATGTCCACACTGCTGCTTAATATTAAAATAACAATGAAGGAATAAATGAATGAATGATCTTTATTTTTAAAGGGTAAAGAATCGGGCACGCAGGCCCGTCTTACATTCTGCCCTTCATCACTCCATCTTTCTTTCTTCCCACACTCTCGATTTAATACAAGTATAAAAATTACATGAGGAAAAAAACATATTAAAAGTATCCATACAGTATTCACACTAGCTACTTAGATATTAAAATAACAGTATTCATATTAGCTACTTAGATATTAAAATAACAGTATTCATATTAGCTACTTAGATATTAAAATAACAGTATTCATATTAGCTACTTAGATATTAAAATAACAGTATTCACATTAGCTACTGTTCTTTGAAATATTTTCTTGTTCAATGACATTATGTTTTTTTCGTGGGTTGCGGGTCACGTGCCTTTGTTGCTTTTTAAAAACACAACAACAACAAAAAACACAACAAAAACAAAACGTGGATCTTAAGATAATTCATGTTCATGAACAATACAAAATTTATTCTAACTTTTGTGACGACAAAAAAGGAGAACAAATCCCTTAAATGAAAACTCGGATGTCGAGTGGGTAAATTCTCCACCTTGTGTTTAAAACAATCTGAGAATAAAATATAGCTCCTTACTAAGGAGATTTCAGTGTTGTCAGGACCAAAGAGAATCATCAGCCTCAATTTTACGGTGAACTTAGCATTTTTTGGGGAGATTTTCAGCGACAGGTAATATTAATCTAGAAGGTGTGGTCCTTTCAGGGACCACACAGGAAACCACGGGACCTAACGAGGACCACAGGCGTAAATTCAGTAGGATCACAGTGCGGTTCTGGTGGTAGAAGCGAACGAAGAAGAAGAAGAAGAATCATCTAGCAGGATTAACAGACGATATTTTCCACGCTTATTTGAAATTAATTAAAGAATAGCACTTGCCACTACGTTATGTAAGAGAATAAAAAAAAAAACGTTTTTACGTTGAAATAAACAGCTCAACAACTGAAGCTGAAGGTCATTGAATGCTGTGTATACTCAACACTTCTCTGTGGTGTAGAAACCGAGAGTTATCAAATGCTGTGTATGCCCAACACTCCTCTATGGTGTAGAAACCGAGAGTTATCAAATGTTGTGTATACCCAACAATCCTCTATGGTGTAGAAACCGAGAGTTATCAAATGTTGTGTATACCCAACAATCCTCTATGGTGTAGAAACTGAGAGTTATCAGATGTTGTGTATACCCAACAATCCTCTATGGTGTAGAAACCGAAAGTTATCAAATGTTGTGTATACCCAACACTCCTCTATGGTGTAGAAACCGAGAGTTATCAAATGTTGTGTATACCCAATACTCCTCTATAGTGTAGAAACCGAGAGTTATCAAATGTTGTGTATACCCAACAATCCTCTATGGTGTAGAAACCGAAAGTTATCAAATGTTGTGTATACCCAACACTCCTCTATGGTGTAGAAATCGAGAGGTAGCATATGTTGTGCATACGCAATACTCCTCTATGGTAAAAAAACATGAACATTGAGGAAAAAGAAAAGAAAATTGGGGCTCATGACCCGAGCTTACACAGAATAATAGAACAAGTTTCATGGACAAAAATTGAAAACGAAGAAGTTTAAACGTGTGGAAACTAATAGAGATATACATTGGAAAAGATAGAAACCAGGCAATGAAAATATTTCAGATATAAAGATAGTCATCTCATAGCACTGGATCCATGACGGCCAGGGCAGACAGTTCCAGTTATCCCATGATTATGTGTCTTGAAGGGAAGACAACACCACAATCATTCCATAACACTGGATCCATGTAGGGCAGACATCAACATAATCATCCCATAACACTGGGTCAATGCTGGGCCGACTCGCGCAGTCACCACACGTCCATACCCAGCGCCATTATGTATGTGATCACGTGTCACTTCAAACATGATCAGAAATGTATGCGATCCTGAATAACGGGCTGCAAGATAGAAATCAATCAAAATCGAAAAATACACATAGAAGGGACAGATATTGAAGAAGTCAATCAATTTGCTTACAGGATGGTGACACTAGAAAGGAAGTTAAGATCAGAATTGCAAAAGCAGCATCAATCTTCAAGATTCTTGAGAACATATGGAATTAAAAAGTTTTAAGCACAAAAACCAAGTTAAGACTATTTAATTCAAATGTAATATCCACCCTCATTTATGCATGCGAAAGCTGGAAAACAACTAAAGAAATAGAAAAGAAATTAGACTCTTTTGAAAACAAATGCCTAAGGAAAATACTCGGCATCAAGTGGAATGAATTCAAGAACACTGCAGAGATAAGACAGATGACTGAACAACAACCAGTCTCATGGGTGATCAGGAAAAGGAGATGGACATATGTTGGTCACGTGATGAGAAGAAATGATCAGAGAAACCTAAAACAAGCTATCAAGTGGAACACAACAGGCCGAAGAAAAAGAGGCAGACCGCGTGAAACTCTGAAGAGGACATTGTTAAGAGAGGTCAAATTAACAGGCATAAAATCCTTTGATGAGGTTGAAAGACTCGCCGAAAACAGGAAAAATTGGTGAACTACTTTGCGAGCCCTATGTGACGTTTAACGGCATGGGAAGGATATAAGAGATAAGAAGATAGAAAGCAAAACACACAGAGGTTTACAAAACCAACTCACCACATTCCTTAAAAACAATACGACCCATCCCAATCTTTCCCATACACGTCCATGGCAGCTTCGTAGCTACAGTATTTACAAAATAGCAGCTGGAACATCTAAGACCGGTGTACTGAATCTCAGCGACACCCAAACATAAATTCCGCATCCGCTGACGTGTAGTGTAACCTAGCTCGGACAAATAAGGGCGGGGTAAAATAAGGGCGAGGTCAACTGCTGAATCGTCACCGTGTGAAGATAAACGTATCGGTAATTAATTCAAGGTGGTGGCTCTATGGCTGTGGTAATTCTAAGCGTTTCTCAACATTTTGTATCCATCCGGAACCCTTAAAATATTTGTTGAGAATAAAGAATCAGAGCATACAGATGCATATCCCGCAGAAAGTTAAGAGCTGTCTGTAAGGGGATATATAAAATAAACCAATAATAATTGTCAGTGTTCTTATGAGAATAAAATGATTTTTTCCCTATAAATATGTGTATAAAAGATGTTTCTTTTTATTTACAGTATATATTTTACTCGTGATATCTCATGAACTACTGAAGCTTGTTGTAACTCCTAGCAAACCTGCTGGAACTCCTATCGAACCTACTGAACTCCTAGTCAGTCATGCTGTAACTCCTAGCAAACCTACTGAAACTCCTAGTCAATCCTGCTGTAATTCTTAGCGAAACTACTGAAACTCTAGCAAATCCTGCTAACTCCTAGCAAACACTGCTGTAACTCCTAGCAAACACTGTTTTAACTCCGAGTCAACATTGTATGAAATCTAGCAAACCTTGCTGTAACTCCTATCAAACACTGCTGTAACTCCTATCAAACACTGCTGTAACTCCTATCAAACACTGCTGGTACTTCCAGCAAACACTACTGTAACTACTAGCAAACACTTCTGTTACTTCCAGCAAACACTGCTGTAAATCCTAGCAAACACAACTGTAACTCCTAGCAAATACTGCTGTAACTCCCAGGAAACCCTGCTGTAACTCTTAGCAAACACAGCTTTAACTACTAACAAACACTACTGCAACTCCTAGCAAACACAGCTTTGACTATTAGCAAACACTACTGCAACTCCTAGCAAACACTACTGCAACTCCTAGCATACACTACTGCGACTCCTAGCAAACACAGCTTTAACTACTAACAAACACTACTGCAACTCCTAGCAAACACTACTGTAACTCCTAGCAAACCCTACCTGTAACTCGAAGCAAACACTGCATTAACTCCTAGTAAACAGTGCTGTAGCTCCTAGCAAACACAGCTTTAACTCCCAGCAAACACTGCATTAACTCCTAGCAAACATTGCATTAACTCCTAATAAACCCTGCTGTAACTCCGAGTCAACATTGGCTGAAGTCTAGCATACCCTGTCAAAACTCTTTACTAGCTTTGACTGAACCCCTAAAAACCCTAATGGAAGTCCTAACGAACCCTAGTTGAAGCTCTAAGTAAATGCACAGTGCAACTCGTACATGATAATGAGTATAACAACAGATCTAACCCTTGAACCCAATGAACCAGAAATGACAGTTGAATATATCCTACAAGACAGCTTTTTTATGAAGTGTGGGAAGACAGCTGTGACCTTCGGCAGTCCTTGTGATAGACAAGTTAAACGGAGACACTATATCAATGAAAACAATACAACGTTTCTGTCAAAGTAGAATCTGGAAAATAACGAGGAGAAAAACCCCAATGTACGTATGCCATACAGTAAAATCACAATGCAGGTAAACCGTGCCTATACCACTTCCTATACCACTGCCATTGGCTGAGGTGATAACGCCTTATTGACTGGCAACACACACACACACACACACACACAAAACACCCACACCTGCATTCTGGGTGTCTCGATGAGTTTGCTGTTGAACATTTGAGTTAATGGGTGAATCAGTGTTATACCCAGTTAATCTGTTACATATCTTTCAGCTTTGTCCAAGGGTTTTCATGTGTTTTCTGACAGACTGACCAGACCAGTTGATTGGAGTAGTCTCATCTACATCTGAGGGATTTTAAAGTTTTAAAATGTTACAGGGTTGTAATCACTTCACGTCAGAAAAGTCCATAACTGCTCCTATCTCCCCCCCCCCCCAACCCCTTGCGAAGCAGGATTTCAGCATAGTGCATGTACTCCGCAGCACCTGCGAGAACCTTGAAGAAATGAAAGTGGCAGGTGGGATTTGAACCCTCAGCTAGAATCAGAAATTGACCGAGAGACCGCGTGTCTATTGATTTGGCCGATCCTTCCTCCGTCTGATTGATACTGACATATACGGATGGCTACTTATGGGATCGGATAGACATCATTAGCATCCATTAGCAGGGCACATCCTGACGCTGTAAATTTGCTGAAAATGAAAGAAATGAAAGCGAAAACGTGGTGATGAAAGAGGGCTAACGGGATGTAGAAAAGACAATAAAAATTACAAATTAACATAGAAATTGTCTCAACACTTGCTACAGGTTAACAGTTATATGAAGGAGAATATGTGGACAGGTCCGGAGTGCAATCAGCAGCCTGGCCTAATTTGACATATAGCTCATAACGGATATCTGACAGAACATTTATGACTTGACCTTTACAGCACATTTTCTGTCACTACATTCCCGCCACCCACACAAACACACACTCACTCATTTACTCACTCACACACACTTACACATACACACTCACACACACGTACACATACACACTCACACACTCACTCACACACACATTCACACACTTACACATACACACTCACTCACACACACACACTCACACACACTTACACATACACACTCACTCACACACACCACTCACGCACTCACACATACACATTCATTCACTCACTCGCCTCACTCACTCACCATCAACATATCCATCATCAAACCACAAGAAATGAACTAACTATGGCTTGCTTCAGGTACAGAAAAATGTTCACAGTTTAGTGACGCACACAGAAATGAAGTGTATTTTTGTATACTAAATATAGATTCATATCTATAAGCAGATAAATGTGCTATCTTATTTTCATATATAAGCTCCCAAGACTCTTCAAAAAAAATATCTCTACCCTATCTCGTGTTCCTCACGACTTGTGTAACACAAGCTCCAAGATTACACACAGAGCCCTCGTATCTTGTGCTCACAGACGTGATGAAAGGCGCGGACGTACGAGAATTACGAGGAAGTCAACGCCCGCTTTATAAAGATGTTTGTATGTGTGTGTGTGTGTGTTTGTTTGTCTACTTGTTTTTTAATATAAAATCTGTGTCTCTGCCTGGCTTTCGTCTTTCATGGGCCCTAAGTCCTTTTCGCTTTTTTTCCCTACTTTTCTTCTTTGCTGCCCGCCATCGTGTTATATTTACTTCTGTAGGCGAAGATGGCTGCAAGACATCGTTGATGATCTGCAAATGGATGCATCAGCAGCAGGCCATCTTGCTCACAACCAAGAGGCCTACAGAAGTACTGTTAGGGGGGCAAAGTTCCGCAAGGGGCATGCAAATGAATGAATGAAAGTGTATTCAGTATTAGGTTGTCGGTATAACCGCGAACGAAAATACTCCCATAATCGCCCGACCACCTGTGCCAGTAAATATCGCACAGAATACATGCGCTTTCGCCTCTGTTCTTGATGATGAGCCACCTGGCTAGGACGCCATTTTAGGAACCACAACAGTCCAAATGCGAAACGAGTCAGCGTCGCTCTCAGCACTAGCAAAGTAGCCCTGGCGCCAAGCTGAACACACACAAACCATCACAGTTTATCATAACTGAGAACCATCAATGTTGTCCATGCGAAGCCCACAGCTCACAGTGGTGCCACTGCACTAAGCTGCGTAGCTCGACACACAGAACCGACCTCCATCTTGAAAGCAATGACGACACTTTTGCACATTTGACACATTCGTGCTTTTCTGTTCGCACCACACTCAGTCAAACACGAAAGAGCCACAGCGCTGTGACAACAGAACGCAGGCACTTTCAACCGGCAGAGCAGAAGTACAGCTCCAAATCAAATATAACAACGATCACAGCGTCGCCTGTGATAGCATTAAACGATCAAAAATGACCTATCGCCACCGCTGAACCGGAAGTCAATCCTGTAGTGTAATAACAAATGAACTTCAAGTCCTAGTAAATTCTGTTCACAAAGTGTTCAGGTTATTCAGAAAACTCTTAGATTTCAGATTTATAACTGATCACTACCAAAAAGTCAAATTATTATATTTATTATTATTTTAATAGTAGAGTAACAAAGTAAAAAATAAGACTCGCCTTATAAATTATTAGTTGGACAGTAATGCACCGAATTACGACCACATTTATGGGCGGGTAGATGTGGTGGAGGGGAAAGAGAGGTACGGGAATCCGGCAGTATGTCGGTGGTTACATGGGAAGGCCAGGCACTGAGTACAAGTGGTATCAGGGGAAGGCCAGACATTAAGTACAGGTGGTTACAGGGGAAGGCCAGATACTAAGTACAAGTGGTTACAGGGGAAGGCCAGGCACTGAGTACAGGTGGTTACAGGGGAAAGCCAGACACTAAGTACAGGTGGTTACAGGGGAAGGCCAGACACTGAGTACAAGTGATTACAGGGGAAGGCCAGACACTAAGTACAGGTGGTTACAGGGGAAGGCCAGGTACTGAGTACAGGTGGTTACATGGGAAGGCCAGACACTAAGTACAGATGGTTACAGGGGAAGGCCAGGCACTGATTACAGGTGGTTACAGGTGAAGGCCAGGCACTGAGTACAGGTGGTTACAGGTGAAGGCCAGACACTAAGTACAGATGGTTACAGGGGAAGGCCAAGCACTGATTACAGGTGGTTACAGGTGAAGGCCAGGCACTGAGTACAAGTGGTTACAGGTGAAGGCCAGGCACTGAGTACAAGTGGTTACAGGTGAAGGCCAGGCACTGAGTACAAGTGGTTACAGGTGAAGGCCAGGCACTGAGTACAAGTGGTTACAGGGGAAGGCCAGGCACTGAGTACAAGTGGTTACAGGGGAAGGCCAGAAACTAAGTACAGGTGGTTACAGAGGAAGGCCAGACACTAAGTGCAGTTCATTACCAGAAATAACATACGTTAAGTTGAAAAGATATGTTTGCCAGCATTTAAAAATACCAAGACAGACTCAGTCAGCACAGTAACAGTGTGGAAATTAATCACACAATATGAATCACAACACATTAAAGAAAATATCATGTTGTAATAATTTTTCAATGAATTTTCAATATATATACGCAGAAAACCATATGAATACAATCTATACTCACCAAACGGTGTTCATCATCATCATCATGTGCCGTGCCGACTGGCGTTGGCTATTATGCTTCTCCAGAGTACGCGATCCTTCATGCAGGCCATCAGCTCAGTTGGTGATCTCCTCTCACACCATCCCGTCAGACTGTCCAGTATCATTTCTCTTGGTCTTCCTCTTGATCTTCTTCCTTCTATTTTTCCTGTTGTTATAATATTTTCAATGCCCCTTCTTCTCATTGCATGTCCTATGAAAGTACATTGTCTCTCTCTTATCTTTTTGACAAGGTTTTTTTGTCTCTCCAGCTCTTCTCCTACATTCTTCATTAGTTATTTTTGCTGTCCAGGGGATTCGCAACATTCTTCTAATAAACCACATTTCTGCTGCTTCCAATGATTTTTGTGCAGACTTGCCTATTGTCCATGATTCACTTCCATATAACAAGATAGGTTCAATATAGCATTTTAGGACTCGTTTTCTAACATTCATTGATAAGGATGTGTTGGTCAATATGTTTCTCATTCTCTGAAATGCAGTCTTTGCTTGGCCTATTCTGTTCCTAACTTCTGTTCTGCATTTCCCATCTGAAGTTATTACTGCTCCAAGGTATTTGAATTTCTGCACCTGCTTTAGAACAGTTCCGTTTAATTTAATACTGCATGCTGGTGGATTCTGTTTCTTAGATATAACCATAGTCTCTGTCTTTTTGATGTTCAAAGTAAGGCCTTTCTGTTCACTTTCTTTGGCGACTTTATCGAAGAGATTTTGCAGGTCTTGTTGGTTCTCAGCTATCAGTACTGTGTCGTCAGCATACCGAAGGTTGTTAATATTGTATCCTCCAATTTTTATGCCTGGTTCTGTGATGATTGTTCTTAGAATATTCTCGCTATACAGAGAAAAAAGGTCTGGAGATAGTACACATCCTTGTCGCACCCCTTGTTTTATAGGTTGATATTTTCCAATTCTATTTTCAACTCGAACTGCTGCTTCTTGCTGCCAGTATAGATGTTTTACAATCCTCAGGTCTTTGCCGTCTATATTGATGTCTTCAAGCATTTTAATAACTTCATTATGTTTCACCTTGTCAAATGCCTTGGTGTAATCAATGAAGCATAAGTAGAGATCTTTCTGTACTTCTAAAGCTCTTTCTGTTAGTGTTCGTAAAGCATAAATGGCATTGTGTGTTCCCTTTCCTTCAACAAATCCAAACTGTTCATCTGCTATTTCCATTTTTATCTTTTTCCTTGTTCTTCTCATAATTATTCTCAGAAGTAGCTTTGTTATGTGACATGAGAGGCTGATAGTCCGGTGATACGGTGTTACGGTATGTTAGTTTATCTCCTTGTCTTGTGCTGAGTATATAGTGTATGTTTATCTCCTTGTTTTGTGCTGAGTATATGGTGTATGTTTATCTCCTTGTTTTGTGCTGAGTATATGGTGTATGTTTATCTCCTTGTTTTGTGCTGAGTATATGGTGTATGTTTATCTCCTTGTTTTGTGCTGAGTATATGGTGTATGTTTATCTCCTTGTCTTGTGCTGAGTATATGGTTTCTGTTCACTTTCTTTGGCGACTTTATCGAAGAGATTTTGCAGGTCTTGTTGGTTCTCAGCTATCAGTACTGTGTCGTCAGCATACCGAAGGTTGTTAATATTGTATCCTCCAATTTTTATGCCTGGTTCTGTGATGATTGTTCTTAGAATATTCTCGCTATACAGAGAAAAAAGGTCTGGAGATAGTACACATCCTTGTCGCACCCCTTGTTTTATAGGTTGATATTTTCCAATTCTATTTTCAACTCGAACTGCTGCTTCTTGCTGCCAGTATAGATGTTTTACAATCCTCAGGTCTTTGCCGTCTATATTGATGTCTTCAAGCATTTTAATAACTTCATTATGTTTCACCTTGTCAAATGCCTTGGTGTAATCAATGAAGCATAAGTAGAGATCTTTCTGTACTTCTAAAGCTCTTTCTGTTAGTGTTCGTAAAGCATAAATGGCATTGTGTGTTCCCTTTCCTTCAACAAATCCAAACTGTTCATCTGCTATTTCCATTTTTATCTTTTTCCTTGTTCTTCTCATAATTATTCTCAGAAGTAGCTTTGTTATGTGACATGAGAGGCTGATAGTCCGGTGATACGGTGTTACGGTATGTTAGTTTATCTCCTTGTCTTGTGCTGAGTATATAGTGTATGTTTATCTCCTTGTTTTGTGCTGAGTATATGGTGTATGTTTATCTCCTTGTTTTGTGCTGAGTATATGGTGTATGTTTATCTCCTTGTTTTGTGCTGAGTATATGGTGTATGTTTATCTCCTTGTTTTGTGCTGAGTATATGGTGTATGTTTATCTCCTTGTTTTGTGCTGAGTATATGGTGTATGTTTATCTCCTTGTCTTGTGCTGAGTATATGGTGTATGTTTATCTCCTTGTCTTGTGCTGAGTATATAATGTATGTTTATCTCCTTGTCTTGTGCTGAGTATATGGTGTATGTTTATCTCCTTGTCTTGTGCTGAGTATATGGTGTATGTTTATCTCCTTGTCTTGTGCTGAGTATATAGTGTATGTTTATCTCCTTGTCTTGTGCTGAGTATATAGTGTATGTTTATCTCCTTGTCTTGTGCTGAGTATATAGTGTATGTTTATCTCCTTGTCTTGTGCTGAGTATATGGTGTATGTTTATCTCCTTGTCTTGTGCTGAGTATATGGTGTATGTTTATCTACTTGTCTTGTGCTGAGTATATGGTGTATGTTTATCTCCTTGTCTTGTGCTGAGTATATGGTGTATGTTTATCTCCTTGTCTTGTGCTGAGTATATGGTGTATGTTTATCTCCTTGTCTTGTGCTGAGTATATGGTGTATGTTTATCTCCTTGTCTTGTGCTGAGTATATGGTGTATGTTTATCTCCTTGTTTTGTGCTGAGTATATGGTGTATGTTTATCTCCTTGTCTTGTGCTGAGTATATGGTGTATGTTTATCTCCTTGTCTTGTGCTGAGTATATGGTGTATGTTTATCTCCTTGTCTTGTGCTGAGTATATGGTGTATGTTTATCTACTTGTCTTGTGCTGAGTATATAGTGTATGTTTATCTACTTGTCTTGTGCTGAGTATATGGTGTATGTTTATCTACTTGTCTTGTGCTGAGTATATAGTGTATGTTTATCTACTTGTCTTGTGCTGAGTATATAGTGTATGTTTATCTACTTGTCTTGTGCTGAGTATATGGTGTATGTTGAACAGCAAATGTTTCGTACACTAATCATAAAATTAATCACGATGTACTAAATTATGGAACCCCGCTTGTAAGCGGCCACGAAACAATACTTTAACGTGAGATAGAATTAAACAAGACGGATATGTAGGTTGCAAAACTTTCCTAACATCCTGAAACTTACTGCTGCATTGATTTTAGCGCATCATGATATTTTTTAAAATCGTTATTTCAAATTTTTATACTGTTTCACTATAAGAACTTTTTAAAAAAAATTATTTCGTCACATTTTGTCTGTTTCTTTCTTGGTTATTCTGCTCGGCTTTTCGTCACTCGGCACATATTACTATTTCTTTCTTCATTCTTAAACTTAAGTCTTGGTAACTTGTCACATTTTGCTATTTCTTTCTTCATTCTTAAACTTAAGTCTTTGTAACTTGTCAGATTTTACTATTTCTTTCTTAATTCTTAAACTTAAGTCTTGGTAACTTGTCACATTTAAATTATTTCTTTCTTAATTCTTAAACTTAAGTCTTGGTAACTTGTCAGATTTTACTATTTCTTTCTTAATTCTTAAACTTAAGTCTTGGTAACTTGTCACATTTAAATTATTTCTTTCTTCTTCATTCTTTCTTTCCTTCTTCTTCCTTTCTCTTCTTCCTCCTTCTTTCTTTCTCCTTCTTCTTTCTTTCTGTCTTCTGCTTCTCTCTTTTTAACTTGTCACATTTAAAATGTTTCTTTCTTATTCTACTATTTCATTCTTGATAATTTGCTACATTCACTTATACGTCTACTGTGGTACTTTGAAACAGAAGTTTCGCAGAAATAAAAACTGTTTTTATATTTGTTGTCATGTTTTACATTTCCTCATTTTTTTTTTCTTTCACACGTTAAAATTTTGATTAATTCGTTTATTCCTTTCCCAGCTGCTGTTGATACTTTTATATCTGCTTTTACCTAAAATTTATCTTTCCATTGATTGTATACAGAAAATGTGCTTGTTTTTTTTTTTTTGCACAATTTTATTGGCCACTTTGTTCTGTATCTGCGCCAAGCCACTAGCGGCCATGTTTAAAATATTTGTTTCTGTATGTGTATATAGTTTTTTGGATGATCTCCCTTATTCCACTTCTGCCACTACCCCTTTCCTGAGATTTCAGTCTGTTCCGTCTATCACCAAAGCTAAATTTAGACTGACGTCCCAGGGTATTTAAGCCGTTTATGTGTCTCATGTTCACAGCAAAAATAAATTTGTTATTTATGTTTATGAAACTTTATTGCCGATCTGCCTCTTAAATCGTGTAAGTTTTACAGCACAAGGGGAGGAAACTTCGCGTCACAGGCAGGATGAGAACAGGATAAGTGAGATAACCCCGCATATTGGATTCAGCACGGGAGATAATCCTATATTTGCGACGATTTATCTTTCCTTGGGCGCTTGTCCTAATAACTACGTGTAAAACTTGATAATCGTAATGTAGGACATTCGAGGCGGCTCTCTTGACGGAATCCATGTGAAATCTTTATTCATTTTCCATAACCACAGTTTCCTCTCCCTCCATAATTCTCATTTTCCAATTATTTATTTCCTTATTTCTTATGGTTATTGACTGCAAAGTTATGCGACTGAAGCTGGTATAAAAGTGTTCTTCTATCCCTGGTAAGGAGCGAGGATATTTCCCACGTTCTTTCACTGTAAAAGCCAGCGTAAAATCCGTAATTGTGCATGTGTTCTTTACGTGATTTTGCATTTTATCTTCACGCACTGACACCCGGATAGACGGTCTAGCCTAGTATACGTGTTGAATGATGATCTGTTTTTAGGGATTCCCCCTCCCCTCCCCCAAACCAAACAACCACCCCAAAATAAATTTCTTACATAGCTATTTTGATTGCACCTGACTGGGTTTGTGGGCTCCCTTAGCCCGTCTCTAAGACTCAAGATCTGCTAAATAACTGAAGCAGCTTTTCACTACGCCACTCTTGCCCACGCTGACAGTAACAGTTTTCTTCTTCTTCTTTTTCTTCTTCTTCTTCTTCTTCTTCTGCTTCTTCTCCTCCTCCTCCTCCCTCTTCACTGAACTCACTGGACCTGCGAGCCACGCTGTGGTCATCTGAAAGGAAAGAAATAATGCCCTGTGAGCAGTCTACGGTAATGTGTGTGTGTGTGGGTGGGGGTGTGAGCAGTCTGCGGTAATGTGTGTGGGGGGTGGGGGTGTGTGAGCAGTCTGCTGTAATGTGCGTGTGTGTGTGGGGGGGGGCGTGAGCAGTCTGCGGTAATGTGTGTGTGTGTGGGTGGGGGTGTGAGCAGTCTGCGGTAATGTGTGTGTGGGGGGTGGGGTGTGTGAGCAGTCTGCTGTAATGTGTGTGTGTGTGTGGGGGGGGGGGGGTGTGAGCAGTCTGCGGTAATGTGTGTGTGGGTTGGGGGGTGTGAGCAGTCTGCGGTAATGTGCGTGTGGGTGGGGGATGTGAGCAGTCTGCTGTAATGTGTGTGTATGTGTGGGTGGGGGGTGTGAACAGTCTGCTGTAATGTGTGTGTATGTGTGGGTGGGGGGTGTGAGCAGTCTGCTGTAATGTGTGTGTATGTGTGGGTGGGGGTGTGAGCAGTCTGCTGTAATGTGTGTGTATGTGTGGGTGGGGGGTGTGAACAGTCTGCTGTAATGTGTGTGTATGTGTGGGTGGGGGGTGTGAGCAGTCTGCTGTAATGTGTGTGTATGTGTGGGTGGGGGGTGTGAACAGTCTGCTGTAATGTGTGTGTATGTGTGGGTGGGGGGTGTGAGCAGTCTGCGGTAATGTGCGTGTGTGTGTGGGTGGGGGGTGTGAACAGTCTGCTGTAATGTGTGTGGGGGGTGAGCAGTCTGCTGTAATGTGTGTGTGTGGGGGGGGGAGGGTGAGCAGTCTGCTGTAATGTGTGTGTGGGGGGTGAGCAGTCTGCTGTAATGTGTATGTGGGTGGGGGGTGAGCAGTCTGCTGTAATGTGTGTGCGGGGAGCAGTCTGCTGTAATGTGTGGGGGGTGAGCAGTCTGCTGTAATGTGTGTGTGGGTGGGGGGTGAGCTGTCTGCTGTAATGTGTGTGGGGTGGATGAGCAGTCCGCTGTAATGTGTGTGTGTGGGTGGGAGGTGAGCAGTCTGCTGTAATGTGTGTGGGTGGGGGGTGAGCAGTCTACTGTAATGTGTGTGGTTGGGGGGTGAGCAGTCTGATGTAATGTGTGTGGGGGGTGAGTAGTCTGCTGTAATGTGTGTGGGGGGTGAGCAGTCTGCTGTAATGTGTGTGTGTAGGGGGGTGAGCAGTCTTCTTTAACGTGTGTGTGGGTGGGAGGTGAGCAGTCTGCAGTAATGTGTGTTGGTGGGGGGGGGGGGTGATGAGTCTGCTGTTATGTGTATGGAGGGGGGTGAGCAGTCTGCAGTAATGTGTGTGGGGGGTGAAAAGTCTGTTGTAATGTGTGTGGGTGGGGGGTGAGCAGTCTGCAGTAATGTATGTGGGGGGGTGAGCAGTCTGCTGTATTATGTGTGTGGGGGGGGGGTGAGCAGTCTGCTGTATTGTGTGTGTGGGGGGTGAGCAGTCTGCTGTAATGTGTATGAGGGGGGTGAGCAGTCTGCAGTAATGTGTGTTGGGGGGGGGGGTGAGCAGTCTGCAGTAAAGTGTTTGTGGGGGGTGAGCAGTCTGCTGTAATGTGTGTGTATGTGTGGGTGGGGGGTGTGAGCAGTCTGCTGTAATGTGTGTGTATGTGTGGGTGGGGGGTGTGAACAGTCTGCTGTAATGTGTGTGTATGTGTGGGGGGTGGGGGTGTGTGAGCAGTCTGCTGTAATGTGTGTGTATGTGTGGGTGGGGGGTGTGAACAGTCTGCTGTAATGTGTGTGTATGTGTGGGTGGGGGGTGTGAGCAGTCTGCGGTAATGTGCGTGTGTGTGTGGGTGGGGGGTGTGAACAGTCTGCTGTAATGTGTGTGTGGGGGGTGAGCAGTCTGCTGTAATGTGTGTGTGGGGGGGGGAGGGTGAGCAGTCTGCTGTAATGTGTGTGGGTGGGGGTGTGAGCAGTCTGCTGTAATGTGTGTGGGTGGGGGGGTGAGCAGTCTGCTGTAATGTGTGTGCGGGGAGCAGTCTGCTGTAATGTGTGGGGGGGTGAGCAGTCTGCTGTAATGTGTGTGTGGGTGGGGGGTGAGCTGTCTGCTGTAATGTGTGTGGGGTGGATGAGCAGTCCGCTGTAATGTGTGTGTGTGGGTGGGAGGTGAGCAGTCTGCTGTAATGTGTGTGGGTGGGGGTGAGCAGTCTACTGTAATGTGTGTGGTTGGGGGGTGAGCAGTCTGATGTAATGTGTGTGGGGGGTGAGTAGTCTGCTGTAATGTGTGTGGGGGGTGAGCAGTCTGCTGTAATGTGTGTGTGTAGGGGGGTGAGCAGTCTTCTTTAACGTGTGTGTGGGTGGGAGGTGAGCAGTCTGCAGTAATGTGTGTTGGTGGGGGGGGGGGTGATGAGTCTGCTGTTATGTGTATGGAGGGGGGTGAGCAGTCTGCAGTAATGTGTGTGGGGGGGGTGAAAAGTCTGTTGTAATGTGTGTGGGTGGGGGGTGAGCAGTCTGCAGTAATGTGTGTGGGGGGTGGGGGTGAGCAGTCTGCTGTATTATGTGTGGGGGGGGGGGGTGAGCAGTCTGCTGTATTGTGTGTGTGGGGGGTGAGCAGTCTGCTGTAATGTGTATGAGGGGGGTGAGCAGTCTGCAGTAATGTGTGTTGGGGGGGGGGGTGAGCAGTCTGCAGTAAAGTGTTTGTGGGGGGTGAGCAATCTGCTGTAATGTGTATGGAGGGGGGTGAGCAGTCTGCAGTAATGTGTGTGGGGGGGATGAGCAGTCTGCTGTAATGTGTATGGAGGGGGGTGAGCAGTCTGCAGTAATGTGTGTGGTGGGTGAGCAGTCTGCTGTAATGTGTGTGGGTGGGGGGGGTGAGCAGTCTGCAGTAATGTGTGGGGGGGTGGGGTTAAGCAGTCTGCTGTAATGTTCCGACTCAGATCCCAAAGAAAGCAAACTTCTCCGTAGACCAGTGCTTCTCAAACTGTTTTCGACAGCGGCACAGTATTTCGCCATGTGAAACTGCAACACGCCCGGACAACAGTGACTAGACTTTTGCCACATTTTCTGCTACTTTTCTCTGGGTTTTAGCGACACAGTTTTCTCCCTGGAAATTACAAGACGGACATCTATCGCTCTCCAAAAAGTAAAACAACCAAAGAAGCTATGGAGCAGAACAGACAGAACTACAAAAATAAGATTTTTCAGGGCATTTCCCATCGCAACATATGCCTGTGAGACCTGGACATAACAAAACAGCTGAGAAACACATAAATGCCTTTGAATGTAAATGCTACAGAAGAGTTCTCCAAATATCATGTACACAAACGTGAAGAAATATATCCATACTACAAGAACTTAATATTGAAGAAGGCTGGCTAGTAAAGACGATTAAACAGAGGAAATCTGAATATTTTGGACATATTAAATGCCATGAATATTTAGAGAAGACCGCCTTGGGATGGTACATAATGGGAAAAAGAAAGAAAGGAAGACCAAGGCGAAGATAGCTGCAAGACATCGTTGATAATCTGCAAATGGACGCATCAGCAGCAGAGCATCTTATTTACAATCGAGAGGCCTACAGGGGAGCTGTTAGGGAGTAAAAGTTCCGCAAGGGTCATGGAAATGACTGACTGACTGAGTCGCGGAAGTCTGTGGCACAGTAGTAACAAACAATAATTAGTGTATACAACTATACACGAAGCACTATAGTAAGGCTATGATACCAGAATGTATATATAATAGAGAAAATATCGCGTGATCCACCCCTATTTGCATACAAGCGTGAGCTAGACCTTAAGGACATCCTCGTCCACAGCCACTTGAAGCGGAGCCTTACATATGTTGGTACCAAAAAATGTAACCGCCCCCGCTGCGTTACGTGCCCGGTAGTCTAGGAAACGAAAACGATCACCTTTCCCAAAACTATCCTCACTCTTCATGAGGGATTCACATGCGAGCCTCGTAATGTGATATAGGTCATAGCATTCAAAAGATGTAGGATAATGTATACTGATGAGACTGGCCACATATTAGGGTACCGCATGCAGAAACATCTGCACGATATCTCCCAGCATGCTTCGAAACCAGTCCTAAATGATTTCAATGGCCCCAACCACAGAGCCAAATCTGATTTTCTAGTAACACCCGTCAAACAATGTCAAGCAGATGACACAAGCCGCCTAGCGCTTGAGATACACTGCATTCAGGATTATGGGACGCTTGAACCACACGAGTTAAATTCGCTATTCAACTACGTCTAACATTCTCCTCTTCAACAATTATAATCCCTCTCCATTAAGCTCCACTCCCTTCTTACTTGTTACACATAGTTCAGAACCTCCTCACAGCATCACATTACAACCCCTCTACCCTAACTATAATAATCTATTTCACCTTTTCCTGTCTAGCTTAACATTGTATCACTCTCTCTCCCCTCCACGATTTCCCCACTCACCAGCCCCCAGTTACGACCCTCTGACCACACATCACAGGTCTCCATTTAAACAGTCTGTATGCTCTACCATGCTCATGTCTGACACACATCGTCGGACAAACCACATCTTCTTACAAGTTACAGCTAAGTGCTCTATTAATTTATTTTTTAAATATAGTATTCATGTGAATCTATACTTTATCTCCTGTCTCTATTTCTTCGTCCTGTATGTTTTTTTTTTATGATTAAGGCTCACGCCGAAACGTCACAACTTTGTAATCGTTAAGTAATAAAGCTGCTCCTACATTTTTCCTAGTTTAACACTAGTGTGTCGAACAATACTTTTTGAGAATCCCTGCTGCAGGCTCAACGCAACAGAATCCAAGACGAGCTGAAGGATGACCGCGGACTGATCACCACAAACAAATAGTATGGCATCGTAGCCGTCGTCGTCGTTGTCGTCGGTGTTGTTGTTGTATTCTTGTACTCTCCCCGGAACTGCGAGCACGATGTTCTTTGCTGCCGATGCAGTGAAGATGGTGAGGAACAAGATCGTATCGAATTGGGAATGGATTATGGCGACTATTTTCTCGGACCTTCGGGTTGTCCTGTGCTTCTGTAGCAGACTACAGAAACGATAGCGAAGCCTGCCCTATTAAACAGGCTGGGCATATCTGGGGCTCCCATCGCAACATATGCCTGTGAGACCTGGACATAACAAAACAGCTGAGAAACACATAAATGCCTTTGAATGTAAATGCTACAGAAGAGTTCTCCAAATATCATGTACACAAACGTGAAGAAATATATCCATACTACAAGAACTTAATATTGAAGAAGGCTGGCTAGTAAAGACGATTAAACAGAGGAAATCTGAATATTTTGGACATATTAAATGCCATGAATATTTAGAGAAGACCGCCTTGGGATGGTACATAATGGGAAAAAGAAAGAAGGAAGACCAAGGCGAAGATAGCTGCAAGACATCGTTGATAATCTGCAAATGGACGCATCAGCAGCAGAGCATCTTATTTACAATCGAGAGGCCTACAGGGGAGCTGTTAGGGAGTAAAAGTTCCGCAAGGGTCATGGAAATGACTGACTGACTGAGTCGCGGAAGTCTGTGGCACAGTAGTAACAAACAATAATTAGTGTATACAACTATACACGAAGCACTATAGTAAGGCTATGATACCAGAATGTATATATAATAGAGAAAATATCGCGTGATCCACCCCTATTTGCATACAAGCGTGAGCTAGACCTTAAGGACATCCTCGTCCACAGCCACTTGAAGCGGAGCCTTACATATGTTGGTACCAAAAAATGTAACCGCCCCCGCTGCGTTACGTGCCCGGTAGTCTAGGAAACGAAAACGATCACCTTTCCCAAAACTATCCTCACTCTTCATGAGGGATTCACATGCGAGCCTCGTAATGTGATATAGGTCATAGCATTCAAAAGATGTAGGATAATGTATACTGATGAGACTGGCCACATATTAGGGTACCGCATGCAGAAACATCTGCACGATATCTCCCAGCATGCTTCGAAACCAGTCCTAAATGATTTCAATGGCCCCAACCACAGAGCCAAATCTGATTTTCTAGTAACACCCGTCAAACAATGTCAAGCAGATGACACAAGCCGCCTAGCGCTTGAGATACACTGCATTCAGGATTATGGGACGCTTGAACCACACGAGTTAAATTCGCTATTCAGCTACGTCTAACATTCTCCTCTTCAACAATTACAATCCCTCTCCATTAAGCTCCACTCCCTTCTTACTTGTTACACATAGTTCAGAACCTCCTCACAGCATCACATTACAACCCCTCTACCCTAACTATAATAATCTATTTCACCTTTTCCTGTCTAGCTTAACATTGTATCACTCTCTCTCCCCTCCACGATTTCCCCACTCACCAGCCCCCAGTTGCGACCCACCGACCACACATCACAGGTCTCCATTTAAACAGTCTGTATGCTCTACCATGCTCATGTCTGACACACATCGTCGGACAAACCACATCTTCTTACAAGTTACAGCTAAGTGCTCTATTAATTTATTTTTTAAATATAGTATTCGTGTGAATCTATACTTTATCTCCTGTCTCTATTTCTTCGTCCTGTATGTTTTTTTTTTTATGATTAAGGCTCACGCCGAAACGTCACAACTTTGTAATCGTTAAGTAATAAAGCTGCTCCTACTTTTTTCCTAGTTTAACACTAGTGTGTCGAACAATACTTTTTGAGAATCCCTGCTGCAGGCTCAACGCAACAGAATCCAAGACGAGCTGAAGGATGACCGCGGACTGATCACCACAAACAAATAGTATGGCATCGTAGCCGTCGTCGTCGTTGTCGTCGGTGTTGTTGTTGTATTCTTGTACTCTCCCCGGAACTGCGAGCACGATGTTCTTTGCTGCCGATGCAGTGAAGATGGTGAGGAACAAGATCGTATCGAATTGGGAATGGATTATGGCGACTATTTTCTCGGACCTTCGGGTTGTCCTGTGCTTCTGTAGCAGACTACAGAAACGATAGCGAAGCCTGCCCTATTAAACAGGCTGGGCATATCTGGGGCTACCATCGGAGAGGTAGGATAGGATACTGGTCGGCTACTGTTCACAAAACCTAATCCAAGTATGTCAGCTCTCTCTCTCTCTCTCTCTCTCTCTCTCTCTCTGAACCTTAAGTGCCCAGGGCACATGGGGCTTCCGCCATTGTTTTCCACAAATGCCTGTCCTTTCCCCTTTTTACTGCTCTTGCCCAGGTGAGCCCTCTATTGCTCAACATCCTTTCTGTTGTTCTTCTCCGTGTCTCTTTTGGTCTACCCTTACTTCTGTTCCCCTGTGGTGTCCATCTTAGTGTTGTTTTTGGTAGTGAGTTGTCAGTCATTCGGAGCACATGTCCCAGCCATCGCCAGCGTCTTTCCTCAATAATTGCTGTCAGTGGCTTCGTCTGCATTTCTGCCAACAAGATGTTATTTCTTATGATGTTTAGCCAAAGTATGTCAGCTATGCTTTACAGAATCTGATCCAGGTATGTCAGATCTACGTTAGGAATTGTCAAATTGGACAGGGTCGTCACTTCAATAACTGTCGTATCTTTCACATAGAAGTAATTAACTCACCTATCAATACACCTATATAGAATTTTAAAACTCAGTCATCAATACTCCTATACAGAATTTTAAAACTCAGTCATCAATACTCCTATATAGAATTTTAAAACTCAGTCATCAATACTCCTATATAGAATTTTAAAACTCAGTCAATAATACTCTTATATAGAATTTCAAAACTCAGTCATCAGTACTCCTATACAGAATTTTAAAACTCAGTCAATAATACTCCTATATAGAATTATAAAAATCGATCATCAGTACTCCTATATAGAATTATAAAAATCGATCATCAGTACTCCTATATAGAATTATAAAAATCGATCATCAGTACTCCTATATAGAATTATAAAAACCATTTGTCAATACTCCTATATAGAATTATAAAACTCAGTCATCAATACTCCTATATAGAATTATAAAACTTAGGAACAGGTTTCTTCTAGGGATATACGTGAAGATAGAAGACTTTCAGCTCCAAGACCACGGGTGTACTGTGTCAGATCTTAATGTGTAGTCAAGAATCAAGACAGAAAAGTGATTGATACCCTCCTTTGATCAGGTCTTGGCTACATGAGATACATCTAACCAGGTATAGGCACGTCTGTGGCCGGACCTGGATCTGACGAGAGAACTGGGGCGTTTAGAAAACTCCAGTTTGTCACCGAAAATTCCTGGTTTTGAATTATGTATAAAAGATACGAACAAAACCGTCAATCACTCAATATAAAATGCGTTACTGAAAGTCCTCGCGAAACATAACGGGAGATAATAACAAATAAAAAACAATAATGTTAACAGTTGTTGATATCTTATTTTACCTCATGACTCTTTGTTCTATCACCACGAATTGCTATAAGTTACACATGCAGAGAATTTAATAATTAATATAATACTAATAATAATGGCTCATATCATGTCTTGAAGAACGTAGATGTCAGATATCAGAGAAGTTTCTCTCCTGGCAGATTTTGTTAAAATTTGATAGCCACAAAATATATCAGTGACAGCAAGCTATGTTTGTGTTTCAAAGGTCACGCTTTTACATTCATTTCCTTCTCATATAACTATGTGCCTCAACGCCAAGTCTATCTTATATAATGCTGTGCCTCAACGCCAAGTCTGTCTTATATAATGCTGTGCCTCAACGCCAAGTCTATCTTATACAATGCTGTGCCTCAACGCCAAGTCTGTCTTATGTAATGCTGTGCCTCAACGCCAAGTCTATCTTATATAATGCTGTGCCTCAACGCCAAGTCTATCTTATATAATGCTGTGCCTCAACGCCAAGTCTATCTTATATAATGCTGTGTCTCAACGCCAAGTCTGTCTCCACTATGCACACACAAATATTACTTCTTTTTCTTCCTCCTCCTCCTCCTCCTCCTCCTTCTTCTTCTTCTTCTTCATATCTATCTGCTAATGCCATTAGCATCGCAAGGAGTTTCAGACATCCGCCCAGACAAAGGTAAGAGACCTGGGTAGCTGTCATGTTATGTTTCCTCAGTGTGTCTTTCACCCCATCTATCCATCTTTTCCTTGGTCGTCCTCAATCCCCTATATTCAGACACTCGTATTTTCGAGTTGTATGCACGTGTCGCTGGTTGTTCTAGATTTATGAGTATCAAATGCCCGAACCACCTAATTCTCTGATTTTCGAGGTAGTCCTTGACAAGTGTGTGTTCCCACCAGTCAAGGGCTACATTAATACTGCTATAATCACCAAAGTTCCATTCAGTCCAAGTTTTCATTTATTTTGTATAATCTTTTTTATCACTGAGGATTATAACTGATTCTTGTCTTGTCTTGCTTCCTTCCTCGTATAACTTTCGATGTTGACGGGACAAACAGATAGGGCTCAAAGATTTGCTTTATATAATGGAATATATTTAACGCTTCTGTAATTTCCTCTCTCCATCTCCTGCCTGGGTGAACCCTTCCTCTGTTACCTACAAATCTTAGTGGGAATGTTTTCTGTGGTATACTGTCTGGTAACGATGGAACATGGTTAAACCATTTGACATGCTGTTTCTGGATATAGTGTAACACTGGTGTTACTTCAACCCTTGCCCTGATGATGTCATTTCTTACTTGGTCTCTTCTTGTCACATTTAGTATTCTCCTTAAACATCTCATTTCTGCGATAATGATTTTTCTTTCGTTTTTTTTTTTTTTTTGGCTGTTAGTGTCCATGTTTGACATTGATAGCATAGAGTTGGGAGAAAAATTATCTTGTACGGTGCCATTTTTGTTTCAGTTATAATGTATTTGTTTTTCAGTAACGGAGTCATATGTCCCTTGACCTGATTTGCTTTATTGCATCTGTTCTCAGTCTCGGCGTCAGTTTTCTCTGAGGATGATATGACTATGGCTCTTAAATTATTAAATTCGGTGGAATTTTTTTTTAACTTGTATTACAGCGATAGAGAAGTGACTGGAAGACTAGAAAACCCGATATGTTTTAACAAATTGTTATGGGATGGCTGGGTAGCGAAAAAAAAAACAAAGGAAGGGAGGTATAAAGTACAAAACTGTGCGACGATTGTTGGAAAACAGAAAAATATGTTTAAAAGTGGTCCTTTTTTTACTCTGAATATTTCTGGAAAAAAAATAAAGAAAAAAAAGCAAAGAAAAATGTCAGTATTACACTGGTAGGTGTGCTGGAAAGTAAGGTACCATTGATCTTTATATATGTACTAACATTTCGAAAGTGTTCAGGAGAACGGGACACTGTTTATAATTAACATCGAATACTTTATTCAAAAGATTGTTGGAAAGTTATAAAACATTGAACAGAATTTCTCAGACAGTTCAGATAATGCGAACTAACTTGGTTCAGAAAGCTTTGAGAGACTTCAGTGATTTGTGAGAACTAAACAGAGAAAATGTTCGTAAATTTAATCAGAAGATTCCGACAGATATTTTCCAGATCAGCGATCGGAATTGAATGTGTTAGTTACTGAAGCGAGATCTCAAGGAAGGGCTCTACTTTTCCAAGTATCAGGCCTTATACGGGGATTCAATTACCAAATTTAGGTCAGGCATCTTAAACTGTCGTATTTCTAGATCAAGGTTTATCGAAGTGGTATTTTCTTCTGGCGTGTGTGTGTGGTGTGTGTTTTTTTTTTTGGGCTACTATTTTTCTGTTAAAGTCTGTTAATGACTGTCTGACAAATATTTTGTCACACTTTCATGTCTAGTTGTACTGTTTTCGTGATGCTTAATCCTGGTTGTTTTTCTTCGTCTTCTGTTAGGGATATACATTCCTCTTCTTCTTCTTCTGCTTCTTCTTCTTCTGCTTCTTCTTATTTCTTTCTTTATTTCTTGTTTGCTTGCTTGCTGTCTTCTTTTTCTTCTCACCTTCTTCTCTGTTTCTCCTCTTTCCTTATCTCCTTTTTTTCACCTTCCTTTTATTCTTCTTATCAGCTTCTCCGTCTGATTCTTGATCTCTTTCAAACTCCACACTTATGCTATCAGTGTCGACATTATGGTTAAGGGTTATGTCCAATAGCAAGTAGTTTTGGTCCAAGTCTTGGAGTGGAATAGCAAGTAGTTTTGGTCCAAGTCTTGGAGTGGGGTCCAAGAAGAAGATGCCTTGGCAACTCCCACCACTAACAGGACTTCAAGCTGAGAAGAAGGATCTGAAACATCTTGCTGCCAGGATCACGATGAAGATAGTGACTTGAAACCTTACCAGCTCTGCTACATCAACCCAGATAAGCGCCCTATAATTCCCTAAACCACAATCGTCATTTCTCTGCGTTGTACATCACTAAACAACATGAATTCAAACTACGAATACAGTTCACTGATTTCAAGAGAAATATTTTCTGTTATGAAGTATCGTTTGTAAGATTGTCTGAAAATTATATCACATTAATCAATTTTAGATATGGTCACTATTCACTTTTTTGTGTGATGGATTTCTTCTTTCAGTGGCTAATGATGCGTCATCTAACATTCACGCCAGCGGATGTACGGGTCAGCAGCTACAGTTGTCATGTCCCCAGTACCATCGTATTGCCATCAAGCGTGTCTTCTATGGCCTGAAACGGGGCTGGGATTGTCGTCCGGACACAAGCGGGTACCGAGGTAGAAACGATCGCGGTAACAGGTAAGCACAGAGTGAGACAGACAATTGTGATAACAGGTAAGCTCAGAGTGAGACAGACAATTGTGATAACAGGTAAGCTCAGAGTGAGACAGACAATTGTGATAACAGGTAAGCTCAGAGTGAGACAGACAATTGTGGTAACAGGTAAGCACAGAGGGAGACAGACAATTGTGATAACAGTTCAGATAATGCGAACTAACTTGGTTCAGAAAGCTTTGAGAGACTTCAGTGATTTGTGAGAACTAAACAGAGAAAATGTTCGTAAATTTAATCAGAAGATTCCGACAGATATTTTCCAGATCAGCGATCGGAATTGAATGTGTTAGTTACTGAAGCGAGATCTCAAGGAAGGGCTCTACTTTTCCAAGTATCAGGCCTTATACGGGGATTCAATTACCAAATTTAGGTCAGGCATCTTAAACTGTCGTATTTCTAGATCAAGGTTTATCGAAGTGGTATTTTCTTCTGGCGTGTGTGTGTGGTGTGTGTTTTTTTTTTTGGGCTACTATTTTTCTGTTAAAGTCTGTTAATGACTGTCTGACAAATATTTTGTCACACTTTCATGTCTAGTTGTACTGTTTTCGTGATGCTTAATCCTGGTTGTTTTTCTTCGTCTTCTGTTAGGGATATACATTCCTCTTCTTCTTCTTCTGCTTCTTCTTCTTCTGCTTCTTCTTATTTCTTTCTTTATTTCTTGTTTGCTTGCTTGCTGTCTTCTTTTTCTTCTCACCTTCTTCTCTGTTTCTCCTCTTTCCTTATCTCCTTTTTTTCACCTTCCTTTTATTCTTCTTATCAGCTTCTCCGTCTGATTCTTGATCTCTTTCAAACTCCACACTTATGCTATCAGTGTCGACATTATGGTTAAGGGTTATGTCCAATAGCAAGTAGTTTTGGTCCAAGTCTTGGAGTGGAATAGCAAGTAGTTTTGGTCCAAGTCTTGGAGTGGGGTCCAAGAAGAAGATGCCTTGGCAACTCCCACCACTAACAGGACTTCAAGCTGAGAAGAAGGATCTGAAACATCTTGCTGCCAGGATCACGATGAAGATAGTGACTTGAAACCTTACCAGCTCTGCTACATCAACCCAGATAAGCGCCCTATAATTCCCTAAACCACAATCGTCATTTCTCTGCGTTGTACATCACTAAACAACATGAATTCAAACTACGAATACAGTTCACTGATTTCAAGAGAAATATTTTCTGTTATGAAGTATCGTTTGTAAGATTGTCTGAAAATTATATCACATTAATCAATTTTAGATATGGTCACTATTCACTTTTTTGTGTGATGGATTTCTTCTTTCAGTGGCTAATGATGCGTCATCTAACATTCACGCCAGCGGATGTACGGGTCAGCAGCTACAGTTGTCATGTCCCCAGTACCATCGTATTGCCATCAAGCGTGTCTTCTATGGCCTGAAACGGGGCTGGGATTGTCGTCCGGACACAAGCGGGTACCGAGGTAGAAACGATCGCGGTAACAGGTAAGCACAGAGTGAGACAGACAATTGTGATAACAGGTAAGCTCAGAGTGAGACAGACAATTGTGATAACAGGTAAGCTCAGAGTGAGACAGACAATTGTGATAACAGGTAAGCTCAGAGTGAGACAGACAATTGTGGTAACAGGTAAGCACAGAGGGAGACAGACAATTGTGATAACAGGTAAGCATAGAGTGAGACAGACAATTGTGATAACAGGTAAGCATAGAGTGAGACAGACAATTGTGGTAACAGGTAAGCACAGAGGGAGACAGACAATTATGATAACAGATAAGCACAGAGGGAGACAGACAATTGTGGTAACAGGTAAGCACAGAGGGAGACAGACAATTGTGTTAACAGGTAAGCACAGAGGGAAACAGACAACTGTGGAAACAAGTAAGCACAGAGAGAGAGACAGACAACTGTGGTAACAGGTAAGCACAGAGGGAGACAGACAATTGTGGTAACAGGTAAGCACAGAGGGAAACAGACAACTGTGGTAACAGGTAAGCACAGAGGGAGACAGACAATTGTGGTAACAGGTAAGCACAGAGAGAGACAGACAACTGTGGTAACAGGTAAGCACAGAGGGAGACAGACAACTGTGGTAACAGATAAGCACAAGGCAGACAGACAATTGTAGAACATTATTGGCGCACACAAACTCTTCTCGATCTCATGAACTTAAAAAATATCCATTAAAAAAGCGCATCTTGTATATTCACTCATAATACAGCAGAAAACAATCAATTTTAAGCCAACTGTTTCTTCTAGTCTTCTTGACAGTTCTCTCCCTTTCCTCCTGTAACTATAGCTCAAGTCAGTGCTAGCAACTTCACCGTAACAACAGACTCTTACATCCATAACAATAAAATAAAAGAGTATAATAGAAAGAATACAAGTACTTTAGACAAGCATTTCAGACAAGCACTCCAGACAAGCTCTCTAGACAAGCAATCCAGACAAGACCTCTAGACAAACACTCTAGACAAGCACTCCATACAAGCACCCTGGACAAGCACTCCGGACAAGCACTCCATACAAGCACTCCATACAAGCATTCTGGACAAGCACTCCATACAAGCACTCCAGACATGCTCTCCAGACAAGCACTCTAAACAAGCACTCCATACAAGCATTCTGGACAAGCACTCCATACAAGCACTCCAGACATGCTCTCAAGACAAGCACTCTAAACAAGCACTCCATACAAGCATTCTGGACAAGCACTCCATACAAGCACTCCAGACATGCTCTCCAGACAAGCACTCTAAACAAGCACTCCATACAAGCACTCCAGACAAGCACTCCAAACAAGCACTCCAAACAATCACTCTAGACAACCGTTCCAGGCAAGCACTCCAGACAAGCACTCTAGACAAGCACTCTGGACAAGCACTCTAGACAAGCACTCTAGACAAGCACTCTAGACGTGAGAGAAAGTAAAACAGTAAAGGAATGACTGGGAGCAGAACACCGCCCGTCCAAGAGAAGATACCACCCTAATCACTCAAGAAGACACCACCCTAATCATTCAAGAAGACACCACCTTAATCACTCAAACACAAAGCACTTATTCGGCTCCCTGAATTTGCTGTGAACAACTTTCATTGTTTGTCATTATATTGTAAAAGTGAACAGTCGTAAACAGGATATCTGCATTATCTCAGGTAACTGGGACCAGTCAATGTTAGTCTCTTCACTACAAGGGCCACTCTGCACGAGCCTAAGACTGGGTCTTTTATTTCAGGGACTTTAGCGTCAACGTGAGCCCAAACGACTGCTGCAGGTCCAGCCACATCGACTGCCACATGGACGACGACAGCATGTACCCCACACTCAACACCAAGTGCTCGGGTTATCAGAGCTGTGAGCTGGAGATACAGAAGATTCACACAAAAGAACCTTGCCGGCACAAAGCATACACTGATTACATGACCATCGTCTATGACTGTATTTCTGGTATGTGTTTTCCTTACATTGTCAATAAGTCATTCGTGTATCACACATACAGTTTTCACATATAAAGTTTCACATATATTTTCTACGTAATATAAAAACTAAAAAAGTATATACACAATCCACTTTTCCTGTACAAAGAACAGAAATGGTAGATGATTGTATACAACAGAATTATAAACGAAATGGCGTAAATCACATTTGAGCCCTGGCCGTCTGTAGCTATAAATAAGGACAAACTATTTGAAGTACTCAGAGTACAGTAAAGATTCGAGTCTGAAACTTGAAATGATTGTAGAAGAAAACCAATCCTCTCTTTGAAGTGCAGAGACGGTGTTACGTTGGACAATATCAGAGACAAACACACTTGTCAGGACTATTACATAAAATGCTGTCGTTAAATATTTCCATTACACATTGCACAATTTGTGCATCGGTGCTATCCAAGCTGGAAATATAATCTAAACAAATTCCAGTATAAAATTTCTTGTAAAATTCCAAATTATGATAAGTGAAACATGGGAGATAATATTCATACAGGTTGAGAATATTTGTATTTGCCCAAAAAAAAAATACCTCTGTTGTGGCGAGAGTTGATGATGAGGAATCCAGGCTAAGTATTATGACCTTGAACTAGTTTTTGTGATCTGACAAGAAATCATTTATTCACATTTTAAAAAATCCTTCCTCAATGAAAATATAGCAAAAATAGCAACACTGTATTCAGATGTAGCTACAGATTACATCACAGATTATGCTGAGCTTTCGTTTAAGAGGGCAGAGAGTGGTGTATGTCTTGGCTGTCTGTAATTTCTTTCATGCTATTCTTCTGTCTACTTTTGTGTGCTATATTACATACACTTATGTATTAGATTTCAAGGGTTGTCTAGTAACTGATACCTTGGTTTTATTCTTGTCGTAACAAATGGAACTACTTTCCACAGTACAACAGTGTTTATGGTCAATCGCATGTTAAGTTGCTTGATTGTTGCGTTATCTGTTTTGTTTGGCAGTCGGAGATATAGCAATGTTCTGCTCTGATGACGTGAAGCGTGGCAAGTCGTTGTATCTAGCCAACAAAGAGTATCCTGCAACCATACGACCACAGCCAGAAGGTGGCGACTGCCAGTGTATCATTCGGACATCACATCCTCAGGTACAGGCTGTCTCACATTTATCTTCAACAAATCTTTGCTACATTTATCTTCAACAAGTCTTTCCAACATTTATCTTCAAAAAGTCTTTGCTACATTTTATCTTCAACAAATCTTTCCTACATTTTATCTTCAACAAATCTTTGCTATATTTTATCTTCAACAAGTCTTTCCTACATTTTATCCTCAACAAGTCTTTCCTATATTTTATCTTCAACAAGTCTTTCCTATATTTATCTTCAACAGGTCTTTCCTATATTTTATCTTCAACAAGTCTTTCCTACACTTTATCCTCAACAAGTCTTTCCTACATTTTATATTCAACAAGTCTTTCCTACATTTTATCTTCAACAAATCTTTGCTACATTTATCTTCAACAAATCTTTGCTACATTTATCTTCAACAAATCTTTGCTACATTTATCTTCACCAAATCTTTGCTACATTTATCTTCAACAAATCTTTCCTACATTTTATCTTCAACAAATCTTTGCTACATTTATCTTCAACAAGTCTTTCCTACATTTATCTTCAACAAGTCTTTCCTACATTTATCTTCAACACATCTTTTCTACATTTTATCTTCAACAAGTCTTTCCTACATTTATCTTCAACACATCTTTTCTACATTTTATCTTCAACAAGTCTTTCCTACATTTATCTTCAACAAGTCTTTCCTACATTTATCTTCAACACATCTTTTCTACATTTTATCTTCAACAAGTCTTTCCTACATTTATCTTCAACAAGTCTTTCCTACATTTGGCAGGGATTGTACGTCACTGATCTGGCTATAAACCAAAGAAGTCCATGATGTATTACATGAAACATACAAGCTTTGTAGGTTTAGCTATTAATATTTCTCAATCTTGTCAACGTTTTAAATAATGTATTATTTATTTATAGTCTGTGTTCTTATTTCCTCTCTCTCTCTTTCTCTTTCTCTTTCTTCAGTATCATCACTTGAAGCTCTCTTAATTCTGTCAGTATCATCACTTGGAGCTCTCTTAATTCTGTCAGTATCATCACTTGGAGCTCTCTTAATTATGTCAGTATCATCACTTGGAGCTCTCTTAATTCTGTCAGTATCATCACTTGGAGCTCTCTTAATTCTGTCAGTATCATCACTTGGAGCTCTGTTAACTCCATCAGTATCATCACATGGAGCTCTGCTCTTAGACGCTGGCGGTAATTCTTCTCCACAGATCTCCACCCCTGATATTTTCCATCTCAGTTTTTACATATTCACTTTTATTAAGTAATTCCCCGTTTCCCATCTCGGCTGGCCATGGTAATCTTTACATTCTTTTAAGAGACATTTCCGGTGCCCACAGTGATATTTAAATTACTCTGTTCGTCTTCCTCAGTTCACTTCAGTATAGAATTTTAGGATTACTTTTTCTTTCAATTATTCAGTGAATGAGTTACTGTACGTGAGATGGAGTTTTAAAGTCTGTACCGCGAGTTTAATATTACAGATGACAAAGGTAACATAACAGAGGTCGCTAACTTTCGACATTCATGGTCCTGTAGCTTCTCTCTCTTTCTCTCTCTCTCTCTCTCTCTCTCTCTCTCTATCTATCTCTCTCTCTCTCTCTCTCTCTCTTCTTTTCTTATTTCGCTCTCCATCATCCAGGGAATTGGCATTCACGCCATAGATGTCCTCCTCGCCTGGTCTGACCTTGGTCCAATGGAATGCAGACGGAACCTGAAGATCCAGGACCCTATGACATATCACCGAGATGTGCAGTGCGCTAACCGAGGCTACTACGGGTTCAAATCTATGTACAGCCGGCCTGTCAGTAATGTCACCATAACCTTGTCTAGTCTACCTGGAGACGGCATGGCTTTTGTCTGGTTGCAGGCGAAGCGTAAGTTATATGTTTGTTATCTTCATTGTCGGCGTAAGTTATATGTTTGTTATCTTCATTGTCGGCGTAAGTTATATGTTTGTTATCTTCATTGTCGGCGTAAGTTATATGTTTGTTATCTTCATTGTTGGCCTAGGTTATATGTTTTTATCTTCACTGTCGGCGTAGGTTATATGTTTGTTATTTTCATTGCAAAAGTGGTTATTAATAAATAAAACACACGTTGTTCTTGTTTCACGTGATTAACTTTCTGTTCTTGTTTCACGTGATTAATTTTCTGTTCTTGTTTCACGTGATTAACTTTCGTTCTTGTTTCTGCTTATCAGCTCCGTCATTCTGGGCACTCTTTCACCATTTACTGTTTGTCTCTTGTTCTTGATGCTACTGCCGCTGTGAGTCTAACAAACTACAAACAAGATGTTCTGAGTGTGAGTCTAACAAACTACAAACAAGATGTTCTGGGTGTGAGTCTAACAAACTACAAACAAGATGTTCTGAGTGTGAATCTAACAAACTACAAACAAGATGTTCTGAGTGTGAGTCTAACAAACTACAAACACGATGTTCTGAGTGTGAGTCTAACAAACTACAAACACGATGTTCTGAGTGTGAGTCTAACAAACTACAAACAAGATGTTCTGGGTGTGAGTCTAACAAACTACAAACAAGATGTTCTGAGTGTGAATCTAACAAACTACAAACAAGATGTTCTGAGTGTGAGGTCTAACAAACTACAAACAAGATGTTCTGAGTGTGAGTCTAACAAACTACAAACACGATGTTCTGGGCACCAGAAACTATAAAGATGTTGAAACATACAAAGTATTGTGCCGAAATGGGACTGGATTACCGTGGTTAGCTTGATGACCTCGAGTGGATCTAAACACGTGCTTCCCAGAAGCTCCACTACCACGAGAGTGAGCACTGCCACGTCAGGAACGCTAATCGTGTTCTAGGGGCGCCAGGAGAAAGGCGGAAGAGAGGCTTGGCCAACTTCTTTCTACCGGCCATGGTAACCGTTCAGTCATCTTTGCTCCTATCTGTCTTTGGAATATCATCTTTCACTAGCTCACTGTGGCAACCACGATAAGAAGAATGAGAATGATGTATTTTTTATTCTCTATAATCATTCTCTGCTCATTATAAGCTGGTTTTCCTGATAACTGAGAGCTGTATTAATTATTGAGAGCAATATTAACCTCTTCCTTTCTCTCTCCTCCCTCTCCCTCTCTCTTCCTCCATCTCTCTCTCTTCCTCCATCTCTTTCCCACCATCTCTCCCCCCTCTCCCTCTCTCTTCCTCCATCTCTCTCTCTTCCTCCATCTCTTTCCCAGCATCTCTCTCTCTCTCTCTCACTTTCTCCCTCTCCGAGACTTTGAAAGACTCTTTGCTGAAGATAAAGTCTGTCTTCATTCATCTGTTTATGGTTTTTTTCTTCTCCGTGTATTTTCCTCACGCTTCCTTAGGTTTCCTTCCAGATCTTCTTCTCATCTTTGTCTTGGTCATTCCACTGGTCTTGTCCCCTCTGTCTTCTATGCCCGAGAATGATAGTCATCAAGTTGAAAATTGAATCAGTTTACAGACATTCCCCGAGTTGCGAACGTGCGCCTTTCCTAAATCTTTTCCTAAGTTGAATTTGTACATAACTTGAAATAGTTATGGTTCAAATCTAACGTTAGTTTTATAGTATATAGTTTATCTTTCTGTGTATCTTTGTTTCTTTCTTTCTTTCTTTCTCCGATCTAGCGTCGTATCGTCGTTGGAGCAGGTTATGGCAGCTGCTTTTTCAGTCCCGGAGTACAGCTAAAAAGCAGGGGGTTGTGCAATGCTTCTTTAACAGACTCCACCACCATGGAGACTACGGTGATACTGCCCCATTAGTCAGGCTAGGCCTTTTATTAGGGGTACCAACAAAGAGGTGGGACAGGGGTTTGGTCAGCTATGGGTCGCTAACCCTGACGCTAGCATATCAGCTATGGATTAGCCCTCCCCCTCCCCCCCCCCCACATTCTTTCTTTGCACAAAAGCAGCATTAAAGAAATCGACGAATTGCTATAGTTGTGCGATATTTTGATGCATCTCTTGGAGTCTCACTCGTTTATTATTTCTAACCGTTGTGTGTAAGTCGAATTTTTAATATAATAAACTTTAACGGGGTTGTTCGTAACTACGGGTTCAACGTAAGTCGAAAGTTCGTGTCTCGGAGACCCACAGTATTAAGAGAGAGAGAGAGAGAGAGAGAGAGAGAGAGAGGAGAGAGGGAGGCTAAAGAATACAAGAAATATTTTGTTTGTGTGTGGTGTTGGTAACCCTGCTTATTATCTATATGATTCTGGTAACCATTTTCATTATCTCTGTCTGGGGTGAACAACTTCAGTTGCCTCAGGGGCCATAACTGTCGGAGCTGATCTAAGTCACCGAGTTGTTGCCAACTCTTTCCCTGCTACTTAAAATAGGGTAACTGCTCCGATTATGACTTTTTTTTTGTTTGTTTGGCGCCTGGACCTATACTGGTGTATAGTTGTAAAATTCAATGTAACAAGGCAATTATGTGTGCACAGTATGCTTATCATATATAAAAGTAGTTGCAAATGAAAGAAAATTCCATTAATAAACAAAGTTATGAGGTTTTGAACAGTCTTGACCTAAAAAAAAACGAGTGTAAAAATCTTAAAACATAGTACAGGCTCTGGCATAAAGCATGGCTGGGTTTTTTAAATGGAAAATAAATAAGCGCTATACAATATGGGCACTAACACCATATACCTATGTGCCTCTAAGGCATGACAGGATTACCTTTACCTTTTTTTTACTTTATACATGTTTTTGGTTTTAAAAAAAGTGAAATGAAACTCAGAAAAGTGGGTATTTTTATTATTACTGACACTCATATTTAGGTTTTGAAAATGACGCCGATTAGATGACCGCCATTATATTTGATACATTCCTGGATAACACCATTTAACATGTTCAAAGGGATATTTTGAATGCAGTGTCGGATTCGATCCTTCAGGTCTGCAACTGAATGTGGTCGACTAGCATACACCGTGTTCTTGAGATACCTCCACAGAAAGAAGTCTGCGGCCGATAAATCCGGTGACCTTGCCGGCCAATGAATATCCCCAAATCTGAAAATAAGACGACTGGGAAATGCTTGTCACAGCATGGCCATGGACTGACGGGCTGTGTGGGCAGTTGCTCCATCTTGTTGAAACCATATTAGTCTCTTATTTCTATTGGCCAAGTCTGGAATGAAGTATTCAGTTAGCATCTGCACATAGTGATCACTATTAACAGTAAGAAGATGCCAGGTGCCAAAGCGTTCCTAACAGCTGATCGCCGAGGGCTACTCAGTAATGCGTTGTGGACTTCTTGAGTTCGTTCAGGTGTCTGCTGAGTTCTTGGAGGACTAGCAGACTTGTTATTAAGGCAATTAGCGGTTTCCTTAAATTTTTTGACCCATCTCAAAATTGATTTGTCCTCCAATAGGGAACATTATCACGGGGATGCAACTCAAAATGGCGACGAAACTTTCGTTGTACAGTAACAGACGATTCTCCACTTTTAAAATAAGTTTCAACGGTGAATGCGCGATGTTGTGTTGGCCAAGAAGCCATTGTTTAAAATGACCGTTTGTCTGCTTCATCTCTGACGTCATGTTTTTTTCACATGTATTCATTTTCTGCGCAATACGTCAGTTAAATCCAGCCATGCTTTATGCCGGACCCTGTATTTGCACATTTTTGGTGCAAAAAATAAAACTTATGTTCCACCTACCATCAATGTCTTGTAAGAAACCTTTCAGAACAAAATTCTGCCATATATCTTTTCCTCCTCGTGAACTTCACACACATTTTTTCAATAGTATTTTGGACTATGTCTACAGCTGTCCCACAAAAAAATCCAGTTTATTACAAAGTACAGAACTGGCGGCCAGTTTCACAAAAGAAGAAAGGAAAAATTGTATAGCATTCAGATTAAAAGCGGTTAAATCTTCGTTGCATATGTTAAATATCTTGTTGCCCGTCATGCACAACAGCAAATGCACTTTCAAATGGCATGCGCAGTAATACGTTAAATAAAAATTAACACTGTTTCTTTAACGAATCGAAGCGCGTCGAAGAGTTGCTAAGAAACACACTATACGGAACAAGAACCACCAAATATATAACACCAGTTAACACGGGAAGAGTAAAAAAAAAAGTGACATTTATGAAGTAGTTGTTTCAAAGTATCTTTCATATCTTTTTACTTTTTTCTTACATGCCTTTTCTTCTGCACGTGTTCTTGATAATTCTAATCAAAAACATTTTCATATAACTTCACGATCAACAACAAAGTCTTCGCGGGCTGCCAGTTAGACCCCTTCTCCCCACCACTCCCCACCTCCTGATCTATATGATTTTGGGGGGGGGGGGAGTAACCAATCTCATTATCTGTGTTATGAAAGTAATCAGTTTTTGTCCATGTGGTGATGATAACCTATCTTGTTAACCGTGTGGTGATGGTAACCTTTTAAGTTAATTATGTAATGATGGCAACCTTTCCCACTATCTGATAATATGAGGTCTTACAGTAAACCTGTACCACAGCTGCGCACGGCTTTAATTATCTTTTCTGTAGCAAACGATGCTGATGGGTCTATAGAGATCTTCTGTGGCCAGTCCCTGCAGGAACTGCTCAGTTGGCTCCGCCACCAGTCTGAATCCAGACACACAGAGAGCAACAAGAAAGAAGAACATGCCGAGAAAAGTGACGAGAAAAACAAGACTGGCAAGATCGATAACGATGATGAGAAGAGCTCAAATGGAACGGAGGCCACCATTACAGCCGGGTCACAGGCCTTGAACCCTGACCTTGGTAATGTATGACATGTTTTGTAGAATTGGGAAGTACTATACTACTCAAATGAATTCAAGGGTCAAAAACAATTTTTTTTCGAGTGAGTTGCGAAAAAAAAAATTATTGATGCAAATATTAAAATAACTGTCCTTGACAGCTGACTGCTAAGATTAGCTGCATTAATAAACCACATGATGGTGACAATTTGTCACACGTGGCACGCTAAAAAGATATGGCATTCTGGTATTTGGCCAAAAGAGTAGAAAAGAACTATATTCATACAACTGACAAAAAAAGGATAACCTTAAATTATGCACAAACTTTATTAACTGTTGCCCTGATTAGTCATGCCAGTAAAATTCTGAATAAAATCATAATGGGTAGACTTCGTAAGAAAATAGAAGAAGAGGTCAATATGGCCCAAGCTGGTTTCAGGCAAGGAAGAGGATCAAGAGACCATATTCAATCTAAGATTAATAATAGAGAAATGCAGAGAGTTTAATGTGAATCTATATTTATCCTTTATAGACTACTCAAAGGCATTTGATTGTGTACAACACCAGAAACTTTGGGAAATAATGGAAAATATAGGATTTCCAACACATTTGATACAATTAACAGTCTATAGAAATAGACAACATTCATTTCCACTGACTGCATTTTGTTCTGGCAGATGACGCTGCTTGGGCACTTGCGTTCATTGTCTTCTTTAGATTACTCGTCTGTGCCTGTACATCATAAAAGACTTCCCAGAAGTTCATTTGCATTATACTGTAAGAGTTGGTGCACAGAATCAAGGTTTCTTAAAATTTGAGTTTAGAAAAGACGAGGGCGAAGGAATCATGTTTTATTTTAACACGTCACACACTCCCGTAGACAAGAACCCCAGGGGGCACCTGCCCTCTTCTGGTACTCTCTCGTTACTGCACCTCCACATTATACACGCCGTCACTGTTTTCATACAAACATCCACTGTTTTCATAAACACATCTACTGTTTTCATACAAACATCCACTGTTTTCATACACACATCTACTGTTTTCATACACACATCTACTGTTTTCATATACATTTCCGCTGTTTTTTTACACACATCTACTGTTTTCATACACATTTCCACTGTTTTCTTACACACATCTACTGTTTTCATACACACATCTACTGTTTTCATACACACATCTACTGTTTTCATACACTCATCTACTGTTTTCATACACACATCTACCGTTTTCATACACACATCTACTGTTTTCATACACACATCTACTGTTTTCATACACATTTCCGCTGTTTTCATACACATATCTACTGTTTTCATACACACGTCTACTGTTTTCATACACATTTCCGCTGTTTTCATTATACACATCTACTGTTTTAATACACACATGTACTGTTTTCATACACATTTCCGCTGTTTTCATACACACATCTACTGTTTTAATACACACATCTACTGTTTTAATACACACATCTACTGTTTTAATACACACATCTACTGTTTTAATACACACATCTACTGTTTTAATACACACATCTACTGTTTTCATACACACATCTACTGTTTTCATACACATTTCCGCTGTTTTCATTATACACATCTACTGTTTTAATACACACATCTACTGTTTTCATACACATTTCCGCTGTTTTCATACACACATCTACTGTTTTCATACAAACATCCACTGTTTTCATACACACATCTACTGTTTTCATACACACAACCACTGTGCAGACACACACAACCACTATTCAAACACACACAACCAGTGTTTTCATTCACACAACCACTCTTTTCATACACACACAAACACTGTTCGAACATGCAAACAGCAACCTTTCACTTACACATACACATACACAATCACTGTTCAAACATGTAAACAACCACTGTTCACACACACAACCCTTGTTCAAACACACCCACAATATCTGTTTAAAACACACATACACACATACGAAGACACTGTTCACACACACATAACCAATGTTCACATACACAACCATTGTTTTCATACATACACAATCACTGTTCAAACATGTAAACAACCACTGTTCACACACACAGCCACTGTTTTCATACACACATACTCACTGTTCAAACATGTAAACAACCACTGTTTACACACACAGCCACTGTTCAAATACACCCACAATATCTGTTAAAACACACAGACATATTCACAGCCACTGTTCAAACACACACACACAAACACTGTTCACACACACAACCGCTGTTCACACACACATAACAACTGTTCACACACACAACTACTGTTCAAATACACCCACAATATCTGTTTAAAAAACCACACACATATATGCAGCCACTATTCACACACAACCCTTGTTCAAACACACCCACAATATCTGTTAAAACACACATACACACATACGAAGCCACTGTTCACACACACATAACCAATGTTCACATACACAACCATTGTTTTCATACATACACAATCACTGTTCAAACATGTAAACAACCACTGTTCACACACACAGCCACTGTTTTCATACACACATACTCACTGTTCAAACATGTAAACAACCACTGTTTACACACACAGCCACTGTTCAAATACACCCACAATATCTGTTAAAACACACAGACATATTCGCAGCCACTGTTCAAACACACACACACAAACACTGTTCACACACACAACCGCTGTTCACACACACATAACAACTGTTCGCACACACACAACCACTGTTCAAATACACCCACAATATCTGTTTAAAAAAACACACACACATATATATGCAGCCACTATTCACACACACAACCACCGTTCGCACACACATAAACACTGTTCACACTCATATAACCACTTTTCACGCACACAACCACTGTTGAAACACACGCACAATATCTGTTAAAAAAACACAGCTACTGTTCAAACATACACATAACCGCTGTTCACACACACACACACACACACAAACATCGTTTACAAATCCTGAAACACATATTGTAAACACTTTTATACATTTAACCCACACACATTTTTTGCGTTTATTTTTTGTTCCGATAATTACTAAATTTTGTAATTTTGAGGAACCTTCAAGGAGATTTTTATCTAATTATTTTTGTCAGTTTTATGAGCCCTAATTAAGCCTCAAGGGGGCCCCTGTTGTTTGATTTCTTGTTAAACTCTGTAATTTAACA
This sequence comes from Achatina immaculata, assembly GCA_009760885.1. Lineage (NCBI taxonomy): Eukaryota > Metazoa > Mollusca > Gastropoda > Stylommatophora > Achatinidae > Lissachatina > Lissachatina immaculata. Next base: position 426,617 of record CM019692.1, read on the forward strand.
TTTTAAAAAAGTTTTCTATAAAAACATATCGATCGGTCTCTGCAGTATTCAGACTGTAGATGCCGCAGCCATCTTATTTCGCTAACAGGTCTTGGAACTGGACATTAGAAAATTGACATTTTTGTGATTTGTAATTTTGAATTTGTATTTATTGAGCTTATATTATTTTTTTGGTCTACCTAGCATCCATCATTGGTGGGATTGTAGCCTCCGGGTTTGCAATGATTGCAATGGTGATTATCGCCATGTCCTTTCACTGTAGAAGGTAAATTTTGTTATCCTGTTATTTATTTTTTATTTGCTAATATTTACGCAGCTGTGTGCACGTACTGTATTGTTATTTCACTAATATTGATTTCTAACGTCGAGTTAGATTGTTCACAGTTAGCTCAGGTACTATGTCTTGTTATAGACATTTCCCTGCGTCGTGACTAAGTTGTGTCCCTTATCTTACACAATATTTCCATAGCTGTGTCTTAGTTGTGTCTCTTATCTTACACATCATTTCTATAGCTGTGTCTTAATTGTGTCTCTTATCTTACACATCATTTCTATAGCTGGTTCTTAGTTGTGTCACTTATCTTACACATCATTCTATAGCTGTGTTTTGGTTGTGTTCCTTATCTTACACAATATTTCTGTAGCTGTGTCTTGGTTATGTCGTTTATCCTACACATCATTTCATTAGCTGTGTCTTAGCTGTGTCCCTTATCTTGCACATCATTTCCGTAACCATGTCTTAGTTGTGTCCCTTATCTTGCACATCAAGTCTCTTACTGTCTTAATTGTGTCTCTTCTTTTACACATCATTTCCCCAGCCGTGTCATAGTTGCGTCCTTCTGTTGTTCGTCATTTCTATAAGTGTATCTTAGTGTGTCCTTCTTCCACATCATTTCTCTACCTATGTTCTAGTTGTCTCTTCTCTTCCCACGAATGCAGCTAATGGTCAAGTTGGTGTTACTGAATATGAGATGTTGAATCATGTAGAACATCGGTATCACCCACTTTCAGACTTTCTTTTATTCTTTGGCTGTATTTTAATCTGTCTCTGTTGTGACTATTTAACCATAAGCTGTCTGAGAACAGTGAAGACAAGTATTGTCTGCAACAGTCAGCCGCAATGACTCTGAATGAATGAATGAATGAATGAATGAATGAGATTTATACATGAATCAGGATACTGTGGACATTTGCAGCTGACTTCATGGTTACCCTCTCTCTCTCTCTCTCTCTCTCTTTCTCTCTCTCTCCCCTACCCATACACACACAGACGACATACGTCTTGCAGAGTTTTGTGCTCCTATGATTTCTATTTCTCTTGATTACCGTTTTCCTTTATAAATGACAGTATATTTAATCCTCTACAAGACTTGACTGAAGGAAATGTTTGCAAATTTAGTTCCTGTTTTAATCCTACAGCATTACTCCATCTGAAATGCATTAGTTCATTTGCATTCTAAAGATCTGTGCATGAGCCTTGATCACCTCACATTGAAATATTTATAATGAATTTTGTTAGAAAAGGCTAGCATAAGTTCTGTTTTTGATGATCTGAATACTGAAAGATCCCAGGATCTTTTCAACTTTTCGCCGTTCACAATCTTGCAGGAGAGAGAGAGTGGGGGGGGGGAAGTAATTTCAATCAAAAATGTTTACTTTCGTTTCTTTGTTTCTGCTTTTGTTTCAGAATTCGGAAGGAAGGGGCACAATCAAAACCTCTAGAACTCTACCCAGCAGTCAACTCTGAACCTCTAGACTTAGCATCCTATTGCAGATATGACTTCGACGACGACCATCTGTGCTCCATCAATAGGTCGCTCCTGAAAATGGCTGCACTTGCTGATGAGGGAAAAGCAGCCAACAGTTTCAGGCCTAACGGGTTCACAACCATGGCCCACGCAGAAGAATGTCAGCTGCACAGAGATTTAACTCCAAGTCCTCCCCTGCCCCCGGGAATTTCAACTCCACCGCCTTCCGTCCAGAATCAGCCCCTGTTAGCTGGGAGGTCCTACAGGGAGGTGCACTATCCTGGAGACATGTCCCTGAGATTTGTCAAGCCCTTGGTTAGTAGCAGCAGCAACAACAACACCAACAGCGCGACTGTCATGTCAGTGGACAGGCAACTCAACGAACATTGTCATCCCCAAGGGCACACAACTCTTCCGTCAAACAGGAAGGCGGTTCTGATCAGCTGCGGACCAAAAAGTCCTCTTGGTAAACGCAGCAAAAGCGTGACCTTCTCACAGCCGGTTGCTATGGTGACACCCCTGAACTCAGAGTCGGAAGAGTCCATGGAGAAGCCGCAGGTGAACATGGACCCTGAGGATCCAAGCTACGATAACTTGAACAAGCTAGACATCCCTGACTATCCCATTATCCCAGGCAAGCCAGAACTCGTCAGTATCCCCAGATGGGACAAAGAGTACAACCAGGACAATCCTGTCAGGACCATGTCAACCTTCCAGAACAGCCCAAGTCCTCTCTCCGAAACCAAAATGTTCATTACTCCACCATGTGACCTTAGTTTGACCTCTGACCCCGATAACCTTTTCTCTGACCAAACATCATCATTTTGGTCACCAACCAGACAGACTGGGAAACCGCTTATTTTGCCCAAACCTCAGAAAGCTGAGCTGTATGAGACTGGGGTGTAGTAGATAAAGCTGAGCTGTATGAGACTGGGGTGTAGTAGATAAAGCTGAGCTGTATGAGACTGGGGTGTAGTAGATAAAGCTGAGCTGTATGAGACTGGGGTGTAGTAGATAAAGCTGAGCTGTATGAGACTGGGGTGTAGTAGATAAAGCTGAGCTGTATGAGACTGGGGTGTAGTAGATAAAGCTGAGCTGTATGAGACTGGGATGTAGTAGATAAAGCTGAGCTGTATGAGACTGGGGTGTAGTAGATAAAGCTGAGCTGTATGAGACTGGGATGTAGTAGATAAAGCTGAGCTGTATGAGACTGGGGTGTAGTAGATAAAGCTGAGCTGTATGAGACTGGGGTGTAGTAGATAAAGCTGAGCTGTATGAGACTGGGGTGTAGTAGATAAAGCTGAGCTGTATGAGACTGGGGTGTAGTAGATAAAGCTGAGCTGTATGAGACTGGGATGTAGTAGATAAAGCTGAGCTGTATGAGACTGGGGTGTAGTAGATAAAGCTGAGCTGTATGAGACTGGGGTGTAGTAGATAAAGCTGAGCTGTATGAAACTGGGGTGTAATAGATAAAGCTGAGCTGTATGAGACTGGGGTGTAGTAGATAAAGCTGAGCTGTATGAGACTGGGATGTAGTAGATAAAACTGAACGTGAAACGCAAGACAATCCATGGAAAAGACGGACCTTAGCTCAGAATATTAAGCACTGGTCTATTTCTTGTTTAGCTTCCAGTGGCTTCAGTTCTGAAAATCCTGGCAAGTAGGAAGTCTTACCAGAGCAACAATCTCAAGATAACGAAAGAACTGAAAACATGACCCTACAGTCAAGCATAACTCCATACTCAACCTGCTATTATTTCAACATTTTATAGAACACAAAACAGCTGGGTCACAGACTACTCTAGGTCGTTGGGATATACTAAGACAGCACAGACAAGATAGTAATCTGGTTTATAAAGGGACTAAAGGTACACGTATCTGTGAGAGAACAAATGATCACCAGATACCACTTGTATTCCTCTTCGATCATTCAGGAAAAATATCTAGCGAGCATAGCAGAAGATATATAGACTATTTTGTCCAATAGTCTAGTGCATCAGTATCTCGTATATAGAATCGGCTTTGTCATCTCATTATCTAGTAGATTTTCTATACTGAGGGCATGCTATAAGATCTTGACTCTCATTATGCAGACTTTCAGGAGCATACAATCAAATACTAGACAGTAAGTGTAATGCAGTCAAATACTAGACATTAAGTGTAGTGTCAGGAGGGGCTCTAGCTAGGTGGAGGCTAGCTTACCTGTAACTGGATCACTGAACTGGTAGCGTTTGCTTTAGAAACAATAGACCTGAGAAAATGATGGACAGCAAGACTGTCAGCAGATAGAAGAAAAGTGGCAGGCCACAGGATTATAGGCATGTGTAAAAAAAAAAAACCATTGGACCAATGTAATGTCAGCAGGTAGTTTAAAGACCACAAGATTGTCGGTATATGTAAGAAACTAAGCCACTAGACTGTCTGCAGGTAGTAGAGAGCTAATAAACCAAAAGGACTTTAGCAGATAACATAATGAAACTAATAATCATAAGACAATGAAACGGTGCATTAAAAAAGTAATGGGTCACAAAACTGTTAACAAATGTGATTAAGAAGAACTGATGGGCTGGGCCACGAATTAAAAACAGTTGGGCTAACTGAACATAACTAGAAAATGTATGGACCACAGGACTGCTATTTAGATATAGTAAAATAATGGACCTAGTATTTGTTTATATATGTAGTGTTTTAAAATATACAATTTATAATGTAGCATTGACGTTATTTCAAGATGTTTGTTTATCATCATCATCAAGTGCTGTACATTTTAATGTGATTTATTACGTCTCTATCTAGATTGTTATTATTTATTGTCACTACCAGCTCATCCTGTGACTGTTTATCATATCGTCATATTGGCTCATTTTGGAACTTTTTATTATGTTATCATCATCATCATCATCTGGATTGTCACGTGATATTTGGTGCTGTTTGAAACCATATGTCATAATGTTTTCGATTACAAGGGAAGTAATCTTTTTCTTTTTCATTCATAAGAGGTACAAATGTAATACATTAATTACTATGTAATTCTGACAGTTATATATATCAGTATATTAGTGAATATGAACAATTATGTATGTTTTTTACTGGTTAAGTAGGTTGATATGTATTATTTTTTTAGTATTCTTACAGGTGTAGTATTATAATTTTACGTTAACCATTATCTATAGTGTATGGATCATCTCCGTTAAATTATGCATTCTCTCCCCATTGTCACGTGACCATATTTTCCTCAGTTATCTTTCTTATTTTCTGCTACTTTAATGGCCGTCCGTCATGACCTGATTTGGGGAATTAACCCTGCCTTTTTTCCCTTTAACTGCTTATTTTCTTTATCTGTTGTTCCAAAGATAATGCCTGCGAACAGAAAGAAGACGGAAGTTAGAAAGAATTATTGCCCTTGTACTGTGGGCATGTTTCTGATCTATTCCAGACTAAATTCATTAGACAACAAATAAGAAGTAGCATCAGTTCTGTGTTGTAGCAGTCCCTGATCGTATTTCCTACAGTGGTTCTAATCTCTGCTACTTTGAACAGAGGATGTTACAGCATTTGGGGGTCCGGCCAGACTCACAGTGAAAACTTGGGAAAAGCTCGTGACCTATAATGGTTTAATGATACTTTTCCGTCTCAAATGTTGACAGTTAATTTTACAGGAGGCACAGAGTAAACCCCAGATAATTTATAAAGTGCGTCTAATATTTCACATTGCTCAGACTTGACGTTATTCAGATTACTCAGACTTGACTTTATTAAGATTACTCAGACTTGACTTTATCAAGATTACTCAGACTTGACTTTATCAAGATCTTCTATCGTCTGCTGTTAGCCAACATGAAGAGAGTCCATGAGAAGGAGAGAGAGAGTGTGTGTGTGTATGTGTGTGAGAGAGAGAGAGAGACAAAAAGAGGAAAGGAGGGAGGGAAGGGGAAGTTACACTTGACCATCGCTAATCCGGCATAACAGGGACCTGTTGGATCAGTGATTTTGCCGGATTTACTGATGATCACGTTAGGATACATTTAACTCAACAGCTAACCACTTTATCCTACCTTTAAAATACCCTGCAAGTCAGCGCTTGTAGGTTAATAACAGGGACAAAAAATTAAATGGAAAACAAACGAAATTGTAATGAAACGCGGGTAAAATACTGTAAAGTTCACAAGTACATGCAATTCATTTGACATAAGAAGCGCTATCGCTGCCACTTCCGAAGTGAAGAGAAGGAATCTGCAACAAAACAATTTACATGCCTTGAGGTGAGGACTGTCAGGATTGCCAGATTCTTCATAATGGACGAAGACTGAAATATCAGGAACTGATGATGGAAGCTCACGAGAAGCAGTGTTTGTATTCATCAGGACAATGACCAGGGCTGTTCAAAAAAAGAAACGCAACAAATATGGTGTTGCGATTTAAACCGAAATTTTGCTAATAAGACAAGGTCAAATTGCCTGAAACGTTCATTTGGACATCAACTTCACGTGGTGACCTGAATTGTACTCAGCAGATGATTCATGAGCACAGAAAAGCGACACTAGTCAAAACAGCATTTTTGACAATAACTCATGACAGGTTCACGAGAATCCCGTGAAACTTGCTGAACACAAAACTCGCTGACCATGTTATTGAATGCCTATAAAAGACTGACGCTCCTCGAATCAATTCATTTGAAAATTCAATACGCAAATATGGCTCTTCTCACTACAGAACAACGACTCATCATCATTGGACGTTTACAGACTGGACAGTCACAAAGTGTAGTGGCCAGACAATTTAATGTAGTTACAAGCACCATTAGACGCCTTTGGAGACGATTTCAAGAAACTGGCTCAGTTGCAGGCCGACCGCGCAGTGGAAGACCCAAAATCACAACTGCTGCCGAAGACCGCTTCATACGGCTGCGTCACCTCAGTAATCGATTTGCTTCTGCGTCCTCAAAAGTCCAGTCAGTAACATCAGCTCGTTGAATTTCAGATCAAATCGGTCAGGAACCGGCTGCACGACGCTGATCTTTGGGCTAGAAGACCCTACAGAGGTCCTGTTCTTACGGATCGGCATCGCCAGATCCGAATGCAGTGGGCGAACCAGCATAGTCAATGGACCGTTGCGAGTGATTGGGGAAGGGGTTGGTTTAGTGATGAATCATTCTTTCTGCTCCAGCGACACGATAGACGGAGAAGAGTTTTCCGCGAGCTCATGAGCGCTACGCCCAGAGCTGCGTGGATGAGGCTCCTCCACATGGTGGGAAAGGTGTACTGGTGTGGGGACAATCAACTTCATGGTAAAAAGTGACCTGGTGCAAATTGAAGGACGCCTGAATGCCCAAAGATACGTCGTTGAAAATATTCGTCCTCACGTCCTTCCACTTCTGGCTGCACCAGGGTCGATTTTTCAGCAGGATAACGCTCGACCTCATGTGACACAACTCATCACCCAGTTTCTCGCTGACAACAACGTCCAGACCATTCCGCAGCCATCCATGTCATCAGATAGAACACTTATGACAGATAGAACACCCAATAGAACACTTATGGGATGAACTCAACAGACAAGTCCGCCAACCAGACGTGGTGCCAACTAATCTCCGACAATTGTCTCTTGCACTACGGGAAGAGTGGGCAGCCATCTCACAACAACAGATCCAACGACTAATCGGATCCATGTCAAGGAGATGTCGTTCTCTGATACAGGCCAGAGGAGCCCGTACACCTTACTGAAACGGAGGACTCAGTCGCAGAGAATAAAAGTCCAAACCAAATTTAATGAACATCATTTCATTGTTAAAGTCATATTAAAGTTTCTTCAGGCCAAGATTGAGACATTAATTCCGCAAAATAAAGTTTTGATACAAGTTTGAAATTTGGTGTCCATTACGACTACAGGAGTATTACGTTTTGTTTTAACAGTAATATCAGCAAGTTATTAAAACTATGACCTGGGCTAAATGTTAGCAGGTTATTAGAGCCATGACCAGGGCTAAATGTTAGCAGGTTATTAGAGTCATGACCAGGAATAAATGTTAGCAGATTATTAGAGCCATGACCAGAGCTAAATGTTAGCAGGTTATTAGAGTCATGACCAGGAATAAATGTTAGCAGATTATTAGAGTCATGACCAGAGCTAAATGTTAGCAGGTTATTAGAGTCATGACCAGAGCTAAATGTTAGCAGGTTATTAGAGTCATGACCAGGAATAAATGTTAGCAGATTATTAGAGCCATGACCAGAGCTAAATGTTAGCAGGTTATTAGAGTCATGACCAGGAATAAATGTTAGCAGATTATTAGAGCCATGACCAGAGCTAAATGTTAGCAGGTTATTAGAGTCATGACCAGGAATAAATGTTAGCAGATTATTAGAGCCATGACTAGGGCTAAATGTTAGCAGGTTATTAGAGCAATGACTAGGGCTAAATGTTAGCAGGTTATTAGAGCAATGACTAGGGCTAAATGTTAGCAGGTTATTAGAGCAATGACTAGGGATAAATGTTAGCAGGTTATCAGAGCCATGATTATTAGAGCCATGACCAGGGCTAAATGTTAGCAGGTTATTAGAGTCATGACCAGGAATAAATGTTAGCAGATTATTAGAGTCATGACCAGGAATAAATGTTAGCAGATTATTAGAGCCATGACCAGGGCTAAATGTTAGCAGGTTATTAGAGTCATGACCAGGAATAAATGTTAGCAGATTATTAGAGCCATGACCAGGGCTAAATGTTAGCAGGTTATTAGAGCAATGACTAGGGCTAAATGTTAGCAGGTTATTAGAGCAATGACTAGGACTAAATGTTAGCAGGTTATTAGAGCAATGACTAGGGCTAAATGTTAGCAGGTTATTAGAGCAATGACCAGGGCTAAATGTTAGCAGGTTATTAGAGCAATGACTATGGCTAAATGTTAGCAGGTTATTAGAGCAATGACTAGGGCTAAATGTTAGCAGGTTATTAGAGCAATGACTAGGGCTAAATGTTAGCAGGTTATTAGAGCAATGACTAGGGCTAAATGTTAGCAGGTTATCAGAGCCATGATTATTAGAGTCATGACCAGGGCTAAATGTTAGCAGGTTATTAGAGCAATGACTAGGGCTAAATGTTAGCAGGTTATTAGAGCAATGACTAGGGCTAAATGTTAGCAGGTTATTAGAGCAATGACTAGGGCTAAATGTTAGCAGGTTATTAGATCCATGTTCGGGGTTAAATGTCACCAGGTTATAATAAAAATGCACAAAAGACAATTAGGTATGCCTTGTCCGTGTTTAAAAAAGTTCAAAGCCAGCGGATTAACAGCTAGCGCCACCAAACGGCAGAGGCAGGTCAGTGCGGCGACCAGGGAAACCTGAAATGTCTCTGGTGGACATTAGTGCCGGATAACTGAGTGCCGGATAACTGAGTGCCGGATAACTGAGTGCCGGATTTGTGATGGTCAAGTGTAATTCTATGGCTGGACGTTTACTCATCAACTATCACGTGACAGAAACCAAGAGAGCATTTGTATGCTGCACGTTCTTATCCAGCTTTCTCCCCCAGAATCAGGTCCTAGATCCTGCTTTGGCAATTTCCTTCTCACTCTGTGAATATGTCCCTACAAGCTAGCACTGTTATGGTAGTCATACACTGAAATCTTCCAAATATCGATTCTATTTCACCATTTCCCATGTTTCACTGCTGGATCTCTCATTCTGGACAAAAAAGCTCTTTCATATTTATCAGCCAAACTTTATTTTTGCCAACATATTGAATTTAAGACCCGTTGTAGGAATATCTTCAACAACCATTGCATGGCCACAGTCACTTTAACAACCATTGCATGGCCACAGTCACTTTAACAACCATTGCATGGCCACAGTCACTTTAACAACCATTGCATGGCCACAGTCACTTTAACAACCATTGCATGGCCACAGTCACTTTAACAACCATTGCATGGCCACAGTCACTTTAACAACCATTTCATGACCACATTCACTTTAACAACCATTGCATGACCACATTCACTTCAACAACCATTGCATGGCCACACTCAGCAACAGTTGAATAAGAAAACACAAGTCCCATTAAAATATGCTTCAGTAAACAACAGTCATAAGACAATCAAAAGTTGCTTTTTTCTTGATTTTGAGAAAGCAGCAGAGATAAGTTTTATTTCTCTTGATGTAGATTATGAAGAGTAGATTGCTTAAGCTCTCTTTTACCACATGGATATCAGAGCTTAATGTTCGCCAGTTGCACGAGCTTCTGCTTCAGCTCTTTCCTATTAAAAAAATTCACATTATCAGAGCTCAACGGATTCTTTAATTTCTGCCAACCTCCAGAGTTCTGCCATTTGTAAGTGTTTCTTATATCTTATATCCTTCCCGTGCCGTTAAACATCACATAGGGCTAGCAAAGTAGTTCGCCAATTTTTCCTGTCTTCGGCGAGTCTTTCAACCTCATCAAAGGATTTTATGCCTGTTAATTTGGCCTCTCTTAATAATGTCCTCTTCAGAGTTTCACGCGGTCTGCCTCTTTTTCTTCGGCCTGTTGTGTTCCACTTGATAGCTTGTTTTGGGATTCTCTGATCATTTCTTCTCATCAAGTGGCCAACATATGTCCATCTCCTTTTCCTGATCACCAATGAGACTGGTTGTTGTTCAGTCATCTGTCTTATCTCTGCATTGTTCTTGAATTCATTCCACTTGATGCCGAGTATTTTCCTTAGGCATTTGTTTTCAAAAGAGTCTAATTTCTTTTCTATTTCTTTAGTTGTTTTCCAGCTTTCGCATGCAAGTATACATGTAAGTGTTTGCATGAAGAGTTTTCTGGGTGAACAAATACTAACATAAAAAATCTGACAATCATCGCTTTTCTTGATTACACATTTGCAGCTTTTTAATGACAGTCATAAACAGTTATGTGTGTTTCACTGGTACAGCGCAGAAAAAATGTGTCTTTAGCATCATTTTCTACATTTTGTTTTTCGACTTATTTTCTCCAGTTACTTGTGAGATACTTCCAATTAAAAAGTGGCTTCCGGATTACAATCACATGAAAACCACATTTTCTAATCCCATATTTTGTTCGCTGAGTATGTGTATATTTAAATAAAATAGGTAAGTTTTTAACGGTTTAATGATTGTTCATGAAACTTTTGCGATTCTCTTGTTTGGCCTGCAGTCTTGCTGTCAAACTAGTTTTTGTTGAAAACATTGTTCTTTATACATCTGTCACTTTGTTCACTTTGTCTTGTTTACATTCTTCACCCGCGCTTCAGATCCTGATAACAGCCTCTTCTTTAAGTGGAACATGCTCTGACATGTATTTAGCCTTAGATCACAATCTACCGATAGCTTAAAAATTTGATTCTTTTCGAGGTTCTAAAGCTACAAAACAGGGGAAGTAATTTGAATGAAAGCGGACTGCAAGAATATTACAGTTTTCTCCCTTTATAAATACTGATTACAGCCCCAGACGGGCCTGCCCCCCCCCCCCAAAAAAAAAAAAAAAACGTGTCAGGTGTTTAATAGGGCCGAAACACTTGTTTGAGGGGGGGGGGGGGGGTACTTCCTCTGATGATCTGAAGGAGTTGTGTCATACTATCAACCCTGTCAGCCGTCATACTATCAACCCTGTCAGCCGTCATACTATCAACCCTGTCAGCCGTCATACTATCGCTACAAAGTCCAAAAAGAAAAAATGCCCCCAGGATTCACCGAAAAAGGGGAGAGGAGAAAATGGGTCCACAGGACTATACGGAAACGACCATGCCCGCCCTAATTTATTTGGGCTGAGAACAGCGGATGGAGTATCCATGCATCTGTGGCAGGAAATTTAACACTCAACCTAGCATAAAGATATACAGAACGAAGAAGGGATGTGGTGGTTCCTTGCTGCCCAATACTCAATAGTGCACCGTGACGCCAATCTCAGATAAGACATTAGAAGATCTCTGTCAGGATATAATCCACAGTACAGAGAATATTCAGGTTGAGTCAGACAGCAAGGAGGCAATGCAGCCCTCCGACGAGACCAGAGACAAAATTAACTTCCCACCAGCAAGTGCCAAAAGCATATGGGAAAACCTGGACGCAAGGTTATGCAAAGAACTAGACAAACAGCTGAGAGGGAAAAACCTTGAGCAAAAACTGGAAGCATTTGGTAGCATCATATATCTTCACTGCCACAAAGAGTTTGGAACCAAACAGGCAAGAAGAGAAAAAGTAACACCAAGAAAGTCCAGAAGAAAGAGGAAAATAGAAGCAATAAGACAGCAGAAGAACCATGCCCGGAAAATGTTCAAGAAGGCACATGAATCAGAAAAGGAAGGACTAAGACAGGTTTGGCAGAATCTAAAATCCCAGCACAATGCCTTTTGCAGAGCTGAAAGACTATGTAAAAGGAAGAGGGAAACCAGATACGCAAAAGAAAAGTTCTACAGAAATCCCTTCAGGTTTGCCAAGCAGTTATTTGAACAGCCAAAATCAGGTACGCTGAAACCAGATAAGGAGGTGCTCGAGGAACATCTGAGCAAGACATACACATACAAAATCAGCATACACCTCTCGAGCAGATGAAAAGTCTAGTGTGGCCCTGTGCACCAGACAACAAATTCAAATGCAGCCCACCAACCTTACAAGAAGTAGAGAGCATTGTAAGAAAAGCTAAAGGCATGTCAGCACCAGGCCCAAATGGCGTCCCTTATATACTATACAAAAGATGCCCTGAAGTACTAAAGAAGCTTCATAAACTCATACGAACAGCATGGACCAAGGGACTCATAAGTAAAGAATGGAAAAAGGTTAATATCATAAAGGAGCAGAATTCCACTGAAATCAACCAGTTCAGACCGATCTCACTTCTGAAAGTGGAAGGAAAGATATTCTTCTCCGTGATGGCAAGGAGACTAACAGCATACCTTCTAGATAATGGTTACGTTGATACGTCCGTGGAGAAGGGAGGAATTCAGATTCCCCAGGATGTCTCAAGCATGCTTCAATGATTTGGGAAGCTATTCAACGGGCAAGATCTGGAAAGCAAGATCTACAGGTAATATGGCTTGACCTAGCCAATGCGTATGGGTCAGTATCGTACCATATGATATGGCTAGCACTAGACATGTATCATGTGCCAAAAGAAATCACGAAGATGCTGAAAATGTACTTCACAGGGTTCCTCGTGAGATTTGGAACATCAGGATATATTACAAGATGGATTTAGCTCCAAGTAGGAATTGCAATGGGGTATACAATATCTCCCATACTGTTCGTACTAGCCATGCAAGTAATCCTGAGAGCAGCAGAAGGCCCAAGGTTCAGATATGGATGTCAGATGCCACCGCTAAAAGCATTCAGGGGTGACACAACAGTAATAACAACCAGTGAAGCACAGGCACGAAAGATGTTACAGCGTTTGGACAGCCTTATCATATGGTGCCGCATGAGCTTCAAGCCAAAGAAGTCAAGAAGCCTGTCACTCATGAAAGGGAAAGTGATAGAAAGATCGTACACAGTGGCAAATCAAATAATCCCAACTGTAGGGGAAGAGCCAGTGAAGAGCCTTGGCAGAGTATATGATGCTTCCATGAAAGACTCAAACGCGGTGAAGCAGGTTATAGAAATGGCACAGAATGGACTGACCATCACAGACAAAAGCAGGGTACTGGGGAAGTTCAAAATATCGTGCCTCCAGATCATGCTGATTCCAAAATTGATGTGGCCACTACTCATTTACGAAGTAAGTACCAGCACAGTAGAGGCAGTCGAAAGAAAGATAAATAAATCCATAAGAAAGTGGTTGGGCGTACCACCAGGATTAACTGATGTAGCACTGTACTGCAAGAAGAGCAAACTGCAGCTACCATTGAAATAAATATGTGGTCGAAGAGTACAAGGTAGGACAGACAAGACAGACAAGAATCTACAGATCCAGTGATACGAGAAGTGCAGCCAACACTTAAAACTGGACGAAAATGGAAAGTAAGTGAGGAAGTGACCGCAGCTAGGGAAACACAGGAGCTGAAAGAAGTAATAGGATACACCCAGACCAACAGAGTGGGATTTGGTCCTGTAAGGAAAGAAGGGATATGATCATCAGTGAAGTAAGGAATTCAGAGGATGATAAGCGGGTCCAGATGGTACAACAAGGGCAATGGACAACATGGGAAAAAGTCCTGCAGAGATCACTAACATGGAATGACATCTGAAAAATGGCACCCTTGAGACTCAGCTTCATCATTAGAGCCACTTATGACCTCCTGCCTACAGTCTCCAACCTATACAAATGGGGTTTATCAGAATACATAAAGTGCCATCTCTGCAAGGAAAGGCAAACATTGAAACATGTGCTCTCAGCATGCAGAGTATCATTAGGTCAAAAACGCTACACCTGGCGGAACAACAGAGTGCTCCAGGAACTAGTAGCCGTTGTAGACAGGGCAAAAGATAAAGCAAATGACAGCAAAAGAGTTGAGACCCCACCTAAATACTTCATAGGTGCTGGTACAACATCGAATATTGAAATCAGGGACATTCCCTTACCATCACTGCTAGATGGTGGAAATGACTGGGATGTGACAGCGGATCTTCCAGGAAGAAGAGAATACACAACTGCCATCAAGAACACAGGAATGCGGCCGGGCATTGTTGTGTACTCCATAGAAAAACATGAACTAATAATGATTGAGCTTACGGTTCCGTACGAAACGAAAATAGGGGAGCAGCATTTATTCAAATGTGAGAAGTACAATGATCTGGTCAAGCAACTGAGGCAGGGGGCAGGAATCAGGGCAAAAGTGATAGCTGTAGAAGTGGGAGCAAGAGGATTCGTAGCAACATCAGCATATGACCTATGTAAGCAACTGGGCATAAAGGGACAAGCAAGAGCAAGGGCATTGACAAGCCTTTCAGAAACAGCAGAAAAGGCCTCATGTTGGCTGTGGAGTATGCGAAACAAATATTGAGAACATAAATAATTTTGTTTGTCACAACCAATACCAGTCCTGCGCAGCTAAATCGCTAAAGACGCACTTCAAAGTGCAGTGCCAACTGGAAGATCATGGGTTCAATACCGGAACGAAAAAAAAATAACCAATAACTCACAAGACCTCTGGGAGTCATGACCCAGAGGACCCATCCCTTAGATTGTTTCATAGGGCCGCAACACTTGTCTGAGTGGGGGGAGGGGGTTTACTCCCTCTGATGATCTGAAGGAGTTGTGTTGTTGTTCTGCTTTCTACAGTAGAGTTTCCTGCATACTGATTCCATAATTTCATGTATCTAGAGCATCTCAGCGTACGCCTCACAGGGGAGCAATTTGAATATTTTGGAAGGGGCCAATTACAGTGTATTTATATTATACTTTTTTTCAGAACTTGATTGACTATTATGCTGGGGGGGGGGGGGGGGCATTAAGGTGGGGCATGATCCAGAAAAGATTTGTAAACACTGAACTAAAGCGTCCAACTTCCCTGGACTCAAGGACCAAAACTATATACAGAAACTGAGTGTCGAGTTTGTGTCAGCTTACAAAAATATGGGAAAAAGTGACAGTTATGGAGTAATGGCGCATTGATTATTTTAAATGAGCTTGTCATGTCTTTGAGAAATGTATTACACATGTTTCTCTGCATGCTTTTGTTAATTTTATTCAAATCAGTTGTACTTTCATAATAACCCTGCGGGCCACAAAAAAGTCTCCCGCCTGTTAAACATCCCTGATGTTAAACATCTTAATGTGTTGTTGTAGTACGAGTTTTGTTGTAGATTCCACCAGCTTTGATTTTGCTAGCCCGCCCAGTATCGTAAGCTAATTGATTATAGCAGCAAAATAGTTTTGATCATCGGGCCCACAAGACGAACCCAGTGGAGGTGACTATGGATTATTTGTATAAGAAACTTATTTTATATAAGAAACTATATGAAGACCATGTTATTATACTCTTTGATAAATGAACTAGGATCACTTACCCTTACTCTTATGATGTATGTTTGTATGTACTGTACATATCTTGGGTTTTTGTAGCCATTTATAACGTGTAGAAGTATCTAGGAGAGTTGTAGCCTCTCTTTTTTTTTCTTTCGCATTTCATTTGTAAAGGGGCAATAACTTTATGTCAGTGACATATATAAGGGATATGGTGCAGGTGAACATATTTACCTTGACCTGGCGGCAAAAACTAGAAAGTGATGTGGTCTGGGTCACTCCTGGCCACTTTTTTTTTTCCTTTTAGGTTCAAACTGGGTCAGGTATGCCTTTGTTTGCAACTTGGGCGTAATTAGCCAATTTCTAATCACTGGCCGTCTACATGAGAGCACTTCGCTACTCGAGCGTTTCAGTTATGCTTAACAAAGAAATCACCCGAATACGCTGAATTATTTAATGATATTTCGTTGTTGTGGCAGTACTGTTGGTGTTAAATTTGGTATATTCGTGTGTACTCTGGTGGCAGTTACATTGCTGCTAATTTGTAATGGAGTAATAAATGATAAGATTATCCTTTATGTGGATAATATTTTTACTGTGTGATATAAACGAATGTTTAGCACTAAGTCAGATACTGTTTGTGATATCTGTGTGGCTGGTGACTGTGTAGCTTTGAGCGGATGAGGCGGACCTGAGAAGGAAGTCTCTGACAGATTTAGAAAGTCAGTGAATTAAACAGAGGTTTTTTGGATAAAGACAGAAGTACAAACTGTTCGCCGGACATTAACCCTGTGGACCTTTCAACAAACATAAAAATTGGGGTATGCTAGGGAGAAAGTGTTCATTTCACAAGTTCCTGAAATGTCAGCTCTGAAGACAAGGATAACGGATGCCTTGACGATAGTGACTAAAAGAGGTGACAGACAACATATTTTTCTTCATTCGTACACTCCAACATGTGCTCTATTGGTTGTCCAGCTCTGTTGGTTGTCCCGCTCTGTTGGTTGTCCAGCTCTGTTGGTTGTCCAGCTCTGTTGGTTGTCCAGAGAATGTCCAAGTGATACTAGATTTCTTGTCAAATGTTCAACTTTTTTAGCTGAGGTTAAATTTGTTTTTAAAAAAGTCTGAATATCTAGTCTAATTGTTGCGTAAAAAATATTTGAAATCGAAGAGAGAGTTAAAGTTTACGCTGTATACAGGCATGCCAGGGAGATGCGTTTTCCGCTCCAGGTCACAGCAATAATTAATTCACTCATTCATCTGCATGACCCTTGCGGAACTTTGCCTCTCTAACAGCTCTCCTGTAGGCCTCTCAGTTGTAAGCAAGATGGCCTATGCTGATGCATCCATTTGCAGATCACCAACGATGTCTTGCAGCCATCTTCGCCTTGGTCTTCCTCTCTTTCTTTTTCCCATTATGTACTCTTCCAAGACGGCTTTCTCTAGATTCGCAGCAATAAAGCGAATTTAATCAAGAGTTTTCTAACTTTTCAGTAGATAGAGAAGCAGAAAATCATGTTTACACTATAGTCTGTTTAGTGCACAGTAGACAAGGTGTAATTTTAAAAAAAATGTGTACTCTAATATTAAAACACTTTAATGCTAAAAATTCTAATGTTCATATTCAGAGCACTGTAACCTTTTCTGCTTGCGGAGAATTTTCTTCTTGCAGTACAATAGTACAATACTGAAACAAACTTGAAATATTCGGTGACTTGCCAGAATATGTCACACAGACACAAACCATATGAAATATTCGGTGACTTGCCAGAATGTCACACAGGCACAGAAACCACACAAATGGGGTGTACAAAATGGCACCAAAGGACCCACTCGATGTGATGTCACCGCTAAAATGCCGGCTCAAGATAAAACACATTTTGACAATTATAAGCGTGAATAACTTTTTTTTCTAACAAAGCGCAATATTTGAGACATGCAATAAACTGAATCAGTCTCTAGTATCTGTGAAATGCAATGAAGCGAAGCGCAGTAGAATGAAATATGTCTTGTAGTTCAACCACAACTAAACAAGAACTCACTAGTATTAACATTTATTGAAAGCGTTACAACTATTGCAGCAGAAAACAAAATGGAAAATGTTTCAGGAGACAATCTATGAATGCCATTTTCTGAAGTACGTTGGTGTAGTAAAGTAGCTAATATCTAGAACCAGAGTGTTTTATGTCGAGAAATATAACAAGAGACGCTGTTTATCCATTCCGGTTTTGGTTTTAGCCTTGATAACAATGTTGTTCTGACATTTCTTATCATCTTCCAGAGACGGCAAGGCGAAGGTAACAATTTACAAATTCGTTGTAAGAATAAAAGGCCGTAGTTCATTCATTCATTTATTTCCATGTTCCTGGTGGAACTAGCTTCTTAACAGCTCTCCTGTAGGCCTCTCGGTTGTGAGCAAGATGGCCTGCTGCTAATGAATCCATTTGCAGATCATCAACGATGTCTTGCAGCCGTCTTCGCCTTGGTCTTCCTCTCTTTCTGTTTCCCATTATGTGCCCTTCCAAGTCTGTCTTCTCTAGATTATCATGACTTTTATTGTGTCCAAAATATTTAAGTTTTCTCTCTTTAATCCTCTTTATTAGCCAGTCTTCTTCAATATTAAGTTCTTGTAGTATTGATATATTTGTTCTTTTTTGTGTCCATGGACACAGAGAGAAAACTTAAATATTTAAGGCCGTAGTAGATTTGACAAGTCTGTGTTACAAGGTTCAGGCAGTCTACATTGTCATGAGTCTTCAGTCTTCCAGTTCGACTCCTCAAACGACGCAAGTGCCAGGTTTCCAGAATTAGAAATGCGGTTCTTCTTTGTGGGGTGTCTAAGATCTTAGAAAAAAAAGGAGGGGGGGGATGTAGTACTAAGAAAGCTATTTCTCCATATCTGTTATGCAGGTTAGGCTTGAAATGCATTGTCTATTTGCTTGAAAACTGGCGTCTGAGACGTCAAAGAACCAATATGGCGACTCAACGAACTGGTTACAACAAGTAATGAGCGGTACTGATTCTGTAAGAGAATTTGTGGCTTTGCTAACAGAAAAAGCTTTGCTAAAGCTTAGCTGAAGATGTCTGGCTCATCTAGGTCAGTAAATCATGTCTTAGAGGACACGAAACCAAAACTCTAGTGCCTTTAAGTATATTTTCATTATAATTTATCGTTAGCTGCTCTATGCTTGTAACAATATGAACTATCTTGTAATAATATGAAATATCTGTACTAGTAGTAGTTTTTTTCTATACTTTTTACAATGTTACTTTATACAGCGTTGTGTGATTAGCTCATGAATATTTACTTGTAGTATTATTGGTGTTTTGTTATTTACCAGTATTCACCAACAGGACAAGATGACCCCCACACGCCCAAAATAAATGAAGAGCGGGGATGCTTAAAGTCTTCATTAATACATTTTTTTTAATAAAGAAAAAAGAATGAAGCTGTCTTCTTCTTTCAAGTGTTTTATGCGTGTGAGAATACATGAAAGATGTGAATTCTGTATTATAACCAGCTTATTACATCTTTCTCATTCATTCTGATGACCTCGTGTATGTTGCAAGTTGTAGAATCTGTATTGTGTTACTCCATGGCTCTAGTTACGAGAGAGAAAGTTACTGTTCTCATTTCTCCCATATATTTCATGATTTACGTAGCTTCACTATTTCGTAACTTCCTGTACTTATTTAATCCTGAATTCTTCAACTTCGACGAAGAAAATTTGGGTCATGGTGTAGGTTTATTTTTCTATCTGGTAACGGTGTAGGTTTATTTTTCTATCTGGCCACGGTGTAGGTTTATTTTTCTATCTGGTCACGGTGTAGGTTTATTTTTCTATCTGGTCACGGTGTAGGTTTATTTTTCTATCTGGTCACGGTGTAGGTTTATTTTTCTATCTGGTCACAGTGTAGGTTTATTTTTCTATCTGGTCACAGTGTAGGTTTATTTTTCTATCTGGTCACGGCGTAGGTTTTTTTTTTTCTATCTGGTCACGGCGTAGGTTTTTTTATATATTTCATAATTCCACTCTGGTTGTTTTGCAAATGACCTTTACAAATAAAGAAAACATTATTTGTTATATTTTTCCACTGTGGATTCAAGCGTGCTATCTTAACCCAGGGACCCACTGTTACGAAGAAGTCTGCCTTTATTTAATGTGTCAGCAGTATTCTCTGGTACCTACCGGACAGATGTTCTCTAATTTCGGTGGCATTTTCCATATCATAAATGTATCAGGTACTCGTTTTCACAAATAGGTTGAATGGTGCACGCAGGCAAGCAGCTGATCTCCGACACACAACATTCTAGCGAGAAGAGAATTCCTTATTACCTGAACTACCCAGTATTTATTCTAAACTACTATGGTTATGATGAATATAGTCAGTTATAAGTATGACTCCTTGTCTGACGAACATAGGAGTCTCGCCATCACAAGATTTGATATGCTGATGTTAAACAAGAAACACGGAAGCTCAAATACCCACAGATATTTTAAATACGGGTATGTTCCGGCACAAGATGTCATCTCTGCCCCCACACCGACACCAGATAATCATCGAGACGTTGAGGGGCGTGCTGCTGTGGCTTGCATTACATTCCATGAAAGATTCAAGACGTCGACTCGACCCACTTGGCCAAGAGGAAACAACACTACAGCTTGTTTCTTGGAGCAGCAGGTGGAAGAAGTGGGACAGAATCTTCACTAGTTCTGATGTGCCGACCCAGATAACTGTACAGTCTCTAGTCTCTAGCGTAGTCATCCTTGTTTCTAAGCTTTAGTGTGATGGGCCCTGATAACTGTACAGTCTCTAGCGTAGTCATCCTTGTTTCTAAGCTTTAGTGTGATGGGCCCTGATAACTGTACAGTCTCTAGCGTAGTCATCCTTGTTTCTAAGCTTTAGTGTGATGGGCCCTGATAACTGTACAGTCTCTAGCGTAGTCATCCTTGTTTCTAAGCTTTAGTGTGATGGGCCCTTATAACTGTACAGTCTCTAGCGTAGTCATCCTTGTTTCTAAGCTTTAGTGTGATGGGCCCTTATAACTGTACAGTCTCTAGTCTCTAGCGTAGTCATCCTTGTTTCTAAGCTTTAGTGTGATGGGCCCTGATAACTGTACAGTCGCTAGCGTAGTCATCCTTGTTTCTAAGCTTTAGTGTGGTGGGCCCTTATAACTGTACAGTCTCTAGTCTCTAGCGTAGTCATCCTTGTTTCTAAGCTTTAGTGTGGTGGGCCCTGATAACTGTACAGTCTCTAGTCTCTAGCGTAGTCATCCTTGTTTCTAAGCTTTAGTGTGATGGGCCCTGATAACTGTACAGTCTCTAGTCTCTAGCGTAGTCATCCTTGTTTCTAAGCTTTAGTGTGATGGGCCCTGATAACTGTACAGTCTCTAGTCTCTAGCGTAGTCATCCTTGTTTCTAAGCTTTAGTGTGATGGGCCCTGATAACTGTACAGTCTCTAGTCTCTAGCGTAGTCATCCTTGTTTCTAAGCTTTAGTGTGGTGGGCCCTTATAACTGTACAGTCTCTAGCGTAGTCATCCTTGTTTCTAAGCTTTAGTGTGATGGGCCCTTATAACTGTACAGTCTCTAGCGTAGTCATCCTTGTTTCTAAGCTTTAGTGTGATGGGCCCTGATAACTGTACAGTCTCTAGCGTAGTCATCCTTGTTTCTAAGCTTTAGTGTGATGGCCCTGATAACTGTACAGTCTCTAGCGTAGTCATCCTTGTTTCTAAGCTTTAGTGTGATGGGCCCTGATAACTGTACAGTCTCTAGCGTAGTCATCCTTGTTTCTAAGCTTTAGTGTGATGGGCCCTTATAACTGTACAGTCTCTAGTCTCTAGCGTAATCATCCTTGTTTCTAAGCTTTAGTGTGATGGGCCCTTATAACTGTACAGTCTCTAGCGTAGTCATCCTTGTTTCTAAGCTTTAGTGTGATGGGCCCTTATAACTGTACAGTCTCTAGCGTAGTCATCCTTGTTTCTAAGCTTTAGTGTGATGGGCCCTTATAACTGTACAGTCTCTAGTCTCTAGCGTAATCATCCTTGTTTCTAAGCTTTAGATACCAAGCAGTGTTTCCCAACCTTTTCAGTCCCTGGACGGTATTTCCCTCCTCCTTTTCTTTCTACACACGGTTCTCACTTCTTCTCAATACCTCCACCTCGCCCACCCCACACACAGTAACACACACACACAAATACCTCACATTAAATAATAAATAACCTTACAGTTCTAATATTCTGCATCATTTACACTCCATACGTGCATGTCTTATGAGTTGTATAACAAAAATTTTGGTTGGCATAATCACGAGGAGAATTAGGAGCAAGATAAGACCAGAAACTGCAGAAGAACAGTGTGGATTCAGTGAAGGAAAAAAGCATTTATCATAAGATCACTAATAGAATGGGCCATAGAAGTGAAAAAAAGATCAGTATCTATATTTTTTATTATTATCGCAAGACGTTTGCTAAAGTAAAGCGCACAGAAATCATTAGAAAACATAAATATAGATGGAAAAGAGATGAGAATCATAAAACAGTTATATTGGAAACAAACAGCTGCAATCAGGATTGGTAATCAGATAGGAGAGTATCAGAACATGGACCTAGGAATACGGCAAGGATGTGTTGTATCCCTTGATCTTTTCTCCCTCTGTAACGACACGTTGAAAACATGCCTGGAATAACGGTGGGTGGATACAATCTAAACAATCTCAGACACGCAGACGACACGGTACTGATAGCCCAAAGCGAAGAAGAACTACAAGCCTTGTTAGACAAAATCGTAGAAAAAAAGTGAAGAGAAAGGACTTAGTTTAAATAAAAAGAAGACGTAGGTCACGAAAGAAACACCAGCAAAATGTAACATCAAAATAAAAGGCACAGAATCAAAGCAACTGGACAAATTCAAGTATTTAGAAACAATAATAACAAAAGACAGAAGATGTGAAACCAAAATAAGGAGCAGAATAGATCAGGTCAGGTCAGCATTTATGAAAATGAAAAACATAATGTGCAATAAAGTTCTGTCGATGAACACCAGAAAGAAGAGAGTTATTCAGTGCTACATCGAACCCGTATTACTATATGGATGAGAAACATGAGTGGTAATAAAGAACACTCAAAATCTACTGGAAGCTGCGGAGATGTGGTTCATAAGAAAAATGATGAAAATACCATGGAAAACCAAGAAAACAAATGAAGAGGACCTAAATAAGGTTGGGCAATAGAGAGAGATTATGGCAAATTTACAGAACATGACAATCCAGATTTGTAGGACATGTTTTGAGAAGAAGCAAACTGGAACACCGAGTGACGGGAGAGAAACTGCTGGGAAATAAGGACACAGGAAGACAAAGAAACAAGATACTTGACGGACTAAAAGAGTGGCGCAGAGCACAGCTTATGGAAAGAGCAAAGGATAGATGGTTGTGGACATCAATGACAACCAACGCTTGATTGGCATGTCATCCTGGCCCTTTACTTAGGACTGTCAGAAGCATAAACCTGTAGCGAGTGAAATAAGATATTCAACAACCAGTTTAGCAGCGACTGCGGTTTCAAGTTAAACTCTACATTCTGCGCCATGTTGAAGGAAGAAAAATCAGACAGCTATGCCTTTGCTTGCAGTCAAGGTTGACACTATCCAGCGTGAAGGGAATGTAAACCGTCCTCTTATGCCAGTGTTTACACAGAATTTACCTGTGTCCATTCAGGTGTCGACAGGATACAGATAATGAACATGACCTGGGTACAACATACTCACTTAATGCCAGGTCACATCAAATGTTAAAGTGAGCTGTCACTCACTTCGAAGTTTCAGTATTTGCTGTCTCGTCACGTGCTCGGGCATTTCGATCATGCCAGGGCTAGAGTTTTGCCTAACTCTTCCTACGGTGTTTAGCGAATAAATCACACCAGTACATTCGTGCAACAAGCAGTTACATAGCTAGGATCGTTACCATAGCAATCCGGACAGATCCTTAGGTGTACCAATATCCCTGGTCCATCCTTTAGTGTACAGAGCCCTATGTTAATTTACAGTTTATCTAGTGCTACTAACGTGACGTTCACGCCAGAAAGACATTATCCTATAAGTATTTTACCATCAACTTTCTCATCTAAACCTTGCCATGTGTGCTTAAATCTTCAGTACCACTTACGTCCAGAAGGACGTTAACAGAAGTGCAGTATCTATAGGCAGAGTTACGTATAGGATTATTAGATACTGACTTTGGAGGGCATTACAGGTATTCAGAGAAAGAAGGAAGACTGCAAAGTTTACTTCACAAATGTAACTGAGGCAATAGATCCGGATGTTATGTGGCTTTTTTCTTTCTTTCTCAGTCAGACTGTTCGCTGTTTCTGTTTTTCATTTTGTTTGCCGAGTTATTGAAAAGAGGTTGGAATGTGAATCTTGTATTTGACGAGGTAATCCTTACACACAAATTCTTTCTCAGCATCCGGGCATCTCTGGGTTTTTGTTCCACAGGTTTGCCCCCTCTGGATGCAGAGAGCGAAGGTTTGACAGTGAAAGAGTTAATTGGGTAGAGAGGAGGTTTACAGCTGAAAGTCTGGAGAGTTCGGGGAAAAGTTTCGATAAAAAGACAGTGGAGAAGAGAAGAAAGGAGGTTCCATTAAGAAACATAACGAGAGGTTAAGAGAGAGAAGGAAAAGATATGACAAAATTAACAAAGAAATAGGAAGGCATGAGAAGAGGTGAGGAAAATAGGAGAAGAGGAGAGGAAAGAGGAGAAACGAATACAGAATAAGACAAGAAAGAAAAGCAAGAAGAAAAGAAGTGATGAAAATGGAGGTGTCGTTTATTTCCTGCAAGAAGACCA
Source organism: Achatina immaculata (assembly GCA_009760885.1). NCBI lineage: Eukaryota > Metazoa > Mollusca > Gastropoda > Stylommatophora > Achatinidae > Lissachatina > Lissachatina immaculata. Next base: position 451,112 of record CM019692.1, read on the forward strand.
TGTCAGTCGTAAGAACAGGGAAAAGCAAAACCTCTATCTTAATGTGAAGAAAACTAAGTTGATAACACCTGACAAAACAAATAAGGCAACTGAAATATATATCAATGAGGAAAAAATTGGAAGAAGTGGAGAGTTTTGAATATCTTGGATCATTACTAACTAATAATGGAGATACAATGAGGGAAATTAAAAGGAGGATATCTATCGCTCTTCAAAAACATAAAACAACTAAAGAAACTGTGGAGAGGAGCAGACAAAACTACAAAAATAAGATTTTTAAGGGCATGCATCTTTCCCATCTCAATATATGCCCGTGAGACCTGGACACTTCACAAAACAGCTGAGAAACACATAAATGTCTTTGAGTGTAAATGCTACAGAAGAGTTCTTCAGATATCATGGACACAAAAAAGAACAAATATATCCATACTACAAGAACTTAATATTGAAGAAGGCTGGCTAGTAAAGAGAATTAAAGAGAGAAATCTTAAATATTTTGGACATATTAAAAGTCATGAAAATTTAGAGAAGACCATCTTGGAAGGGTACATAATGAGAAAAAGAAAGAGAGGAAGACCAAGGCGAAGATGGCTACAAGACATCGTTGATGATCTGCAAATAGAGGATCAGCAGCAGGCCATCTTGCTTACAACCAAGGAGAGCTGTTGGAGAGGCAAAATTCCGTAAGGAACACGCAAATGACTGACCGACTGACTGACTGACTGAATCCCTGCACGACCATGTACACAAACAACTTGTTTTCCAGGGCTTTATGTGCCTTTTCTGTCTAGGACCGTTTTCAACATAGTTCTCTCCCCTTCCCACCCCCCCCCCCCAACCAATGTTCTCTGTCCCACCTTACATCCTGTTCTTGCTGTTCCCAGTAGTATTCTTATGTGCCAGTTCTGCCAACTCCGTCGAATTTTGTTCATTTCTGCAACTTGCTTCTTTCTAAGCTCCCACCCTGATAACACTGTCTTCTTCTCTACATCCAATTAACCAAATTCTTACGTCTTCCTATCTTCTCTGTTCTAACTTTCTGCTGTTATGTTTCTTGTCGACTTTCCTGCATCCTATAATTTCGCCTGACAAGCACTTGTGCCTTTTTCCACAAAAAATTCCATGTTCTCACATCATCTGAACCTCATCCTTGAACCTCATCCTTGAACCTCAGTCTAGACCGAACATTTGTACACGGTAATGAGCTCAGCGTGTAATTCTTCAGATGTATCTGTCACATTCTTATCTTTCTGTTGTCAAATTTGGATAGTCATGCTGCGCGGGTACAGCCAGAGAGTGACAAGACCTGCTGCAAATGACAGGTACAAATGTATTACACGAGTGTCATATTTAATTACAAACTCTGATCTGTGCATTATTCTCATCATCATCCTGTGCCATTCCCGCACAGAAAATGGCGCAATGTATCTTCAGTTTGCTCTGATCTTTACACTCACAGTACATCAGAGGTTCATCATCACGTGTTTGTGTTCGCTCTGGAGATTGCCTGAAGTCAGTCTTCAGTTATTCGTAACTATAGATCTGATTGTTTTATATTATCCATCCTTCAATTCTTTTGTAGTCCTTTGTCTCCTTTTTCCCTTGAATTTTGTAAGATCTCCTGTTTGTCAAAAATAAAGCATAGTACCATAAGCTTCATGTGTCTGTTGAGTGTTGCATTGGAGAACGAGGTCTGATTCTCTTCTCTTTCTATCAGTATTTCTTATCTGACATTTTCTCTTTTTAGCAATATTTCTTATCTGCCATGTTCTCTTTTTAGCAATATTTCTTATCTGCCATTTTCTCTTTTTATCAATATTTCTTACCTGACATTTTCTCATTTTAGCAATATTTTTTATCTGATATTTTCTCTATCAGTATTTTTGGTGACATGTTCTCATTCTATTAGTAATTTTTAAATTTCTGACATCGTCTCTTTCTATCAATTTTTCATGTAAGGTCTCTTTTGTTTTTGTTTTTTATTCTAACGTCTTATCTTTTCTTTCCAACATTTTTTTTATCTGACGTCTTCGCCTTCTACCAATATTTTTTTATCTGACATTCTCTCTTTCTATGAATACTTTTTTCTGTCATTTTCTCTTTCTATCAGTATTTTTACCTGACATTTTCTATCTGGAGTAATTTATCTTGCAGTGTGTGGAGTAAGTTATCCAAAAGTGTGTGGGGTACGTTATTTAGAAGTGTGCAGTGTGTTATCTAGAAGCATCTGGATTAAGTTATCTAGTATGTGAAGCATGTTAACTTGGAGTGTCTGGAGTAAGTCACCCAGAAGTGTCTGGAGTAGGTCACATAGAAGTGTTTGGAGTAAGTCACTTAGAAATGTCTGGAGTAAGTTATCTAGAAGTGTTTGGAGTAAGTCATCTAGAAGTGTCTGAAGTAAGTCACCTAGAAGTGTCTGAAGTAAGTCACCTAGAAGTGTCTGAAGTAAGTCATCTAGAAGTGTCTGAAGTAAGTCATCTAGAAGTGTCTGGAGTAAGTTATCTAGAAGTGTTTGGAGTAAGTCACTTAGAACTGTCTGGAGTAAGTTATCTAGAAGTGTCTGGAGTAAGTCATCTAGAAGTGTCTGAAGTAAGTCACCTAGAAGTGTCTGAAGTAAGTCACCTAGAAGTGTCTGAAGTAAGTCATCTAGAAGTGTCTGGAGTAAGTTAACTTGGAGTGTCTGGAATAAGTCACTTAGAAGTGTCTGCGTTAAGTCACTTAGAAGTGTCTGGGTTGTCACCTGGAAGTGTCTGGAGTAAGTTAAGAAGCTCCCTCAGGAAAAACTGTTACAGAATTTGCTGCACACACAAGTTAAGGGACTCCTGTTTCGCCCTGCAAAAGCCCTTCCGGCCAAAGTTCAAATTTGGAATAGCACAATAATTTGTGAAAAGCTGGGATCTTGCCAGGCTGAGACGGATGGCTGTATCCGTGGGGGACGTCGCTGGGGCTGGCAAGACGGGGGCCAGATCTTGATTTGAACGGGCTCGTCGTATTTTCAAATAAAGGCTGGGTCTGAGTTTACTCTAGCCCTGACTAAACAGAGGAGAGAGCTGAGAGCACGGCTATGCTTCTCCAGGTCTCACCGAGCCGAGGGTTAGAGAACACATTGAAGACCAGCTTAACGGCTAAAAATAGCCTAAATTGGAAATTTGTCATGGATTCGTCAGTGAACTGACGGGTTGTCAGAGAAAAGCTGTTTCGGCTGCGCATTTGAGGCTCATAGATCTTACATCTGTGTGATACTGAGGTGTCATATAGTAAAACTGTAGGATACTAATGTAGAGATGATACTGCAGAACGATACTGTTCCTACTGGATTATAATATCTTGATATTTTAAATGTGTAAAAAAGTAAGCCTGATTTAACAGAACATTGTTAAGTTATAATATTGTAACGATCGCAATAACACTTACGTGATCAATTCACGTATTCACGCCGTGATTTTGCCCTCGTCATTCTATCGATTGAAACACAGACGACTCTGTATATACGAGTTTTAATGGTGTTTGACAATGTTCGTAGCAGAATGTTCCCTAACAGTCTACATAGTGGAATGTTCCAGAGAGATGTCTTCATCATGGTCTTCATCGCGGTGACTTTACTTCTTGTACAGGGAGGACAGAGTCAGGATTTGAAGAAAGGTAACTGTTTCCTATCTAATTTTGATAACGTCATTAACCCTATCTCTATATGTGGAGTCAATTAAATGTCTTTGAAAAACATTACTAGAAAAAAGTAACTAATAAAACTACTAAAGTTCTAAATTTAACTAAAATGCCTAATAAAAAATATGTCTTATTCTTTGTCTAGAAGATTTAACATTCAAATTATTATATAAGTTAAATATTGCCTTTTGGTCACTTCCATAGCAAGAAAACCGAGTAAGCTTCATGTGTCTGTTGAGTGTTACATTGGAGAACGAGGTCCGATTCTCTTCTCTTTCTGTCAACATTTCTTATCTGACATTTTATCTTTTGATTACAGATATGTTGTTGCATCAAATTTCTCTCCGTCTCCTCTCTCGCCTTCCCTTCTCTGTGTTTCTCTCTCTCTCTCTCTCCCTCTCTCTGTGCGTGCGTGCGTGGTGCGTGAGTGCGCGCGTGTGTGAGTGTGTGTGTGTGTGTGAGTGTGTGTGTGTGTGTGTGTGGATTGCTGTTCAGTGGTGAAAAAGTTAATTATTTTCTTATATGTTATTGCTATCTACGGCTGTTCTCTTCGACGATCATGTCTACTTCATGCTATCTGTATACATTTACCATCTTCCCTAACTTGGCTTTGTACTATCATTTTGTACAGCCAATGGAATCATGAATGAAGTATTGTGACAGGCGCGTATGGTTTAATGCTTTAGTAGTCATGGAAGCTGTTATCTTCTGCCCAGCGTGTCCTTGTACAGTAGAAGACTTCATTTTTTTTGTCTTTCCTTTTTCTTATTCTCTGATGTTGCCAAGAGCTTGAGACTTAGTGAGATTTCTGCCGTAAACGCCGAGATTTTAAAGCATGGTGCTGGATGAGAAGTGGACTCTAGTAGTTTGTCCTGCAGTGAACCGAAGAAAAAAAGCTCCTTGGCACCTTCCGCCACCCTATCGGCCACTTCAAGCCTAGACGTTAACGCCAGGCTGAAAGAGAAACAAATGCCTGTTACTAAGATCACTAGGGAAAGATAAGATACTGTCATGAGTCCTGACCCCCTGTTTACACGGACAGATAAGATACTGTCATGAGTCCTGACCCCCTGTTTACACGGACAGATAAGATACTGTCATGAGTCCTGACCCCCTGTTTACACGGACAGATAAGATACTGTCATGAGTCCTGATACTCCCCCCTCCTCTCCTGTTTACACGGAAAGATAAGATACTGTCATGAGTCCTGATCCCCTGTTTATACGGAAAAATAAGATAGTATCCTGACCCCCTGTTTACACAGAAAGATAAGATACTGTCATGAGTCCTGACCCCCTGTTTACACGGACAGATAAGATACTGTCATGAGTCCTGATCCCCTGTTTATACGGAAAAATAAGATAGTATCCTGACCCCCTGTTTACACAGAAAGATAGATACTGTCATGAGTCCTGACCCCCTGTTTACACGGACAGATAAGATACTGTCATGAGTCCTGATCCTCCCCCCTCCTCTCCTGTTTACACGGAAAGATAAGATACTGTCATGAGTCCTGATCCCCTGTTTATACGGAAAAATAAGATAGTATCCTGACCCCCTGTTTACACAGAAAGATAAGATACTGTCATGAGTCCTGACCCCCTGTTTACACGGACAGATAAGATACTGTCATGAGTCCTGACCCCCTGTTTACACGGACAGATAAGATACTGTCATGAGTCCTGACCCCCTGTTTACACAGAAAGATAAGATACTGTCATGAGTCCTGGCCCCCTATTTATACGAAAAGATAAAATACTATCCTGGCCCCCTGTTTACACGGAAAGATAGGATACTGTCTTGACCCCCCCCCCCCCTGTTTAACCTTGAAAACTGCCCCTCCACTATAGCACAGTCGCCTTCTCCTTTTTTTGTTCTTTTATTCCTCATTCTTCAGCGACTCTGTCTTTTTGCCTTTAGTTTTAGCCTTTTCTCAGCCATTCACAAGCTTGTTTCGCTCTTGACGTCATTGTGAGCTTTACTGAGTTGTCTTGACACCCCCCCCCCTTTCTAATCACCTTCTTCAGTAGCCTTGCTGTTAAGAGAGAGGAAATGAGTGAGTCATGAAATCTATTCTTCCATTTCTTCATTCACTTTCTCATTAAACCACTTTATATGTGTATTGTCTTGTTCCTGACTGCATAATAATAATAATAATAGTAATAATAAAAGTTTTCCACAAAAAAATACCAATCAATCAATCATTCAAGTGCCGTGCCGCGTGGTGTAGGCGATCATTTCTCTTCACAATTTCCTGTCTTTAGACTTGATTATGAGATCCGCCGATGACTTTCTTCCTAGCCACACTGACAGCCCATCCAGTAACCTCTCTCTCTCTCTCTCTCTCTCTCTCTCTCTGTTTTCCTCTGTCTATTATTCCCTCAATTTTCCAGTTGCTACATTGTGTTACAGTTTTCCTCTTCTCAGAAAATATACAAATCTCGCTTGTCTGCCTCTGATCTTTGCTATAATTTGCCTTTTAACTGCAGCCTCTCTTAAGACTTCTTCGTTGGTTTTCTTAGCTGTCCATGGTACCTTCACCATCTTTCTTATGAACCACATTTCCATGGCCTCCATTTCTTGCTGTACTCTCTTACTCATGGACCATGCTTCACATCCATAAAACAAAATTGGCTCGATGTAATATTTAAGTACTCAGAATCTTGTTTCCATTGATATGGATCTGTTGCACAAGATGTGTCTCATTGTCTGCTGACTTGGCCTGAGCACGTCTCCTTTTTATTTCGTTGTGACATTTCCCATCAGCTGCTATAAACGTTCCTAAGTACTTGAATCTATCAACTTGTTTCAGTTTTGTGCCATCGATGGTAATGCTACACTTTTTGGTGGTATTCTTTTCTTTGAGATAACCATCACCTCAGTCTTCTTTTTATTCAGGCTGAGACCTGTATTTTTACTTTCACGAACCACGATGTCCAGAAGGGCCTGTAGCTCCCTTTCACTTTTAGTAATGAGAACTGTGTCGTTTGCATATCTTAAATTATTAAGGTTGTTTTCGTTGTACAAGGAAAAGAGGTCAGGCGATAGAACACATCCGTGTCTCACTCTCAATTTTATTTCTTGGAATGCTCTTATTTGGTTCTCAACCTTTATTGCTGCTGATTGCTGCCAGTATATGTTTTTGATGAGTTTCAGATCTGTCCAATCTATGTTGATGTCTTCCAGCATTCTTATAGTTTCTGTGTGTCTCACTTTGTCAAATGCTTTACAGCAGCCTATGAAGCATAAGTATAGGCCCGTCTTTACTTCTATTGATCTTTTCATTATTGTTCTATATATATATATATATATTACTTGTGACTTTTCCTTCGACGAAGCTACACTGTTCTTCAACTATTTCTGGTTTTATTTTGTCCCTGACTCTTCTCATAACAATACGAAGTAGGATTTTGGTAACATGGCTCATAAGACTAATGGTTCGATGGTCTTCACATTCAACTGCACCTTATTTCTTTGGTAGGGCAATGTAAACTGATTGCAAATGGTCTGATGGAACATAGTTACTGTTATAGATGTCATTCAGCAATCTGGTAATTATTTCTATGCCAAGCTTTCCTAATGCTTCCAATTCTTCCTTGGTGATTTTATCTGGTCCTGCTGCTTTGTTGTTCTTCATGTGTTTGATGACTTCTTCCACTTCTGCTCTTAATATAGGAGGCCCTTCATTATTATTTCGTATATCGTATAAAATGCCAATAAATCCCCTGTCATGTCCTACTACTATCTAAAGCATCAGTCCAACCCGTCATAGTTTTCATTAAATTAGCATGCCAGGTAGGAGCCACAGAGTAACTCGAGGAAGTGTCAAGTGGCAAGATTAATAACAGTAGTATAAAATAAAGTACAAGTAAACATTATGCTTCCTGCATTTGACAAGTTTGTCTGTGATCATAGGTTTGTTTCTGTCATTATATAATCTAGAATCATAGATTTGTTTATAATCATAGATTCATCAAAGGTCATAGATTTATCTGTAACCATCGGTTCATCAAAGATCATAAATAGTAACCATATGTTCATCAAGTGTTACAGATTTGCTTGTAACCTTATCATCAAAGGTCATAGATTTATTTGTAACCGATAGGTTCACCGAAGGTCATCGATTTGTCTGCAGCCGCGGGTTTATAAAGAGTTGTACATTTGTATGTGGTCACAGATTCATCTGGCTTCATAGATTTGTCTATGGTCAAGTTTCTGATGAGACCACATGTTTATTTCTGCCAAGATTTTTCAGGCTTCAAGTTTGTTTTAGGCTCCAACTCTATTTAAGTCACAAGTTTGACAAATGTCCAGGCATCCACGCAGGTGTGACTTGAAGATTATTTACTGGCAAATCGACCTGACACATAACATCACCTGGAGATATGAGTCCAGGTGTGCGCTTGTTATTTAAGCTTCCATTGAGGATTGATGAGCTCTAGGACCGATGTCATTGTCCGTCTCACTCTGAGAATCTGTGCTACAAGTTTTTTAACAGGTGGTCTTGTGTCTTAAGAGAGAAATATTTTCTCTTAAATATTTGGAATGTACTAATTTTTATTTCTAGATGGTGGTGTTTATGATGAAGTATGAAGTCGCTTGTCAGCTGCAATCTTAGATCCAGACTGGAACAGCTGCAATCCTAGATCCAGATTGGACCAGCTGCAATCCTAGACCCAGACTGGAACAGCTGCAATCCTAGATCCAAATTGGACCAGCTGCAATCCTAGACCCAGACTGGAACAGCTGCAATCCTAGATCCAAATTGGACCAGCTGCAATCCTAGATCCAGACTGGAACAGCTGCAATCCTAGATCCAGATTGGACCAGCTGCAGTCCTAGATCCAGACTTGGCTGACACTCGCTTGTTTTGAGACTGAAGACCCGTAACCCAAACGACAACAGAAAAATTGTTCTCGTTTCAGGCACGGCCTGGTCGGCATGGCTGTGACAAATTGATTCCACTTTGTTTCATAGGAAAACACTGCCCCCATCATACAGCTGATACCAGAATGGCTTATTGATTACAGATACGTTGTTGCATCAACTTTTTCTCCGTCTCCTCTCCCCTATTCCCGCCTCTGTCTGTCTTTCTCTCTCTCTCTCTCTCTCTCTATATATATATATATATATATATATATATATATATATATATTTCTCTCTGTGTGTCTCAACTGAGAATAAGACATCTTTAATATTACAATCCCGTTATTTATGACTAAACACGTTTTTATATACATATGGTGCTATGATTTATTTACGAAGACTCTGTTTCTACATTCAGTAAACATCATTTCTGACTTTGTCTCATATATGTAGCTGATTTTTACGTGAAAAAATATTTTGTTTTTCCCTTCATACGCCAACAGTCTTGTGTGTGTGTGTGTATACACAATATTTGTAATGCTTTCATTCATTCATTCATTTGCATGTCCCTTGCGGAACTTTGCCTCCCTAACAGCACTCCTGTAGGCCTCTTGGTTGTGAGCAAGATGGCCTGCTGCTGATGCATCCATTTGCAGATCATCAACGATGTCTTGCAGCCATCTTCGCCTTGGTCTTCCTCTCTTTCTTTTTCCCATTATGTACCCTCCCAAGATGGTCTTCTCTAGATTATCATGACGTTTAATGTGTCCAAAATATTTCAGTTTTCTCTCTTTAATCCTCTTTACTAGCCAGCCTTCTTCAATATTAAGTTCTTGCAGTATAGATATATTTGTTCTTTTTTGTGTCCATGATATTTGAAGAACTCTTCTGTAGCATTTACATTCAAAGGCATTTATGTGTTTCTCAGCTGTTTTGTTAAGTGTCCAGGTCTCACAGGCATATGTTACGATGAGAAAGATGCATGCCCTAGAAATCTTATTTTTGTAGTTCTGTCTGTTCCTCTCCACAGATTCTTTAGTTGTTTTACTTTCTGAAGAGCGATATATGTCTTTCTTTTAATTTCCCTCATTGTATCTCCACTACTAGTTAGTAGTGATCCATGATATTCAAAACTCCCACTTCTTCCAATTTTTCCTCATTGATACATATTTCAGCTGCCTTGTTTCTTTTGTCAGTTGTCGTCAATTTAGTTTTCTTCGCATTAAGATAGAGGTTTTGCTCTTCGCCGTTCTTACGGACTGACATAATTAGTTTTCCATTCCTTTTTGTGTTGTGGACAGTAATACTGTGTCATCAGCATATCTAATCTCTGTTATTTCATAACCTCCAATTGTTATGACATCGTAATATCCTTTGTCTACATCTTCTCTAACATTTCTCATTTTATTTTCAGTATACAAGTTAAATAAGTAAGGTGACAATATGCACCCCTGACAGACCCCTTGTTTTATGTCAAACCAAATTGTTGTTTCACCATTTATTCTTACTGCTGCTTGTTGGTCTAGATACAGCAGTGATGTTAATTGTATCAAATGTGTTGGAAATACCATTTTTTCCATTATTTTCCACAGTTTCTGGTGTTGTACAGAATCAAATGCCTTTGAGTAGTCTATAAAGGCTAAACACATTAAACTCTCTGCATTTCTCTATTATTAATGTTATATTGAATATATGATCTCTTGATCCACTTCCTTGCCTGAAACCAGCTTGGACCATATTGACTTCTTTTTCTATTTTCTTTCGAAGTCTACCCATTATGATTTTTAACAGAATTTTACTGGCATGACTAATCAGGGCAACAGTTCTGTAGTTTGTGCATAATTTCAGGTTACCCTTTTTTAGCAGTGGTATGAACACAGTTCTTTTCCATTCTTTTGGCCAAATACCCGAATGCCATTTTTTTTACATAGTGCATGATAAATTGTTGCACACTCCTCTCCTCCTGCTTTAATAAATTCAGCTGTTATCTCATCATATCCTGGTGATTTACCATTTTTCAGATTATTTATTGCCCATAAATTTTCTTCTATTGTCGGTTCGGATTCTTTCTTCTCCAATAATAATTCGCACTGTTGATTTCTGCTTTCACAGTCGGTTGTTTCATACATTCCTCTGCAATATTCTTTCCATCATTCTAGAATTTCTTTTGTCTCTGTCAAGGTATTCCCCATCTCATCACAAATTACATTTAGCTTAGGTGTGACATTTCTCATCAATGTCTTCATTTCTTTAAACATTTCACTATCTCTTCCACATTTCTGATGTTCTTCTATTCTTTCACAACAATCTTGTATGTATTGTTTTTTGTCTTTTCTTATGTTTCTTCGTACTTCTTTTGTTAAAGATTTATATTCCTCTTTGTTGTTTGTCACTTTCCATTACGTCTTCATTTCTCTATTTTTTTTAATCAGTTCTAGTGTACCTGCTGTAATCCATCCACTCTTTTGTGTTTTCTTTACTGGAACCATGTCTTTAGCTGTTGTTATTAAGATATCTCTGGGCTGCGCAGCCAATTCATCTGGTGTCATCTCCTCCTATACAGCCATCAGGATTGCAAAACGGTTCTTCACTTCTATACTGTATTGTTCTGGTACCTGTGTAAGATCAAAGCGGAATGGTCTTGATCCAGTAACTGTCTTTTTTATCTTTATCTTCATGTCTTCTATTAATAACTCATGGTCCGTGTCACAATCAGCACCTGGTAAAGTTTTTGCTGATGTTATACTTGACCTCCACCTTCTTTGCACTATGCTTTACGATAGCTATTATCGCACTCTGGGGGGAATCTTTTGTGCTTGGATTACATCGTCACTAGGATTATCTCAGTGCCTATGTCCTCTGTAAGAGAACACTGCTGACAATCTTTTAAAGTGGACTAAGTGCCTTGCCCCACAGCTAAGTATTCTGCTTTATCAGAGACAGACGTCTTACTAAGAGATCTAGAGAAAGCATGGCGCCGTGAGTGAGGTATAACTCCTCATTATCTAAAGGGATTACAACTCTTCCCCATTATCTAGAGGTATTACAACTCTTCCCCATTATCTAGAGGGATTACACTTCTTCCCCATTATCTAGAGGTATTACAATTCTTCCCCATTATCTAGAGGGATTACAATTCTTCTCCATCTCATCTTGTATGATACTTTTAACAATTTAAGCTGACCGGGTTAATTCTCTCTCTCTCTCTCTCTCTCTCTCTCTCTCTCTCTCTCTCTCTCTCTCTGAACCTTAAGTGCACAGGGCACATGGGGCTTCCGCAAGGGTTTTCCATAAATGCCTGTCCTTTGTCGTTTTTTTTCTGCTCTTGCAGTGAAATAAAATAGCACGAAGTTTGAACTTCCACCCAGCGTTAATTAATAAGTAATTTAACTTATGGAACACTTGTCTGCATGTCTGTATCACTGAGTGCTTGTACAAACGGTTCGTAGGGACCAGTTAGTTTTGTAATCACATATTTTGTTTCTGTCTGTTTTGTTTGTTACACTAAAAACAGTAGTATCTCATATATATATATAACGTTAATACTTACTTAAAACTTTTGTGTGTGAATTGGTTATACACTATCTAGATGTTACTGAACGAAAAGGAAATCAACATGTATACATTATTTCACAACAAAGTTATCCCGTGATGTCCTGAGATTTCAGCAGAATCATCTGTTCCTTTAGACGTAATTAAACTTATTTGTAAAAGGTGAGAACACCTCCATTCGTTAAAATGATTTCTGTGGGCAAGCCTCATTGTTTCCTAGGCCCTTTCAAGAATCGAACTGAGGCAAAGCTTTATGTTCCCGTCTCGTTAATGAATTAAAGCTTTCCCTATCTTTTTACAAGAAGTAAAACAAGTCTGTTAGCACAACTTCACCACAGTGGCCTGTTGTATATTGTTTTAACTTAATTATATATATACTTGTACACAAAAACTGTTTGTGTGAACTTCTTCCTGAGATTAAGACGCTGGTGTTTCTAAAACTGTCGGCCTTGTGTATGCCCTTAAGCTGCAGATTTGAGACGCTTCTTCTTCTAGTTCAAAGCTTTCAAACAGTGGCATCTTTCAGTCGAGTTCCGCTACTCTTGTCCAGTACTGTAGATTTCATGAAAATTTATGAACATAAACTGCTAGGTTCGTTTGCTTTATGTAGCTAATGCAAAAAAAAAAGATACACATCATTTCACTGAGTCTTCTAGCATAGCTTACACTTTATTAGTTTTATTAACGGTCAGTCTTCGACTTATTCAGAGACGCGATCAGATGAATAGGTCGTAAGTCGATTTGACCGTAAGTGGAAAATCATATGGAACTAAGACATTCTATATGTGCAGTATGATATTGCATCCACATATCTACAAAAGTGTTTTCGGTTTATTTTTATGTTAATTATAATAAAAAGGAAAAAATACCAGGGAAACATGCTTTAAATACAGTTTAAAAATTAATTTTTAAAAGATGTAAACACAATTATGTCTTTTGGCAGTTCGTCGTAAGTCGAATGAATGAAAATAGAGATTTTTCGTCTAAGTCGAATGGTTGAAAATAGAGAGGCATCTGTATAACGAGTGAAAAAAATACCAATACATCAATAAATTAATACATAGTGAGACCGATACATCAGTACATCAATGCATCGACATGTCATTTCCATGAGTTTTTCACTCTTTAAACCAGGAATGTCCAACATAAAGGGTCAAGGATTACACTTGTATCCACAAGTCGAGTTGGGGTCGCATCTAAATCAATCAGTTTTTGTGAAATCGCATAACAGTATTCAAGGAATTTCACTATTGACTGAATAATCAGTTGGAGCTGTGATGATTTCTTTCTTTGGCAGCATACAACTAAAACTTGCCGCTTCTTGGTACAATCAATCAGTCATTTGCATGTTCCTTGCGGAACTTTGCCTCCTTAACAGCTCTCGGTTGTAAGCAAGATGCCCTGCTGCTGATACATCCATTTGCAGATCATCAACGATGTCTTACAGCCATCTTCGCCTTGGTCTTCCTCTCGTTCTTCTTCCACTTTATGTGCCATTCTAGAACGGTTTTCTCTAAATTCTCATGACGTTTAATATGTCCAAAATATTTAAGTTTTCTTTGTTTAATCTTCTTTACTAGTCAGTCTCACTCACACCAATATTAAGAGCTTTTTAAAAGGGCTTCTTGGTTAATAATATTAATTTTAATAAAATAAATGAAAAAATATCGCTGGCCGCAGAAAAAAGCCCCAGGCCACCAGTTTTACATCCCTGTTTAGCTTGTCCTGCACATCTAGGACTACGCTACCATAACTAAATTTAGATCTGAATATTTCTCTTTCTCCTTCCTCTATGGACGAATGTGGTGATTCTGGATGCATTTTTGGGTCATTTATTTGTAAAGAAGTATTCGTGTTTACATTCTACTTAACTCCACTCTTTGCATGGACATTGATGTGAGTGAGATGTCTTCTATTGCTGTAGATGACAAGAAAGTCACCGATGATCAGTTTTGACTCTTACACTGCCAAACAACACTCTCGTGGCCACACAAACAGCTTTATGAAGAAGACAAAAACACGCGACCTATATTTTAAACCAAGAAATGATGCGACATTGTTTAAACGTTAAATCTGTATTTAAAAAAACAGGATACGACAGCATAAACGCAGTCATTTTAATTGTACTTTTGACAAAATTGAAGACCGAAAAGAGTTAATCTAAATGAAGATGGCGAGATGTTGGTTCTGCAGAACCGAACTGACCGTGTCATTTGTTACCCAGCCCTTTCCGCTAAAGTTAGCGAAATGTTTGTGAGCAATAGAATGTCCATAGAACATTCAACTTTTTGTTTCTGTAATGTCGCTGTTGATACAAAAGTCTGCAGGAATATGTGGCCCGGCACTGAGACTTATGTGGTACAGTTTTAATGTAAACTTCGTTCATTATTTCGCGTCTTAGGAAACACTTCTCTGGTCATTCCTTGTAGTCCTTTGTTTTAACAAAGGAGTGGTTTTGTTTGCCTAGACCGTGTCTTGAACAAGAATAAATGGGAAGTTATGGTCATCTCAAAGGAAACGTTATTCTTGAATGGAAAATAGCAGTAAACAGCACAAACAAGTGGACAAATTTAGATATCTGGGGACACTGCTGACCTCAGATGGAAGATGCCTAACTGAGATACAGAGCAGAATAATGCAAGTCAAAATAATGTTTCAGAAATAAAAACTATTCTCTGTCACTGGGAGTGAGGAAAAGAGTATTCGAGGCTAAACTGGGCCAATTCTATTTTACAGATGCCAGCTATGGTCAGTCACTAATGAAGTACAACGCCAACTGGAAGCCACTGAAATGTGGTTCCTTGGAAGAATGCTAAGAATACCACTGACAACAAAGAAATTAAATGAAGTTCTGAGAGAGGCTTTAGAGATGAGGCAAGCAATAACAAGAGTCAGAAAAAAAGACAATCCAAATTCACGGGACACGTTCTACGGCGAGCTAAGCTAGAAAAAAATGTGGCAACGGGAAAGATGGAGGGCAATAAATGAATGAATGAATCTTTATTTTTCAAGGGTAAAGAATTGGGCACGCAGGCCCGTCTTACATTCTGCCCTTCATCACTCCATCTTTCATTCTTCCCACACACTTGACTGCAAAAGAGGTCGAGGTGGACAGAGCGAGAAAATATTGGAACGACTAACAAGATGGTATTTACAGAGAATGCTAGCACAGCCTTCACACAGAACTCGGAACAGAGGGCTGTGGGAAAACATGATCACCAACGCCAGTCGACAGGGCAATAGTTAGATATAGACCAGCAGTTTAGTGGCTCTGTAATGTGACTTTATGCTACAAACCTGGTGGTATGTGACGAATGTTGGCACTCTCTATTGAAAGATTTATGGATATGTCAAAAATATTGGCACACTCTCACTCTTCTGTGAGTAGTTGGCCGAATGTGACAAACTTTGGCACACTTTATTGTACATAGTTGGTAATATGTGACAAATAATGGCACACTTCACTGTACATGTCCTTGGCTTGTGACAAATGCTGATACAATTTATTGTGCATGTCTGTTCTGTGATATGTGACAAATGTTGATAAACTGTATGATACACTGTTAGTCACATTTAATTATGCACACTTTATACAGTACAGCATTTTAGATATGTGACAGATATTTACACATTTTACCGTTCACAACTGTGATATGTGACAAATAGTGATTGTAGATTGGACTTAATGGTGTGTGACAATTGAGTGTTTTCATCCCCAGCCACGGCATGTTACGGCAACGTCAACAACTACCTCAGGTTGGACTGTCCTGATGGCTACTACATCCATGTTTTAAGGGTTATCCATGGGGCTAAGCCCAAGTCCGCCGAGTGTGTGAGCCCTGCCAGCATATCCACATACAGGAAGGAGTGCTGCGGGATCCACTCCACGGTATGCTTGTCCTTGACCACTATCAATAAACACAGCTTTTCCTTAGACAGTGTATGGGTTTTTATTCTTAACTTCATCTTCTATGCCTTTAACCCTCACTCTTTTGTAGTGTGTGTGTGTGTTGTTGTTTTTTTTTGGGGGGGGGGGAGATTTGGGAAAGGGTGGGAGAGAATGTTGTACTCAAGCAAAATAAGTTAACGATCAGCAACTCGCAGCTGATAACTTCCTTCAGAGCTGATATATCCTAGGCGGCCAAGGCCCTACTCTGTCTGCTCAGGTGAAAAAAAGCGATTGCAATGGGAGAGGTAACGCAGTTCCAAAAGTACGCCGAGCCGAAGTCGGTTGTGTAGGGCCGACAGGCACATAACTGAGACACATAGCAACCATCGAACTTTTGAAAGCGAACATTGAAGATGAAGAAGAACTTCATCTGCTACTTTGTCTCGAACAAATGAGTTTTTGGCTTCCAAATCCAGTAATCCAGGGTCAAAGTTCATGTAACTAAGTGTGTGTGTGTGTATATATATATATATATATATGGAATAATAACTGTAGGTTAATTATTAATTGTGCATTCATATATTCGTTTATACATGTCTAAGGTGTCAATAGGAAGACAGAAAAGGTGTGATTTAAGTGAAAAACAAGATAGCAAGGATGAAAGATGATAAATAAATTCAATGAAATATTCACAGTTTACTCACTTTTTAAACAAGAGCGGAAAAGGTTTAATAAACAAATCCACCATCATCATCATCATCATCAACAATTACTGACGACCTGTGCCGACTGCTGATGGAGATTTTCGTGTAATTTCTGTAGTTTGTTCTATATGTTGCTGATGAGGTTTACCTGACTAAACTGATTCCTAGAAACTTCCCGATGCTGCTACATCTAAAATATATTATTCTGTTCTGTTATGAGTTATTTTTATCACTCACTAGCACAAATACATGTTTGCCTACGACAGTGTTCGCCTACTGCCTTCAGTAGCGACTTGTTATTGATATCCCATGCAGGACTGCAGCTTGACCGTACAGGACGGGGCCAGCCTTCAGTGTGAGAACAAGACCAACTGCGACGCTGTGGCAACCTGGTCCACCACCAACAAGGGCTGCGACCAGGACGAATACCCCCACGCCACCAATTACATGTTGATGGAGTACATGTGTCGACGTGAGTAGCCGTTGCCAACCCGCAGCAACAACGATTATAATCATAGCAACACAACTAGAAACAGTAAGGGGTCGCTGGGGGTTGCGCAAGATGTCGCTAGATTTTTTATGAGATGTTGCTAGGGTTGCAAAAGATGTCCCTAGAGATTCTATGAGAAGTTGCTATGGGTTGCAAAAGATGCCATTACAGGTTCTATGAGAGGTTGCTAGGGGTTGATAAGATGTCACTACAGGTTCTATGAGAAGTTGCTAAGGGTTGCATAAGATGTCACTAGAGGTTCTTTGAGAAGTTGCTAGGGGTTGAATAAGATGTCACTAGAGATTATATGAGAGGTCGCAGGACACAAGATGTCTCTAGAAGTTCCATGAGAGGTCGCTAGATTGTCTTTGAGAAGTCGCTAGGGGTTGCATAAGATGTCATAACAGGATATATGAGAAAGTCGCTAGGGGTTGTACAAGATATCATTACAGGATCTATGAGAAAGTAGCTAGGGATTGTACAAGATATCATTACAGGATCTATGAGAAAGTAGCTAGGGGTTGTACAAGATATCATTACAGGATCTATGAGAAAGTAGCTAGGGGTTGTACAAGATATCATTACAGGATCTATGAAAAAGTAGCTAGGGGTTGTACAAGATATCATTACAGGATCTATGAGAAAGTAGCTGGGGGTTGTACAAGATATCATTACAGGATCTATGAAAAAGTAGCTGGGGGTTGTACAAGATATCATTACAGGATCTATGAGAAAGTAGCTGGGGGTTGTACAAGATATCATTACAGGATCTATGAAAAAGTAGCTGGGGGTTGTACAAGATATCATTACAGGATCTATGAGAAAGTCGCTGGGGGTTTTCATAGGTTTCACTAGAGGTTGCCGCCGGCTCCTGTAACATTGTGTCTTGTAAGTTATGACTGCAGTATTATTTTAGCCGTGTAAGTTAGGATACTAATACTATTATTATTATTACTATTAGAATTTTTATTATGGCTATGATCATTATTGATAAGTAGAATGTAAGTAAGAAGCGAAGTAAATAATTTGAGAAGTGGTCGGAGAGGAGCATTCCTACAGTAGTAGTAGTACTACGATAGAATTAGTAGATACTTAGAAATATCAGATATAGTGAAGCTGAGGGAAAGGCAGATTAAATAGATACACCCAGATTATAATAGTCCTGACACGACTAAACTGAACAGTTAAATCAACAATATGGAGACAGACAGACGGACACTGTGTAAACAGATATCCCCTACAGGTATCGCAAACATTTGATACTGGATAAGAAGAGTTTACCCACGCGAGAAAACTGAATAGACGGATTTGACGCAACAGACTTATTGACAGGTGAATTATGTGCTAATCTTAGGACGCAGTTTGCACGCATGAATAGTTCAGTGGACCAATAAGATGACCAAAGGGAGTGGACAGACTCATCTCAGTATGTAGCCAACCCGCTGATTAATAGAATGATTTAGAGATGTATCCTCTTGGACAACTGACTTACGATATATAAGCCAGTCACACAGTTTTGACCAAAAAAAAACGAAAGGACAAAGAAGAAGGATAGAAAGATGGATAAGAGAGCAACTACAGACAGAACAGATGGACAAGTAGAGTCAAGAGATATTCAGGAGACAGAGAAGCAATTTAAAACAAGAAGTACTTTAGGACAGAGAGAAGACGAAAAGTGATCGTTAGTGCTGCTTGAGAAATACAGAAGATTTTATATTTTTGGAACTTTGTGTAAAAGGCTTTCAGAGATGTCTCAAGGCGATACTTGTGAATTTCGTTTGACGAGTATTAAAACTGAACTATAATTTTATTCAAAACAAATCATCTCAACTTTATAGTGGCTATGTGTAGGTACCTGGGTATAGGGAAAAATAGACTAAAACTGAAAAGCGAACACAAGAAATCAGTACTCAAAAAGATAAACAGCCACAGTCTACAGGAAGAAAATACTAACAGTAATTTCAGTTTGGAACTTACCAATCATTCCATAACACTCAGTGAGATTAGAGGAGATAGGTATAGATGAATTGTGGAATTCTTACAGCACAGCCATAATCACAACAGCAAAAGCAATTGGACTGCAAAAACCAAACAGAAAAGCATGGATATCAGAAAACACGTGGACGTACATACATGAAAGTTGAGCAGTCAAATTAGCCAAGTTGAATGTAAAGACAGATCTTGGAAAAATTTTGGCAAAAGCAACATACAAAGAAGTAGACAAGAAAGTAAAAAGTTCAGCTTTAAGGGATAAAAGAGAATACATAGACAATATGGCGAAAGAGGCAGAAAAAGCAGCAAAACAGGAGACAGCAAAACTTTATATAACATACAAAAAGGCTAACAGGTACTATTACATCTAAAGAAAGACCAATCCTTAGCAAAACTGCAACCCTATTAACGTCAAGTAAAGACCAAAAGCAAAGATGGGTCGAACACTTCCAAGAAATACTTAATCGACCACACCTAAATGAATTAATAAATCTTAAAACTAATTTACCATTTTCACAACGAAATGTCAACCTAGATGAAATTACATTGAATGAAACTGAAACAGCAGTGAATCTAATGGCTAACAACAAAGCTGCAGGTGACGATGAAATAACAGCTGAAGTGTTAAAAGCTATTAACATGACAACATGAGCAAACTACAGAGAATGTTTAATAAAATTTGGAAAGAAGTAAAGGTCTCTTCTAAACGGAAAAAAGGAATTATTGTTAAAATACACAAAAAGGCAACCTTAGCGATTGGAAAAGAGTAACCTTACTATCAGTTGTGTCAAGAGTATTTTGCAAAGCAATTCTGAATAGAATTAAAGATATAGTGGATGTAACAGAATTCTTTAATTATGTTTTTATTCTATCTAAGGGATATAATCCATGGTAAATTTGGTATTTTGACTAACTGATTAAAGTCATTATTTAATTATGACGTAGATTGTTGGTGTAAAGGAAAGGTCCGTCTTGACACTTTAAAAAATCCCGAGATTTAATATCATGTTTAGCTAGAGTAGTAATGGATGGTCACAAAAGCCAGAAAGTACTTCTGCGACACGGTGTACCACAAGGAGGAGTCCTTTCGCCTACACTATTCCTTGTATTCATTAATGACCTGGTCAAGGAACTTCCCTATGGAATCAAAGCAGCACTGTATGCAGATGATCTGGTCATGTGGTGTACAGATGAATATGCGACAGTTGCTACACAGAGACTCCAAAGAGCAGCAGACATCTTGACATCATGGACAAACAAATGGTGTGTAAGTATCAACACAGAGAAATCAAGTACCACTCTGTTCACCCTCTCATCTAAACAGAAAGCAGGTAAGATCTTTGTAAATGAAATACCCTTAAGGATGGACAACCAACCAACTTACTTAGGAGTGACTCTTGACTCAAAACTGACGTGGAAGCAACACATCAACAGTGCAGAAGCAAAAGCCAGAAGAAAACTAGCCATATTAAGAAAATTGAGTGGAACCACATGGGGAGCTAGTGAAAGAATCCTCAAGAATGTATATCAGCAAAGTATTCTACCACATTTAGAATATGGCTCAACATCTTGGTGCACAGCATCAAACACTACGCTGCATAATCTAGACAAGGTTCAAAATCAGTCACTACGGATTATCACAGGTGCCATGAGGTCCACACCAGTAGTAGAAATGCAGAAAATAGTTGGTGTTCAACCGCTAAAGGAACGTAGAGACACAAAGGTCATGACCATGGGAGAAAAATTCCTTAGCTCTGTAAGCCATCCCCTGAAGGAGAGATTCAATAACTTGGCATTAGGACGGCTTAAAAGAAGCAGCTTCATTCATCAGGCCAAGCGTATGCGTAAGCTGATACCTGACCTTCCAACTGTAGTCGCTCCATTATCATCTGTACCAGAGCATACACCATGGAAAGAAGCAGATTATACACAAATAACTATTCAGACTGAAGTGAAAGGTGTGCAGAATGGTGAGATGCAGAGCAGTCTTGTAAGATCAACAGCCACACTTAGTGTTCTGGATGACAAATATCCATGTGACACCTGGATACGTGTATATACAGATGGATCTGCACATAATGCCATAAAGAATGGAGGGGCAGGAGCATATATTGAATATCCAAACAACACCATTGACAAGATTTCCATACCCACTGGTAAATACTGCAACAACTATGATGCAGAAGTTAGGGCAATTATTGCTGCAGTTGAAAAACTATCAGACTCCAGAATTGATACATGTCCTGTGGTAATTCTCACAGATGCAAGATCAGTACTGGAAGCTCTTCAGAGCAACAAACTACCAGACCTTAAGGATGCCTTGTCAAAAATTGGCTTACAACATGGAGTCACTTTGCAATGGATTCCCTCCCACTATGGGATACCAGGCAATGAGAAAGCTGACCATCTGGCTAAAGAGGGCACTGAAATGGAGCAACCAGACATACCAATCACCTATAATCAGAAGAAAAGCATGATAAAAACCTACAGGAAACCACAAACACCACCACATGATGACTATCACATGCTAAAGAGAAAGGAACAAGTCACCATCTTCCGTCTCCGAACTGGACACAGCCGACTCCGAAGTCATATGTATACAAAGTTTAAGGTTGGTACTACTAATCTATGTACATGTGCCCAGGTGCCCCAAACTGGAACATATCCTCCAGAACTACATCAACAATTTGAAGACCACTGACACCCGAATTTTAGAGTATGAGAATTTAAATTCTTTGAAAATCTATACTAGTAAGGTACTAAGATATTAGTTAGAAAACTAGTATATGGATACTGCAATGAGAGAAGAACAAGCAGGATTTCGAAAAGGGAGAAACTGTCTCGGCCAGATCTTTACTCTAATATTAATACTTGAAGAACATATTGAAAAGCAAAAACCATTAAACCAGATCTTCGTAAACTTTAAAAAGGCATTTGATAGCATACACAGAGATTCATTGTGGAAAATTTTAAGACTATGTGGAATAAAACCTAAAACTGTCAACGTCATTAAGGATATCCACCGTGGATATGTTTGTGCAGTCAAGACAGAAGAAGGAATTAGCGAACAGTTCCAGATTGAAACAGGTGTGAAACAAGGATGTATACTATTTCCCTTGCTTTTTGAAATTGCAGTAGACTTCATAATGAAAAAATGCTGCAAAGGTAAAACGGACATTGATTGGATACATGGAACCCACCTAGAAGATCTTGATTCTGCAGATGACATAACTCTTATCAATGACAAGTGAAATCAATGCAAGAAATAACAGATACCCTGTCTTCAATGGCTAGCAAAATAGGACTTGAAATTAACAAGAAAAAAAAACAAAAATAATGAAACTTCCCATTAATCAAGCAGGAAAAATATACGTAGAAGGAATAGCCGTTGAATAAGTAAACCAATTTCCATACTTTGGCAGCTACATAGACCAGGATGGTGACACTAGAAAGGAAGTTAGAACTGCAAAAGTAGCATTGACCTTCAAGAATCTTGAGAACATATGGCATTCAAAAGTTATAAGCACAAAAAACCAAGTTAAAGGTATTCAGTTCAAATGTGATATACATCCTCAATTTATGCTTGCGAAAGCTGGAAAACAGCTAAAGAAATAGACAACAAATTAGACTCTTTTGAAAACAAATGCCTAAGTTAAATACTCGGCATCAAGTGTAACGAATTCAAGAACAATACGGAGATAAGGCAGATGAGCGAACAAAAACCTGTTTCATGTGCGATCCGAAAAAGGAGATGGGCATGTCGCTCTGATGATGAGAAGAAACAGAGAACCTCAAAACAAGCTATCACGTGGTGCACAACAGGCCGAAGAAAAAGAGATCGACCACGTGAAACTCTAAAATGACATTGTTAAGAGAAGCCAAATTAGTAGGCATAAAATCCCTTGATGAGGTTGAAAAGTTCGCCGAGAACAGGAAAACTTGGCGAACTACCTTGCGAGCCTTATGTGACGTTTAACGGCTCGGGAAGGATGTAAGATGTGTAAGATTTCAGTCTTGCTGCGAATCATATAGTATCACGTGTAGCGACATTCTGAGCTCTTGAAACGAACAAAAAGAAGATGTAAAATGTAATGTTTATTAATAATTTAAAAGCGACAATAGGGAAAGATAATATCGTGGCGGTCCCGTGTTAACAATGCTGTATGAAAGTGCATTAGGTTGATAACATTTAAGCGGCCAAAGTGTTCTGCTATACGTGACAGTCGCCATCACTCAAAGTCCAGCAATATCATCCACTCAAGTGGCAGAATTATAAGACAGTAGAACACTTCAATCATTAATATATAAATCACATCTCTACATTATTGTACTCCTTATAGCCATGAGAGGTCATGAAAAGTTCCACGAGAGCTAAGGAAGTGCTCAGCGAAGCCACGAGATTCCAGGAAAAGTGCTCAGCGAAGCCACAAGATTCCAGGAAAAGTGCTCAGCGAAGCCACAAGATTCCAGGAACGTGCTCTCAGGTCTATCCTGCAGTTCTCACAGTGGGAGAATGACGTAACTCTTATCAGCGACGATGCTTCTCCTCGGAGAGGGATTTCAAGTTTAAGGGAAGAATTTTTCCAAGAGAGGAACTGAAGATTTTTTCCCCGTGGGAGGAAGAATGTATGGTGGTGAAAATCCTCTCTGAATGATGATTCAGTATGTAAGGGAGGGTTGTGGAGACAGCCTGGGTTGACAAGGGGCACTTGGTACCTCGGTCACTAAGAACCTCTAAAGTTTAACATCAATTTCTAAATCAGTGTTAAACTTTTAGGTGTTCTTAATTGTTACAGAAAAGAAAAATATTCTTTATAAAAGAAACCTATGAAAAATGTCATTTCTACTAATAAGAGCTTTAATAATTATTATTTAATTACCAGTTTAACAAATTATTTTACAACTTTAATTCATTAATAGCTGTAGATGTAACTGTTTTTATTCTGTGGTTCCTTGATACGTGTTAATTATCTCATTGGTTCAACCAGGGTTTTTAAAAAGCTGACAAAAGCTGATGAAGCGACTAACGTGGGAAATCGTATTATGTAGAAACAAAAGTACTGACAAACAATAAATCTAAACAGATTTACATTGAACATTGGTTTATCAGAAACTGGAAAGTTTTTTGTTGTTGTTGTTTTTTTTTTTTTTGCTAAACATACGCCTGAATCAAGCAAGAGAGGAGATTCGGCATCTAGACTTAATGAGTACAGAGGAAAGATTTGATTGAAGAAGTGTGTAGCAAGTGCTGGATTGAAGAAGTGTGTAACTAGTGCTAGACTGAAGATGTGTGTAACTAGTGCTAAGTAGAGGATGTGTGTAATGAGTTCTGGGTAGAAGATGTGTAAAGCGAGTGCTCGATAGAAGATGTGTAAAGCGAGTGCTTGATAGAAGATGTGTATAGCGAGTGCTCGAAAGAAGATGTGTAAAGCGAGTGCTTGATAGAAGATGTGTATAGCGAGTGCTTGATAGAAGATGTGTAAAGCGAGTGCTTGATAGAAGATGTGTATAGCGAGTGCTTGATAGAAGATGTGTATAGCGAGTGCTTGATAGAAGATGTGTATAGCGAGTGCTTGATAGAAGATGTGTATAGCGAGGGCTTGATAGAAGATGTGTATAGCGAGGGCTTGATAGAAGATGTGTATAGCGAATGCTGGATTTAAGAAAAGAATAGCGAGGGCTTGACAGAAGATGTGTATAGCGAATGCTGGATTTAAGAAAAGAATAGCGAGGGCTTGATAGAAGATGTGTATAGCGAGGGCTGGATTTAAGAAAAGAATAGCGAGGGCTTGATAGAAGATGTGTATAGCGAGGGCTGGCACATAGGAAGACCTTTCCAATGACTCATAGTACCCGCAAAATGTGTGAATTTCTTGTGTCTCATTCAGGAAAAGAAGAGGCCCCACAGACATCAACTACTACTTCAACGAAATATACGACATCATCTTCATCATCAACATCATCGTCACCACCATCATCGTTTTCTTCATCAACGTCGTCGTCACTTTTATGGTCGTTACTGACATCAAATTCATCATCTTCCACGACAACAACTGCGAAGTCTACAAGTGACAGGTCAACTAATGCTACCACAGCATTCCCAGGGAAAACGCCAGCAGCATACGCGCAGCCCAGCAACCGAGAGAAGAAGGATGACGAGAGTAAGTAAAAAATCATGACCTTCACAACACTCATTAGCATTATTTCTACATTTTCTGACTTTTCTATGAGTGGTAAAGAAATCCACTGCCGGCTTGCAGGGTCCGTCGCAGTTTCAGTGCAGAATTTAATTAAGGGAAGTCTGAAACAGAATAGCCAATCAGATACAGAGAGAAGTGTTGTTTAAGGTGTCTGCTGCGTATATCTAGTTCTCTTCTTCTTGATGTTCGCACAAGTGATTATACTGATGAACCATTAGCAAATATTATTAATGAACCATGCGTATAGTAACACAACAACATAATCCTAGGCTTACCACTACACCAAAAACTCCAGTCTCACAGAACTGAAACTCGCATTCGTTCAACATCACTGACAGAGAAGGATTTCAAAAGAACCAACAATTCTGAGCTAGAATGTACACTCGGTGACAACATTTATTGTTGGAGAAAATGAATGTTGAACTGATGAGGATGAAGGTGAAGCTATCCGGCTTGAAAACACGACAGATCAGTTCCCGGCGAGAAATATTCAACGCCAAATGGAATTCAGAAAAAAAAGAACAACATTATTATAGACTACAAAATTTCACGTACTCACGGTTTTTTCCAATTGGGAAAACCACAACTCAGTAATAACAGAAACTGAAGGTGCCCTCATAATTCTCCTAAACACAGAACAAAGCCCATACATTTCCTGACAAGAATCCTCCGACAAAAGCATCACAAAAATTCCAACCCCAACCCAAATCCTCTCTCTCTCTCACTCACTCATTCACTCACTCACTCACTCACTCACACACACACACAATCCTCCCTTCTCTTTTCTCCTCTCGTTTTCTGTCTTCGCTCAGAAAACATGGGATTCTCTTGAGCCCACTCTGTTCTTACGCTAACTTCTCGAACTTTCATACAACTTTTCTCGTGATGTTGAACATTCTCAGAGAAGTACTAATTAACCCTGACTAAATGTCTTTATGAATTCTCGTCAGAATTTTGCCTCACATACTAATCGATAATTTGGTCACATGTCAAAAGTGACAGTCTTGAAAGGTCAGGAGTCAAGAGTGACCTTCAAGGGGACTAACTAAGACTAATAGTACTTTATTAACTTAGTTCCCTTTTCATACAAAATACTGTCACAGAGTCTTCCACGCGAGCGAGCAACAACCTCGGTAGTCAGCTGCCTTATTTTCTCCCTTACCAGCCCCTCCTTTAGAAATAAATACCCACATGCACCCAGAGAGAAGATGGCTGCAAGACATCGTTGACGATCTGGAAATGGATGCAACAGCAGCAGGCCATCTTGCTCACAACCGAGAGGCCTACAAGAGTGCTGTTTGGGAGGCAAAGTTCCGCAAGGGACATGCAAATGAATGAATGAACCCAGAGAGAGAGAGAGAGAGAGAGAGAGAGAGAGAATAGGCCGCCCACGCAGAAGACAGACGAAGAGAATAAAAGGAACCTTGATAATTGTCTTGCATCAGGAAAATCGTACAGGAGTGTCAAAACATCCATTTGCCCACGCGGCACTGTTAGATACAGGAAAATAAAACAGTATAAAATCTCCACAGCACTGGTGGAAGCACTTGCGCACTTTATGTGATCTGCTAAAAAAATTATTAAAGTCAACATCACACTTCTGGTCTGTTAATCGCGAGAGACAGTCAAGACAACAGCAAAGGACCCATAGAACTACAAATCTTGCTACCAGCAGCGCCCATTGTCCTGGCCACTGAAAGGACAAGGGAAAGAGATTTTGATCCCACAGGTGAACATAATTTGAGTAATCAGTCAAACCATTCAAAATAGCAAAGAATTTTACAGGCAAACCACAACCTCTTGAGATGTACATACATTTACTGAGGATTGCACATACTGTACTAAAAAAGTGGTAGAAATCAGAAGAAAAAAAACGTGTCTCTTACTGGACGAGTTTATGAAGTAAGTTTAAAACAGAGGAAAACATCTGAAAGAGACAAAATAAATATTAGATTCTACAGAGTACACCATCGGGAATTTCATTGCTTATGGTCTATAAACAGTCTATTTAGATAAATTTAGCATTCTGTTTTTTATGCTCTTTTTCCGAATGCCCTGTCTGTCTGTCCTGTAGGATGATCTTAGCATGTTCTTCTCAAAATATTCTAACCACAATCACATATCTCTCTCTCTCTCTCTCTCTCTCTCTCTCTCTCTCTCTCTCTCTCTCTCTAGTGTAATACTTCATCCTTTAACATAAACCTGTTTCATTATTTACTTGCTTGCAATTATATGCCTCCATAGAATAACCAGCACTCTCTCAACACGTGACTCGCCAGCCATCAAGTACTAAAATGACATAGTTCGAAAAGTAACGTATTAGATATTGTTAGAAATTATGTTAATGTTTGTTAAAAAACATGTTAGAATATCTGTATTTACAACGTATTTTTATGTATATGTCTGTGTGGGCGTGTGTATATGTGTGAGAGCTATTTTATTAGGTTAATTACTTCTCCTCTTTTACTTTGAGTGTAATAGTTTAATCTTACACTCTTTTGATATGTTTTTCCATAATTTAATTTGTATATCTGTATTAAATCGAGTGTGTGGGAAGAATGAAAGATGAAGTGATGAAGGACAGAATGTAAGACGGGCATACGTGCCCAAATCTTTACCCTTTAAACATAAAGATTCATTCTCTCCCCACAGCACACATACCAACACACATTTAAGTACATATATTCTTACGTGTTTGAGAAGCAGGAAATGCTTATATTCTGTGTACCAAGAAACGATTGTTAATAAGAAGAGAAGCAGTATATGAAGACTTGTTTGTGATTCAGTCCTTGCTGTTTCAGTGAGTGACGCCATGATTGGTGCCATCGTCGGCGGTTGTCTTGGGATGTTATTGACATTCGTTATTTTCATCTTCTACTGGGGCAGGTGAGTGACATACATGACATGACATCTCACATTTGCGTATGACATATTTCCTTCTGACATACATAGTCTATAACTCACTTCGTCTTTGCACACTTACGTACACTAGAGTCCATAAATTTACCACTTCTTGACAACGCGAACACCACATAACAAGAGGGTATTCTGTGTACAATCAGTTTCAATAACTTGGAAGAGTTCATCAATGAAACATTCGGGGTTTTGTTCTGTTTTCTACACTTATTTCTATTGAACCATTTCCTCCTTTCTTGAATAATTTTAGCTTATTTACAAGTTTGTTTGTTTGTTTTTTGTTTTTTTTTTTTGCCAATTATTTTTTAACTAGTTGTAAAAATTTCCCAATTACTGAAAAAAAAAATTATGAAGAGAATTTATTCTTGATCACGTCAATTGGCTTGCCTAAATTATGTCTTTTGTTTCAGTCTGTAATAGAATTTAGTAACACAATAATTAGTGTATAAGCATACAACTATACACGAAGCACTGCAGTAAAGCTGTGATACCAGAATGTATAAAATAGGAAAAAAGTAGGAGCAGCTTTATTACTTAACGATTACAAAGTTGTGACGTTTCGGCGTGAGCCTTAATCATACAAAAACATACAGGCCGAAGAAACAGAGAGAGGAGATAAAGTATAGATTCACATGAATACTATTAAAAAATAAATAAATAAATAAATAAAATTTTAAAAGAGTACTTAGCTGTAAATTGCAAGGTGTGGTTTGTCCGGCGGTGTGTGTCAGGAATGGATCTAGTGGGACGTGGAAACTGTTTAAATAGAGACCTGTGACATGTGGTCAGTGGGCTGTAACTGGGGGTGGTGGGTGGGGAACCAGGGAGGGGAGAGAGAGTGACGCAATACCGACCTAGCTAGGAGAAATTGAAACAGATGATTGGGGAAGAGGGGTTGCAGAGAAGAGGGGTTGCAGAGTGATGCTGTGAGGAAGTTTGAAAAGTAAGCGGGGTTGCAGAGTGATGCTGTGAGGAAGTTTGAAAAGTAAGAAGGGGTGGATTTAGTGGAGAGGTACTGTAATGATTGAAGAAGATGATGTTACGTGTAACTAAACAGCGAGTTTAACCCATGTGGTTCCAGCGTCCCATAATTTTGAATGCAGCGGTTCTCAAGTGCCAGGCGGCTTGTGTCATCTGCGTGACATTGTTTAATGGCTGTTACCAGAAAATCAGATTTGCCTCTGTGGTTGGGGCCATTGAAATGATTTGGGACTGGTTTCGAAGCATGCTGGGCGATGTCGTACAGATGTTTTTGCATGCGGTCCCCTAATCTGAGGCCCGTCCCACCGATATATGTTATCCTGCATCTTTTGCAAACGATGACATATATCACATTTCGGGACTAGCATGTGAATCCCTCATGAAGAGTGAGGATAGTTTTGGGAAAGGTGATTGTTTTTGTTTCCCAAACTAGGGGGCAGGTAGCGCAGCGGAGGCGGTTACATTTTCTGGTGCCAACATATATAAGGCTCTGCTTCACGTGGCTGTGGACGAGGATGTCCTTAAGGTTTGGCTCACGTTTGTATGCCAATAGGGGTGGATCAGAGAAAATGTCACGAGTGTCGGAGTCGAGTTGGATTATTGGCAGATGACGATAAAGAATTTTCTTAACCAGCGCTGTTTAGTTACACGTAACATCATCTTCTTCAATCATTACAGTACCTCTCCACTAAATCCACCCCTTCTTACTTTTCAAACTTCCTCACAGCATCACTCTGCAACCCCGCTATTTTCTCTGCAACCCCTCTTCTCTGCAACCCCTCTTCCCCAATCATCTGTTTCAATTTCTCCTAGCTAGGTCGGTATTGCGTCACTCTCTCTCCCCTCCCTGGTTCCCCATCCACCACCCCCATTTACAACCCACTGACAACATGTCACAGGTCTCTATTTAAATAGTCTCCACGTCCCACTAGATCCATTCCTGACACACACCGCCGGACAAGCCACACCTTGCAATTTACAGCTAAGTACTCTTTTAAATTTTTATATATTATTCTAATAAATCTTTGACAAAGGACATGAAAGCGATAATGTGACTCCACCGAAGTTTTTCACATTATCTATCTTTCTCTTGAGAACAAAGATAATTGTACTAGAGTTACGTCTGCGAATCATGACAAAATCCTGCCCCACATCTCCTTTGACGCTCCCAATAATGGTTTCTTCCACGCCAGCGGGTCAGAGGTCACTACCGTTTCCATGGTGTTCGCGTCTGAAGAAAGCATTGCATATTTTTCCTTTTACCTTTATAGCTTCACTCTGAATCTACAAGACAGCTGATGGAACACATTCACCAGTTTATACGATGCACGTATTTCAACTTCTTCACCACTTCGGCTTTAAAGAAAATTCTTGTGGGAGTTTGAAGAATATAGAGAACAGGAATCACTCTTCTCATTAACCCACTTAGAGTTTATGTATAACTTTCCTCATTATGCAAGTAAAATCTATGTACTACTTTCTTTATTAACGCACTCAAAATTTATGTATTCTATATATATTCTACACATATTTATGTATATTATGTAACAGATTCCTCTGAATGGCTCTTTGTTGATTCATTATGATTCCAGAAAACGGCGTTTGCGAATTGTTGGCAAACCTCAGCCATCGGTCTGGGACTACCTGCTGTCTCAAACATTCACTGTCAGGGGCGCCAAAGGTTACGATCACTTCTCCAGCGTTAGGTCATCTGCCAGTTCTGAAGGAGATCCAAACAGTCCAGTTATCAGGTGATACACAATAATTAGTCTATGAGTAGATAACTGTACACGGAACCACTGCAGTAAAGCTGTGATACCAAAATGTATAAACTAGGAAAAAATTAGGAACAGCTTTATTACTTAATGAGTACAGTTGTGACTTTTCAGCGTGAATCTTAATCATACAAAAACATACTGGATGAAGAAATAGATAGAGAGAAGATAAAATATAAATTCGCATGAATGCTACGTTTAAAAAAATATAAAAGAAAATAAATAATTCAGATAAAATGAATAGAGCACATAGTTGTAACTTGTAAGAACATGTGACTTCTCCGACGCTGTGTCAGAAATGCGCATGGTGGAGTGTAGAGAGTATTTAAATGGGGACTTGTGATGTATGATAGGTGGGTCGTAACGGGGTGGGGGATGGAGGGTGGGGAAACCGTGGAGGGGAGAGGGAGATACAATGGTAATCTAGCCGGCAGAATGTGAAATATGTGATTATAGTTGGGGTGGGGGGGGGGTTGTAATGTGATGCTGTGAAGAGGTTCTGGGCTATGTGTAAATAAATGAGAAGGGAGTGGAATTTAGTGGGGAGGGATTATGATTGTGGAAGAGGAGAATGCTAGATGTAGCTGAATAACTAGTTCAAACCATGTGATTCCAGAGTTCCATATTCCTGAATGTGGTTTATATAATTGTTTGGTAAAAATAAACAATGAATGTCTGCGGAAAATATATAAGAAAACAGTAAATATGTGTTTTGATAATAGAGTGGCAGAGAGAAGCAGTAAACAGCACCAAAAAAAAAAAAAATATATATATATATACAGAAAAACATCATAAGAAAATAGTAAATATTCTCATACTTTACCACGCTACAGAACAAACATAAAATAAGCATAAAATTATGGACGAAATATTTCTTAGACATTTAAAGTTATTTAAATAGTTATTTCATTAATTAAATTGTTTTTATAAAGACATTACATTCATCACAAGAACACTTTTTATTTATTAATATCTACATTCACATGCAAATACCCATAAAGACATATATTTTAAGCGGCTCCATCTGTATTATTTAAATTTGATCTAATTCCACAAGAAACATACAAGTATTAGTGAATGGAACGAAGCAAAGAACTTAATTTAGTTGTAAAACATAGATTTTAATGTTCCAGACACACACTTGCGTACATGTGCAAAAGAACAAGCACAATAAGAACTTGATTGTATCAGATTTATTGATGTATTGAATGGGACAGGTTTGGTTATGTCAAATACTTTGATCTGAGTAGCAGAACTACTGTATTGATGTAACTAATGGGACAGCTGTAGTTGTATCAAATATGTTGGTGTAAGTAGCAAGATTCATTCATTCATTCATTTGCATGCCACTTTCGGAACTTTGCCTCCCTACCATCATTCCTGTAGGCCTTTTGGTTGTGATCCATTTGCAGATCATCAACGATGTCTTGCAGCCATCTTCGCCTTGGTCTCCCTCTCTTTCTTTTTCCCAGTATGTACCCTTCCAAGACGGTCTTCTCTAGATTATAATGACGTTTTAATTTGTCCAAAATATTTAAGTTTTCTTTGTTTAATCATCTTTACTAGCCAACCTTCCTCAATATTAAGTTCTTGTAGTATGGATACATTTGTTTTTTTATATCCATAATATTTGAAGAACTCTTCTGTAGCAAGATAGATGTGGTTATATTAAATATGATGGTATAACTAACAAGACAGCTTTGGTTGTGTTATATCAAATATGTTGGTGTAACTAGCAAGACAGCTGTGATTGTAACAAATCAATCAAGTGCCGTGCCGCGTGGCGTAAGGCTATCATTTCTCTCCACAATTCCCTGTCTTTAGACTTCATTATGAGATCCGCCGTTGACTTTCTTCCTAGCCACACTGACAGCCCACCCAGTAACTTCTCTGTGTCTTCATCTGTCTCTTCTTCCTTCCATTTTTCCAGTTGCCACAATGTGTTCCAATTTTCCTCTTCTCAGAAAATGTCCTACAAATCTCACTTGTCTGCCACTGGTCTTTGCTGTAATTTGCCTCTTAACTCCAGCCTCTCTTAAGACTTCTTCGTTGGTTTTCTCAGCTGTCCATGGTACCTTCAACATCCTTCTTATGAACCACATTTCCATGGCCTCCATTTCTCGCTGTACTCTCTTATTTATGGACCATGCTTCACATCCATAAAACAAAATTCGCTCGATGTAACATTCAAGTACTCGGAATCTTGTTTCCATTGATATGGATCTGTTGCACAAGATGTGTTTCATTGTCTGCTGACTTGGCCTGAGCACGTCTGCTTTTTATTTCGTTGTGACATTTCCCATCAGCTGTTATAATTGTTGCTAAGTACTTGAATCTATCAATTTGTTTCAGTTCTGTGCCATCAGATTTGTATATTGATGTAACTAGCGGGGCAGTTTTGATGGTATCAATTATGTCTGTAAAACTGTTTCAGCAACTTTCAGATACAGCATAGCAAACATTTTTCTAGCCCTCTGCAACAGCTTTACAGCACTATATTTATATAACAGCTTTATTATGGTAAATGTATTTAAACTACAGAACTGTTCCTCTGATTAGTCATGCCAGTAAAATCCTGTTAAAATCATAATGGGTAGACTTCGAAAGAAAATAGAAGAAAACGTCAATATGGTCCAAGTTGGTTTCAGGCACTGAAGAGGATCAAGAGATCATATATTCAATATAACATTAATAATAGAGAAATGTAGAGAGTTTAATGTGAATATATATATTTATCCTTTATAGACCACTCAAAGGCATTTGATTGTGTAAAATACCAGAAACTTTGGGAAATAATAGAAAAAGTGGGATTTCCAACACATTTGATACAATTAACATGACTGTTATATCTAGACCAACAAGCAGCAGTAAGAATAAGTTGTGAAACAACAACTTTGTTTGACAGAAAACAAGTGGTCCATCAGGGGTGCATATTGTCACCCTACTTATTTAACTTGTACACTGAAAATGAGGAATGTTAGAGAAGATGTAGACAAAGAATATTACGATGCCATAACAATTGGAGGTTATGAAATACCAGAGATTAGATATGCTGATGACACAGTATTACTGTTCACAACACGAAAAGGAATGGGAAAACTAATTATGTCAGTCCATAAGAATAGTGAAGAGCAAAACTTCTATCTTAATACGAAGAAAACTAAATTAATGACAACTGACAAAACAAACAAGGCATCTGATATATGTATCAATGAGGAAAAACTGGAAGAAGTGGAGAGTTTTGAATATCTTGGATCACTGCTAACTAATAATGGAGATACAATGAGGGAAATTAAAAGAAGGACATCTATCGTTCTTCAGAAAGTAAAACAACTAAAGAATCTGTGGAGACTGATTGACTGATTGATCTTTATTTCAAAAGGGTTAAGAATTGGGGACGCAGGCCTGTCTGACATTCTGCCCTTGGAACAGAAAGGAACAGACAGAACTACAAAAATAAAATTTTTAAGGATATGCATCTTTCCCATCGCAACATATGCCTGTGATACCTGGGCACTTAACAAATCAGCTGAGAAACACATAAATGCCTTTGAATGTAAATGCTACAGAAGAGTTCTTCAAATATGATAGGCTAGTAAAGAGGATTAAAGAGAGAAAACTTCAATATTATGGACACATTAAACGTCATGATAATTTAGAGAAGACGGTCTTGGAAGGGTACATAATGGAAAAAGAAAGAGAGGAACACCAAGGCGAAGATGGCTGCAAGACATCGTTGATGATCTGCAAATGGATGCATCAGCAGCAGGCCATCTTGCTCACAACCGAGAGGCCTACAGGAGAGCTGTTAGGGAGGCAAAGTTCCGTAAGCGACATGCAAATGAATAAATGTAATATGTAATATTTATGTCATTATTTTGACGATTTACTTAAGTGGACAATGTTTTCAACAGGGCTTCCACAGAAGTTTTATAATGCTAAAAAAATGTCTTGCTGTTTCTTAATTTCTTTTTCAATAACATGTGCAGGAAGAACATGTGGCTACCAAATATCGTGGACAAAGACAACTCATGCGATGAGGACATCATCAGCAACTACAACAACGACACTGATAAGAACCATCGTGTTGAGATATACCACAATGCCACACCGTCTCCTTACGCCATTTTGGACCTGAGCGTCAGCAACCTTCGCCAAGACAACAACCACGATGTGTAGGGCGAGGTGAACTCGTTGCCCAGCAAGAACCATCTAAACTTGGAATCTTCAAAATCTGAATTCATCCATCACGTGCACTGCCAAGTTTTCCATATTCATGGCGTTAATGGCGTACACTTCATTAAAAAATAATTCCACTATTT
Organism: Achatina immaculata; assembly: GCA_009760885.1. Classification (NCBI taxonomy): domain Eukaryota; kingdom Metazoa; phylum Mollusca; class Gastropoda; order Stylommatophora; family Achatinidae; genus Lissachatina; species Lissachatina immaculata. The sequence continues at coordinate 486,465 of CM019692.1, forward strand.
AAAATCTTTCAGTGTGACGAACTCAAAATTATAAAATCTCCACCTCCAGTATAACATAAACACATACAAACACCGAAACATACAAACATCCCATGATCTCATTCTATTAAAAGCAAGCAAACCTTTTATTTTTTTTCCAGGAACTGAAAATGAAACTCTGGTGTATTCTTGCCATCTATTGTTACAGTCATGCTTTCATGTCACTGATACTATATTAAATGTTTTAATTGACGTAAGTCACGTGATTGTAAGGGAGAGGTATTCGGATTTAATCCCTGTAAATGTGAACTTAGTAGGCATTATTTTGTTTTATTTCCCTGCATCGATGATAAACTTACAACATTTTGTAGCTCTATAACACACATTGGAAAGTTCTACAACTATATAGCATACACTGAAATGTTCTACACTGTATAATATACATTGGAATATTCTACAACTATAAAGTACACATAGCACACATTGGAATGTTCTATAGTACAACTATAAAATATGTATTAGAATGATCTACACTTGCATAGCACACATCGGAATGTTCTACAGTTGTGTAGCACACATTGGAATTTTCTACGACTATAAAGTACACATTGGAATGATCTACAGCTGTATACAGCACTTCAGTTATTATGTCTGTATTATGGCAGTATGAAAAGGGAAGAAACTTAAGTCTTGAGAATACAAAATATTTCTTTTGATGAGTCAACAAACTTTTTCCATTAACATTAAATTGAGTCAAAATTTGAAGTGTACAAAACTGGTTCAAACTGTTATTTTATGTACAAGTGATACTGGCCTTATTACTTCAGTATTTGATTTCATATTCTTTTGTCAACTCAAAATTTGGTTCCGTCTTCTGTCTTGTCATAGTTATGACACTGTACATGTGCTCTCTCTCTCTCTCTCTCTCTCTCTCTCTCACCTTACTCTCCTTCTCCGCTCTCTCCCTCCCTCTTTTTCTCTCTCTCTCTCCTTCTTTTTCTCGCTATCTTTCTCAGAAATTTACTTAAATCTACATGTTGTGGACTGGGACACAGTCCCACATTTATGGGTACGAATTTTTATGTGATATAATATTTATTGTGTGTGAAATGTAATCATGCCTCGCCTCGCAGGTACATATTGCCTGTTTTTTTTCTAGCCTTATTTACAGTTCTTCATTAACGTAATGGAAGTTGTGCAGCTTCTCTGTCAGAGAGAAAAGATGGCCAAGTCATTGAGGCTTTACCACGGGTCATAGAGTGAGCAGTTTCTATAGCTCTGAAAACACTCTTATGAAGCAAAACGCGTAATTCATAATGTGTAAGGGTACTTCTCTGTCATGTTTCATGTGTTGTGCACAAAGACAGAGTAAAACTTTGGAGTTTCAGGTTATTCTCTGAGAAATAGCATCGGGGCAGGGAGAAATGGTTTGATGATTGTATACATTTCATTAGAAAAATGAACGAATTTGGATAACTTATATATATTTATTCATTTGTTTGTCCCATTATTTTGACGGGTTAAATATAGCATAAACATAGAAGTTTAATGTGACTATGCTGCATACATATGCAAATCAAGACTTTACCTGCTAATGTGTATGCAACATATCATATGACCAGTCAGATAAACATCTTTCATGTGCGCTTAAAACTAGTTATGTTTTGTGTGCGAACATAAATAAAAGCTATCTTATATCTTATATCCTTCCCGTGCCGTTAAACGTCACATAGGGCTCGCAAAGTAGTTCGCCAATTTTTCCTGTCTTCGGCGAGTCTTTCAACCTCATCAAAGGATTTTATGCCTGTTAATTTGGCCTCTCTTAATAATGTCCTCTTCAGAGTTTCACGCGGTCTGCCTCTTTTTCTTCGGCCTGTTGTGTTCCACTTGATAGCTTGTTTTGGGATTCTCTGATCATTTCTTCTCATCAAGTGACCAACATATGTCCATCTCCTCCTTTTCCTGATCACCAATGAGACTGGTTGTTGTTCAGTCATCTGTCTTATCTCTGCATTGTTCTTGAATTCATTCCACTTGATGCCGAGTATTTTCCTTAGGCATTTGTTTTCAAAAGAGTCTAATTTCTTGTCTATTTCTTTAGTTGTTTTCCAGCTTTCGCATGCATAAATGAGGGTGGATATTACATTTGAATTGAATAGTCTTAACTTGGTTTTTGTGCTTATAACTTTTGAATTCCATATGTTCTCAAGATTCTTGAAGATTGATGCTGCTTTTGCAATTCTGAAAAGAAAGTCCTATTTTGCTAGCCAGTGAAGACAGGCTATCTGTTTTTTTCTTGCATGGAATTCACATTACTACTGATAAGAGTTATGTCATCAGCAAAATCAAGATCAAAATATAAGCTATACTAGATTTATTTTTAAGTTTTACGTAGCAATTACTACAAAAATACGGGATGTTCCTTGTTTTTATTGTGATTATATTTAAATTATTGCTGGTCGGTTTTTTTCCTACCTTCTCTGTAAACATCTGTTTTCTTTCTTTGGTCTTCCTTCCTTTATGTTCTATGCCTCTCTAACTTTTTTTCTGTATAATTTAGTTTTAATCTTCTAAGTATTATTTAAAAAAATAATTTTTAAAATATGAACTGTTTATCTATCTATCTATCTATCTATCTATCTATCTATCTATCTATCTATCTATCTATCTATCTATCTATCTATCTATCTATCTATCTATCTATCTATCTATCTATCTATCTATCTATCTATCTATCTATATCTCTCTCTGCTCTCCCATCCCATATGTTGTTATAATTTATATTTAAATGACTTAAAGTGCTTAAAATCTGCTGAAGGTGTGCAGATAATTGTTGTATAAATATTAAAAAAACAAAGAACGGCCATCTTACTCTGTCTCAGTTCTTGACAAGAAAAAACAAGAGACGCAGAATGTCTGCAGAAAGAAAATCTGAGATCTGTATTATAAGAAGAAAGATGATGATGAAATATACTTGGACGATCAGGAAAGGACACACAAGAACTTGTAGAGTGCCATCGAGTGGCAAGGATGGGATGTCAGGAAAATGTTGAAGAAATTCTCATTGTTTTATGTCCACGTTTTTTTTAAGGTGACAAATTTTATTTCTCTTTTTACGCTGTGACTGGGATGTAAATAAATGTGATAATGAAGTTGGTCACTCGTCTTGATTTTAATCATCATCGTCACCATCATCACCATCATCAGCAGCAGTAGCAGTAGTAGTACTGTCTATCTATTTTGGGATTCGACTGCCAACCATTTGCGGTGCTTTCTTGAAGCTCTACCACACGGCAATATTCATTAGCAGTTTCCGTAGATACTTCATAATGTCATGAACTGACGGTTTCCACAGGCCGTATATCTTTGTTTGATCGCTGTAAGATGTCGTTAGTTTTTGTGTGTCTCATATTCTTGAGGCGGAGATGGGAGTTGTTATAATAATGGAGCTGATGGTAATTATGACAGTAGTAGTGATAATTTTGGAGTGATCATGATGGAGATGATTATAGTAGTGCCCATTATAGAGGTGATTTTGGTGGTGATGATCATTAATGAAATAATGTTTATTGTAGAGATGATGATTGTTGTAAAAGTGATAATGGTGGTGATGAGCATTATAGATGTAATATGGTGGTGACCATTATAAAGGTGATTATGGTGGTGGTTGTGAACATTATAAAAGTGATTATAGTGGTGATGACCATTAAAGAGATGATGATTATTATTATAATGGTGGAGAGTATTATAAAAGTGATTATGTTGATGACCGTTATAGAGATGATTATACTGCGAGGTGATTACAGTGGTGGTTATGCGTGTGACCATTTTAAAAGTGGTTATGGCGATAGCTGTAAGCACACAAAAAAAAAACAAGTTCACATTATTCAATTCAAATTTAATATCCACCCTCAATTATGCACGTGAAAGCTGGAAAACAACTAAAGAAATAGACACCAAATTAGACTCTTTTGAAAACAAATGCCTAAGGAAAATACTCAGTATAAAGTGAAACGAATTCAAGAACAACGCAGAGATAAGACAGATGAGCAAACAACAATCAGTCTCATGGGTGATCAGAAAAAGAAAATGAACATATGTCGGTCATGTGCTGAGAAGAAATAGTCAGAGAATCCCAAAACAAGCTATAAAGTGGAACACAAAAGGCCGAGGAAAAAGAGGTCGACCACGTTAAACTCTAAAGAGGACATTGTTAAGAAAGGCCGGTTTTGTAAGAATAACATCCCTTAATGAGGTTGAAAAGCTCGCCGAGAACATGAAATCTTGGCAACTACCATGCGAGCCCTGTGTGACGTTTAGCGGCACGGGAGGGATGTAAGATGTAAAATATGGCAATAGTGGTGGTGACCATTATAGAGATGGTTATGGTGGTGACGATCATGGTGAAGATAACTGAGGTGATAGTGAATATGAAAGTGATGATACCGGATGCGATGATTATCAGAGAGATGGTGGTTACAGTTGAGATAACCCTAGTGGTAGTGATGCCTTATTCTGAAAGACATTTACTAACATCACAATGTTTCATGTCATCTCATGGCTGAAGTTGTTGTTCCTCTCCAGATTTCTAGCGTTCAACAGTTGGTGCTAAGTTCCTGTCTACTGCCAGAAGTTCCACGTTAAACACCAACATTTGGTATCTTGAGCTGAGCTGAGAGTTTAAAATCTGTCTTATTTCTGGGCCTTTTATCCAGTTGTTTCCATATCTCTTGTTAAAGTTAGTCCATCGTCGTTATCCGTGCACTGCAGACAAGTGCATAGATCATCTTCTTATTATACTGCTCGGAGTGATTCGACTTTCGAAACGCGTATTACGCGGACAAATCCAGATAATGCCTGAAAACTGACTGATCTACCAAGGAAGATCACAGAACATGTACACGTACTCTGCAGCACGGGTGAGAATCCTTATCAAGACAGTTTTCTCTCAACTGCGTTGACGGGGGAGCGTTAGATTGGAAAGACTGTACCACTACTTTAAATTCAAGAAGCTGGACATCTATCGACTGCACTACTCCTGTTCGTACTACCTTCCCTAGAACTGACTGTTTGTATCTACAAGCAGAGGTAATGATGATCATTACACACTAAGGTCGAGTCGGACGGAAAGTGGGTTACAGTGCTGATTGAAGTAAAAGACACAGGTAAAAGTATGAGCTGTGATCCAGCGTCATTGCATACGATCAAACCAGCGTTACTGCACACGATAAAACCAGCGTCATTGCACACGATTAAACCAGCGTCATTGCATACGATCAAACCAGCGTCATTGCACACGATTAAACCAGCGTCATTGTACACGATCAAACCAGCGTTACTGCACACGATCAAACCATAAGTGATGTGCTGCCTATCAGCAGTTGACCAGAAACTACCGACTATTGTGGCCATCAGCACGAACTCCGTAGCTAGCGGCGTCATACCTCTTCCTTCCCAGAATTCTGGTACCAATTTTTTTCCTTGAGGGAGTTTTATGCCAGCCACGGTCTGACACACACACCCCCCCCCCCCCAAACGTGATGAGTGGAAATCTGAACCGTGTCGCCTGGTCGTCAAGATAGTGTCTAATTCACTACGTTGGTGCGGCTCCCAGCTTTGAAGTGTTGGAGTAGACCAAACAATCAGGTTCCTTGCAGACTCGGACATCACAGAAATAACAGCGAATCTTGCCTATATCACACCATAGCCTATGTGTAGAAGAAGCACAAAAGAGATGGAGCAGCGTTTTGACCAGATCTTCTTACCTGGCCCCGACCTCCATTGCCATGCCTCAACCCGGGGCCTTCGAGAGAAATTTTTTTTAAACCGGGTACAAAACTCCCTCACCCCAGCTTATATTTTCATCCACTCCGGGCCCACCCTTAATATAGGGAAACCGCCCTCCGGGCCCCAGAGCAATGCACCAGCTGAACCCATCCTCTAGGTGGCCCTGCCTCTACCATCCACACAGCATGTGATCTTCCTTTCAATTTCAATCCCTCCATTGTGACACAGAAAGCCATGATCTACCAGTTTATGGTTCCTGTTTGTGCGCACCAGCTCTGAATGCGCAAAGTGTCTTTGACGTCACTTTCCCCATGAAAACATCGCCAGGACAACCACGTGTAGGGCTGGTTTTTCACATCGAAAATGAAGGAATTTTATGGTACAGTAACATGTGCTGAGCCAGAATAAGACGGAAAGTACTGCTGTATCCAGGTTTGTTATTCTTTTCTAATGTCCATTTCGAAGAACTGTAAAGAAGTGACAGAAAGTGTTGTAAGTCTGACCACAGCAAACGACCGCCATGACGAAAGATAACATGATAAGAGTTGACATGGAGAAGAGATGAGGAGATGGTAGTGAGTTGGCTGGTAGAGTCCCCTTGCTTCGGAGCGGCCATACCACCAGTTTGAAAACTACGTTAAGGCTGCTGGATAGTATAAGCAACATGTTGCCGATAAATCTTTTGCTTGGATTGAAAGAGGAAGATACAGTCACTGTAGGTACTTGAAAAAGACAGTGTTAAAAAAAAAAAAGACCACGACTCAGTACTTGCTAGTGGTGACAGTTCTCCGGCGAATTCGCTGACATTGCTGAAGCAAATTTAGACTATGCCAGGAATGTACTGATGGTACGTTTCTGATGAACAAAATGTTTTGCCTTTATGTGGTCCCTTATTTCTGGTCGAAGTCTACACCAGACTGGTCAGATGGTCATGCTTTATGGTTGGTCTAGAACCCGACGGATCATTTCCTATTATAAACGGATGAAGAACTAAAAAAAATATGTTACTGTTATTTTTATAATCATTTTTATTACAATTATTTTTATTAGAAACTTCTGTTGATTAGTTCTGAATACGTCTACATGTTGATTTTTTTCTTTCTAAATCATAAACATTTTCTTGGCTTCCATATTTTACCTACATTTGTTACTGTATCGTTTTGTCACGATTTTCAGCTGTTACTTAATGTCTATGAAACTTCCATTTGTTACTGCGTCATTGGTAAATAACTTCCAATTCTTACTGTATCATTTTGTCATAACTTTAATTTGTTACGGTATCAGCTATGTATCTCTTTCACACTTTTGGCGCTCAGTACATATACCATAAGTATATATAAAGTGTTAAATATATAAACATCAAGGTTTTCTCTAGAAGTTTTTGGCATTTCTAGCAGTTCATTTCGTGAATGAATGTTGACTAGAGTTATCAAGAGCAATATATGACCAGGTTCACTCTAGCGTTGGATTGCTGATGAAAACGTCATTTGCCTAAGGCAAGAAACTGTCAGTGGTGCAAGATTTTAACAAAATAAATAAATAAAAAGATCATTTCCATCTTCTAGTGAGTCATCTCAAGCTCTGTTCCCTAGAGCGGTCTGAAAGTGCAAACTGGCAGTCTCTCCCAAAATGTGACAAAGGGAAAGGAAACCAATAAAGTAATTATGCATAACAGAAAACTCAATGATAAAAGTTTAGTGTCATCCAGTTTTTAAAATTCCTCTACTCCAGCTACATTCAGCCTCTTATATAAGCTGACCCAGACACCACAGCAGCAGCAGCAGAATAACTGTTTCTTACATCAGATTTTTTGGAAGGTCAGTATCATGGGTCAGATTTTTCTGGCACTGTAACAAAAGAAATATTTTAACTTTCAGGTGTTTCTACATTTCCACTGATCTGTCCATGATTGTGGGGCGAACACGCCCAATTTGGCAGTCTCGAACAATAGTTGACATGTTGGTGTCAAGGTCGGCAAACCATAGGTGACCAAGACCCTGTCCCATCTCTCCATTTGTACTCCCAGTAACAATTCTAACCAGGATATCAGGGCAGGGATCACCATAGTCCCTATGGTGGTGGAGTCTGGTAAAGAAGTATTGCACACCCTATGCTCTTTAGCTTCACTTAGGGGCTGAAAAAATAGCCGCTGTAATTTGCTTCCATTGCCATACGATTGTGTGCTTTTGCATCTTCATCGCATCCGTTGCAAAGGAAATCAAACTCACAGTTCCAAGAAGAGAAGAAGATTCCATGATTTCCTGTGAAAGCATGATAATATCTCCTTCGTCATGATTAAGAAATGACAAATTATAGACACACAAGCATCCAGGACATCAAGGTTATGTATCAGTTCTTTTCAGAGACATAACATCTGCAAGTACTGGCAAGATAGGTTGACAGATCATTGTTGATTATATAAACCCTCTCTTCATTTTGCTGTATGCTAAAAAAAATTCAGTGAAATGTCTCCACCACTTTATCCTACACTGTTCCAGTATGTCACACAGGTTTCGCATCACTGCTTCCACCCTGTTGTCTGGTGTGGTTCTTCTGCTAGTGTGGTCCTGAATTCAGAAATGCCTCTGATTTTCTTAATGTACACTTCAGCTTCAAAGTAACCCAAAAGAAAGTGGTCACATAAAACTTTTCTGTGTTTCGGTCAGGAATAGCAGCGTGACTTGGAATGTGGAAATGACGAGGGAATAATAGCTGAATACTTACAACTGAGTCACCATTTAAGATAAACAGAATGTATCAGCCACAAAGGCGCGGTGTACATCATTTCACTGCTCCATTGTCACTAAGATGGGGCCCTATACATGAATGCGTAATGAGTTAGCTCCCCTCCTATATAACGGTGTTGCCAACCTACTGCTTTAAATATTATCAAGTTCCAGTGGCCTACAATGTATTTCTGTAAAGCCGCTGTTGTCGGTATATTATCAGGTGGCTGAGATTTTTTTGGTTGATACGCTTTCATTTTTTTCTTTCCCTTTTATTAGGACATGATATTCTTGTGAACATCAGTTTGTATTCTTTACGAACTTGTTGCCGTGTGTAACCGTGTTCTAGCGCACCTCCTCTTTCATATTCTAAAATTTAGATGCAGTTTTCCTGAACATATTGTGTCAGATTATCACAGCTGAGTCAGCATCTTTTTCTTCTTCTTCTGCTTCTTCTTTGTCTTCTTCTTATTCATCTTCTTCTTTATTCAGTTTCTTGTGCTTGGCCATGTAAATGAGAAGACACACTTCCTCCATGAATCTCGTTATCAGCAAGAATTCTTCACCACAGTCTTTGAGTTGCCCGTTTTCTCATAAGAATTAGTTTATTATCCATTCATTGACTCCTACACTTACTAAAATGACTAACCAGGCAATTATTTTCCAAACCTGCAGCTACATATCTTGCTGATCCAAGAACAGCCAAACTAATCTCTGAATTCAGCGCCAGACTTGCATCCTCTTTTCTAAGGGAAAAATTGACAGTCAATTTGAGAACTCCAGCTTCAGTTTTCAGGCCTTCGTTGTTGATATATAGACCCACCACGATCATCCTTGCAGGACGGCGCCCGCTGTTGCTTCATACAGACCTTCTTCATGCTCCTCGGAGAGGTCTCAGTTTGGTCACGTGACACCATTCTTGGAGAGCAAACAACCAGCATGTCAGCCGCACGTGAAAGAAGGTGGACGAGCTGCCACCGGGAGTAACTGCCAAGCAGACACAAGCAATCGGCCGCAGCTGAAGACATCGCAGTGCAGCTTGTGCAACAGTCAAAGCACCAGCCATGCGAAGAGCACACACAGCCCGGAGATAATAGATGGCGGCGAGGGCAGTCTTTCCCAGCTTAGGATAGAAAATGCCACCATCAGTCAGCCCCTGAGTGATAAGAACCAGAACAGCAGGTAAAAGCTATTAATATCTTTGACGGGGAGTGGAGATATAGGATGTTTGTTTTCTGCCCAGTTCACAGTCTTATTGTTAACAGAGATTGTACCAGATATGTTAAAACTGATATGTTAAAACTGATAAGTTCTTTGCTTCATCCTACACTTAATACTTAATGAAGCTTCAGAATAAAGAGAAATCTGTTGTCCTCGAGGAGATTTTTTTTTTTTATCCCAAAAGAAAAATAACCAGAGAACCTTCGTGTTATCCCAGTCGAGAATGGAGAGATCTGTTGTTCTAGCGGAGATAGAATCATGTTACAAATGAGTCCCAGAGTGGGACAGAGTCATTACAAATGAGTCCCAGCGTGGGACAGAGGTAGAATCATTTTACAAATGAGTCAGAGTGGGACAGAAATAGAATCATTTTACAAATGAGTCAGAGTGGGACAGAAATAGAATCAATTTACAAATGAGCCCCAGAGTGGGTCAGAGATAGAATCATGTTACAAATGAGTTCCAGAGGGGGACAGATGGTGGTGTAAAAATGTAGCATGTTTTTGTCAGCCATGTTCCTTCCTTGAAAATAGTGTTTTAAAACTTTGACTCGCCTGAAAAGATTGTGTTGTGTGATGTTTTTTTTTTCTTTTTATTCTGAGATGACAAGAAATAATAAAATAATATGTTTAGTCTTTGCTGCAGTATGAGGATGAATGAAAGTATGAATGAATAAACTTTGTTTTCAAATGGTGGAAAACTGAGCATACAGCCCTTTTTGCTCTCAAAATTTCATTTAAATTCAGTCATTCAGCATTAGTACTAAAGTTACATTCAAACTCAGTCATTCAATATTGGTACTAAAGTTACATTCAAACTCAGTCATTCAACATTAGCACTAAAGTTACATTCAAACTCAGTCATTCAACATTAGTACTAAAGTTATATTCAAAAACATTCAACATTAGTACTGAAGTTATATTCAGACTCAGTCATTCAACATTAGTACTAGAAATACAAACATATGTGTAAAAGCAGTTTAAATATGAATTGAAAATTATTGCATATAACTTCTTATCCACACATGCAATAATAAAGTAGATGATAAAACATATTTACTTTCTCACGCATAACACAACCATGAAGGGTAAGCCTCTACGCTGCACTGATGGTTCTGCCACAGGTATTTTGCTTGGGATAGTAAACTATAGAAATGGGAGAAGGAAAGGTGACCGGCCATGATGGTGACCACATCACCCTCTTATGTGCCGAGAGGTCAAAGAAAATGTGGTCCCTAACACCACATCCCTTGGGTGCCTTCATAATATGAAAGGATTAAGTTTACTTTTGCTTTTGGGGCATCTGGAGGTCGTTTAAGATAATATGTATGATGTATGTAAAACTGGTGGAGAACACTGAACTTACAAGATTGTGCATATTGTGAAGTGTACTGTCCACAGACTACAGAAAAAAAAAAAAAGAATGGCAACATGTTTCACCGGTCTTGAGAATAGATAAAGCAAATCAAGATTCCTTCTGAACTTTATGGATAAAGAAAGTCTAGATTCCTTCTGAACTTTGATAATTTTTTTTCAAGATAGATAATGCTATTGAGATAAATGAGAAATGCAGTGAACTGGCAAGCTTCTATGGCACAAAGTATTGATGGTGCGGAGTGTCTTTCTGGGTTATGCTGAATGATGCTGAGCTAATTCTGTGTCGTCATCTGTCCTGAAATCTTGTGTGTAAAGGTGATAGTATCAGTGTCCGTGCCAACAGCCATTCACGAGAGTTCAGGGACTTGTTGGTGAACTACCACCTCTTAGAACTGAAATAAATGACACAGGAAGTAATTAATTTGCAGAAGTAAAGGGTCAGAGAACAACCCCAAGCACAGGTCTTGATATTTACAGTTTAATTTTTTGTTTGTTTGTTTTTTCACTCTGATGTACGCAAACCTCATTGTCTCTTGTTTGCTAAGTTAAATAATGTAATTAATTCTTTTTTTCAACATTCCAGAAAAAATGATAAACCCTGTATGGTGAAGGAATGTGAGAGAAACCTAACAGAGTTGCAGAGCGACTATATCCGGGATGTTCTGACTCGCACAAATATTGGGAAGTGCCAGGATGAGAACAGAAAAGCTGTCCTTGGTGATGACACGGTATTGTTGCTTGTGACACACAAGAAGAAAAAGAGTGAGGGTAAGGCAGGACTTTCACCTCAGGTGCAGCTGAACCACAAGGAGCTAGTAGACATGACAACCAACCCCTTCAGCTGCCTTTATGAGACCTCTCATGGCCACCAGTTACAGAGGTCAGTGCAGCAAGATGCCACAACTCAGGTCTCTTTTGTCCAGACAGGTCAGCCTGCACAGTCCAAGTCTATGACCAAGGCATCGAGTGTGTCCACTCAATGTCCGTCACTTTGTACTGTCATTAAGCAAAAGTCTGCTCAGTATAATAAAACACACATTCCAGTTTTACAAATGACTTCGAATAAAATTCCATATATGGAAGATAAGATGTCCTGCCACAGGCGGCCGGAGATGAAAGTTGCTAAGTCAAAGTATCGGAAGCAGCGAGTTACAGACGACAGTAGTCCAGTAGTCGTTGAAGATGTGGTTCTTGATCACTTCGTCACAAAGCGAGAAAAACGCCCTCGTCGCCACAGCCACACTCATTCTGTTGGAGCTTACAAGAATTCTGCAGAGATAAGCAACAGTCAGTCTGTCTGCGATAAACAAGACATGGAGATGACAGAAAACAACTTATGGTTTTCTGAGGATATGCATCACATCAGAAGCTCTGTCAAGAAGAGGCGCAAGAAGCTTATGATTGTAGGGAGACTGAAATGTTTACCGGTCGGCCATTACTGGAAAGGAAACAGAGTAGCTAAGCCAGCAACAGGTCGTGGTGCATCTCTAGCCAACAAAAATGCAGTTGGCGATGGATGCAGGAGGATCAACAAGGAGAAAACATCCTTTAAAAGACATTGTCTAATATGTTCAACAACACAAAATGCATGTGAAAAAAATATTTCAGAGAAACCAACAGAATTTTACATTTTAAAATCTAGCAAAGCGGATGATATGTCCAAATTTCCAGCAATGGGAGGTAACTTTAGGTACTGTGACAGTTTCAGAAATCATATAGTAAAGCAAACACGGCATCGTCAGCTACGAAACTGCTCCCAGCAACGATCATCAGGATCCCATCGCACTGCACAAAACCTTGGGTGGATGATTGTGGAGCAAGAACCAAAAGATACAAGGGAAAAACGCTTATTAAATCAAACATGTGTAGAGGGCAGAGAAATTCAACCACATGAGAGCTTGAAATACGTGGCGAACACACGATCGCCTTTTCATAAACCAAAGCTCAGGAGAATGTACCATTTCTCTAAATCAGAGCTACTTCCCTCGTACTCTCTGAATGTGAACTCAAACGCCGGCATCTCCGAATCTGGCCCTGAAGGTGCCAAAACAACAGAAATAAAGCAGCCATCTTGCACGAGCGTCCACAGTACAGACCAGTACTACAGCACTCACACAGACACCCCGGATGGCAAGGTCATTGACAGTGATGTAGACGTCAGTCCATCATTCTCACTGACAGAAGAAGGAGTGGAAAAAATTACAGCCACGACTCATGAAGCTTGTGAAGCTATTGGAAACAAGAACAGCGAGCAGTCCAAGAAAATCACGGAAGAATTAGAAGAGAAGAAAGAGAACTTGGTGCAAACTAGTGCTGATGCAGGCAAACAGAAGAAGGGCCATGAGGTGCCCAGCTTTGAGGATTCGCAAAACGAAAAACACGTCATCGCAAATCAGTCAGTGGCTCAGGACTTGCATGTTCTTGCAGCAAACAGTAAGCACAAGAAGAAAACAAAAACAACCGAGGCGTTGTACATTAAATTTGAGAGCAGTATGTCGAAGAAAGTCACAACCACAACAGTGCTGAAGGATGGGAAGCGACCTGCTATCAGCAAAACACGTTCAGAGCCTCAGAAACAACTGCCACCAGTGAATGATTCTCAGAAGTCTGTTGCTGGCGTTGTGGATAAGATTGATAATAAGACTGTGACAGATAACCCGCGCTATACAAAGATAGTCAGGTATAGCGAAGGCCATCATGACAACACAGAAACGAAGCCGAAACATAAGGAAAACTGCGTCCTGGATCTGGTAACAGGGAACGAGGCCCGCCATGGTAGGACAGCCCAGGGCCATAATATGAGACCAACAGCATCCGACCACAGGTGCTATCAAGTCAAAAATCGTGTCCCGTCTATCAGCAGAACGGAAATGCCTGGCCACGGCAAGCCTGCTAGCACACCAGAGAAGATTACGTACCAGGGGTCTCCTAACAAGGCTAGCTCCGTGTCCCACACTCATGACCACAAGCATGACGTCATTGATTCCGACTGCGCTTTAGAGAGAGAGTCGTCAGCGGCCACTATCGTCAATATGTTACCAACTTCTCCAGCCAAAAATTGGTCACTTAGGGAACATTCAGGGAAATCTGAATTGTCCAACAAAGCAGAAAGAACAAAAGGACAACTTGACTCCCCCAGAAAAGACAGAAGTACCTCTCGCGAGAGGAAAGAGCTTCCTAGACAGACAGTGTCAAGTCATAGAAGATTCTCCAGCACAAAAGTAGATAAGAAAGAGGAAATAAAATCAATCTCTGTAACCGTGTCAGCTCATTCTGTCAAGTCGCCGGTGGCAGAAATGAGTTCTCGCAAAAGGAGTCTCATCCGAGGCAAGAGTGGGAGTCCCTTTACAAAGTCACCGGGGGACACAAGACTGGACAGTAAAAAACAATCATCAGCAAAAAAAAAGAGCAAGTCTAACGACGACTTCACGGCCAAAGAGGATCTCAGTGAATCTTCAAAATCAGCTCAACAATCATCGTCTGTTAGGAGGAAGAGTCATAATCGTACAAAAACACTCTCAGGATCCCCAGAAACGAAAAAGAAACGGCGAAACTCGAAGAAGATTGACAGCAAGATCCTGAACGACATGGAGGAGAACAAGTGGGAGAAACACAGAAAGCAGAAAATAAATGAGAAAATGGCGGACAAGAAAAAGAAAAAGAAGAAACAAAAGCATAAACAAGGAGACGATGATAGCAGTGAAAGTCAAAAGTCGACAAAAAAAGGGTCGTTTCCATCAAGAAGTCGATCAAGTGAGTTCAGCAAAACTACACAGACACTGTCCTGTTCCTTGTCAGCCCCACACTTGGATGCACAAAGGTCTGACATGCAGCTGTCACCACTGAACCACAGCAGGAGGGATGATAACAAGTTTGTGATTTTCAAAGAACGGACAAACATGAGCGATGATCTCATTCGCAGCTTAGACAGAGAGTATACCGCCTCAGGTAGAGAGCTTCGGATTAGAAGCTGCGCGTTTTCTGCAGAAAATGTCTCCATTACGTCATCGGGGAGTAAAAGTGTCCGATGTGCGGAATCGGTGCCAACATTCACCGGAACTGTGTACAAGGCGTTAACGAAAGTTGTGCAGGTTGCCACGTGCCATAAAAACAGAAAAACTGAGAAGGATTTACAGCAGGCAGAGATGGGCTGGAACAGCAACACTTTTTCAGCCGAGGAGAAAGCAGCAGCAGAGAAGACAAAGCAAAACAAGAAATTAGCAAAAGTCAGGTACTACATAGTCAAGCCTAAATCGACAAAAGGTGACAAGGAAAGTGGAGTTTCCAGAATGAAGCGAGCCAATTCACGACCGAACAATACCGAGGGTGAAGGTGTCTGCAGTACCAGCGAGGGAGATGACGCAACGCAGCAGGATAAGTCTAAGCTAGGACTAGGCAAGTCTGTGCAGTTCTCAGATAGTATTCAAGATCTTGAGGCACCAAAAGAGGACACGGGGAACGAAAAGGCAGTAATACAGGAACCAGAGACTGATAACTCAATGCACCCGCCCACCAGCAAGCCAAATGCTGAATCAGTGAACAAACCAACCGAGGGAGAGCCGCCAGCTGTGACCAAACCCCCAGTGCAGAAAAAAGAAGAGTCTAAACAACCTGCTACACCACCCAGAAAGAAACGGCCAGTTTGGATGAGGAAGCCCAACAAAACAAAAGCTTCCGCCGGTGTTAAAGCCACTGCTTCGACTAAGTCTGTCTCAGCTATAGTGCCCTTCAAACAGCGTCAGTCATCGGAGCACACTCTGAAACCAGGATCACGCTTCAATGTACATCTCTACTACCCTGTTAAGCCAGCAATTGGGTCGCCCATGTTGAGCAACATCAGCCTCAGTGAAAAGAGAACTGTTGCTTACAACACCTGGATAAACAGCATCTTTTTGGCTGCCCCAATGAACAAAGCGACGAGGAAGTTGGTTGCAAAGACTGGGTCCCCTGTCGATATCAAGGAGATTATTGAAGGTTCATCTGTAGATGCTGCTGATCACTTCAGAGCCATGAGAACCTTGCATGAGTCGGGAGTTCGAGCCGCAAAGTCCGCCCCATTCTTGGGGCCACAGCGAGGAGCGAGTATGGAAATGGCTGGCAACAAGCGACTGAGACAGGCAGACGAGGGCCGATCTGTCTCACAGAAGCGGAACAGAGAGACCAAACCACAAGAAACTTCTTCTGCACGCTCAGCCTCACCAACTGAAGGTTCAGACGATCAGGGCATGGGCAGGAACTTTCTAGGCGATGTTACCACAATAAATTCGAGACATTCAACCGAGGTTGACAGTGTCACGGGGAGGAACGGATTCAGCAGGTTAATAGGCCAGAACAGTCATCGGAAGAGAGACAAGAAACAAAGCAAGAAACCATCAGTAGAAAATCCTCCGCCTAAGTGGCGACGTGTGGCAGTTCAGGAAGGCGGTTCCATACCTGATTTGCCTCAAGGTCATTACTATGGGGACATGGCGGACATTGTGAGTAACATTTGCTATTATTTCGATACACTAAATCGTACAGTATATAATCCTCCATAAAAATGGTTGTTAAATATTAGCAAGCAATGCACCTAAACAGCCACTGTTTGGTATCATTTTCACACACACAATCATTCACTCACATACTTTTCTATGTTGGCTGCATTAGAACAGTCTTGTAAACGTATGTACAGTCTCTGTTTACTGATTTAGTCCCTTCAGCTGATAAGAGATGTTAAGCTGTTAGTGGCTTTGTTAATGATCAGCAGAGATTTATACTACTTTTCTGTTTGCTCCAACAGTTTCTACTGGTAAAGAGGGTACATTGTCTTTGTATGAAAGTTATGTTGTCTCTGTATATAAAAATAACATCTATCTACAAAGAATTTACATTGTCTCCATATAGAAATAACATTTATCTATATAGAATTTACCTTGTCCCTCTACACAGAATTTATTCAGTCTCTCTACATAGAATTGAATCTCTCTAAATAGAATTTACACAATCTCTATGTAGAATTTTAAATAATTCTATATAGATTTTATAGCCTACCTATATAGAATTTAGTCTGTATAGAATTACACTTAATATAGAATTCACTTATAGTCTCTCTGTAAAGAATTTACACTCTATGTATAGAATTTACACTGTCTCCAAATATAGAATGTACCTTGTTTCTATATAGAATTTACAGTAAATCTATATAGAACTTAGCCTCTTGGCTTAGAATTTAATCTGTACAAGTAGAATTTACAGTCTGCCTACATAGGATTAACACAGCATCTCTGTTTAGACTTTGTAGTCTTTCTGTACAGAATTTACGCTATCTCTATAACATTTGCACAGTTTCTATACAGAATTTACATTAGTTTTCTATACAGAATTTATGGAGTCACTTTTTATAGAATTTACATCATTTCTCTGTATAAAATTTACATCATCTCCCTACTGAAAGACACTACATTTTCCTACACTACATATACTGAATTTATGTTGTTTGTTTTCTTTTATAGAATTTACTCTACTTTGATAAAACTGCTTGAAAGATAAAGATAATTTATGCTGCTTTATCTCCCTGCTTACATAGAACTCTTGCTTCTGTAATTAACTTGTGTAATTTTCACAATTTATATGTCCTTTGTAATAGGTAATTTACTACTTCTTTATTTCTGCTGGCAGATAATTTATATTTCCTCCATTTCTTTGCTTACAGATAATTTACATTGTCTACATCTCTCCAGTTATTGCTGGCTGTATACATAGTTGGCAATATTATTATATTAGCTTATGTATCTCTAACAACAGATAATTTACAATACCAGCTTCTCTCTGCTCACAAGATAATTTTCACATATGCAGGACAACATAAAAACCATTTTTTCCTTTGTATACAACTTTTCTTCTATTTTTTATCTTCAGAATGTCCTAAACATAGGGTTGAATTGGATGGTTCAAAGAGTCTTCAGAAGAATACCCTTCCTCCACTCCCGGCAGCCCACGCCTTCCGCCAATGCATCTGGTGACATGCCAACAAACCATCAGGTAGTTCAGTAGGCGGGTGTCCGGCTCTAGAGTTCTATTCAGAGGAGGTAAATGATGTCCTAGGCCGCTTTGATGTTCCAATCCAAGGTGACAAGATTCTACAAGCACTTGTCCACCTTCATTTGTTTTCTTCCCTTGAGATTGCTTGTGGCTGTACAACATAAATGTCTTCTCATTTTTTACAGTGGAAAAAAGACCAATCCAAAAAGTGCTGTTGGCTGACCTGGCCTGCTACACTCAGCACTTCAAATGATAGTTTTCAGTGAAAACCTTGAAGTAAAGAAACACAGTGCTTGATGCTGAATGCATGCATTCTTGTTTGTAAGTTCTCGGTATCATAAGATCTGGATTATGCTAATTCATGATATTTCCATTTTTTGATGTAGCTGCTCCAGATTCCATTGATAAACAAGTTATGACTTTCCAGATTCCACTGATAAACAAGTTATGATTTTCCAAATTTCACTGTTAACACTAATTTCACTACTAAACTAGTAGTTTCACTGATAAACAAGTTATGATTTTCATCCATATATCACTTACTTGAAATCAAGCTGCCATATATTATTCTGCTAGGATTATATCCCTTCCTTGGCTATGCCATACCAAATTCAGTCACGATTTCAAAATGGGAAAATGAGTGTGCAGCCATTGTCCACCCATTTCTCATCAGCAGATTTCACATTTCCAACACAATGTGACCAAATGTAGCATTACACATCTTTAGTACTAGCATTGTTTAGGTTTTAAAAAATAATGAAGATGTTTGAATATTTCTTATGATGTATTGGCTTACATACATAAATGAATTTTTCAATTGTGAAAGCATAAATTTTAATATCAATGATTATATACTTACTTTCTTCTCTTCATAAATAAATATAAAGCGTAACAATAAATTACATTCCTTTTTGTCAAGATATCTTGTTTCTTGATAGCAAGATTCAAGGGTTGATATAAAAGAGAATTGCTGTATGAAATTTATTCACAACACTCAGCAATCAAAATCCAGTATAATCTAAGATTTAATCAGTGCCTTGGTGTACAGAATACCACACTTTACTTATTTTTCTTTCACCTTAGTCCTTGTCTTCTAGTTAACTTGCCCATTTTTCTTCTAGCTCATCCTTGTCTTTTAGTTCATTTATATATTTCCAATAATATGGAAAGTTTAGCTCATCCCTGTCTTTTAGTTAATTTCCAATAATATGGAAAGTTTAGCTCATCCTTGTCTTTTAGTTATTACCCATTATCCTTCTAGCTCATTCTTGTCTTTCAATTAACTTGCCCATTATTTTTCTAGCTCATTCTTGTCCTTTAGTTAACTTGCCTATTATTCTTCTAGCTCAGCTCTGTCTTTCAGTTAACTTGCTGATTATTCTTCTAACTCATCTCTATCTTTCAGTTAACTTGCCCATTATTCTTCTAGCTCATCTCGATCTTGCAGTTAACTTGCCCGTTATTCTTCTAGCTCATCTCGGTCTTTCATTTAACTTGCCCGTTATTCTTCTAGCTCATCATGGTCTTTTAGTTAACTTGACCATTTTTCTTATACTTTTACCCAGTCTTTTAGTTAACTTGACCATTTTTTATTATACCTTACCCATCTTTCAGTTAATTTGCACATTATTGTTGTACCTTACCCCAGTCTTTCAGTTGTTTGCACATTATTGTTGTACCTTACCCATCTTTCAGTTAACTCACACTTTGTTCTTGTAGCTTCATTATCAATATCGTCATTAGACACTGTGCTGGCAGGCCTTGGTTGTTCGTGGTGCACCACAGATCTCAGTATTTTTCATCTGCTCAGTTGGTTACTTTTTATATGCTATTAGACTGTCCGTGGTTTTTTCCTCTTGATTTCTGTAGATCGGCGTAACTAATCTTGGGAGTTAAGTAACAGTTTTCCCATTTCTTCTGAAGGCTATGGTCTCTCCGATGGCTTTTTTGACAAGATAGCAGGAGCTTAGAGGTTTTGAAGTGCCTGTTACTCGTCTGACAGTTGTTTCTTCAGCATGTGAAGTATTTTATAGGGATTGTGATGAATGACTGCCATCAGTATGCCTTCTTATTTCCTTATTTGGACAAGCACTTAATTACAGGAATCTTTCATAACTGGAGGATGTTCACCACATGTCACATGTGATGTGCCAGGTGTGGATTGGTCACCCAGTAATATAGCCTACATCAGTCGTAGTTAATTTACTCATCATTCTTACCTGTCTTTTAGTTAATTTACTTATTATTCTTACCTGGCTTTTATTAAATTTACTTATTATTCCTGCCTGCCTTTTAGCTAATTTACTCATTATTGTTGTAACTTACCTCCGGCTTTTAATTAACTCACTCATTATTATTAATACTTACTCCAGTCTTTTAGTTAACAAACCCAGTTTTCTGACCTATCCATTTTTCATTAAATCACTCTTTATGCTTTTAGTTTGCTGGTCTTTTTCTTCTCTCTCACTTATCATTCTTGTAATGGATTATTCTGCTGTGAATTAATTTATTCACTATGTCTGCCTCAGTTATTTACTAGTGGTTAGCTTATTTATTCTTCTAGCTTGCCTCAAACGAGTGGTTAGCTTATTTATTCTTCTAGCTTGCCTCAAACTAGTGGTTAGCTTATTTATTCTTCTAGCTTGCCTCAAATGAGCGGTTAGCTTATTTATTCTTCTAGCTTGCCTCACACTAGTGGTTAACTTATTTATTCTTCTAGCTTGCCTCAAACTAGGGGTTAGCTTATTTATTCTTCTAGCTTGCCTCAAACTAGGGGTTAGCTTATTTATTCTTCTAGCTTGCCTCAAATGAGTGGTTAGCTTATTTATTCTTCTAGCTTGCCTCAAACTAGTGGTTAACTTATTTATTCTTCTAGCTTGCCTCAAGATTTTTTTTTTTAACTCAGCTTGCCAGTCTTCATTTAGCTTGCTTAGTATTTTTCTAGTGTACCCCAGTTTCTGATATTTTTCTAGTGTACCCCAGTTTCTGATATTTTTCTAGTGTACCCCAGTTTCTGATATTTTTCTAGTGTACCCCAGTTTCTGATATTTTTCTAGTGTACTCCAGTTTCTGATATTTTTCTAGTGTACCTCAGTTTCTGATATTTTTCTAGCGTACCCCAGTTTCCGATATTTTTCTAGCATACCCCAGTTTCTGATATTTTTCTAGTGTACCCCAGTTTCTGATATTTTTCTATTGTATCCCAGTTTCTGATATTTTTCTAGTGTATCCCAGTTTCTGATATTTTTCTAGATTACCCCAGTTTCTGATATTTTTATAGTGTACCCCGGTTTCTGATATTTTTCTAGTGTACCCCAGTTTCTGATATTTTTCTAGTATACACTGGTTTCAATTAAGTTCCTAATTAAGCTTCTGGTTTTGCTTCAGTTTTCATGTTAGTCTCATGGATTACTCCAGTATCCAGTGAATGTAGTCATTATCCTAGTATGTTTCTCAAATGTCTAATTTTACCTATAGTTATTTCAGATCTACAGTCAGTTTCTTCATTATGAACTTACTCCATCATATGTATGTGCCATTATCTTCTATTTTACACTGTTTTAGACAGCTTCTTAATCATTCTGTTGATTGCTCACAGCTTTTAGTCTGTTCATTATTCCATTTCTCTCTTTGTTTTTCTACTAACTTAGTATTTTTTTAAACTATTCTAAAACACTTGTCAAATGTAATGACCAGCCTAATAACTGGAAATGAATCATATCTGATTTGTGAGACATTGTAAGAATCAGGAGAATATAAAAGTCATAATAATGAATCAAGACAATGTAGGAGTCGGGACAGTGTAAGAGCCGGAATCAGGACAATATAAAAGTTATAATAGTGAATCAAGACAATGTAGGAGTTGGGACAGTGTAAGAGCCAGAATCAGGAGAATATAAAAGTCATAATAGTGAATCAAGACAATGTAGGAGTCGGGACAATGTAAGAGCCAGAAAATTGTAAGAGTCATGACAGGGTAATGGAGAATTAATGAGATAGGATGCTTAAGAGTCATGACAAGATAACTGAGAATGAATGAGACAGGATGCTCTAAGAATCAAGACAATATACTTCCTGAATATTTTTTATTTTTATCCAGTAGAACATTATTTTGATGCACACAAGCTTGATCAGCTATCATCAGCATATATTTAGTCATATCTCTACCATCAGTATGTTTCCTACCATCCACCCACCATACATCTTATATCCTTTCCATGCCATTAAACGTCATATAGGGCTCGTGAAGTTTTCCTGTTTTTGGTGAGTTTTTCAACCTTGTCAAGGGATTTTATGCCTATTAATTTGGCCCCTCTTAACAATGCCCTCTTTAGAGTTTATGTGGTTGACCTTTTTTTCTTTGGCCTGTTGTGTTCCACTTGATAGAGGGTCTAGTTTGTTGTTTATTTCTTTAGTTGTTTTCCAGCTTTCACATGCATAAATGAGGGTGGATATTACATTTGAATTGAATAATCTTAGCTTGGTTTTTGTTCTTATAACTTTTGAGTGCCATACTTGAAGGTCAACGCTGTTTGTGCAATTCTAATTTCCTTTAGACCATCTTGGTCTATGTAGCTGCCCAGGTATGCAAATTGGTGTACTTCCTCAACAGCTGTTCCTTCTACATATATTTTTCCTTCTTGATTAATGAGAAGTTTCATTATTTTTATTTCCTTGTTAATTTCAAACCCACCATATGAGTTAAAGAATTACATACACAAAAAACAATGAACTCACAGATGGATTTCAAAATAAATATGAGGTACTGAGAGAAAAACTACTTTCTGATACAAAAACTGGCATTCAGATAACCAGTTTAATCCACATAAAACATGAAAAACACATCAGAGGTCATGCCAGATGTGTGTGAAATGTTTATCTACTGCAGTATATGATGTCTTTGTTGAATTAACGAACAAGTGGTAAAGATCTGTTTGATATCTATAGATGTTGCTGTAATGTCTCAGATCTATGTTGATATCTGCAGATGTTGCTGCTGCAAAGTTTCAGAACTATGTTGATATCTGCAGATGTTGCTGCTGCAAAGTCTCAGAACTATGTTGATATCTGCAGACATTGCTGCAAAGTCTCAGAACTATGTTAATATCTGCAGATGTTGCTGCTGCAAAGTCTCAGAACTATGTTGATATCTGCAGATGTTGCTGCTGTAATGTCTCAAATCTATGTTGATTTATGCAGATGTTGCTGCTGCAAAGTCTCAGAACTATGTTATTACTGCTGCAAAGTCTCAGATCTATGGTGATACGAGGGGTGATTGATAAGTTCTCTGCATAAGGTACAATGGATCATTTGTGGACAACTTTTTTGAGTTATTTCTCAACATAGTCCCCTTGCAAGTTTATGCACTTAGTCCAGCGATCCTGGAGCGTACGGATCCCTTCTTTGTAAAAGTCAGCATCTTGTGCCAGTAGAAAGTAGTCTACAGCATGACTGCTAACGTCATCATCTGAAGCTAATTTGCGACCACTGACCTCCTTTTTGAGTTTGGTAAACAAGTAATAGTCCGAAGGGGCCAAATCTTGGGAATAAGAGAATGTTCAAGAAGCTTGAAGCCACATTCATGAATGGCAGCCACTGGCACCGCTGACTTGTGAACTGGAGCATTGTCTTGATGAAAGATGACTCCTTTCGTCAGTTTCCCTCAACGCTTTTCCTTCAGTTTGACCCTCAGTTGCTTCACAAGATTAGCGTAATAGGCCTCAGTAACCTTCTGCCCTTTTGAAGATAGTTTACCAATAGCATACTTTCTGAATCCCAAAAGATGGAAGCCTCACTTTGCTGTCTTTGGAGGTGGTGATCCATGATGTTTCCACTGCTTTGACTGTTCTTTGGTTTCTGTTTGAAAATGATGAACCCAAGTCTCACCCATAGTCACAAACTGCTGAAGAAACTTTTCAGGATCTGCAGAAAAATGGCCACGATTGTCTCTTGACATGTTGAGATGCTGTCGTTTGTGATCACCTCCAAGAAGTTTTGGGACTCATCGAGCAGAGACCTTTGTCATTTAAAGATCATTGTGAATAATGGCATGAACATGTTCCTGGGAGATGCCCAACTCAGTAGTAATGTACCATTCAGTTAGTTATTGATTCTCCATTATCATGTCATGGATTCTGTCAGTGGTTTCATCAGTGGTTACCGTTCTTGGTCTTCCTGGATGGGGATCATCTTCCAGACTCTCTTTCCATGTTTAAATTGAGCTGCCCATTTCTTCACTGTGCTGTAAGAAGGGGCACTCTCCCATAGTCTCCTCATGGATCTCCTTCGATGATAAGCTCATGATACAGAGGCAGCAAATGAAAACTGCTCAATGAGAAATTTTATCCACTTTCTCAATTTCTGCCACCCTTACCAATTCATTAGCCTGTTAAAAAAAAAAAAAAATTGGTTGCAGTTAACTTCTTGAAAATTGGTGCTTAATCTTACATTAACTTGATTTACAAATGCACTTAATATCAACTGTGTGTTTCAAGTATTTGTGCCTTATGCCTAAAGCTTATCAATCACCCCTCGTATCTGCAGATGCTGATGCAGAGCCCTGGATCTATAAATAATATTGCAAATGTTGCTACTGCAAAGTCTCAGATTTATAAATTTCCACATTTTGGTCAAGTTTGAAGTCAACAAATGAAAAGTTTCATCTAATTGCCTGCCGTAGACTCTGGTATCAAAGCTTTTTTGTATGAAAACTTATTTTCATGCGCGAACATAATGTGCTCAGAGCACCCCACTGTGTCCAGCCTTATGTGCCAACACTTCTGAGTCTCCAACTCATAAATTTTCCATGAGAAGAGTCAACTACCAACTGCATTATTCTCACTGCAGGACTTGCCGCAATAAGTTTGATCTTTGCAACGGGAAAATGAGATCGGTCACTCTCTGCAGTTCTGTCACCGTGATCAGATGTCAACATTATGGCTTTCTGGAAGACTACTGGGAACCGAAGGTCAAAAGAGTCTGACAACAAAATCTGGAAGGAAGCCAGAAGAACTTGATGATGTCATGGCTCTTTCATACCCACCTTCTGGATTTCTTTGTAATTCTGTTAAAATTCTGACATTCCCCCCTGCACTTCTTTAAGAGCTCATCAGTGTAGCTGAGAACAATGTATGCAATATAAGCAAGGAACTTTTATGACTAATAACTGTCCAGATAATGTATGAAACTCACTCAAAAGAAGTCAAAGATTGGACCATACCTAGTTTGTTCTTACTGTAGCTAGTTATACAAATAAAATATTGCTAGGTTTAGCCATGTGAAAAAACTGCTCAGCAAATAATCTTCTACATTTTCCATAAAGCACCATCTTTTTTTTTGTTTCAAAACTCTGCTAAGATTAAAACAGCAAATACAAATATGACATTATGTCAGTACTGCCATTTTAGCCACAGATGACTGACAGATAAGAAAGATGTATTCAGACATGTTAAAGATATAAAACAGATACATTTCTAAATGCTGGAGATCCACATTTAAAAAAAAAAAAAGTATATATATATACACACACTCACAAAAAAAAATAAGTGCAGTGGTGTCAAGCACACCAGTCACGTTGTCTTGAGTGAAATGAAATCAAATTTGGCACAGAGTTTTGTCTGAGCATGTCCACTTCCCCGTTCTGCACTTGATTGCATAATTCATGACGAGATAACCAAAGCTCCAGTGAAATCACATGCAGTGATCCATAATTGGTTACTGACCACAGATAAAATGAGGGTAAGTGTGTAATTCTGTTGTCAGAGATCTCTTCACGTAATCATTGAAGAAAGGAGTAGTGGAATTCCAACATAAACATCTTTTTTTCATCATGCCAAGACTGAACGAATATCAGCAAGAAATAGCTATTGGGATGTTAATTGTTGGATCAACAATATCTCAACATTTTAATGTTCACAGAAAAACAATATCATGCCTTCAAAGTCGTTTAACCAAAATGGTTCCATTGCTGACCGCCATAGAAGTGGTAGACCATGAGTTACCACCCTTGCACAAGACCGCTACATCCACCTCATGCACCTTCGTAACAGGTTTCTCCAGGCAACATGGACTGCCAGCAACATTCCAGGTGTAAGATGTGTGTCAGGCAGGACAGTGCAGAACAGACTCAGAGAGCTAAATCTCTTACCTCATAGGCCTGCAGTTAGACCAGTACTGACAGTTCGCCACAGTCAAACCCGCTTGACCTGGGCCAGGCACCACGTGGCATGGCCCCACCATCAATGGAGAGTGATGAGTCCAGATTCTGTCTGCAAGGTCATGATGGGTGTGCTTTAGTGTAAAGGCGAAGAAGAGAACGCTTTGAGAATAACTGTGTGCTAGAAGTGGATAGGAGGCAGTGTAATAGTTTGGGGAGGAATTTCCTATGCTGGCTGAACGAACCTGGTCATCCTCAATGGCAGCCTTACAGGTTTACGATACAGGGACAAAATCATTAGATGCAACATAATGCCTTTTCTGGATGCTAATGGACAAGGCGTGATAATGCAGCAGGATAATGCTCATCGACATGTTGCATGTGTGGTCAGGGACCACTTTCAACAGCATCAGATTACTGTCTTGCCATGGCCAGCAGTTTCACCGGACCTGCCACCAAGAAGAATGGAATAACAACCCTCTGCAATTGATGCGTGTCCATTGGTTCGAGGAGGAGGCGGTGTCAAGCAGTGATAACTGCCCAAGGAGGACACACACGATATTGAAACTCTGATTTTCTTTTCTTGGGGTGGTGAGCCACATTAGGCGAGGTTTTTTTTCACTTTTTTTTGTGACATGTGACTGGCCTGAAAGTTATCATCTGTTATTGAATAATCAGACATAATGTGTGCCAGATTTTATTTCAGTCATCACCTGAACATGTTCGTGGTACTTTTTAAAGCATTGCACACTTACTTTTTTCTGTGAGTATATATATATATATATATATATACAAATCTTCTATCCATAATATAAAAATAATTATAAAAATAACTGCTGGTAACATAAAAATAATCATGAACTTATAAAAACAGCCTTTTCACAATATAAAAATAACGGATACATACATAACAGCTGCTATTCCCAAAGTAAAACTAACACATTTTTATAATTAAAAACAAAGAGGTGAAAATTTAGAAAGTTCACACCAACAAATATGAAATAACATACCAGGATCTGTACTGAAATAAAAATAATAATGAATGATTTGCTGTGTAATATCAATTAACTCTCTATTCACAATGTAAATGTTACAAGAGAGAAAACTTAAATATTCTGGATACATCATGATAATCTAGAGAAAATCGTCTTGAAAGGGTACATAATGGGAAAAAAGAGAGAGAGGAAGACAAAGGCGAAGATGGCTGCAAGACATCGTTGATTATCTGCAAATGGATGCATCAGCAGCAGGCCATCTTGCTCACAACCAACAGGCCTACAGGAGTGCTGTTAGGGAGGCAAAGTTCCGCAAGGGACATGCAAATGAATGAATGATGAATGTTACAAGTGGATTTCATGAAGATGTTATTTACAATACAAAAGTAACAAATAAGCTTGTGAATATCCATGCTTTAGTTATGGTAAGAATCTCATACTTGGAAAAAAAAAAAAAAAAACTGACCTAAACAAAAACCTAACAAGGTAAAGGTATGAGTCATGAACCAGCGTCATTGCACAGTCAAACTGTAAGTGCTCCGCCGTCTAGTCAGCGGTTGACCAGAAACTGCCGGCTAATGTCGCCATCAGCACGAACTCCATAGCTAGTGGCATCACTCCTCTTCCTTCCCAGAGAGTTAACCCTGGTACCCATTTTTTCTCAAGGCTGGGTGAATCCCGGGAGGTTACTGCGACCCGCGGTCTGACTGCCACTGTGGTGGGTGGAAATTGAAACCAGGCCACCTGGTTGGTAAGCCAGTATTTAATCCACTACACCGCATGGCTCCTTAAAAAAAAAATAACTTATGAATAACAAGTAACTTTTTAATGTGCTTTCTTCAGAAAAATCTTGTCTAACGAAATGTTTGAACGCTACTAACCTTATTAATCTACTGGAGAGAGTGTTTTACTTGTCGGCATTCTGCCCTTTACTTTCACATCATCACTTGTCAACATTCTGCCCTTTACTTTCACATCATCACTTGTCAACATTCTGCCCTTTACTTTCACATCGTCACTTGTCAACATTCTGCCCTTTACTTTCACATCATCATTTGTCAACATTCTGCCCTTACTTTCACATCATCGCTTGTCAACATTCTGCCCTTTACTTTCACATCATCACTTGTCAACATTCTGCCCTTTACTTTCACATCATCGCTTGTCAACATTCTGCCCTTTACTTTCACATCATCGCTTGTCAACATTCTGCCCTTTACTTTCACATCATCACTTGTCAACATTCTGCCCTTTACTTTCACATCGTCACTTGTCAACATTCTGCCCTTTACTTTCACATCATCATTTGTCAACATTCTGCCCTTTACTTTCACATCATCGCTTGTCAACATTCTGCCCTTTACTTTCACATCATCACTTGTCAACATTCTGCCCTTTACTTTCACATCATCGCTTGTCAACATTCTGCCCTTTACTTTCACATCATCGCTTGTCAACATTCTGCCCTTTACTTTCACATCGTCGCTTGTCAACATTCTGCCCTTTACTTTCACATCGTCACTTGTCAACATTCTGCCCTTTACTTTCACATCGTCGCTTGTCAACATTCTGCCCTTTACTTTCACATCATCACTTGTCAACATTCTGCCCTTTACTTTCACATCGTCACTTGTCAACATTCTGCCCTTTACTTTCACATCGTCACTTGTCAACATTCTGCCCTTTACTTTCACATCGTCGCTTGTCAACATTCTGCCCTTTACTTTCACATCGTCGCTTGTCAACATTCTGCCCTTTACTTTCACATCGTCGCTTGTCAACATTCTGCCCTTTACTTTCACATCGTCGCTTGTCAACATTCTGCCCTTTACTTTCACACCGTCGCTTGTCAACATTCTGCCCTTTACTTTCACATCATCGCTTGTCAACATTCTGCCCTTTACTTTCACATCATCGCTTGTCAACATTCTGCCTTTTAGTTTCACATCATCGCTTGTCAACATTCTGCCCTTTATTTTCACATCATCGCTTGTCAACATTCTGCCCTTTATTTTCACATCATCACTTGTCAACATTCTGCCCTTTACTTTCACATCATCGCTTGTCAACATTCTGCCCTTTACTTTCACATCATCGCTTGTCAACATTCTGCCCTTTATTTTCACATCATCACTTGTCAACATTCTGCCCTTTACTTTCACATCATCACTTGGCAGCCATTCCGCTATCATCACAGAATTACATTTGTTATTTTCATAGTAAAGTAACAGAACATGGCATTGTATGGCTAGAACTCACAAACACAGACAAAGCACCATGTCAGAGAAACAAAATGACAAGAGAATTACATAGGACTTGAACCATGGACTCCAGTTGGCTGAGCAACTGTCTAGCCATGTGAGAACAGTGCACCTGTCTCTTGTGGCCAGATGGTTGCACATCCTCCCAAAGTCCATGGTTCGAGGTAATTCTCTAGTCATGTTTCTTTCTCTAATGCCTGGATGTGCTTTATCTACATATTTTTTTTCAAGTTCTAACCATACAACACCATATTCAAATACTCTATAACATGCAGAAGCCTCCTTGTTTCTGTTTGTAGAAATTTTATTTTCACAGAATAGCAATCTAATTTGTCATTCATCCTGCTATATTCACAGAACTACAATGTCACACATTTACTGGAATTTAAAAACAAATCATGCTTTAAAAAAAAATACTGTTTCAGTGTATGAAAATTCTGATTACTGATAAATAAAGTATATCTGACAGTATCAAATATCTTAACTCTTTCCGTGCTATTGGTCGATATATCGACACCGGAAGTGTCCCTAAGCTACTGTATGGTCGATATAGTGACATTGTTTGTTTCATTAAAACAAGCGGTGTAACATTTAGATTGTACATATTTCGTCCGCGATTCCGGTGACACTTTCAAAATGGAGAATGCGTGCCTAGTTACGAGCAATGCCGAGCGAGAACAAGGACGCAAAGCATGGAAATTTTTCAATTTTTGACGATGTAGATAAGGGTATGGACATAGCCTATGGCCACCCCGCTGCTCTTGAATGTTTTCTAAGTAGATCTAGGCATATTTAGATGACTGGAGAAGTAGTTTGGAGGTTAGTTCAGACATTCATTCAGCGAGAATGCAATACGGAGTCACAATACGAGATCGACAAGTAGATCTACACATCTCAGATGGTAAGTAGGGGTAAGTAGCGTGGATCTAGACCTAGCCGATGGTGAGCTGGCCACAATCAGTGTCTAAAAACATCACATTACTTCTTTTTTCCTAAAAAATTCTGCATTTATGAAACTTTCATTCATTTAGCTACACTTTGACACATATTACGTATACGGAAGTACATGGAAAAACTGTTTTCCATTCCATTTTACAACTATACCCCCTTACAGTCAAGACCCGCGTTTTTGCTCCCACACCCCAAGACACGTCTGTGTTTCTTCCTCCAGCACAGAAAGAGTTAAGACTGCATCTTGACCTGCAGAACATTCTAACTTGCCCCTAAAAATCTCTACTTGCTGCCATACTGAAACAGTACAAGTCACCACATCAAACATAATACTTGCAGTAACGAGAGAAGTCACCAGCTGCTGAAATAGATAAGTTATCTCCTCAGACAACAGTTACACAGGATGTTACTTTGTAGTGATATGTACTTGGAAGTAATGATGTGACAAGGATGCACATTAGTTCATTATGTAATGACTTTTGACAGATAAACACAAACTCACCATGTAATGATATGTGACATGTATACATCAATTCTCAGTGTAACGATACATGACAGATATACACAAAAACACCATATAATGACAGATATTTTTAAAAAATCACCTGTAATGACATGCATACACCAATTCACCAAATAATAATATGTGTTGGATAAAACATAAAATCACCATATGCACCATGGATATATTAAATTATCATGTAATGACAAGTGATGCATACAGCATTTCACCATGTGACATTTGCAGTTCACTTTAATGACATGTATCATTTCACTATGACCCTATACTGTTCCATCAAAGAAGCTCTCACATCAACAGAGTGTTTAGTGACACAAAAAAAAAGCAATTCCTGTCTATAACTTCCCAAGTACCACAGCCTGTTACAGCAAAGTTAGCACTGTCAACAAATTCTCTCATGCATTCATGGCACTGGTTAGCATACTCTGCTGCCTATCAGAGAGTTCTTTATGCAGCACTGGGACAGAATTTTTTCTCTGATCTATCAGCACCAGGGTCAGTCCCATCATCATCAGGTGCCATGCAGACTGGCGTTGGCTATCGTGCTTCTCCAGAGTACACAATCCTTCATGCAGGCCATTAGCTCAGTTGGTGATATCCTCTCACACCATCTTGTCAGATTTTCCAGTATAATTTCTCTTGGTCTCCTGGCTCTTCTTCCCTCTATTTTTCCTGTTGTTATATTTTCAATGCCCCCTCCTCTCATTGCATGTCCTGTGAATGTACATTGCTCTCTCTTATTTTTTTTTTTTTTTTACAAGATTTTTTTGTAAAATCAATCAGAGTCAATCTTGCCTTCAGAAATAAGCACCTGGGGTTTCTGTGGGGGAAAAAGTCAGCAAGCACGATCTGGGTTGCCTAACACACAAGGCTGTAGTGGCTTAGAAATGAGAGGACACTAACACTTCATACCCTAACAGCATGCAAATGCCATGATATATAACCATGCCTTGGTTGACCTGACTTTTTTGAACTGATCTATTTCAAGAATAGCACATGTGCTTTACTGTCATGATATTTGCGATAACAGCTTTAAAAAAAACTGCAGAATGCTTCATTTAAAAAAAAAAAAATTGTGACATATAATTAATCCAGTCCAACTTTAGTGAAAAAGTTTGAATTTTTTTATGCCACAGATATAAGGTACCCAGAGAAATCAATAATTATTTATGTATACAATTATGGAAGATACAAAGAAACAGTGTGTCCCAGGCTTGTTTAGACTGCAGTCCTCCTTTTTCTCCCAGGTCACACCCACGCCCCTTTATGTACTGTAGCAACCCTTCCGGTTTTCCTATTTGTGACTATGGTCGATACAGCGACTCTTGGTTCGTTTCAATGAAACAACTGGTGTAACATTTAGATTGTACATATTTCATCTGCATTTCCGGTGACACTTTTCAAAATTGTGAAAGAGTGCTTAGTTACAAGCAATGCCGAGTGAGAAAAAGAAAGAGAGACATGGAAAATTTTTGATGATGTAGATGGACGTGACCTGTGACCACCCCACTGCTCTTAAATGTATCCAAAGTAGATCTAGACATATTAGACAACTGGAGAAGTAGGTAGGAGGTTATTTCAGACATTAATTTAGCGAGAATGCAACATAGAATCACAAGTAGATCTAGACATCTCAGATGGTAAGTAGTGTAGATCCAGACCTAGCCTATGGTAAGCTGGGCACAATCATTGTCTAAAAACATCACATTACTTCTTTTTTCCTAAAAAACTGCATTTATGAAACTTTCATACATTTAGTTATACTTTGAAACATAATAAGTACACGGAAGTACATGGAAATACTGTTTTCCATTCCGTTCTACAACTATACCCCCTATACATACCAAGACCCGTGGTTTTATTCCAGCATCCAACTGAATGTCCGTGTTTCTTCCTGTGGCACAGGAAGAGTTAAACTAAAATACGCATTACATTGAAAATTTCAGTTTATTTATCAATATGAAAGAGTGCATTTATAACTGCATTATTTTCTCAACTTTTAATGTGATGGATGAGTTTCATTTAGTGACACAATTTTCTCTACATCAGGCTGAAAAGTGCTAAGAAGGAAGGCATTACTGCGCCGCCGCCCCCCCCCCCCCCATTTTTTCTCAATGCCTCCCCTTTTCATCCAGTTCCCCCTTTTCTTTCACCACCCACCCCCCAGTCCTTTCCAATGCCTACAGAGGGGCATTATCACCCACTTTGGGAAACACTGGTCTAGAATCATGATGTATGTGTACAAGTGTGCAAAATACACAGAAACATCTAGAATGATACATATGTACACAAATTTGTATAAGCAACATAGAAACATCTAGCAGAATGAAATATGTGTGCAGTTATGTACAGTATTCAAAAAAACATCTAAAAGGATGATGATACAATTATGTAATGGGTATGTAAAAGACCTAGAAAGATTATTTATGTAAAATAAAAAAAAATTATGAAAGGATTTAGAAGGATGGCGTATGTATAGAATGAAATTCGTGAAATCAGCCCATCCCTGAGATTCAATACCATCAACAAAAGTGATTTCAGAGTTCATGGCAGTTCTACAGCAGCACCGTTTTAAACAGCCCACAAACATAAGTGGTATTATACCACACAATAGGATAGTCTATCTAAGTACCATTTTTAAATAGCCCACAAACATAAGTGGTATTATACCACACAATAGGATAGTCTATCTATTTAAGTACCATTTTTAAATAGCCCACAAACATAAGTGGTATTATACCACACAATAAGATAGTCTTTCTATTTAAGTACCATTTTAAACAGCCCACACACATAAGTGGTATTATACCACACAACAGGATAGTCTTTCTATTTAAGTACCATTTTAAACAGCCCACACACATAAGTGGTATTATACCACACAATAGGATAGTCTTTCTATTTAAGTACCATTTTAAACAGCCCACACACATAAGTGGTATTATACCACACAACAGGATAGTCTTTCTATTTAAGTACCATTTTAAACAGCCCACAAACATAAGTGGTATTATACCACACAATATGACAGCCTTTCTATATAAGTAGTTTTAAGCAGCTGTAAAAATATAAGACAAAAAAATTATATTCTAAATGAGAAGGCAGGAACAAGAAATATAATAACTGACAAATGTATATCTACAACATTCACATCAACTGCTAATTCTCAGAAATCTAAGTCTACACCATTTACATCAACTGATGATTCTCAGAAATGTAAGACTACATCATTTACATCAACTGATGATTCTCAGAAATTTAAGTCTACATCATTTACATCAATTGATGATTCTCAGAAATGTAAGTACATCATTTACATCAATTGATGATTCTCAGAAATGTAAGTACATCATTTACATCAACTGATGATTCTCAGAAATGTAAGTCAAGGCCTTTACATCAGCTGCTGATTCTTAGAAATGCAAGTCTACACCATTTACATCAACTGATCATTCTCAGAAATATGTCTACACCATTTACAACTGATGATACTCAGAAATGTAAGTCTACATCATTTACTCCAAGTGATAATTTTCAGAAAGGTCTCAATATTTATATACAATTTTTCCAGCAAATAACTCTTAATTTGTTATACACTGTGTATTAATTCCAAATCTGATTTGCTGATTATTTTAACACCACAAATAGCCTATGCTTGCTACGTGACTTAACACAGTATTTTAATCCTGATGAACTAATACAGCTTCTTTATCTACTGTAAGTAACTAACTGTTCTGCAGTAACTCCTTAGGAATGCTGTATGTAACAACTGCTGAGTGAGGGCCACCACCTTTTTGATAGTGTGCTTGGATAGTGAAGTGGTAGGTTGTAGCAGGCAGCAACTTTTTAACGACTGTTGTCAGGGTAGAACCAGGGACTCTGAGCACCGTTCTGTGTCTGCTGTCATCCTCGGTGTAGTGTGTCACAGTGTAGTCTGGTGAAAGCATAAAACTAATAAACTGATCAAATTATTTTAGTTTTTATCTACAAATCATTTCTTTTAGCATTTCAGTATCAAATTTATTAAGCATATAACTTCAGCTTTTAACCACAAAAAATCAGTTTATGAAACTCAACAGAATCAGACTTTTTTTTTTGCTTTTTATTATAAAAATTCTGTCATTAAATGGGTGAAAAAAAATTTTTTTCAGATTAATAGAAAATCACATGTTTAGACAGGGGAGTTAACTTTCTGTCTGAGTTGGGAGATTGTTTTGACAAACTTACACTTAATTTTCCTCCTCTCTGGTCTGGGAAGTTACTACAGCAAACTTACATTTAATTTTCCTCCTCTCTGGTCTGGGAAGTTACTACAGCAAACTTACATTTAATTTTCCTCCTCTCTGGTCTGGGAAGTTACTACAGCAAACTTACATTTAATTTTCCTCTCTGGTCTGGGAAGTTACTACAGCAAACTTGCACTTAATTTTCCTCCTCTCTGGTCTGGGAAGTTACTACAGCAAACTTACATTTAATTTTCCTCCTCTCTGGTCTGGGAAGTTACTACAGCAAACTTACATTTAATTTTCCTCCTCTTGGTCTGGGAAGTTACTACAGCAAACTTACACTTAATTTTCCTCCTCTCTGGTCTGGGAAGTTACTACAGCAAACTTACATTTAATTTTCCTCCTCTCTGGTCTGGGAAGTTACTACAGCAAACTTACATTTAATTTTCCTCCTCTCTGGTCTGGGAAGTTACTACAGCAAACTTACATTTAATTTTCCTCCTCTCTGGTCTGGGAAGTTACTACAGCAAACTTACATTTAATTTTCCTCCTCTCTGGTCTGGGAAGTTACTACAGCAAACTTGCACTTAATTTTCCTACTCTCTGGTCTGGGAAGTTACTACAGCAAACTTACACTTAATTTTCCTCCTGTTTGGACTGGGAAGTTACTACAGCAAACTTGCACTTAATTTTCCTACTCTCTGGTCTGGGAAGTTACTACAGCAAACTTACACTTAATTTTCCTCCTCTCTGGTCTGGGAAGTTACTACAGCAAACTTACACTTAATTTTCCTCCTCTCTGGTCTGGGAAGTTACTACAGCAAACTTGCACTTAATTTTCCTCCTCTCTGTTGTCTGGGAAGTTACTACAGCAAACTTACACTTAATTTTCCTCCTCTCTGGTCTGGGAAGTTACTACAGCAAACTTACACTTAATTTTCCTCCTGTTTGGACTGGGAGGCTGCCAGCTGACAATGACACTGATTGGGTCTTCAGGTGCTGGAGAAACTGTCACATCTGTTGGGGGCGTGCCTATAACTGAAAAAGCAAAAAAAAAAAAAAAAACTGACCAATTTATATTTGGGAAAAAAAAACATTTCATTATAATCTTGTCATATGCATATTACACACATTATTATTCAAGTCTATTTCATCTCTTGGAAGTGTTTACCAGTGTCTGTTTTTCAAGTGTTTGTATATTTTCATCTTGTTTTTTTCCTCATATGGCACTATGGAACCGACCTTGGAAGAGAGAACAGGCACACTGTCCCTTTTTCTTTTTTTCTGTTTGTCATAAAACAGGTGATTATAGGAAGATTTCCTCATCTGTTCTGAAAGTTCAAAAGTATCCTTGCTTTCCTGCAGAATTTCAATGAAATCTCAAATACAAGTGAATTAAAGCTTGTAAATTCAAATCAAGCAGTGTCTGATTTAGGAAAACAAGAAAAACTCTGTACAGAAAACAAGTGGTGTCTGATTTAGGAAAACAAAAACTCTGTACAGAAAACAAGTGGTGTCTGATTTAGGAAAACAACAAAAACTCTGTACAGAAAACAAATTCCTCAATGATCATTCAAGTTTCAACTTGGCACTGGCCATAATGCAGCAATAAATGCAAAAAACAATCTTTTAAAAACTTGTTCCTTAAATAACGATCTACAGTCAATACTTATTGTGTGTACTAACTTCCGTATGCTAAATGTCACTTTCAGCAGCTAAAACCCCTATCAGAAGTTGTAAACCATTATAAGAAGCTGTAATGTATGCCATATATTTCAACACCCCAGCCAGAGCCAGCGGCTGAACCGGACTTCTTCTGTGATCAAGAATGTACAAAAAATAACACAGAACAATACAGCAGGTGAAAAACTTGCAGAATACACTACATGGCAGTCAGCAAAAGGCCATCAGCCCACAGACTACTACACCTAAGTAAATATCAAGTCTACCTCTTGGAGTTCTGTAGGACACACGGTTAGACAAGGGACTGAACCCTTGACTGTTGCGAGCACCAACTCTAAAGAAGTATTTTGTCTGCGGTTTCAGGAATGGGACATGATACGAGAGTTCTCCCCCTGAAACTGTTGCCGACTTTCTTTCACTTGTTGTCTCGTAGAAGACAAGGTAACCTACCAAAACAGCAACAGCATGGTGTATTAGGAGAGTAAATTGTCTCTTAAAGTGAGTTAGCCTATGATGAGTAAACATTTTTTAAAAACAAGGTAAATCAGTGGTGAGTTTTTAAAAAAGCATTTTTATCAAAGTAAATCAGTAATAAATAGCAAGAAGACTAGTAAAAACAGAATAATAAAAAGGGAAAAGTAGAAAGACTGGGAGGTATACAGTGAAACACTTAATGGCAACCACAAAGAAGCAACAAAACTGTTCTACAAAATGTTGAACACCAGGAGAACCAGAACAGAGCAATTTGACCCAACAGAAATAATAACAGCGAGAAAGGAGAACAAATATGTGACCCAACAGAAATAATAAACAGCGAGAAAGGAGAACAAATATGTGACCCAACAGAAATAATAAACAGCGAGAAAGGAGAACAAATATGTGACCCAAAATATATACTAGAAAGATGGCGACAATACTTCGATCAATTACTCAACATCCCAACTGAGACCACAGACCAAAGTAACCCCAACATAGAAATTTCCACAGAGTTAGAACCTGATATACTCAGATCAGAAATCAGAGAAGCTTTAAGACTGGCACCAAGGGGTAAACCTGCAGGGGAAGATGAACTAACCAACGAACTACTTAAAGAAGCAAAGGAAGTAGGCATAGCATGGCTATTCAGACTTCAGCTCAGTTTGGACCAAACAGAAAACCCCACAAGGCTGGAAGAATACCATAATCACCCCACTGTGGAAAAATAAAGGCAGCAAAAGAGACTGCACACAATACAGAGGAATTTCCTTATTAAGCCATACAGGAAAAATATTTTGTAAAATTTTAGAGAATAGATTAAGACCAATGATAGAGCCCCAGCTCAACAAGGCTTTAGGAAAACCAGAGGATGCACAGACGCAATATTTGCCTTTATTTACTTGACTTTAACTCAAGTGATTGAACTATACATCCAAGACAAAAAAACATGACTATAATTCAAGTGATTGAACTATACATCCAAGACAAAAAAACATGACTATAATTCAAGTGACTGAACTATACATTCAAGACAAAAAAAACATAACTATAATTCAAGTGACTGAACTATACATCCAAGACAAAAAAACATGACTATAATTCAAGTGATTGAACTATACATCCAAGACAAAAAAAACAAAATGCAACCATAAAGTTCAAGAACAAAGAAAAAGATATCTTGATTATACCTTTCAAGGAAATAAATTATGACTGTAAGATTCACAGAAATAAATAAATAACATAACTGTAAGATTCAAGGAAAGAAATAAATAACTGTAAGATTCACGGAAATAAATAAATAAACAACATAACTGTAAGATTCAAGGAAAGAAATAAATAACTGTACGATTCACAGAAATAAATAAATAGCATAATTGTAAGATTCACAGAAAGAAATAAATAATATAACTGTACAATTCAAGGAAAGAAATAAATAACTGTAAGATTCACAGAAAGAAATAAATAACATAACTGTAAGATTCACAGAAATAAATAAATAACATAACTGTACAATTCAAGGAAAGAAATAAATAACTGTAAGATTCACAGAAAGAAATAAATAACATAACTAAGATTCAAGGAAAGAAATAAATAACATAACTGTAAGATTCAAGGAAAGAAATTATAAACAAACAAAAAAATAAAAAATATCAACATCGCCTACAAGGACATTCAGTATTAAGTTCTTGGTATCATCGTAAATGAGATATTTCCATAACTGCTCCACCACCTGTGCCAGTGAATATCGCACAGGAAGTTCATCGATGGTCTTTTGCATCAGGCCTTGATGATGAGACACCTAGTGAGGACACCATTCTAGGAACTACAACAGTCCACACGGGAAACTAGTCAGCACTGCTCTTGGCACGAACTCTGTAGCTAAGGCACCAAGCCACACCAGGACACAAAGACCATCAGAGTTCACCACTGGCTGGATAGACACAACTAAGAACCATCAATGGTGTCTATGCAAAGTTCACAGCTCACAGTGATGCTATAGTACTAGGAGATACGAACCTGTAATATCACCATTGGAGAATTCTGGTGGCTTCCATGTCAGTATGGCTGCTGTGGGGTCTCCTTCATCCATGGATACCATCACATCGGTAGGACCTGTACTTGGTGCTAAAGTATTGAAAAATATTACAGCAGATCAGCACATTATCTGCACAAAACAATAGCTGCTGAGAGAACTTCAACCACTAGTTCAAATATTTTGCAATCTCTCCTAATTTTGTTCTTAACAACTAACTATCAACAACTAATACATCTAGCTGTCAGTTATATGACAACAGTGTGATGAGTCTAACATGGATTCACTGCCCAGGTCATGTCGGAGTACATGGAAATGAAACGGCGGACAGACTTGCTGAACAGGCTAAAAAAAAAAAAAAGGCAGCATGAGAACCAACAAGACCTGCAAAATCTATTGGATAAAGTCGCCAAAGAAAGTGAACAGAAAGACCTTACTTTAAACATAAAAAAGACAGAGACTATGGTTATATCTAAGAAACAGAATCCACCAACATGCAGTATAAAATTAAACGGAACTATTCTAAAACAGGTGCAGAAATTCAAATACCTTGGAGCAGTAATAACTTCAGATGGGAAATGCACAATTAGGAACAGAATAGGCCAAGCAAAGACTACATTTCAGAGAATGAGAAACATATTAGCCAACACATCCTTATCAATGAATGTTAGAAAATGAGTCCTAAAATGCTATGCTGAACCTATCTTGTTATATGGAAGTGAATCATGGACAATAGGCAGGTCTGCACAAAAATCATTGGAAGAAGTAGAAATGTGGTTTATTAGAAGAGTGTTGTGAATCCCCTGGACAGCAAAAATAACTAATGAAGAATGCATGAGAAGAGCAGGAGAGACAAAAAATCTTCTCAAAAAGATAAGAGAGAGACAATGTACTTTCATAGGACATGCAATGAGAAGAGGGGGCATTGAAAATATTATAACAATAGGAAAAATAGAAGGAAGAAGATCAAGAGGAAGACCAAGAGAAATGATACTGGACAGTCTGACGGGATGGTGTGAGAGGAGATCACCAACTGAGCTGATGGCCTGCATGAAAGATCGGGCATTCTGGAGAAGCATAATAGCCAACGCCAGCCGGCACGGCACCTGATGATGATGATGATGAGAATGGACAAGAATGACACTGCTAAAGTCGTATTGGACAGACTGTGGGAAAACGAAGAGCGGGAAGAATGGAAGGACAACAGAAGGTAGTTCTAAGGAGACTGCTGGAGCTGGGACAAATAAGGCTGCTGGCAGGATATCCAAACTGTGTGGGAAAAAAACGCATCGTAAACAACTAACGCTTGACGGGAACTATTAGCAAATGAACTCCTTGGTGGATGTTGGGGAATGCAGAGAAGCATATATGGGGCTGTCCTGAATGCAGTGACAATGGAGTCTGAATTCTGAATCTTGAACAAGTCACCAAACTATATTTCTTGGACAGCTAAGCTAGTTTTTATTTTTATTTTTTCTGTTGACTGCAAAATGTTTTTTTTTAAAATGATGAAAGTATTGGTCGCTTCTGTCACACTATTTTTTCTTTTCCCATTTAATTATGATAAAACTACATAAAACACCTCCAACAATGTTTCTTGCAGTACAATATGTTGGATTGGTGAGTGTAGAAGGAATTGGGGCAAACTTCTAGTCTCAAATAAATATATTTTAACAACTAAGGAGTTTTTGGTTGATATTTCTGAAAGTTTTTTTTTATTGTCTTATTTTCTGTTTTGTTTCAGAAGATGATTTGCCAGATCTTAGAACTTGTAATATCCTAGAATCTGGAACATACAGTAGGATCCCCATTTTCACAAACCAAACCATCTCTTCCCCAGTGAACACCAGCTACTGTATCTACAATACAGTTTCTTAATCTAATTCATTACTTCTCTCATACACACATACACACACACAAAAAGCAAACAAGCTGGTTTGTATGCATAAACACACACACACAAACACAAACCTGCTTCAAAAGTTGTGTTTATCACTGGAGCACTCCAATCTGAGTGTCGATCTCCACTGTCAGTTCTGACAGAAAACTCATACCCTGTTGCTGGCTTGAGGTCAACCATGAAGATTGACGACAACGTCGGGAAGGTAAACTTGTACCCTAATGACTTTTCACTCAACTCCCGATACCGCAGTGTGTATGTGTTAGACGCAGTAAATTTATTTTCTTTTCTCTGGATAAAACAAAATGAAAATAAAAATCTCAGCTTGGACTAAAGTTAGAGAGCCTGATACATACCACAAAGCTTAAGGGGAGAAAGAAATATCAAAACAGGTTGACAAAGTGACGTGGTAAAAGAATGGCAAGCAAACATGATTGGAAACACAGATGACGTGGTAAAAGAATGGCAAGCAAACAAGATTGGAAACACAGAGGGCGTGGTAAAAGAATGGCAAGCAAACAAGATTTAGAAACACAGAGGACGTGGTAAAAGAATGGCAAGCAAACAAGATTGGAAACACAGAGGACGTGGTAAAAGAATGGCAAGCAAACAAGATTGGAAACACAGATGACGTGGTAAAAGAATGGCAAGCAAACGTGATTGGAAACACAGATGACGTGGTAAAAGAATGGCAAGCAAACAAGATTGAAACACAGATGACGTGGTAAAAGAATGGCAAGCAAACAAGATTGGAAACACAGATGACGTGGTAAAAGAATGGCAAGCAAACATGATTGGAAACACAGATGACGTGGTAAAAGAATGGCAAGCAAACAAGATTGGAAACACAGATGACGTGGTAAAAGAATGGCAAGCAAACAAGATTGGAAACAGAGGATCTGATAAAGCAGTCAGGCATGACCACCAAACGCTTACAAGGATGGCAATTATGAGCAAAAAAATGTACTACTATCTGCGCAAGCTAGGACCTCAATTTCCTATACACACCTTTCCTTTATCTCTGTGAACTCTATAGTACTTCAGTTTATCTACATACCTTTCCTTCATCTCTGAGCACTCTAGTACTTCAGTTTACCTACATATCTTTCCTTCATCTCTGTGCACTCTATAGTACTTCAGTTTACCTACATATCTTTCCTTCATTTCTGTGCACTCTATAGTACTTCAGTTTACCTACATATCTTTCCTCCATCTCTGTGCACTCTATAGTACTTCAGTTTACCTACATATCTTTCCTCCATCTCTGTGCACTCTATAGTACTTCGGTTTACCTACATATCTTTCCTTCATCTCTGTGCACTCTACAGTACTTCAGTTTACCTACATATCTTTCCTTTATCTCTGTGCACTCTATAGTACTTCAGTTTACCTACATATCTTTCCTTCATCTCTGTGCACTCTATAGTACTTCAGTTTACCTACATACCTTTCCTTCATCTCTGAGCGCTTCAGGGTCTGACCAGCTCACTAAAGCTGAGTGTGAAGACATAACAATGACCTGTAGGCTTTCTGGCTGCTGAAGGCTCCATGTCAGGTTGTCCTCTGTTTTAAAAAAAAAAAAAATTATGTATAAAAACATAAACTGTTTTTTTGCTCTGATACATGAGGCAATGTGGTAATCAGATATGAATATCTAATATATCTAATACATCTAATATATCTAATACATCTAATATATCTAATATAACTATGAAAGCATTTTCACATACACGTGTTGAAATAACATCGCTCAAAAATGACCATGAACGCTGGCCTTAAGTGAGTAGAGCGTAAGA
The DNA here is from genome assembly GCA_009760885.1 of Achatina immaculata. Taxonomy (NCBI): domain Eukaryota; kingdom Metazoa; phylum Mollusca; class Gastropoda; order Stylommatophora; family Achatinidae; genus Lissachatina; species Lissachatina immaculata. The sequence continues at coordinate 529,570 of CM019692.1, forward strand.
AGATGCAAATAGGCTCCTTCAAATAGTTAAGAATTCCAAAGGTAATTTAAATATCTCTCAGAAAGTTTTTAAAGAAACAGTTTTTAAAAAAATATGATGGCAATTTTTCAAGTTCAACAGGAAAAATCCCAGCATGGTCAGATAGGGTTTCAGTAAAGAATGGAAACTTGATGATGAATACGTAGCAGACAAAGGAATGAATTTGAATCTATATTATGTCACAGATGTAAGCAGTATACTCAGGAGACTGTAGACATGTGGTCTTTCATGTTTCTAAAATGCCTATCATGGCCTTAAGTAGATTCACATTTGCTTGCTATCCACTGATTCGTTTTCATGTTTTACAGATTTATTTTCTGCACCCCTTTTTTGTTGCTAGCATGGACTCTAGAGGAACTAAGTAGGTGAAAGACATCTAAAACTATATTAATAGATATGCATCTAAGTGTTTCAAGAAATCTGAGAACTGAGTACTTGCAACCTTTATGGACTCCAAATACAATCTCTGTGAACTCTAAATACAAGCAATCTCTACGAATTCCAAATTCAAGAAATCTCTGCAGTCTCTTTGAACTTCTGGTACAAGCAATCTCTATGAACTTCTGGTGCAAGCAAATCTCTATGAACTTCTGGTACATGCAGTCTCTATGAACTTCTGGTACAAGCAATCTCTATGACCTTCTAGTACAAGCAATCTCTATGAACTTCTAGTACTAGCAATCTCTATGAACTTCTAGTACTAGCAATCTCTATGAACTTCTAGTACAAGCAATCTCTATGAACTTCTAGTACTAGCAGTCTCTATGACCTTCTAGTATAAGCAATCTCTATGACCTTCTAGTACAAGCAATCTCTATGACCTTCTAGTACAAGCAATCTCTATGAACTTCTAGTACAAGTAATCTCTATGAACTTCTAGTACTAGCAATCTCTATGAACTTCTAGTACAAGCAATCTCTATGACCTTCTAGTACAAGCAATCTCTATGAACTTCTAGTACTAGCAATCTCTATGAACTTCTAGTACAAGTAATCTCTATGAACTTCTAGTAATCTCTATGAACTTCTAGTACAAGCAATCTCTATGACCTTCTAGTACAAGCAATCTCTATGACCTTCTAGTACAAACAATCTCTATGACCTTCTAGTACAAGCAATCTCTATGACCTTCTAGTACAAGCAATCTCTATGAACTTCTAGTACAAGTAATCTCTATGAACTTCTAGTACTAGCAATCTCTATGAACTTCTAGTACAAGCAATCTCTATGACCTTCTAGTACAAGCAATCTCTATGAACTTCTAGTACTAGCAATCTCTATGAACTTCTAGTACAAGTAATCTCTATGAACTTCTAGTAATCTCTATGAACTTCTAGTACAAGCAATCTCTATGACCTTCTAGTACAAGCAATCTCTATGACCTTCTAGTACAAACAATCTCTATGACCTTCTAGTACAAGCAATCTCTATGACCTTCTGGTACAAACAATCTCTATGAACTCCTGGTACAAGCAATCTTTAACAATTCCAAATACAGACAATAATTTGATTAATACACAAATACTGAAACTACCAATGATTATTTTTCACACAAAAGGCATTTCCCAGTCATGGATTAACCAAATGAAATTTGTTTTGCCGCATCACCTGTTGGTGTTGTGTATGACAGGATCTTCGACTGTGGCCCGGGACCAAGATCAGCCACTGCCTGGACAATGAAGAAATGTGTCGTCCCCTGCCTCAGGCTCTCAAATACATGCTGGCGTATGCTGGGACCAACAGCGGCCTTCTGGGTCCAATGTCTATTTGTCTGACCAAGATCACTTGTATACAGAATCACATACTCTTGAGTATAAAAAAAAATCAAATGGTGTGGTTACTTAGAGAAGAAAACAAAATATCACTAGAGACAAATGATCATTATGTGTCAGGCAATGTCAGTGTCTGTAACACTGGCATCTTTTCAGCTGCAGGCAATGTCAGTGTCTGTAACACTGGCTCCTTTTCAGCTTCAGGCAATGTCAGTGTCTGTAACACTGGCTCCTTTTCAGCTTCAGGCAATGTCAGTGTCTGTAACACTGGCATCTTTTCAGCTTCAGGCAATGTCAGTGTCTGTAACACTGGCATCTTTTCAGCTTCAGGCAATGTCAGTGTCTGTAACACTGGCTTTTTTTCAGCTTCAGGCAATGTCAGTGTCTGTAACACTGGCTTTTTTTCAGCTTCAGGCAATGTCAGTGTCTGTAACACTGGCATCTTTTCAGCTTCAGGCAATGTCAGTGTCTGTAACACTGGCTTTTTTTCAGCTTCAGGCAATGTCAGTGTCTGTAACATTGGCTTTTTTTCAGCTTCAGGCAATGTCAGTGTCTGTAACACTGGCTTCTTTTCAGCTTCAGGCAATGTCAGTGTCTGTAACACTGGCTTCTTTTCAGCTTTTTTTACCGACACTTTGCATAAACGTTTTGTCTGTTATTGTGCTGAACTAGGAGAAAAATAAATATTTTCACAAAATTCTGCAGCTCAAACGACAAAGAGATTTCACCATTAATCATACACTAGAAAAAATAGACTAATAGCACTGTGTCTGTCAAATGTCTTCAGTTTTTTTAACATTATGACAATAACACAAGTTCATCTAAATGAACTAAAAAATAAAATAGATAAATGGATGTTGTATATAAATAAGATTCTTATGCAGGTATTCACTTTAAAAAAAAAAAATAAACAAGTAGGACTGGATTAACTGAACAACAGCTCAGGCATTTAGCAGAACATAACTGGATTAAATGATAAACAACCCAGAGACGTAGCAGAACATGACTGGATTAAATGATAAACAACCCAGAGACCTAGCAGAACATGACTGGATTAAATGATAAACAACACAGAGACTTAGCAGAACATGACTGGATTAAATGATAAACAGCCCAGAGACGTAGCAGAACATGACTGGATTAAATGATAAACAGCCCAGAGACGTAGCAGAACATGACTGGATTAAATGATAAACAGCCCAGAGACGTAGCAGAACATGACTGGATAAATGATAAACAGCCCAGAGACGTAGCAGAACATGACTGGATTAAATGATAAACAGCCCAGAGACGTAGCAGAACATGACTGGATTAAATGATAAACAGCCCAGAGACGTAGCAGAACATGACTGGATTAAATGATAAACAGCCCAGAGACGTAGCAGAACATGACTGGATTAAATTATAAACAGCCCAGAGACGTAGCAGAACATGACTGGATTAAATGATAAACAGCCCAGAGACGTAGCAGAACATGACTGGATTAAATGATAAACAACCCAGGCAACTGAAATATATTTTCTTTTTTTATAAATAAAACAGGTCCATATTAAATGATCAACAACCCAGGTACTCATAAAGCATTCATTTAAAAAAAAAAAAAAACAAACATAACTGAGTTAAATGACAAGCAACCCAGGCACTACCTTGTATTCTCAACTCAGGATCTGGCTGCCATGACACAACGGCTGTCTGAGAAGACTGCTTCTGACCTCTGACCTCAGCTCTGAGTGGACGCTGAGAAAGATCTGTGCAAAATGGACAACACAGCATTTTTGAGTTTTGTGTAAGATATGGGGCATTTCTAATGAAAAAGTTTAACAGAAACATGGAAAGATAATCATGCATGTTCACTCTGGAGTTATTTGAATCTAGAGGAAACATTAGCAAAACTTTATTCATGGGTTTGAAATTTTATTTTCAATATTCACAGATTGTTAACTAAGACACAGTCCTATATTCAAAGGAATTTGCTGATTTTTACACAAACATTCTGCTCTATTTTTTTAATGAAGGTAGATAGAGGTGTATGGTGCAGTTTTACAAGGCAGCAGAAGGAGTGAATAAGTGAGAAAAAACGAATAGAAAGTATGAGAGTAAGATGAAAATGTATAAATGAAAAAATACATATTTGCAACATATACCTGTGAGACTTGGACACTTAACAAAACAGCTGAGAAACACATAAATGCCTTTGAATGAAAATGGTACAGAAGAGTTCTTCAAATATCACGGACACAAAAAAGAACAAATATATCCATACTACAAGAACTTAATATTGAAGAAGGCTGGCTAGTAAAGAGGATTAAAAAGAGAAAACTTAAATATTTCTGATACATTAAACGCCATGATAATCTACAGAAGACTGTCTTGGAAAGTACATAATGGGAAAAAGAAAGAGAGGAAGACCAAAGCGAAGATGGCTACAAGTCATCGTTGATAATCTGCAAATGGATGCATCAGCAGCAGGGCATCTTGCTTACAACCAAGAGGCTTACAGGAGAGCTGTTAGGGAGGCAAAGTTCTGCAAGGGACATGCAAATGACTGACTGACTGACTTCTCTCCCTATTTCTTTGTCCTGTATGTTTTTGTATGATTAACATGTAAATTGAAACATTACAACTGCCTGCTCATTAACTAATAAAGCTGTTCCTACTTTTGTCTTAAATAGTTTTAACTGCTTTTTAAATAGCTTTACTGCAGCGACTGTGTATATTTATATATTAAGTCTTATATATACTCATAACCAAAAAATATTCCTATTTTACACATGGTTTATGTGCAGCACAACTATTTTCTCTCCAACTCACTGCCTCTAAAGGAGAAGAATGTCCACTACTAACAGTACTACACCAATTCTCTCCCATCAATATTTTAAATTATAAATTTCTCTATTAATTACTTCACAAAAACATTAGAAATAAATTATCTGGCTCGAAGGCAGAAGATAAAAAAAAAAAACAAAGGGGAAAAAAAACTAGAATATTAACACAGCCTGTTTTCATGGCTTCCTTTACCAGTGAAATATCAGTGAACAATGAATTATGTTTATTATCAACAGGCGAAGAAATGGACTTCTAAATCCGTCCGACATTTCTCTAACAATATTGCAAACATTTAACATCAGCTTGATATACATATAATTTACACTTAACAAACAATAACACAACAGGAAATATAAAATTAAAAAAACTAACCTTTTATCTACTCACTCAACAGCAGAATTTAACTAAATTCATACAATATAACTATTTTCATTCATAAAATATAACTATTTTCACTCTTACACATTAATTATGGTAAATTACTGGGAAAAAAAAATGAGATGATGAAGAACAATGCTTAGAAACTTCCACAAATGATGAATATCTACCTGCATCAAAACCAACAAAAGAGCCATTACTATTTTTATTATTTCTCCAATCAATGACTACACTGTTCTAAAAGATTACACACCGGCTGCAAAAGTTCTGTTCTTAACAGGTAAGCTCCAAGGTGATTCCTGGTCGCCTCGACGTACTTTCACCATAAACTCGTACCACGTGAATGGCATGAGGTCATCTACGTAGAGTGATGTGAATGGAGATGATACAACGATATAATTTGCAGCTCCCATATCCAGGCTGTGGTAGTGTACTGTGTAGGTAGACTCTGGTGAACCCACATCCTGAAACAAAAAGTGTGCAAACTGTTTTATCTAAGGACAGGATCCTACTGTGATCCACATCTGTCATGGTGATCAAGATAAAATCCTATTATAATCTCAACATCTTTTATGGTGGTAGGATAAAGATCTTATCACAGTCTCTACACCTGTCATGGTGATCAGGATAGGATCCTATTATAGTCTCAACATCTGTTATGGTGGTCAGAGTAAGATCCTATCATAGTCTCAACATTCTGTCATGATGGTCAGGACAGAATCCTATCATAGTTTCAACATTCTGTCATGATGGTCAGGACAGAATCCTATCACACTCTCAACATCTATCATGGTGGTCAGGATAAGATCCTATCATAGTCTCAACATTCTGTCATGATGGCCAGGACAGACTCCTATCATAGTCTCAACATCTGTCACGGTAGTCAGGATAAGATCCTATTATAGTCTACAACATCTATCAGATGTCTAGAACATCTACCAAGACCATCAGCATAGGATATAATCACTCAGTGACAGATTATCACTTCTGTTAGGATGGATACTATTACTCAAACATACACTATCATTTTGATCAGTATGAAATATAATTAACCCAATGTAATCCAATGTTAAAATGTAATCCAATACCCCATTTCCAGTCTACCATGTCCAAAAGGATGAAATCCAATACCCTATTCCCAGTCTACCATGTCCATAAGGATAAAATCCAATACCCCATTCCCAGTCTACCATGTCCATAAGGATGAAATCCAATACCCCATTCCCAGTCTACCATGTCCATAAGGATAAAATCCAATACCCCATTCCCAGTCTACCATGTCCATAAGGATGAAATCCAATACCCCATTCCCAGTCTACCATGTCCATAAGGATGAAATCCAATACCCCATTTCCAGTCTACCATGTCCATAAGGATGAAATCCAATATCCCATTTCCAGTCTACCATGTCCATAAGGAAGAAATCCAATAACCCATTCCCAGTCTACCATGTCCATAAGGATGAAATCCAATACCCCATTCCCAGTCTACCATGTCCATAAGGAAGAAATCCAATACCCCATTCCCAGTCTACCATGCCCATAAGGAAGAAATCCAATACCCCATTCCTAGTCTACCATGTCCATAAGGATGAAATCCAATATCCCATTTCCAGTCTACCATGTCCATAAGGAAGAAATCCAATAACCCATTCCCAGTTTACTACACCTGTCAGGGTGGAATCTAATCACCCAAACACGATATTACATCCGTTAATTATTTTAACTTGCAGGACAAAACTTCTTACAATAACACACATATCCTAATCCTAATATACCTGCTTCTCATTTATATTACACTGACAAGAGACACTGCCTTTATCTACACAAGCTTGTGAAAAAAAATAAGCAAAATTTTGTGACAAATATTCTCAAAGACAATTAACATCAGTGACAAGGCACGGGAGATTGCATTAAAGCATCATTTGCAGAAATTAGTATGCCAGTTCAGCCCTGACAAGTTCAGCAGGATGGAGAAATTTATATTTAGAACATGGCCATTCTCTGAAGGTTCAAATATTCAATTTCTTGAAGCACAATGTTAAAATATTTCTCAGATTAAAATACCCCTATCAAAGTATGACTGGGACATGTGCTCTGGATGACTGACAACTCACTACCAAAACTAGCACTAAGATGGACACCACAGGGGAACAGAAGTAAGGGTAGACCAAAGAAGACATGGAGAAGAACAACAGAGAGGATGTTGAGCAATAGAGGGCTCAATTTGACAAGAGAGGAAAAAAAGGCAAAGGACAGGCATTTGTGGAAAACCCTTGTAGAAGCCCCGTGTGCCTCCCCATTAAGGTTCAGAGAGAGAGAGAGATCAAAGTGTTGTAAATGAACAAGTCACAAAGTGGCGCTCTGGAATGCTCTACCATCTTCATACTCACATCAACAGATGTCTCCAATATCCCTGGGTCCTGCCAGGTGAAAATCGCTGAAGTTGAAGACAGAACTTTCAGGTGAAGATTTCTGGGTGCATCAGTCACAAGTGTGGCCAGCTCATCTTCTGGGACCGACTCTGAAACACCAACCAATTCAGGGGACATTAAGTGGTAAACCAATTCTGAAAGAGATCACAAGCAAAACATTCTCCTTAAAAATAAATGACACAAGCATTTTCAGCAGAATAAGACAAATCCTAACAGGCAATCAGATCAGATAGTGCCATGGCAATAAACATAAACATAGTCATCTCTTTCTATATTGCTTGATCCTCCGTGTCTCAAATCAAGTCAAATACTGTTTTACTGCCAAACCATGCAGTCAGACCATCCAGGTATTTCTGTCTTCTCTGCCCTCTCTGTCTTTTAACAAGCAAATCAACAAATTATTAACTTTTTATCCAATCACTGGATGTTTAAATAGCTTTTTTATGAAAATTTGTCCAAAATATCTGCAATCATATGGCTCTTGATTCATCAAAGAGTGAGAGCTATTTATAGAGCAAAATTTTTACACACCGATGTTGTCTGATACTGACAAAGACATGACCAAAGCCAGGAAACCACCATCAACTTATGTGACAAACCACAGCATGAAGTCTTCAAACTGCAACCAATAAGGTTCAATGGATCTGTGTTAAGGAACTCATTAAACAGAATCATTGTTTTCCACGGAAACAATGCAGCACTGTGTGTGAGTAGGTGCAGGCAACAGTTTGAGATTCTGAGCTTTAAAAAAAAAAAACCTGCACTTACTATGAGTGCTCAACACTGAGATGAAACGAAGGGAGATAACACTACTAACAATTACCACTGTCGCACTCCTGGGCCTCTAAGTAACAAAATACTGTGTGCCTTAGCCTCCCACAGTGAAGGCTGGTGGTTCATATCTGGTCAGAAGCACCCAAGTCATCCATCTGTATAAATGGGGTACCTGACTCTTCTAGAGCTGTGGAAGATGACCAGACCTGATGCTGACTACATCAGCCTGTCACAGATTCAAACGAGATGATGAACAGATAATACTGGCATGTGACCTACCATATGAAGTGTCAAAATTTACCACACTGGACTCCAGCCCTAAGTCAAAGCGTGACTGTTCAGACTGAACTCTGAAGCTGTATCTGGTCCCCGGCCGCAGATTTCTCACAACGGTTGCTCTGATGTTCTTGTTGACCCGAGATTCAACCTTCCACATGGCATCCTCATTATCCATACCCATTGTGTACATGACAACAAAGCCTGGACAACAAAACAATCACATTTAATTGCATATTATGATGTACATAATTACACTTTAGGTACACTTTATGATGTACACAATTATGCTTTTGCTACACATTATAATATGCATATTAAACATTAACTGAACATTATGATGTGCATGATTACACTTTAGCTGAACACTGTGATGTACATACGTACTTACACTTTTGTTGAACATTATGATGTACGTAATCACAGTTTAGTTGTAACACTTATGATGTACATAATCACAGTTTAGTTGTAACACTTATGATGTACATAATCACAGTTTAGTTGTAACACTTATGATGTACATAATCACAGTTTAGTTGTAACACTTATGATGTTCATAATCACAGTTTAGTTGTAACACTTATGATGTACATAATCACAGTTTAGTTGTAACACTTATGATGTACATAATCACAGTTTAGTTGTAACACTTATAATGTGCATAATCACAGTTTATTTGTAACACTTATGATGTACATAATCACAGTTTAGTTGTAACACTTATGATGTACATAATCACACTTGTTTCACACATTATAACGTACATCATAATCAGTTTCAGTTCAAATCTTCCCCTTAAAGTCAACCCCAGTTACCATTTCATATTTTATTATTGGTCTTTATATGTATATCATACTTATATTAAACTAATGTTGAATGTCTGTGATACAGAGAAAGTTGAGAAATGAAGGGACAAATGTCAGATGGGCCCTATGTGCTAAATTCTTTGCCTTTTGAAAATAAAGTTCTTCTGTTAATTCATGGTTTCCCACAGTGTTCTATTCTTCTGTTCATTCATGGTTTCCCACAATGTTCTATTCTAACCTTTCTTGAATATGCTGCTAATAGTGGATACTCTTGCCTGAACCTGTTCTGTTTCATTCCCCAAGATTGTTGCTGTCTGTTCTGTGGTTTTTAATCTTGCTAAAGCTACCACAGCCTCTGATGGTAAGGCCAGCTACTCCATTCTGGAACCTATTCATGTATTACTGCTCCTAAGTCTTGAACTGATTTATGATCTTAAATAATTGCTCATTTACCTGGATATATAACAATAACATTAAGCTCCATGACACCTTCATGCCTTAGGGGTGTGTAGTATTACTGCTTTCACACTTGTCAACCCAGGCGTTGTGAGCTAGGGCGGTCGGCACCTGTCCTTTCTGTCTGTACTTTGCCAAAGAAACCCTGTTACCCATTTCCTGAGCGACTGCCTTGTGCTGGCAGTCCAATAAATACTCTACACCAACGAAAAATTAAACTGCAGATCTTCTGGACAGCAGGTGGCTGCGCTACACCACTGTGACAACTTCTGCACCTGTTAAGATCTCTGAATATTTCAGCTTTGTATCTGCCATGTTTTCTTTCATTATTGCTCTCCTCAGTTCATTCCTTTCCAGAACTACGTGGTCAGAAAATGAAAAGTTATTTCAAGATGCATTGCTGTTACAGAACTAAATAAAGCCATTTGCATCTTTACATACCTAAAATGTCTTTCATGCTTCTTTTGGGCACTTCCCAAGTGAGATTGACAGCAGATGAATCACCAGTTACTGGCTGCGCTTTCAGAGTCAAGGATGCTCTTGCAGAACCTGCATATGGAAAATGTAATGCTAAATATGAATGTATTAAATCTTTCCTATCCAGAATAATATTAGCTTATTTACAACTTTGTTAATCTATTATGCTTTAACTGGATGTAAAATTTCTCACTTTACCACTATCAAAGTTAAATCTATGAAGAGAATTTATTCATGAACATATAACTAGCTTGAATAAATTCTACTTCTTGTATATAATCTGTACCTGATGCTGGACACCTGTCTGCTAAATCTTTGACAAAGGATGGAAAAGGGTTAATGCTGATAAAATAATAATGCTTTCAGGTGTTAACTGGTTAAGTTTGAATAAAGACAGCTGAACACAATGAAGAGGTGTTAACTGGTTAAGTGAGAATAAAGACAGCTGAACACAATGAAGAGGTGTTAACTGGTTAAGTTTGAATAAAGACAGCTGAACACAATGAAGAGGTGTTAACTGGTTAAAAATGGGAATAAAGACAGCTGAACGCAATGAAGTGGTGTTAACTGGTTAAAAATGGGAATAAAGACAGCTGAACGCAATGAAGTGGTGTTAACTGGTTAAAAATGGGAATAAAGACAGCTGCACACAATGAAGAGGTGTTAACTGGTTAAGTGGGAATAAAGACAGCTGCACACAATGAAGTGATGTTAACTGGTTAAAAATGGGAATAAAGACAGCTGCACACAATGAAGAGGTGTTAACTGGTTAAAAATGGGAATAAAGACAGCTGAACACAATGAAGCGGTGTTAACTGGTTAAGTGGGAATAAAGACAGCTGCACACAATGAAGAGGTGTTAACTGGTTAAAAATGGGAATAAAGACAGCTGCACACAATGAAGAGGTGTTAACTGGTTAAGTGGGAATAAAGACAGCTGCACACAATGAAGTTAACCAGGGACAGTCAAGGTAATCTGGGACAGCAATATTAACATGGATGGTAAAGTAAATAAAGGTCAGCAACGCAAACACAGTGGTCAAATTAATCATGAACAGCAATGTTAACAGTGATGGCAAACTTACTCAAGGATGGCAATGTTATCAGGGACAGTAAAGTTAATCAGGGACAGCAACATTAACAAGGAAGAATTAATCAGGAACAGAGCAAACCAGGACTGGTCAACACCCTATTCTAACAAGGAAGAATTAATCAGGAACAGAGTAAACCAGGACTGGTCAAGACCCTATTCAACCTCTTTGTGATAAACCTAGAATACAAGATGTTTCAGTTTTTCACCCATGCTTCTGGGGATGTTGGCTTTGGATCTACCCTGGGACTCAGCTAACCCACTGCAACCCACTCTTCACCTGACTCCATAGCCATTTCTTCAGATTTATCATGCCTTCAGCTCGAAAGAAATCTAGTTCACAGTTACGGGGGGATCTTACATTCACCCACTACTACTACTACGTCCAGCAAGAAACAGACCAACAGTATACCATAAAATATTCAATATACATCACTTCAGTATGGCAGCTTCAACACATACCATTTTGAAACTCAAAATTCCCCTAGGAAAAACTGTGTTATGAACACACTTATCTTAACATAGTCTTTGTGAGACGGGGAACACAGATCTGTTTGCTTAAAAACTCTGACCTACTTCTGTAGCCAAGAAACCTGCAGCAATCAACGCTAATTGTAATTGTTATTTTGGTAAAATGTAATGTCAGGTTGGTGGATGGATGGGGATGTGGAGATTGCCGGCAGGGATGAGGAAAATCTGGTGTGAAACCAATGAATCCAGGACGTGACAAGCCTGTGGATCTTTACAACAATGGCTATCAGAATGATGCAAACAAAACAGAGCCAGCAGACTATAAGTGGCAGGGAATGGATATTGTTGAGGTATTCATCAGATTCCTCATTCCAAAGTCGGAGTGTCTCTGTGGAACTGTCTCAAAGCCGTCTGGCCAGCCAGCTTTGCATGCTGGATCTGACATGGAGAAGGGGCTTAAGTACGGCCACCAGAGGCTGGAAAACAAAGTTTTGGCCAGGCCAGCCTACACCACTGTCTTCATGGCAGTCCGAGCAAGACCACAGTCTACCCTAACAAGGAAAGGTGCTGAAGTCGGAGGTACCCAGCCAAAAGACGCATTGCAAAAATCAGGGTACTACACATCATCGCCAATGTGCGTACACAGAAGAAGAAGAAACTCAAAATTTACTGGATCAATACATCCAAGAACTAACAACATCTGAATATATCAATTTATTTTCCACACCTAAAAGTATCAACACAGATCACTTTAGAACCAAAATTAACAAGACATGACATTTTTAGAACTTAAAACCAACAAGATCATTACATGACATTTTTAGAACTTAAAACCAACAAGATCATTACATGACATTTTAGAACTTAAAATTAACAAGACCATTACATGAAATTTTAAAACTAGATCATGACATATCATTTTAGTACCAAAAAACTAATGGCACAAAAAAATATGTTACTTTAACAGCACCAACACATCGCCCAAGTTTTAACTAACAGCATCAACATGTGCTGAGTTGTTGTTACGTGAGTATTTCAGTACTGTTAACTAAGAACAAAGGTCATTTGCTTTCTCTCAAGATATGGAAGAGTGTGAAGAATGAACACACTTATCTTAACATAGTCTTTGTGAGACGGGGAACACAGATCTGTTTGCTTAAAAACTCTGACCTACTTCTGCAGCCAAGAAACCTGCAGCAATCAACGCTAATTGTAATTGTTATTTGGTAAAATGTAATGTCAGGTTGGTGGATGGATGGGGATGTGGAGATTACCAGCAGGGATGAGGAAAATCTGGTGTGAAACCAATGAATCCAGGACGTGACAAGCCTATGGATCTTTACAACAATGGCTATCAGAATGATGCAAACAAAACAGAGCCAGCAGACTATAAGTGGCAGGGAATGGATATTGCTGAGGTATTCATCAGATTCCTCATTCCAAAGTCGGAGTGTCTCTGTGGAACTGTCTCAAAGCCATCTGGCCAGCCAGCTTTGCATGCTGGATCTGACATACAGAAGGGGCTTAAGTACGGCCACCAGAGGCTGGAAAACGCAGTTTTGGCCAGGCCAGCCTACACCACTGTCTTCATGGCAGTCCGAGCAAGACCACAGTCTGCCCTAGCAAGGAAAGGTGCTGAAGTCAGCCTACACCGCTGTCTTCATGGCAGTCCGAGCAAGACCACAGTCTACCCTAACAAGGAAAGGTGCTGAAGTTGGAGGTACCCAGCCAAAAGGACCATTGCAAAAATCAGGGTACTACACATCATCGCCAGTGTGCGTACGCAGAAGAAGAAGAAACTCAAAATTTACTGGATCAATACATCCAAGAACTAACAACATCTGAATATATCAATTTATTTTCCACACCTAAAAGTATCAACACAGATCACTTTAGAAACAAAATTAACAAGACATGACATTTTTTAGAACTTAAAACCAACAAGATCATTACATGACATTTTAGAACTTAAAATTAACAAGACCATTACATGAAATTTTAAAACTAGATCATGACATATCATTTTAGTACCAAAAAACTAATGGCACAAAAAAATATGTTACTTTAACAGCACCAACACATCGCCCAAGTTTTAACTAACAGCATCAACATGTGCTGAGTTGTTGTTAGGTGAGTATTTCAGTACTGTTAACTAAGAACAAAGGTCATTTGCTTTCTCTCAAGATATGGAAGAGTGTGAAGAATGAACAAACTTCATATCCTATGCATAATGAATTAAAGTCAGAGGTCCATCTGATATTCTGTTCATTATCTCTCACACTTTCATGATGTCACACATATTATCATCAATTTATAAAAATGAATAAGCATACACGTAAGCAGTTTTGAATAATAAAACTTTGTGTTCACCTTCTTACTGGACATTCAACAATATTTAGTTGATTTCCAGACACTGAACACCCAACAATATTTAAATGACATCTAGACACTGAACACCCAATAATATTTAAATGACATCCAGACACTGAACACCCAATAATATTTAAATGACATCCAGACACTGAACACCCAATAATATTTAACTGACATCCAGCAATATTTAACCGACATCTAGACACTGAACACCCAACAATATTTAACTGGCATCCAGACACTGAACATCCAACAATATTTAACTGACATCCAGACACTGAACACCCAATAATATTTAACTAACATCCAGACACTGAACACCCAATAATATTTAAATGACATCCAGACACTGAACACCCAATAATATTTAAATGACATCCAGACACTGAACACCCAATAATATTTAACTGACATCCAGACACTGAACATCCAGCAATATTTAACTGACATCCAGACACTGAACATCCAACAATATTTAACTGGCATCCAGACACTGAACATCCAACAATATTTAACTGACCTCCAGACACTGAACACCCAACAGTATTTAACTGACATCCAGACACTGAACATCCAACAATATTTAACTGACATCCAGACACTGAACACCCAACAATATTTAACTGACATCCAGACACTAAACATCCAACAATATTTAACTGACCTTCAGACACTGAACATTCAACAATATTTAACTGACCTTCAGACACTAAACATTCAACAATATTTAACTGACCTTCAGAAACTAAACATTCAACAATATTTAACTGACATCCAGACACTGAACATCCAACAATATTTAACTGACGTCCAGACACTGAACATCCAACAATATTTAACTGACGTCCAGACACTGAACATCCAACAATATTTAACTGACGTCCAGACCCTGAACATCCAACAATATTTAACTGACGTCCAGACACTGAACATCCAACAATATTTAACTGACATCCAGACACTGAACATCCAACAATATTTAAATGACATCCAGACACTGAACATCCAACAATATTTAACTGACATCCAGACACTGAACATCCAACAATATTTAACTGACATCCAGACACTGAACATCCAACAATATTTAACTGACCTCCAGACACAAGGTACTGCTTGACAATCAGCGGAGGACCCAACCCTTGACTATTCTTAGCTCGAACTGAGAAATCATACACCTGACCTGGGATTAAATCGGTTAAGGTAACAGAGAGTTTGCTGCCTTTCACATCCCTGGTCTTCATAGAAGGCAGTCCTCCAGGTGAGACAGTACTGTAACCCACCTCATAGCCTGAAACCAGAAGTTAAGGAATCCGTCATTTTGTGACATTCTATCACTCTTTTGTTGAAGTCTCATTTTGTGACATTCTATCACTCTTTTGTTGAAGTCTCATTTTGTGACATTCTATCACTCTTTTGTTGAAGTCTCATTTTGTGACATTCTATCACTCTTTTGTTGAAGTCTCATTTTGTGACATTCTATCACTCTTTTGTTGAAGTCTACTGAACTTTAGCTTTCTTGATACAGAAATTTATCTTTCTCAGTTGCTCCTCAAATATAGTGGAATTCTTCTCTGTTACTATATATATATATATATATATATATATATATATATAATGTTTTATGAAATACATGAAACTCTAAAGAGGACATTGTTAGAGAGGCCAAATTAGTAGGCATAAAATCCCTTGATGAAGTTGACAAGCTCGCCAAAAACAGGAAAACTTGGCGAACTACCATGCAAGCCCTGTGTGACGTTTAACGGCATGGGAAGGATGCAAGATGTGTGTATATATCATTTTCCACATCTGTCACAGAACTTGCAGTAATCATTTTCATTTTGTTCTTTACTGTTGCTCTGTAGATATAGTACTTTAAACCTCATTCCTATCTCCAGTGACTGTGATAGAAAGAATCACTTCTCCAGTAACTCTGACAGAACGAGTAACATTTCCAGTGGCTCTGACCAAAAGAATCACATCTCCAGTGATTATGACAGAATGAATTATATCCTACTCTCCTCTGACTCTTGACACCAAAAAAGAGAGATAGAACTATCTTTACCTGATATATGCCTCAGTCAGAAGTAACTCTCACCCAATACAACACTGAAATTCCTCTCCAAATCTCTCCAACATCCATTTCTTAAAATCCTGACAGACATAATAACAGATAAATCATCAACATAAAAAAAAAAAAAATCACTGAATTCACTTGTAGTTTAACTTCCCACTAATGTAAGCCAAAACAAGCAGTTTCTATGAAAATCATTTGTGATCAAAATTACATGATTTCTATAATAGGTCAACTTTACTGACTCTGAGAAACTGAGTCACTATGACTCTGATCAATCAGAAACTCTCTCACTAAGGAAATATTTGTAATACTGAGCACAGACCTGTAAGAATACCATTAGCTTTCGAAGGAGGCTGCCAGCTGAGAACAATTCTCCCGGGGCTGGCTGGATCTTGAATAACTGTCAGATCCTCCGGGGGAGCGGACGGGGCTGAAAACAAAGTTGCTGATTAAAACTGACGGACCAGATATTAGCCACATGAAGCAGATGCTGAAAAAAATTTTTGTTTAAATACTACAATGAAGTGAAACAAGATAAATACACTGACAGCCTGGTGCAGGGTGTTTCGATTTAACTCAGAATCACAAACAATGCAGACAGCCTGCGGACTCTGAGTTGCCATCCCGCCTCTTCAGCTCCTGCTAGTGATTTCTTATAGTGTAGCCTCAGGTACAACAGGGCTGAGGTTTTGCTGACCCCAAGGATCCCATTATACAGAGTCACCAGCGTAACAATATGTGGTACTACCTGAAGATGTGGTGCTGTGGTTCCATGAGAGAATGATCAGTGGACAACAAACCATTCAAACCAACACTTCCTGGCCACACAAGCTAGACCCTGTCTGTTTCTAACATCCTTCATTCAACAGGCAACATCATACAGGGAATCTGAAGCACCACATCAAACTTTAGCACTTATACATAATGTTTAAGACAGTATTCCCAACTTAACAAAAGTGTAGGGGCTGACAGTGAAGTGCTAGTACCTTCACACTGTTAGCCCAAAATATTACAGGGAGGCTAGTACCTGTCCTTGGTGACCTAGATTTCCCAAGTAAACCCCAGATACTCATATCTTCAACCCTGGTTTGGCTGGTCAGAAATAATTCTGGCCCTGTGGGGAATCAAACCTGAGACCTCTCGATCATCAGGTGAATGCACTAATCACTGCAGCACTAAACAAGTGTAATATAACGAACAAGGCATATATCAGAGTGATAAAGCACAACAACAGAGTGCACAGGATGCAACAAATAAAGTGTATTGAAAATAACATTGATCATGGTAGGATTTTTTTTAAAACTTGTACACCTGCCTTTGAATGTAAATGCTACAGAAGAGTTCTTCACATATCATGGACACAAAAAAGAACAAATATATCCATACTACAAGAACTTAATATTGAAGAAGGCTGGCTAGTAAAGAGGATTAAAGAAAGAAAATTTAAATATTTTGGACACATTAAACATCATGATAACCTAGAGAAAACCATCTTGGAAGGGTACATAATGGGAAAAAGAAAGAGAGAAAGACCAAGACGAAGATGGCTGCAAGACATCGTTGATGATCTGCAAATGGATGCATCAGCAGCAGGCCATCTTGCTCACAACTGATAGGTCTACAGGAGTGCTGTTAGGGAGGCAAAGTTCCACAAGGGACATGCAAATGAATGAATGAATGAAAGAATGCTAGCAAAACAAATAACACAAAGCATGTAACACAAACAACAAGACATATGTAATACAAGCAGGACATACTGAACACAAACAACATGACACATGTAACATAAACCACACAGCAGTTCCCCTACCAGCTTCTTGAGTTACACACCAGACCATCAAGGACCAGGAACTGTTCCTCCCATCACTATCTGAAGCCATCACAGAAAACTCATACTTCGTAAATGGCAACAAATCATCCACAACCAGAAACATATCAGAGGTACTACGTGTCTTATATTGATGTTCGCTTGATGAACCAGACAGGTGGTTCATCTGTTGATACCTTACATAATACTTTCTCTTCCCAAGAGTCTGGTCTCTTTTCCTGAAAGTCAAATCAAATCAGCATCTATAGCAGGAGAAACAGCACAACAAGTAGCAACATTACAGCGTGAACAATTTCTCATAAGATTAAAAATAGGATAAATCAGCCTATCAGAAATAAGGAGGACTATAAAGATGGCCTGTATCAGATAACAGTCTAAAAAAATGTGTAACAATAATTTGTATCACATATGCGACAACAGTGTGAACAAATCTGTAAAACAGAAACCTTGTGTGTGAATAAATTTGTAACAAAGGACATGTACAATATTTTTTTAAAATATGTAAATGGCAGAGAAATCTTGCAACAAAAAGAAAAAAGAACTATATTTCAGAAAATTCATTACACTGACATCTTATTTACAATGTAATTTCAATGTGTTATTTATATCTTACTTGGATATCTTAACCCATTAAACATTCATTTTCCATTAGCCATCTATAGCTTTGGAATTCTTACAGCAGAGCCAAAATCACAGCAGGAAAAGCAAGTGCTGGACTGCAAAAAAAAAAAAAACCAAACAGAAAAGCACTGATATCAGAAAACACATGGAAACACATACATGAAACATGAGCAGCCAAATCAGCCATGTTGAATGTAAAGACAGATCTTGGAAAAGATTTGGCAAAAGCAACATACAAAGAACTAGACAATAAAGTAAAAAGTTCAGCTAGAAGAGATAAAAGAGAATACATGGGCAATATAGGGAAAGAAGCAGAGAGGGCAGCAAAAACAGGAAACAGAAAAAATCTATATAACATACAAAAGAGGCTAGTGGGTACTATTACATCCAAAGAAAGACCAATCTTTACCAAAACTAGCACACCCTATTAACATCAAGTAAAGACCAAAAGCAAAGATGGGCCAAGCACTTACAAGAAATACTTAAACAACCACACTCAAAATAATTGATAAACCTTGAAACTAACTTACCAATCCCACATCTAAATGTCACCTTAGATGAAATTACACTGAATGAAATTGAAACAGCAGTGAACCTAATGGATAACAACAAAGCTGCAGGTGAAGATGAAATAACAGTTGAAATGTTAAAAGCTATTAACAGTGACAACATGAACCAACTACAGAGAATATTTAATAAAGTTTGGAAAGAAAAAAAGGTCCCTTCTAAATGGAAAAAAGGAATCACTGTTAAAATACCAACAACAAAAAAAGGGCAACCATGGCAACTGCAGTAATTGGAGAGGAGTAACCTTACTATCAGTTGTGTCAAAGTTATTTTGTAAAGTCATTCTGAACAGAATTAAAGATATAGTGGATACTGCAATGAGAGAAGAACAATCAGGATTTCAAAAATGGAGAAACTATCTCGACCAAATCTTTACTCTAAGAATAATACTTGAAGAACATACTGAAAAGCAAAAACCATTAATCCTGAACTTCACAGACTTTAAAAAGGCATTTGATACCATACATAGGGATTCATTGTGGAGAATTTTAAGACTATATGGAATAAGTTCTAAAATTTTCAACATCATTAAAGACCTCTACAATGGATATGTTTGTGCAGTCAACACTGAAGAAGGAATGAGCAAATGGTTCCAGATAGAAACAGGCATGAAACAAGGATGTATACCATAGACTTATAATGAAAAATTGTTGCATTGGTACAACAGGTATTGACTGGGTACGTGGAACCCAATTAGAAGTTCTTGATTTTGCATAAGACAAAAATGACAATGTGAATTTGATGTATGAAAAAAAGATACCGTGTCTTCACTGGCTAGTAAAATAGGACTTGAAATTAACAAGGAAAAAACAAAAATAATGAAACTTCTCATTAATCAAGAAGAAAAAATATACATAAAAGGAACAGCTGTTGAATAAGTAAACCAATTTGCATACTTCAGCAGCTACACAGACCAGGGATGGGTAAGAAGTTAGAACTGCAAAAGCAGCATTGACCTTCAGGAATCTTGAGAAAATATGGCACTCAAAAGTTACAAGCACAAAAACCAAGTTAAGATTATTCAATTCAAATGCAGTATCCACCCTCATTTATGCATGTGAAAGCTGGAAAACAACAAAAGAAATAAACAACAAATTAGACCCTTTTGAAAACAAATGCTTAAGGAAAATACTTGGTATAAAGTGGAACGAACTCAAGAACAACACAGAGATAAGACAGATGAGCAAACAACAACCTGTCTCATGGGTGATCAGAAAAGGAGATGGGCATAAATTGGTCATGTGATAAGAAGAAACAATCAGAGAATCGCAAAACTGGAACATAACAGGCCAAAGAAAAAGATGTCGACCACGTGAAACTCTAAAGAGGACAATGTTAAGAAAGCCCAATTTTGTAGGCATAAAATCCCTTGATGATGTTGAAAAGCTCACCAAAAACATGAAAACTTGACAAGCTACCATGCAAGCCCTATGTGACGCTTAATGGCACGAGAGTGATATAAGATCTATAACTCACGTTGTTAGGTCAACCCATGAAACATTCATTTTCCACTAGCTAGCTTACTCTGGTATGTCCACCCATGAAACAATGATTTTCAACTAGTTATCTGCAACTTACTCTGATACGTCCACCCATGAAACAATGATTTTCAATAGTTATCTGTAACTTACTCTGATACGTCCACCCATGAAACAATGATTTTCAACTAGTTATCTGTAACTTACTCTGATACGTCCACCCATGATACATTGACGGCTTCTGCAGACAAGACAACAGGTCTCACACTTAGAGGTGGCAAGGTCACTTGCTCAGACACTGAGGATGATAAATTGTGACAATATTTCAGAACAAAGGAATATCCCACAACAAAGGAATAATCCAGAATATTCTGGAACCCAGCTGATCATTTCCAAGAACCTGTGCTACTTGTATGCCAGACAACACAATAAATGTAAGTGACCAAAGTTGAATTTTTTTTTGTACATTACAAATTCCAGATCTGTAACTGAACCTTACAGATCATTGAATGACTGATTTCTCTACATGACATGAATTTTCAAATGAAGTTCATGCAAAAAAAAATAAATAAATAAAATAAAAAAGAAAAAACAGCTTCTATTCCAATCTACAGAAACACAGAAGAATGAATGAATGAATAATCTTTATTTTTCAAGGGTAAAGAATTGGACACGCAGGCCCATCTTACATTCTGCCCTTGAGACATGGTGTGAGCACCACTACTGTCAGCACATCCACAAGTTATATGGTTTCTATCACACCTGCCACCATTCCTTGCTCTATCTTCTTTATAGCTATGACTGCAGTACTTCTGGCTAGAATCAAACTGATCACCATCATGACATACAAATGCACTAACCACTTTGCTACTCAAGTGCACTAAACTGCCAACCCAATACATACTGGTAATAATTTTTCTCTACCATGCATGTGTGTCTTTGTACATATACTAGATAGAGCACAATCTTACAGCTTACATAATCATTTCAACACAGACAATACATTATGAAGTTATATTTTCTAGCAGCTTACATACACATTTCAATATGGACAACACATTGTCAGCTGATGTTTTCTACTGGCTTACATAAAGATTTAAACATGGACTCTACTAGATGTTTCCTATGATTATAAACATCTCTACACTAATTGTAGGTTATAGTTTTTCCATCACCTTATATAAATATTTCAACATGGAAACTAAATTCTAGGTTTATGTTTTCTAAACAAAAACATCACCTAAGACCTCTCTAATTAACTCTGACCCTCCGATATTTGGACCAGATATTTCCAGAAAATATGCACACATATACAGCTACCTTTCTCGACACTTCGTGTCCTGATGGTCATATACAAAGCTTCACTAATGCCCATGCTGGTCTTTGCTCTCAAGCTCACTATGTATTCAGTATTAGGTTCTGCAAGAATTCAGACAAACAAGCAAATAACTGTTACTGTCTACAGGTCAGACATCATAATTTTAAAATGTGTAGCTATAGCAGAAGTAATTAAACATCAGGACTTAACACGAAGAAAAATATCTCCATTACAAAACATAATACTATTCTGGCAGCAGCCGAATTCAGCTCAAGTGGAAAAAATGAGATTCAATCATCTGGAAATCTAGTATAATTTTCATAGGATGTCAGAAGACATTTAGAAAAGAACTACATTATCGATGGCCTCGGTACCCATCTCTCAGGATTTTTCAGCCACATTTTGCTCCTCTAACCCTTCAATATGCATCAGCAGCAGGTCATTTTGTTCACAACCAAGAGGCCTACAGGAGTGCTGTTAGGGAGGCAAAGTTCCACAAGGGACATGCAAATGAATGAGTGAATGAGCCCTTCAATATTCCTCACCTATCCACAGAGTGGTGGACCTGGTAGTAACTTTAACCATCAGCATGACAGCATTTCTTGATGTTCCCCTGAACCAACAGTGCTTAATTAAAATCATAAATCCAGACTACAGAAATCATATTTATAATGAGAATTCTAGAATATAAATGTCAAGAAAGAAACAAGGAAATCTGAAACTCAACAGCAAACATATCACAGTTTTTGTGGATAAGAATTATCATCTGCTTATCCCCACCCCTCTCTTTACTGCCAGCCAACATAAACTGGTATCACAGTTCCCAAGTCTTCACACAGAATTCACATCCTTTTCCATGCACACTTTCCAACAAGCTTCCATTTCCCGTCCATTCTTATTTGTTACACATTATACATGTAAATTTAGATTTCCCATTCTTTTCTTATTTCTTCATCCTGCATGTTTTTGTACAAATAAAATATAAGTCAGAATGTTACAAGTGTGTGTTCATTTAACGAATGAAACTGCTCCAACATTTTAAAACAAATCTAACTGTATGGCTGGTATATGCCCATCTACTAAGAGAAATGAAAACAAAAAGGTGACAAACTATGTTTATAATCACATTCTGAAATTAGATTTTCTGAAAATTACAATTATCTTGTTGGATAAAATATGTGGTTAAAAAAAAACAGAAAGAGCAAAAAGAATGGATATTTTTTCATAACCCCAAAAGAATGGATATTTTTTCATAACCCAAAAAGAATGGATATTTTTTCATAACCCAACAGACTAAAAGAAAAGAAAAAAAACATTTCCACTATTTACTGCACTGACCTAAATTCTGTAGCCTGTGTGTAATGACAGTTCCATTAACTTTCTCTGTGTGAAGTTCTGGAAAACCCTGGCCATATCCAATCTTGTAACTATCCACAGGGAGGTCAAGGCTAAGTTCACTCAACTTTGGTGGCTGCCATGAGATGTCAGCAAATGTTGTGTGTGGTAAAATATGCAAGTGTCTTGGTGGTGGAGCCTTATGTAACAGCTCTGGTGAATTTTAGAAAATAAAACCAAAATGACAATGTCATATTTTCAAACCATAAAAGTTTACATTGATGGGGGGGCTGCATGAACATTTTAAAATAGGCCCCTGACTTGTCAAACACACGCTGTGATAACAATTAAAATGGGCGAAACAAAATTTTGTGAGATTCCGTTGTTGAAAAGAAGAAAAAAAAAAAAAAAATGAAGACAGACAAGGTGGAGCCCAATTTTTCCATAAATTCTCATTTCAAGGATCTCAATTTTCTTTTCATTTTTTGTTTTTCCTATTTAGACTGCACCATAAAGAAATATGGAGCATACATAACATTTAACAACTCTCAGCTCCCTTTGGTTTATGTTTCAAAGTTATACTTTTTTATTTTCATTCTGCTGAAAGTGAATCCATTTCTAATTTTCTATTAATTTCCATTTCGCATTTCTCATCATTTTTTTTATCATCTGTCCAAAATATATGAATTCTGCCACTTGTTCCTGAATTTATCTTTTTATATTTGTGTTTGGACAAGATTTTTACTCTTCTCTACTAAGTTTTGTCTTTCCATTGTTTATTTCCAGCCCATACTCTTGGCTTTTTCATGTGTCTGTGTCACAAGATTCTGTCAATCATCTGGATGCTCCTAAATGAAATGTTCAGCACAAAATCTATTTAACCGTCATGATCTGCTAGTGATCAAGCAATGAGAAACCTGCTAATTTATGTTTTCACTGTTCAAAGCTTATTTATTAATTAAGATTACATTTTATAATCGCACACTCAAAATGTGAGAACATAAAAGCTAAATTCATAGTAAACAAGAATCAGAACTCAACAACCTTTTTTCTAGAAAAGCTAAAATGGCCACATCTTGCTTCTTTTTTAAATGACACAATCTTGTGAGACTTAGCTGAAACTCACACAACGGAGTTTAAAATCAGCTCACTTTTTTGGTCATTTATCTTTCTCTTGTTTTTATCCAGCTCCTTTTTGTGCTTCTGTTTCTGTTTTCGTCGGTGTTCCTTCCTGCTCTTCTTCCTCTCCTTCCTCAGTCCGCGTCCTCCCTTCTCTTCCTCTGGATCCACAGCATCCACCATATCCACACAAGCTCGGGTGATAACAATAATCTGGGCGGAAAATATTAAACATAAAAAGTGAAACAATGACAAATTTAAAAACAACTAAAACAAAATTTAAAAAAAAAAACTTGACCAGTTAAATATAACCACATGGAAACCCACAAGCTACTTACAAGTAACTCTAATAATGTTGTTCTATTTCTCTGGAACTATCAGCATGATGTTCTTTGCAGCCAATGAGGTGAAGGTATTGAGGCATTGCAAGTTTCAAACTGGGAGCGAGTTATGGCAGCTGCTTTTTTTCAGTCACCAGCTTGAAGCTAAACAGCAGGGGGGGGGGGGGGGGGGGGTGCAATACTTCTTTAACTGACTCCATCACCATGAGGACCTTAACAATCCTTGCACCATTTGCCAGACTAGAACTTTGTTCCGGGGGTACCGACAGAAAGGTGGGACAGGGTCTTGGTCAGCTATGGACAACCAACCCTGGCACTACTGACAGCCAAATTAGATGGTGCTGTCATCCCTAAATCTAACAATAACTATCCTTACCTTTCAACACCTAAATCATCAATTCATTGCTTTCTTGAAACAAGACCAGCATCCTCTGCAAGAAATAACTGTAGGCAGTTATAAACAGGACAGGCTGTAGCATACGCAATATGTTCTCACACTTTGCATAGCAAAATGGGTCACAGGAATGGCAACGTCAATGGCAGATACCACACAGATGTTACTAGAACTGTGCTGTAAGTCAAAACTGGGCTGTTTATCAGTCCAGCATGTGTTTTTATAAATCATCATCATCATGAGTTTGTGCTCACTGACACTGGAGATCATGCTTCTCAATTATATATGATTCTTGCTATTTCTAATGAAATATTTTCCTGTATGATGCAGTTAAACCTTTCAGATATTCTTCTCTCAGGCTTCCTTTCTCTCAGATATTCTTCTCTCAGGATTCCTTTCTCTCAGATATTCTTCTCTCAAACTTCCTTTCTGTATTTACAATGTATTTTTATTTATGTATATGTCTGCATGTGTATGTGTGCGTGAGTGCTATTTTATTAGGTTAATTACTTCTTCTCTTTTACTTTGAATGTAGTAGTTAAATCTTACACTCTTTTGATATGTTTTTACTAATTTAATTTGTATTTTTGTACTAAATCAAATGTGTGGGAAGAATGAAAGATGGAGTGATGAAGGGCAGAATGTAAGACGGGCCTGCGTGCCCAATTCTTTACCCTTGAAAAATAAAGATTATTCATTCATTCATTCATTCATTTCTCTCAGACATTCTTCTCTCAGGCTTCCTATCTCTCAGATATTCTTCTCTCAGGCTTTCTTTCTCTCAGATATTTTTCTCTCAGGCTTCCTTTCTCTCAGATATTCTTCTCTCAAGCTTCCTTTCTCTCAGATATTCTTCTCTCAGGCTTCCTTTCTCTCAGATATTCTTCTCTCAGGCTTCCTTTCTCTCAGATATTCTTCTCTCAAGCTTCCTTTCACTCAGGCTTCCTTTCTCTCAGGTATTCTTCTCTCAGGTTTCCTTTCTCTCAGGTATTCTTCTCTCAAGCTTCCTTTCTCTCATGTATTCTTCTCTTAGGTATTCCTTTCTCTCAGGTATTCCTTTCTCTCATGTATTCTTCTCTCAGGTATTCCTTTATTCTTCTCTCGGGTATTCTTCTCTCAGGCTTCCTTTCTCTCAGGTATTTTTTCTATCAGGTTCCCACTATCCTCAATTTCCTCTGAGCATTCCAAGCATGATAAGGCTAGAAAAAAATGATGTTGGTGGTCTCTCTTTGCCTTCTGACTACGTCCAGTTTTCTCTTCTGCCTTTTTTTCTAAAAAGACAAACTCACAAGGCAACAAGGATATTTGTTTTTGGTTTGCTTTTAATTAAAGACACAAATAACCTCTATATTTAGAGGTCACTCACCATCTGGTGGACATGCCTGTTAAATACAAACAGGTTCTTCCAAACATCAGCTTATGTATCAATTATTTACACCCACCACCTAGCTCTCCTGCTCTTCCTAAGTGTGACATTACGATAAAGTATTTTATATTTGTCATTTCATTTTATTATGTGCCATGCTGGATATCACTGGTGATTATTCTTCTCCATCTTGTGTGATCCTAGATGTTTCTGATCAGTATAAATGCATTTCTTTAAAATTACTTCTTCATTTGCCCTAAAAATGACGCTGACTGCACTGTGTTACATTTACGTGCCTTTTGCCTCAACATATCCGACTTTAGCTCGATACACTTCTGAGACCAATTTCATCTTCCCATTGCAATCCCTATTCATTTGACCAGGCTACTGTCCTTTGCCAAGGGCATCGCTGGAAGGTATAATACAGTCTCCGCTGGACATGCTTTGCCAAGGGCATCACTGAAAGGTATAATACAGTCTCCGTTGGACATGCTTTGCTAAGGGCATCACTGGAAGGCATAATACAGTCTCCGTTGGACATGCTTTGCTAAGGGCATCACTGGAAGGTATAATACAGTCTCCGTTGGACATGCTTTGCTAAGGGCATCACTGGAAGGTATAATACAGTCTCCGTTGGACATGCTTTGCTAAGGGCATCACTGGAAGGATAATACAGTCTCTGTTGGACATGCTTTGCCAAGGGCATCGCTGGAAGGTATAATACAGTCTCCGCTGGACATGCTTTGCCAAGGGCATCACTGGAAGGTATAATACAGTCTCTGCTGGACATCCTTTGCTAAGAGCATCACAGGAAGGTATAATACAGTCTCCGTTGGACATGCTTTGCTAAGGGCATCACTGGAAGGTATAATATAGTCTCCACTGGACATGCTTTGCCAAGCCTAAAATATGCAGTCATCTATGGATCATCATCTGTTACCTCAATCAGCTTAAGCTCTTCATCTGTGGCCCCTCCCAGTTCCCCCTCAACCCCACCCCTCCTTCTTCTTTTTTTTTTAAAACATGAAACACCGTGCCAGATCTCATTGGTCTGGCCTTTTTTTTTTCCCTCCATGTTTTGGTCTTTTTAAGTCCCAAATTTTTATTTCCTTAACAAGAGAGAAAAACTTTTTTCTCAGCTTTTTCCTGCTGCTAATTTCATATTAACATTCATCTCAGAGTTATATATATTGGCACTTTTCATCTTAGAAGATGGTTTTGAAGCAGGCATATATTTACTGTTGTGGGTTTTAGCTGAGCAACATCTTGGCTGACTCTAACAATGTTGTCTTATTCCTGTAACAACAGACCTCAGCTTATGTAACTCCAACATTTATAGATCATGGCTTATATCAAATATCTCCAGAATGCACAAAAAATCCAGATTTTACAGAACAAACTAGTAATGTAAAATACTACCAACCCACAGATATTACAGAACAAAATGGTAACGCAAAATACCACCAACTGGTATGCAATAAGCCAAGGCTCAAAATTAAATAAAAAATCGATTTACACTTGCAGTTACAGAATAGTCTACTTACAAAAGTTAGGGACTATATGTACATTTTGTTTTTTGTTTGTTTTTTTTTTATGTTCTCATACTTTCAGCTTGGATGAAGTCATGTTATTACAGAACTGACTTTCATGTGATTATCTGTACATATCTTTCATGCACTGAAAAGCTGTCTGTACAATATACTAGTGCATCTATCCTTGTAAAAAGATATTCTCTATTTTCCCATATATTTTTGTTGTTTGTTTATACTTAGTCCACTCTACTCTTGCCTATTTATATTTGAAGTAGCCAATTCCAGACTATTCTTGTCTGTTTATTCTGGTCCTAGGTCTGCATTGGCTAAGTCCAGTCTATCTAAGCCTGTTAACACACATGCAGTGCATCTGTATTGGCCATTTCCAGTCTACTTTTTTTCTGTTTATTTTGGCCATAGTGTATACAGCTAATTCCTGTCTATTATTGCTTGTCTGCATGGGTCAAGTCCAGCCTATTCTTTCCTGTTTACACTAGCCACAGATCAGCATTGGCCAAGTCCAGTCTATTCCTGCCTGTTTACACTATCTGGTGAACTCCAGCCTACTCTTGCCTGTTTACACTGGTCCTAGGACCTCATGCCTAAGTCTGGTTCTAGGCTCACATAGACATATACTGCCTTTCCCTATATCTTTCTCCACCCTAATTTTTTTCATATCTTTGCATATAATTAATAACAGAATCAAACTGTTTGATATATATTGCTATGATGAAACCAGTAACCATAAACTCATTTGTTTCTAATAATTTCAAACTCAATTCATACAGCATTTATGTGCAAAGTCTACTTGACAGAAAACATATTATCAAAATATTTAAACTTACAACCTCTTCGCACCACACTGCCAGCAGATGTATATGTCATCAGCAGTAATATAAACAGTAGCTTCAAGTGTACTGATATGTCCACTAAATTCATTTTCTGTCCTTCTCTGAGCTTCAAGATCTGTAATTAAAACAAAACTGTGGTAAAGATGTTATAAAACTTGATAATCACTAGAAAACTCAAGGGAAAAAGTAAATAAAAGAGTTTGGGGAAATGATTTAAATAAGCTAGACAAATAGCACACGAAAAGAAAGTTTGGGGGAATGATTTAAATAGGCTATACAAATATCACATGAAAAGAAAGTTTGGGGGAATAATTTAAATAGGCAAGACTAATATCACATGAAAAGAAAGGTTTCGGGGAATGATTTAAATAGGCAAGACTAATATCACATGAAAAGAAAGGTTTCGGGGAATGATTTAAATAGGTTAGTCAAATATCACAGGAAGGAAAGTTTGGGAGAATGATTTAAATAGGCTAGACAAATATCACATGAAAAGAAAGTTTGGGTGAATGATTTAAATAGGCTAGACAAATATCACATGAAAAGAAAGTTTGGGTGAATGATTTAAAAAGGCTAGACAAATATCACATGAAAAAAAGTTTGGGGGAATGATTTAAATAGGCTATACAAATAGCACACAAAAAGAAAGTTTGGGGGAGTGATTTAAATAGGCTATACAAATATCACACAAAAAGAAAGTTTGGAGGAATGATTTAAATATGCTAGACAAATATCACAGAAAAGAAAGTTTGGGTGAATGATTTAAATAGGCTAGACAAATAGCACATGAAAAGAAAGTTTGGGTGAATGATTTAAAAAGGCTAGACAAATATCACATGAAAAGAAAGTTTGGGGGAATGATTTAAATAGGCTATATAAATATCACACAAAAAGAAAGTTTGGGGGAATGATTTAAATAAGCTATACAAATATCATACAAAAAGAAAGTTTGGGGGAATGATTTAAATACGCTAGACAAATATCATACAAAAAGAAAGTTTGGGGGAATGATTTAAATAGGCTAGACAAATATCACAGGAAAAGAAAGTTTGGGGGAATGATTTAAATAGGCTAGACAAATAGCACACAAAAAGAAAGACCAGAAATTGACTATAAACATTAAGGACTATGCAAAATGTAAGTGTGCTCACCAATGTCTCTTAGCACAGCCCATAATTAACGAATGAAATTATGAAGAAGACATACATCCAGGCTTACAATTTCTCAGACAGGCAGTATTAGAACCAAAGGAAGGCCTATCTATCTATCTATGCCTCTGACCCCTCGTGGAACATAGGCCGCCAACAACAGCTCGCCAGGCAGTTCAGTCCTGGGCCACTCTTTCCAACTGTCTCCATGTCTGGTTCATTATTTTGATGTCCGTGTCCAGACTTCGGCGCCAGGAGTTCCTTGGTCTCCCTCTCCTCCTTTTACCCTGTGGGTTCCATGTTAGGGCTTGCCTTGTAGTGCTGGATGTGGATTTCTGTAGGGTGTGTCCGATCCATTCCCATCTTCTTCGTAGGATGTCGTCTTCCACTGGTTGCTGGCCTGTTCTCTGCTGCTGTTCTTGGTTACTTATGGTATCTGGCCATCGTATTTGTAGAATCCTTCTAAGGCATGTGTTAATAAATGTCTGGATTCGTTTCATGATTGTAACAGTAGTTCTCCAAGTTTCTGAACCATATAGCAGAATGGGCTTTATCATGGTGTTAAATACTCTGATCTTCAATTTAATTGACAAGGCTGAAGTTCCCCATATTTTCTTCATCTGATGGAATTTTACTCTTGCCTTGCCCATTCTTGCTTTTACATCAGTTTCTGTTCCTCCCTGCTTGTCTATCACACTTCCCAGATAAGTAAACTTTTCCACCTCTTCCAGTTCCTCTCCTTCCAATATAATGGGCATTTCGTTGACCTCATTTACTCTAAGAACTTTACTCTTGCCCTTGTGGATGGTAAGGCCTAGTCTTGAGGAATTTTCTGCCACTAAAATGGTTTTCTCTTGCATCTGTTGCTTAGTCTGGGAGAGAAGTGCCAGGTCGTCAGCAAAGTCTAGGTCGTCAAGTTGAGTCCACAGCGTCACTGAATACCATTTCTCCTATTTTCTGTTGATTTTCTCATAATCCAGTCTATGGCCAGGATAAATAGAAATGGTGACAGCAGGCATCCCTGTCTCACTCCGGTGTTAACTTGAAAGGCATCTGTTAGTTGTTGTCCATGTCATCCCTTCATAGGAGTTTTTAATGATGGTGGTAATCTTCTCCGGTACTCCGTAGTGTCTCAACAGCTTCCATAGGGTCTGTCTGTCGACGCTGTCGAAAGCCTTCTCATAGTCAATAAAACTGACATAGAGGGGTGAGTTCCACTCCAGTGATTGTTCTACGATGATACGTAATGTTGCTATTTGGTCTGTACAGGATCTGTTCTTCTGGAATCCCGCTTGTTGGTCCCTGAGTTGTGGATCTACCGCGTCCTTTATCCTATTTAGAAGAACTCGGTTGAGTACCTTTCCTGGTATTGATAGCAGTGGTATACCTCTGTAGTTGGAGCAGGAGCTCAAGTCCCCTTTCTTTGGTATCTTGACAAGGTAACCTTCTTTCCACTCTGTAGGCACTTGCTCCTCTTCCCAGATCTTCCTGAAGAGGGGCTGAAGAATGTCTACGCTTGTCTCAATATGTTTTCAGTGCTTCTGCCAGGATGTTATCAGGTCCTGCTGCCTTGCCATGCTTCAGCTGTATTATGGCTTTACAAATCTCTTCCCTTGTTGGTATACCACAATCTATTCGTAGATCTCTATCGGCTGGTTCAATATTCGGTGGGTTATGAGGGGCTGGTCTATTCAACAATTCTTCAAAGTGCTGCATCCATCTGTCTCTCTGTCCCCAGTCATTGGGTATTGTTTTAAAGGAAGGCCTACTTTTTTTTAATTTCACTGTCTTTAATTAATTTCATTTGGCATCTCTAATCAGATCAAATATATTTTTATGCCATTTGGTCAGCCTATTCAATATTTCTGTCTTTAATTTTCCCTTGAGCTTTCTGCTGACTTCAGTTTTAGTTAAAAATAAAAATAAAGACAGACAGAGGTGTATGGTTCAATTGTACAAAATAGATAGAAAAGGTGAGGAAAGTGGTCGAAAAGAGAATGGCAGAAAGTAAGATGAGCACAGACTAATGAAGAACATAATGCAATATTCAGGCATATGCCTTTGTAAGGAACAAGCAGAAAAACAACACAGAAAATAATATCACTGTCACAGAACCAAACTATCAAAAACATTTGATGCCAGAAAACGTTATGTAACCATTATAAGTATTTATGAACTATATCACTCATTCATTCATTTGCATGTCCCTTGCGGAACTTTGCCTCCCTAACAGCACTCCTGTAGGCCTCTTGGTTGTAAGCAAGATGGCCTGCTGCTGATGCATCCATTTGCAGATCATCAACAATGTCTTGCAGCCATCTTCGCTTGGTCTTCCTCTCTTTCTTTTTCCCATTATGTACCCTTCCAAGACAGTTTTCTCTAGATTATCATGATGTTTAATGTGTCCAAAATATTTAAGTTTTCTCTCTTTAATTCTCTTTACTAGCCAGCCTTCTTCAATATTAAGTTCTTGTAGTATGGATATATTTGTTCTTTTTTTGTGTCCATGATATTGAAGAGCTCTTCTGTAGCATTTACATTCAGGACCTATGAACTATATAGCTGACTTAAAATCTACAATAACTGTTCAAGTTATCTATGACTTATATCCTACAATAACTGTCCCAAGTTATCTATGACTTATACCCTACAATAACTGTCCCAAGTTATCCAACACTTATATCCTACATTAATTGTCCAAGTTATCTATGATTTATACCATATGATAACTGTCCAAAGTTATCTAAGACTTATATCCTACCATAACTGTCCCAAGTTATCTATGATTTATACCATACAATAACTGTCCAAAGTTATCTAAGACTTATATCCTACCATAACTGTCCCAAGTTATCTATGATTTATGCCATACAATAACTGTCCAAAGTTATCTAAGACTTATATCCTACCATAACTGTCCCAAGTTATCTAAGACTTATATCCTACCATAACTGTCCCAAATTATCTATATTAGCAGAGTCAGTGATCCTGCTAGGGCTTTTTAAAACTGCTGCAGCTGTACCTGTCTCTCCCCTTGCATGAAGTACTTTCCAAAATACCAGTTCTCTCAACCAACATTCAGTACTTCTGAACTTTTTTATTCACAATTAAAAACACATTACAATTATCAGCGGAAACTAAATATTCGAGTGATTTTTTTTTTATTGTTTACAGCGAGATTTAATATCATGATGCTAATATACTGAACACTGTATTCCCCAATATGCCTCAATGGCATGGAAACAGGAATTTTACATTTTACCTTTAATATATTGAACCAAAGACAAAACTGACTGATTCTCCTCCATTCCAATTAAGCATCATCACTCTACAAGCTTGTTTATCCTCCAGCTGAATTCATGGGTTGCTTTTTCTTAGGATTTTTATAATATTAAACAGTTACACCGATGACCTCCAAAAGTCTCTCTCTTAGATCTGTACCAGTAACTGCCAGTTAACGCGATAATTGAAAGTAAAATATTTTATGGCTCATATACTTGTATAACACAACAGGCCCAAGAAAAAGAGGTTGACCATATGAAATTCTAAAGAGGACATTGTTAACACTTCCCAGGTCAAAGACAGGAAAATCCATTTTCCAGTTTCCATGCGTTGTTGGCTTAAAGGCAGATATTTTCAATGGTCATTTTATTTAAACTGTTTCTAGCTTGTTATTTAAAGTAATTTTTGGTTGTCTGTATTTTTACTACAAAGTTAATATAATAAAATATTGTTTTCAATTTTCATAACTTTTAAAAAAAATAGAAATCTCGCAGTTTTAGCTGTTAGGAACACGATTTTACGAGATCTCGCCAAGTCGACATTTTGTGGAAATGGCGGAGCATGTTTCTCTCAGTGACACCGCAATTTACAATGAATATGCTCTGATTTTTTTTGTCAGACTACCCTAGTGATGACTAAAAATCACCATTTAATGAATCTAGTAATAAAACTGAAGTGTTTCAAAGTGATTTCTGTGACGGCGATCAGATTAAAAATACGATAACTAGGCACAGCGTTGCTGTGTCAGAAGTGAAAATTCAAGTGACAGTGTGATTGTTATTCAGTGTCAGGATATGATGCTCCAACAGTAAGTATTTCACATTTTTCATGTGATATAGTTAGCAGTGATATAGGTGTGTGGAGTAACATTGATTCTACACCAGTTCTTGAAAAATTTCTAGGAAATCCTGGTGTTTCAGTGAATGTAAACAAACCAGACAGCATAGAGGAAATTTTCAGTTCAATGTTTGGCAATGATTTTTTTAAACTGTTAGCTCATCATGAAAATTTATACCGTGCACAGACCCAACATATGAACAAACTACTGCCTTTTTGTCTGAAAATATAACACATTCAGACATGAACAAATTCTTTGGATTGATCATTTTGATGGGCCTGACTAGGAAGCCACAACTGGAAAGATTACTGGACAACAGACTCTCTTCTGGAAACACCAATATTTTCAAAAACAATGAGCAGAGCTAAATTTGAGCATTTTCTGACATTTCTGCATTTCTCTGACAACTCTCAGACACTTCCAGAACAGGTAGAATTAGCAAAATAAAACCTCTGCTGGATTATTTTTTGCCTAAATTTCAAGAGTTGTATAAACCGAAGCAGCAGCTTTCGACTGAAGAAGGAAAGACAAAAGACTTGTCCGCCTGATATCAACAATGCACAACAAAGATTATCTGGAATAGTAAAGGATCATGTCTTGGTGAAGCCTGAGGATGAAGGCACTAAAAAAGCATCATCTAGGAAGTGCAGAGTGTGCTTGGTCAATGAGAAAAGAGTGAAATAAAATTTTTTTGTAAAAGTTGTCAAGTCCCATTGCATCCAGGTAATTGTTTCACAAGATATCACACACTCAAGAAGTACTAGAGGGTCTTGGGAGTCTGTCTACCAACCTGGATTAATTTATCTCAATGCTGAGTAGAGATATGCAGGTTTTTCTAAGTCCACTCAAAAAAAGTTCATTTTTTCAGAAAAATGGCTGGGAATTGGGGGTTTTTCAGGGTAAATAACTGAGGTCCACACAAAGTGTTAAGAGAGGGCAAATTAATGTGCATAAAATCCCTTGATGAGATTGAAAAACTCGCCGAAAACTTGCCAAATTACCATGTGAGCCCTATGTGACGGGAAGGATGTAAAATACTTGTTGTTAAATACTCCTTTCTTGTAATATAAATGTTTTTTAAACATTTAATCCTGGAAAAGCTTACATTTGTGGTTATAAATATAAAGCTAATAATGTTGAGTGACTATTTCGTTATTGGAAGCAACTTCTTGTGTTCAGTGCGTTTACTGATAATATGTTCGGCGAGTTCGGACACACACACTGAGAATTAGAACGTGTTACCAATCATAGCCAGAAAAGGAATAAAAGGGCTTCCTTCCTGATGCAGTTTGCAGGCGAAAGGCTCCTTGGCTTTTGTTTTCTCGCAGAATACACAGGAAACTCTTGTTTATTGAAAAACACGGTAGGTGTTATCTAGTTTTGAACTCTTGCGTGTGTGAGGTGAAAGTTGGTCGCTCTCCATTTTTGTTTTCCTTTGGCGGAGAACTATATAGGACAACCAACGTCATTTTGTGCCATCTCCACTGCAAAGAATTTCAGCTTGCAAACGGGGGAGTTCTCTCTCTCTCTCTGTCAATTTGTGTGTGTGTGTTTTTTTTTTGGAGGGGAGGGTCATTTCATTGCATTTTAAAAGCTTGGGATTTTTTAAATCATACCAATATTACTATATATACAATGACCCGAGCGGCTAGTTGTTTGGTGTTTTGCTTTCTGCAGAAGTTTCGCACTGTCCATCTTGATAGACTGCCAGTAATCTTAGTAGGCTGCCAGTAATCATAGTTTTCAGCTCGTTTGCTTTTTTAAAACCATCTTTGCATCATTATGTTTTTTATCATATTTTTCCATATAAGCTTTCAATGTCACATTCTGTAACTAGAAAACATGCACTGAAGCAAACAAAAAACGGGGATTTTTGATAACCATGGAAGTTGGTGTAGCTGGTATTTGGTTGTCAAGATCTGCCTAGAGCCGCACATTGTGTTCGTTAGAGCTGCTTGCTACAATATTGAATCACAAGTATCATGCTTTATGGGGTAGTGGATGATGATGATTTACTTTGAAGACCCTAAGTGGATCCAAACTTTTTGGAAGAGACCTTCACCATAAGGATCACTGTGAGTCTTAGCCCATTATCTAGACTGGAAGATAAAGCAACCAACCATCCAGCATTTGTCTTAGAAATATTATTACTGTGGCTATCTAAATGTCCCTTATTTTAAAACGTGTCCCGTATCACCCTGTATTCTCATCTTTGATCATCATGTGTTCAGAAATAAAGGAAATTTCAGTGTTTGTGTGTATAGCTAAGAGGAATATTTGTTGTCTTCCCTCTCCCAACCACTGATTGAGTGTCCCATATTTGAACTTAGAAAAGATGGTCAAGAAGGACCACCAGGAAGAGATGGGAGACCATATTGACCAGATCTGATCTGCAACCTTGATATAAACATGGTGTCACTGTTTTGCTTTCTCACGTGTTTCTTAGCAGGAATGAAAAGGAGAGGATGTGATAAAACAGCACCAACTGGAGCTACACTGTAATGACCTGAGAATCAAAGGGAGAACACCAGAAAGTCAGAAGTTTAGATCAAACAGCTGGAGGACGTTTCTCTTTAATGATCTGAAACCATGTTTTTTTTTTTTTTTCCACATTATGCCTTTAATTGTTTTCAGTTTCCTTTTTTTCCCGCCAGATCTTGTTTATGTGTATTTGTCAAGAAGTGTAAAGATTGTCATCTGAAAAAGATGAACTCATCATCAATTCACCTGAAAAACATTCACTTCCTCTAAAGAGGTCATGCCCTACCAAGGGCACTTAGAATACTGGAAGCAGCAAAGATGTGGTTCCAAAGAAGAATGATGAGAATATCAAGGACAACCAAGAAAACAAATGAAAAGGTCTAAGTGAGGCTGGGCAAAATAGAGAAATTATGGCAAAATTAACACGACAATCCAGATTTGTAGGAAATGTTCTGAGAAGGTGCAAACTGGAACACTTAGTGACAACAGGAAAACTGAAGGGAAAAAGGGTCACAGGACGACAAAGAAACAAGATACTTGACAGACCAAAAGAGTGTCAATGAGCCTAGTCCAACACATATCTTATAGAAAGAACAAAGGATAGATAGTTGTGGAAATCAGTGACAACCAATGCATGACTGGCATGGACGAAAGAAGTCACTCCAATACCTGGTACATTGAGGAAAAAAAAGGGAAATCTCATAAATCTGATAAGTAGAAATGTCAAAGTCTAAAGATGACATTCTTGAGAGCAAAAATACAAGATCTGAGCCCCAATGTTCTTTTAAAATATGCATGTATATAGTTAATATGTATAAACTAGGAAAAAAGTAGGAACAGCTTTATTACTTAATGAGTACACAGATGTGATGTTTCATCATGAGCCTTAATCATACAAAAATACACAGGATGAAGAAATAGAGAGGAGATAAAATATAAATTCACATGAATGTTATGTTAAAAAAAAAATGAACAGATCACTTAGCTGTAACTTGTAAGCAGCTGTGGCTTGTCTGATGCGGTGTGTCAGAAATGCACATGGTGTGATGGAAAAAATGCAAAAGATGCAGGATAACATATATTGGTGAAACTGGCCTCAGATTAGGGGACCGCATGCCGAAACATTAATATGTTACTATCCAGCATGCTTTGAAACCAGTCCCAAATCATTTTAATGGTTCCAACCACAGAGGCAAATCTGACTTTCAAATCTGACAGCTATCAAACAATGTGACACAGATGACAGAAGCTGCCTAGTGCTTCAGGACCACTACATTCACAAACATGGGACACTGGAACCACATGGTTTGAACTCATTATTCAGCTACATCTAACATTCTCCTCTTCCACAATCATAATCCCTCCCCACTAAGTTCCACTCCCTTCTCACTTGTTGCACATAGCTCAGAACCCCTCTACCCCAACTATGATCACATATTTCACCTTTTCCCGGCTAGATTACCATTGTACCACTCTCTCTTCCCTCCATGGTTTCCCCACCCACCACCCTCAGTTACAACCCACCTATCATACATCCCCAAGTCTCCATTAAATATTCTTTTCCTAGTTTGTACATTTTGGTATCACATCTTTACTGCAGTGGCTCTGTGTATAGTTATATACTCATACACTAATTATTGTGTGCATATAGTTGTCTTGTATATTCTTCCTGTAACAGCAAACTTGACTTCTTAATGACCAGTGGGGATACTGAAACACATGCAATTACATGACTCTGGTTTGCTGATTGGATCCAGGCAAACTCCACCACTCTATAAGAACATGTTGATTCCTACCCTAGTAGCAAGTCTGAAGTAAGAGAAGAACCCATTTCCTGAAGAACTTGGGGGGGGCAGAACAGGATGTCAGCCATGTTGAAACAAGCCAGGAGATATGAGACAAAAAGAAAGGCAACTGAGCTCATTAGAGATCTAAATAAGTGAGCAAAACTAACACCATGATTACCTCCCTGCATAGTGGTGGTGGTGAAGACAACAACAACAATGATGCTTATCACAGAAACCAAGCATAAATAGGCTGTTAAATTCACTTTTCATTGTTTAGAAGTTGGTGTTGGAATCCTGGTGATGTATAACACTAGAATACATAAGACTGCTTATGCCAACAGATGTGGTACAAGTCCTGTACTACTAAGTGGTTGACAGAAGAAGTTGCCAGGGAAGCTCTAGAAACAGGATAAACAGTGTGTAACATGTCATCCAAGGAAAAAAAAAAAATGTGATAAACTATTGTGCATAGTTTTATTCAAGAAAACATGGTATAAACAATGTGTATAGCTTTATCCAAAAATAAATGTGTAAAATTAACAATGTGTATATTTTTATCCAAGATGAAACATGTATTATAAACAAAGTGTATAGTTTCATATAAGAAAAAACATGTAATGGGCACTAATATCATATCCCTATGTGCCTATAAGGCATGACAGGATTACCTTTACCTTTGCCTTTTATAAACAATGTGTTACATTTCTGGTAAGAAGAAACATATTAAAATAAACCATTTTAGACATAATGTGCATACAACCACACAACAGTTCTTCAAATTTTTCATAAGTCTGGCCACATGCAATGTGGTGGCCATCCTATCTAAGATGAAGAGATGTGGCAAACTATAGTCTTGCCGCTAAACTTAAAAAGCTCATCATAATTTCCTCATTTAAACACCCAGAAAAATCTCATTCACAAGTACAGTAAATGGTTGTCAAAATATCACTACAAAACTCAAGCATGTATTCCACAAGTCTGACTGAAACACTGATCATGCCCATGAAACTGACACTTTTGTCATTATTATATACATTATATAAAAACAGAGAAGAAATTTGTGTAACTGTCTTTTCTTTTTCCCACACATATTATTTCAGCTAAAGAATAACAAAAGGTTATTATACAGAAGGGGCGTGAATTGTCTTCTTTCAAAAGTACAAGAACAGTACAGCCACTGTCTGAAGACCAATGTTCACAGAAATATCACAGAATATATGGTGTATACTATGCAAAAATGGTTTTATTAGTTGAAAAAACATATACGTGCATCACTGTGCAAAATAAGCACTTAAAGAAATCAACAATAACAAAACTTGAGTCATGATATTAAAGACAAAAAAAACAAAACAAAGACACCAAATCACATCATCACAATCTTTGTGAAACCCTGATATTGCATTTTGCATTAAAAAATAAAATGTATTATGCTGAAAACTGAGCAAACATTTCCCTTGGTAAGGAGCTTCTCGCTGTCTGCAGAAACACAAAACAGCTTTCTACTACTTTCACACAGGCAGTGGCAATGCTCCAGCTCATCTCAAATCTGAAGATGTGGTGGTGGCAGACCTCACTACTGCTGCCAGCTACTCTTACCAGATGTTGGCATTATGAAGAACTTGGCTGTCCTCTGCAGTTGTTCTTGGAATATAGACAGTTGTGAGCTGTAGGGTGTCTTGGAAGCAGCTTTATCCATAGTTCTTGTATGGTTGTGGTAGTTTTATTTTATGATATTTTTTTTTATGTTTTTAACTACATTTTAAAAACATACCAGAATGCTAGTGGATGAAGGATGTAATGAGATGATCAAAGGAATATCAGTTTCATAGATGTTGTACTAATCCTAAGATAGCAACAGTCAAACACCATTTAACAATTTTTTAAAAATTTGCAACTGGGACTAAGCAAGTTTTTGGTTACTAAATAAAGAGTTCTACCACTATTTGTAATCTTGGCCATTTGTGTCAAAATCAAAGATCAAGTGTGGCCAATAATTTTGTTTCACTAATTCATACATAAGAATTACATAAAGTTTAATATGGAAAAGAGAACAAAACTGAGCTATTCTTTATTCTTATGTTGACAATGAGTCCCTGACCACCCTGCGAAACATCTGCAAATATAGTTGTCAAAATTTTTCTGTGATTCTTCTTTGGAATGATACAAGAATTGTTCACTTTCAAATCTCAAAAGATTTTTCTTCCATTGGATCTTTCCATTCAAAGTTTTCAATGCAGGCATTCGTAATTTTTTCATAATCCTGGTCAGTTCTGCGTACGAGACAGAACATTCAGAACGTCCGCTCATTTGGAGGTGATACTGATAAAATGCCTCATAATCTTTTCTTATGCAGCGGCCATGACCTTGGCAAAGCTGCTGGGTGCAGCTGGAGAAAAAGTTTGTCACCTCAAGGGCAAATGGGCCCAGAGTGTTGTTGATGTACTTCTGGAGAGCAAGGCACTCATTTCTGGCACTCATGTAGCTAGTGCTGCCCCACAACACAACACCAGATGATCCCATGTCGGCGGGCTCTCGGACAGAGTATAACAGGCCTGACTGTCAAATATTCAAAAGAAAAAATCCATTGATAAATACTGAAACTGGAATAGTAGACTAATAGAACCAGGTACACAGATTCTGTAAATGAAATGGACTGTACAAAGATACAGCTTCTACTGGCATACCATGTCAGGTAGCAGAATAGATGATTTGTGATCACATACTTAATGGTGTAAGAAAATCAATATAACATTCAAGTTAATGCTGAAGCTCTCATTTCTATTATTACTATTCCGATGTCTTAGAAGAACAACAGAGAAGATGTTGAGCAATAGAGAGCTCACTTGGGCAAGAATGGGGAAAAAAGGCAAAGGACAGGCATTTGTGGAAAACCCTTGCAGAAGCCCCATGTGCCTTGGCCACTTAAGGTTCAGAGAGAGAGAGAGAGATGTCTTAAATACTGTAATCTTGGCTACATAATTTTCTCTACTCATACCAAATGTTCAAACCTTTGTTTTCAAGAGGCTCACTGTCATGTTATATTTTTTCACAAAGTTCTTTTAACCAGTTGGCTGAATTATCAGGTGCTCCACCTACTAATCTGGTGGTATTGGGTTCAAGCCCCAGGAGTGGGGATTTTTTTTCTAGTACCACCACACCAAAAAGGCTTCGGGGTCCAAACAGCCTCTAAAAATTGGTACCAGAGAAATCTGGGAAGGTAAATGCAGTGTAATACTGACTACATAACACTTTCATGTGCTGATGGTCTTGGAAATAAGGGCCTAACACTGTATCATCAATATACCTTAATGGTATGGAAACAGGGATTTTTAACTTTTTATGTAAATTCTTATTGTTGAGTAACTGTGCTTCTGAGATAATCACAAACTTTTCTAAAAGCACGTTTTCTTTCCCTTTGTATTTTTGTATACCATTCTTCTTAATCTCCTTGTACTGTTCTTTGCTATAGTTTTGCAATAAATGTATTATATATAAATTTCAGGATATTTTCAGTCACAAAACATTTTTTTTTAAAAATTTTGGATTAAGGTTTCTGTTGCTGCTGAGTATTTGTTGTGTTTCTTATTGGTGCTGTGCTATGTAGAACATACACACTGAGATCCTCTTTTGTAGAAGAACTGATAATATCTTTTAATCTTTAAGATGAGTACCCCCTGACTTTGTTTACTACCATGTCCCACCATATTCTGATAATGATATTTTTTACAGTCTGAAACTGCAGCAAACATTTTGATTAATTCTGAGGTCAATTTATCTTGTTTCTTTACTTCTTTCCATCTCATGAGAGATATACAAAATAATAAACATAACAGAGATTAAAGCTAAAAATGTGACTAGTGGAAGTTACAAGATACCACTGACTTTGTTATACAAATTGGAGTTCTGAAGATAAAACTTATTTTGCTATACAACCTGAAGTTACAAAGATACTAGTTACTTTGTTATACAAATCAGGGGTTTTGAGGATACTACTCACTTCATTATAAAAATCATAGGGATTATCTTGTATCAGAGCATAAGGGAAAATGGTTGCATCCTGGGGAGCCCATTTTGCTTCCACCCTCAGAGTTTCCAGGATGTTCTTTCTTATACTCCTAGCTCGTGCTTCGTACGGCACATCATTTGTTTCATAAATCGATGGATACAGACCTGTGCTTGTATTATATATCCACTTCATTCTGAAACAGAGAAATGTATAAAATCATTAAATCAATTAAAACAATTCTGAAAAAATAATTAAGTAATTTGTTAATTTTAACAACATGAAATGAGAAAGTTCTGAAACATTTTGCTGCTGATACTCAACTAGACATCATGGAGGAGAAAAACAAATGAAATGGGAGTTTAAAAAAATGAAAGTAAGACTGTCACAGAACAGTCCAGTAGTCTGACCAAAGCTTCATCTCTCTCTCTCTGAACCTTAAGTGCCCAGGGCACATGGGGCTTCCGCAAGGGTTTTCCACAAATGCCTGTCCTTCGCCTTTTTTTCTGCTCTTGCCCAGGTGAACCCTCTATTGCTCAACATCCTTTCTGTTGTTCTTCTCCATGTCTCTTTTGGTCTACCCTTACTTCTGTTCCCCTGTGGTGTCCATCTTAGTGCTATGTTTGGTAGTGAGTTGTCAGTCATTCGTAGCACATGTCCCAACTATCGCCACCTTCTTTCCTCAATAATTGTTGTCAGTGGCTTCATCTGCATTTCTGCCAATAAGAAGTTATTTCTTATGGTGTTTGGCCAAAATATTTTTCTAATTCTTTGTAAACATTTAGTCTGGAAAGAATTCAACTTGTTTTCTATGGTTTTGGTGATTTTCCAGCATTCACTTCCATAGAGTAGTACACTTAGAACATTACTCTTAAATATCCTGATTTTCGTATTTATGCTTAGTTTTTTTGATTTCCATATAGTTTGCTCTAGTACAAAGCTTCATGGTATATGTATTTTATTTAAGGAAAAAAAACCTTGGGATTAAAAAAAAACTTATCTTCTATGAAATATGTTTAATACACACGCATTTTGTATCAGTGGAAATATACTTTAATTTTCTGATTCTAAATCAAACATATTTTCAATATCATTGTATGTGATACTTCGTTACGCTGGCTAACAGTAAGACATATAACGAGATTATAAAACAAATGTATATTTTCTTATAAATT
Source organism: Achatina immaculata (assembly GCA_009760885.1). Classification (NCBI taxonomy): domain Eukaryota; kingdom Metazoa; phylum Mollusca; class Gastropoda; order Stylommatophora; family Achatinidae; genus Lissachatina; species Lissachatina immaculata. Next base: position 573,282 of record CM019692.1, read on the forward strand.
CCCTGCATAAGTTTTTATATCCCACATTGAAGAAGATCAGAAAGTTTGAAGAATTCAAAAATCCTTATCAAAAACATGGCTGAGACAGAACAGAACAAGAATTTCATTTTCTTTTCACTGTGCAAGATCTATCCTCTTTTCTCATCTCCGATTTTCTCTCCACACTGAAGGATGTTTCAGCCACACTCTGCTAAGCTGTGACTATAAGTAGCAGTTATTTTTCTTGTATAGTTTCAATGTAAGAATGATACATCTGAAGCTTGTTGCTGCTTCCTTCTTCCATTCCTTACTGTCTCTTACCTTATGCCTAGAGAATCTACCTTCTTGTGAGCAGATTTTCTTGTGTAATCCTGCTGTAAATTAATGCTGTGCATAAGAGGGAAAAACATGGCAAACTACAATGCATGACCTATGTGATGTTTAACAGCACAGGAAGGGTGTAACTCCACTTTAATACTGATAGTTTCAGGTACAGTGTATCTCATCCAGCAGGCTGGCATTCTCTTTCTACAAGGCTAAACAACCAAAGCCGTTCTTTCAGGAAAATCCACCAGCTGTCAGATGACAGAAGCGTCTCTTGATACAGAGATTACCTGTGACTATTCAAACAGAGGAGGACCAAAACCATTACTTTGCTGTTTTGCATGTTCATCTCTTCAGACAAAAGCTAGTGGAGAAAACTGTACACAAAATGATGGAAGACAAAGAGAAAACAGTTATATGCTTTCATTCCCTACCAGAATCATAATGAAAGAAGTTACAGAACAACAAAAGCTAATGAAATCCATAATTACAAGATAGTAAAAATTCCTTAAACCTGTCACAAGAATATGGATGTTAGTAGACCTGAAAATCTGCAGAACTCATTGGAAAAAAAAAAAAAGAGGGAATAGGGTGAGTAAGAGATAAATAACTTTACGGGTTGACCAAATGGCACAGCTTCAGGCAACTGAACTGATTAGAAATACCACAAGTACATATAAAATAGGTTACACAGCTACCAACACATGTCAGCAACATCTAATGGATGACAAGACAACCACCACGGTGATCTGAAGAAAGCAGAACCACGAACTTAAGATAAATAAACCCAGTTATGTGTGCAATTCAAACCCTTGTCTTTTTGCTGAATGAGGTATTCTGTCTTATATTCTAAACTTTCCCATAATATTCTGTCCTGCTGATTGCTCTCTGCTTGCACAGGAAAGAAAAACTAGGATTATTTTGACTGAGAAATAACAGCTATTTCTCTAGTTCTATATATATTTTTATGTCTCCTGGATATTGTTAAAATGTAATCTAGCACTCTACAAGTTTTCCACACATTGTGTGAAACTTTACTTAATCACACACCAGGATTCTAACTTCCATATAGCCATATTCCTCCATATAACCATATTCTTCCATAAAACCATATTCTTTCATATAACCATATTCTTCCATATAGCCATATTCTTCCATATTTAATATCTTTACTTCAACATATGACACTGATATAATCTTGTATTATTTGGTACATGTGGAATTATTCATTTCAGCTTTATGAAAAAAAAAAAAAAATGATGGCAGACACTTACTGGTCATTAATTTGGACCGTAGAACCGTTACAGTTTTCATCCCAGCACCTGGGATAGCCATAATAGCCAAATCTGCCACCTGGTCGAAGCTGACGGGCTATCTGTAAGGCTGAGCTCATGAAAGATCTGAACAAAATTAAAACAGATATAAGACATAAATCATTAATGATGTTATAACCATATCTGACAGTGGTCCTAGCAGTGCATGACTGCTTCTGATAGTGTTTTCTCAAAAGATGATTGTGCTTTGGTAACCCATTATCTATATACTAACTGACCATGCTGTTAAAATGGATACATGACACTTCTGTGTTGTGGAAATCCTCTAAAAGTTGATGTCTGCTTGCTGTGTAAAAGTACATTTGATTACACTGTTCACATGGCCATTAGTGTAAGATGGGAAAATAAGACACTGTGTGAAAGTGAAGCACAGGATGAAAGGAAATTAATAGAAGAAATGTATTTCTACTGTGGAATATACTCTTCTTCCCAGAAAAGTGTTAATGCATTGTAACATGGTTTGCAATTAGCTGTGATATCTGTGCCTTTCAACCTGATACATATGTCTTCAGTATGGCATATTTTTAAGAAGAGGCGTGGTTCCCATTGTAGTCCCTATTTGCTTGGCCAGTTTACTCTCTGTTACCAAGCTACCACATGGAGGCAGAATAGGGTTTAGGTTAACTTTAGTTTGCTAACACTGACATAAGTTGTCTGCTATGAGTGCTGGGCATTGTCTTACTGAGCCTGTCGCTGGCCATTGTCTTACTGAGCCTGTTGCTGGCCATTGTCTTACTGAGCCTGTTGCTGGCCATTGTCTTACTGAGCCTGTCGCTGGCCATTGTCTTACTGAGCCTGTCGCTGGCCATTGTCTTACTGAGCCTGTCACTGGCCGCTGTCTTACTGATCCTGTCGCTGGCCATTGTCTTACTGAGCATTCTGCTGGCCATTATCTTACTGAGCCTGTCGCTGGCCATTGTCTTACTGAGCCTTCTGCTGGCCATTGTCTTACTGAGCCTTCTGCTGGCCATTGTCTTACTGAGCCTTCTGCTGGCCATTGTCTTACTGAGCCTGTCGCTGGCCATTGTCTTACTGAGCCGTCTGCTGGCCATTGTCTTACTGAGCCTGTCGCTGGCCATTGTCTTACTGAGCCTGTCGCTGGCCATTGTCTTACTGAGCATTCTGCTGGCCATAGTCTTACTGATCCTGTCATTGGTCTTACTGAGCCTGTCGCTGGTCTTACTGAGCCTGAGTTCTGTTTCTGCAGCATACATGAACAGCTAACTTAGAGTGTAACAACCATTCATTCATTCATTCGTTTGCATGTTCCTTTGCCTCCCTAACAGCACTCCTGTAGGCCTCTCAGTTGAAAGCAAGATGCCCTGCTGCTGATGCATCTATTTACAGATCATCAACAATGTCTTGCAACCATCTTCACCTTGGTCTTCCTCTCTTTCTTTTTCCCATTATGTACCCTTCCAAGACAGTATTATCATGACATTTAATGTGTCAGAAATATTTAAGTTTTCTTTGTTTAATCCTCTTTACTACCCAGCCTTCTTAAAGATATTAAGTTCTTGTAGTAACAACCATGAACAGATAATTCGTTGTAGATATCATCAGCTTACAGAATGAAAGAAATATTAGTAGCTTACAAAGTGGAAGAAATATCAGCAGCTTACATAATGAAAGAAATATCAGCAGCTTACATAATGAAAGAAATATCACCAGCTTACAGAATGAAAGAAATGGCTGACATATTCATTCATTCATTATGTGCCACACCAATGAGCATTCAAGAGTATGTTTTCCATTTGTGTGGTCCTTGGCATTTCCAATCACTTCATTTGCTGTTTTTTCCTGTGTCACTTGGTCAGTTCATTAAAATATTTTTCTCTCAATCTTCCCTTCTTTTTCCTATGATTTTTCCAGTGATTGTCAGGTAATTCAACTAGTCTCCTCTTGACATGTCCAAAGACTTTTGACTGCTTTTTCCTTATAGTTTTAGTTCCATATTCTGCTATATATTTGAGATCTTCATGTTTCTCGCCATTGAGGGTGGCCAACTATTGTTGACTGATATGAACAAAATTAACCTACAGCAGTTAAAACATGGCTGAGAGAATTACACTTTGTTAAATATAAACAGGCAGTTTACACACAGAATGTTTCACACATGAATTAAAACAGATAAATGAATCTTTTTTTTTTTCACTGATCAGAATTGCAGAAGATATGGGCAGAACAAAATACACAACAATAAAGAATAGACCAACATCACTTAGTTGGCTGATAAAATGCATCATGCACCAAATATACTGAGAGATAAATCCTTATGTGTTGAGAGGTATGATATCAAACCATATATGCTGAGAGATATAACAATATCAAATCTTATATGTTGAGAGATATTAATCAAATCCTTTTATGTGCGTGGTCACATCACAAGATGAAGAAGAATGATAAAATAAACAACACAAGAACAGACCTCAACTCCACAAGTAAACAATGCAGAACACCCTAAAATTCTAACTATTATAAGCTTGTTCTCTGTACAAAAGTGAACACAAATTTTGAAAAGAAAATCATCCCTGACCTTGCCGCCTGTTCAAACTCCATGGTTGCTTCTTGCCATAACTGCTGCGGAGTGTAGTGTGGAAACTTCTCTTTGGCCAGCTCTAATGATTTTTCTTGGTAAATTTTCAGCACATCAAAGTTGAGAGCAAACAATGGTCGCCAGCTCTCAAAGTCGATTACTCCCAGACCTGAGAAAGCTTGAGATGGAACCTCTGCTTGAATATCATTTTTAACTTTCTGCTGATGGCTTGTCAAGTTTCCAAGCTTTCCATGGGAAAAAAAGAAAATAAAACAAGAAAAAAAAAATTATATTCCAAAACTCTGAATCTGGAATTAAATTGTATTAACCCTTTTACTGCCACTGACATATTAGGAAGTCATAAAATTGCTCTCCTGTTACATGATATGTTCAAAACTTTATTTTATGCTTTCAGTGTTAATGATGTGTTAAAATGAATACAATAATAACTATGGTAAAACCGGTAGCAGTGGAGTAGATGGGGACTGAGATGTATGGTCCAGTTTGTACAAAAAAATAGTTCTAGTGGAGCAGAGGTGGACAGAAGTGTATAGTCCAGTTTGTACAAAAACTGGAACTAGTGGAGTAGAGGTGGATGGAGGTATATGGTCCAGTTTATACAAAAACTGGTGCTAGTAGAGTTAAGTGGACAGAGGTGTATAGTTCAGTTTGTACAAAAATTGTTACTTGCAGAGTAGAGGTGGACAGAGGTGAATGGTTTGTTTCACAAAAACTGTTACTAATGGAGATGAGACAAACCAAGGCATATGGTTTAGTTTTGCAAAGAGACAAGATGAAGAAGATGGGGGAAATCATAACAGGAAATAATGAAAAGAACAACCGGAAATGAAAAACAACTAATATTTGGCAATGCCACTTATATCATGGATAACAGTTTAATATATATAAAAAAAGACTCCTATCTGACAGTGAATATTACTGTTGCACAAAGCAAAACTGTTTATAAGCCGGGCTTGTCCAGAAATTTTTTTCTTATTTCATTTTAGTTTCCCTGAGATCAGTTATGAAATTATACATCCAAACTGGTATATAAGTACAATCAGAATCCATGCTGGTGACACTAAGTCTTTACAAGGTAATGAAAAGCCAACCAATCATCACTAGATCAGATATAATAATAACAAAACAACAACAGAGTATCACTAGATCTTATATAATAAAAACAAAACAACAACAGAGTATCACTAGATCAGATTTAATGATAATGAAACACTAACATGTCAATGGACCAGAACTAAGGATAATTAAAAAGTGCCAAGGTACCATTATATCAAAATAAAATGCCCCTATACTGGTACTGTAAGATAATTAAAAACCACCAAAGCTGAGAGATAAGACAATGTCACACTAGCATCACTAGATCAGATTTAAAGACAACAAACTGCCACCATACTGGCACTGACAAATAATGAGAAGTCACACTAGCACAACTAGATCAGATTTAAAGATAACAAACTGCCACCATACTGGCACTGACAAATAATGAGAAGTCACACTAGCACAACTAGATCAGATTTAAGGATAACAAACTGGCACTGACAAATAATGAGAAGTCACACTAGTGCCACTAGATCAGATTTAAAGATAACAAACTGCCACCATACTGGCACTGACAAATCACACTAGCGCCACTTGATTAGAACTGAATGAAAATTAAAGAAAGCTATATCTGAAATATAACATGTACTGAGTTACCAGTCAACAGTGAACAAGTGCTTCAGATGTGAATCCACCTCACCTTCTGGTTACAAAGAGCTACCTACAAGTTCTACCAGTTTTTTTTTTTTCTGACAGAAGAAGATGAAAGGATCTCACAGACAGAAGGGAGAGATATTTCTTCCACATGACATACCTGCGGAATGCCACCATTAAAGGCAGTGTCTCTATAATAAAATGGCCAGTTGCCGAGAGAATAAAACAAAGCAATCTCATCACCGATGAAAATGTCTTTGCTATTGTCCACAATCCCCCACTTCTCAAAGTTCAGATCCACGCCCATGGCTCTACAGGACCCTGTTGGGTGATTCCAGACAACAAAAAATGGTTTGTCCGGCAAAATAAGTGGAGCTGTGCACCCTTTCCTCTGTGGTGGAGAAGCACTGGCAACAATGACAAAAGTGCTCAAGGCAATCTGAGCTACTTGTATAGCCAGCATTGTCATGATCATACCTAGATGCTCTGTAACAAGAACAAATATATAAATATTTATATAAACTAAAGCATGGAGTACAAGACCCTTTCAGTCCACACAAATTGTTCTTCTCCGGTTTTACAAACAAAATGTGCATGATTTTTCAGTCCTACTGTGTCCTGCAGCAGTTATCAATCAGGCGTAAATCTACTTTCATTAAAATGAGAGAAATCTTAGCTTTTTTTTTCCAAAATCTGAATGTCTGTTTCTTTCTGGGATTTGTCATGTAACTCGTGTGTCCCACTGGCACTTATGAATGTTTAATATTTCCTGATCATTCTTTTAAAAAATGTATTAAATCCAGTTTATTTTCACACTCATTTGTCTTTTTTTTCCTCATTTAAATGGTTTTTCCTTTCTTTTGTTTTCTGATAGCTTTATCAAATATATAGATAATTTAATACATAAATTGATAGCTAGCATGAATGAATTTTCTTTATATATATATGATTAAAAATAAAAATATATAATTATATATATATATATATATAATTAAAATAAAATTTAAAAATTGTTTCTGATAAATGTATGTAGGAAACATCTTGTATATTTCTATGTATATGGGAAATGTCTTGTTTATTTCTATGTATAAAAAGGAAAGGCAAAAAATATCTTGATGAGACTTTTCAAAGAGTATGAACTATCATCTGGTGGTCCACAATTAAGCAACGAAGAAATTCAGGAGACTCATAACTTTCACCAGTCTAAGACACTGAAGACAAGATGGAGGCTGCAGTATTATCAAAGACAAAATCCACTATCTCTCAACACGTGGAAAGACATGTCCAGGCTCAGAGCTTGAGGAAAGTCTTGATTTAAGTACTGCACTTGTCTGAGATGGCTGGCAACAGTGTCACTGATTATACATTTGTGTAGAACTTTCACTATGATTCCACCAACCTCTGTTGAATCTGAGATGGTACTTTCTGCTTCTGGACGTGTTGTTTTTTTTTTGTCACTAAACTGTGAACTAGACTTAGTGATGAAAGTATAGTTGTCTCAGCTTATTATAAGAATAGTTAACTTTTTTTTGTTTCTGTATTGTGTCTTACATTTTTTGGCAGTGAAAAGGAATTTCTGCTTTGTAAATATATTGAATGTTCAGGGTTTTACTCTTTCAGCCATCATTTATTGCATGTAAATAATTTAATAAATAGCAAAAATACAAATCTAAGTCGAAATGATAAACACTTTTCTAATGTAATGTATAAAGTATTAGTTCAAACATAAAATAAGTTTTTGCTTTTCTTAAAGAAATTCCCGAGAATATGCCTCGTTTTCCAGTGGAAGACCGGAAAATCTCGGGATGAAATTTTCCAGGAAAATGAGAAATCCTAGCTATAATTAATTTCTATTCAACCCCACAGTTTTCGTCTATTTTTAAAGTGGCATAAAATAACTTTATGCTTCTCTTCGTTAATTATTACAAGCAGATTAAGGTAACTTGATGTAATGTCGCTCTTCAAAAGACATCACCATTCTGTTAGTGAGGATGGAGGACACAACAGTGACTTCACCCGAATACTTTGCTGTAGCATCCACTGTTTTCGTCGTATAATTATTTAGAATAACTTTCTAGTTATGTTGTTACAGATGCCATATGAAGCAATCACCTTCCTTGTCGTCGAGGATGTATCATGTGATCAGTCTATATTTAGAACTGAATGCGTGCGGAGTATTTCTGTTTCACCCCAAATCGCAATAATAACTTTTACTAAATAATTTATGGTTGCTCGTGCATGCAAGATACATTGTGTATATTTTCATGAACATAGGAAATATCCAGTATACTGGATATATTACTGCAGTAAACATCTAGCATATTTTCATACCTATGGAAACAATATATTCAAAAATTTAGGTATTTTTGGAACTGTAACAACTCTTGCTCTTTGAAACCGAACCTGTAGTGAGGTTGAGCATTGGCGCTGTATCGCCTGGAAGGTGGATGACTGAAAGCAAAGAGTGATACCCGACTCAAGAAACAAACTTCTCACCAAACCCCACTACCATGGGAACGACATCAGCCCTTACAAAAAAAAAAACTAGTCAGAAGCAAAAGTAGGCACGGATGTGTGTTACTGTTTCCCTGTAGTTTAGTGGGTTGTGAAACTGGTTCAGTTCCGGGCTGTCACGTGATTTACGGTGCTGATAATGCAGTCAGTTCCAAAAGTGATGAAAAACGTGAACCAAATAACAAAACAAAACAAAAAAAAACTAAGCTGAGATTACTATTAAAATATGTTGTTTTGTAGCTCTTTGTAATAGTGGTGTTGTGATTACTATAACCTCTTTCTCTATCTCTCTCACGCTGTCTTTCTCTCTCTCTCTCTTTCTCTCTCTCCCTCCTCCTCTCTATCTCTTTCTCTCTCTCTCTCCCTCTTTCTCTCTTCCTCTTCCTCTCTTTCTCGCTCTCCCTCTCTCTTTCTCTTTCTCCCTCCCCCTCTCTATCTCTTTCTCTCTCCCTCCCCCTCTCTTTCTCTCTCTCTTTACCCCTCTCTCTTTCTCTCTCTCCTTCCCCCTCTCTATCTCTCCCTCCCCCTCTCTTTCTCTCTGTCCTTCCCCCTCTCTATCTCTTCCTCTCTCTCTTTTTCTCTCTCCTCTCTCTATCTCTCTCTTTCTCTCTCTCCTTCCCCCTCTCTATCTTTCTCTCTCTCTTTTTCTCTCCTTCCCCCTCTCTCTCTCTTTCTCTCTCTCCCTCCCCCTCTCTATCTCTCTCCCTCCCCTCTATATCTCTTCCTCTCTCTCTTTTTCTCTCTCCACTCTCTATCTCTCTCTTTCTCTCTCTCCTTCCCCCTCTCTATCTCTCTTTCTCTCTCTCCCTCCCCCTCTCTATCTCTCTTTCTCTCTCTCCCTATCTCTCTCCCTCCCCTTTCTATCTCTTTCTCTCTCTCCCTCCTTAAGTTAGTGTATTAGTCCCCGCTAACCAGTCAGTCAAATTTCGCTACACATGCCCCCCCCCCTTCCTCCTACTCAACACCCAAAAAAAGTACATGTTCTAATTCTTTATGTACACCATTTTTTTTTTTAAATTAAAACTTACAAAGAAACGGCAGATCTAATAAAGAAAGCATTCTCCGCCCTGGCTTCCCCACCGCCCCCATTAAGTCAGCGCTCGGAGCAGTCGCCCCGCCACTGTGTGTAGTACACGTTTCTCTCTTTCCTTTCTTCTACACGACCTCCAAGTCTGCAAAATAAGAGTCATTAAGTCGGCATAGATTTCTGTCTAAAAACCCCCGTCTTATTGTTTTTTCTTTGACTGCTACGAATTCATTTTATCATCTCGTAGAAAAAGAAAAAAAGAATACCACCAAAATGTAACATTACCATCGATGGCACAGAACTGAAACAAGTTGTTAGATTCAAGTTCATTCATTCATTCATTTGCATGTCCCTTGCGGAACTTTGTCTCCCTAACAGCACCCCTGTAGGCCTCTCAGTTGATAGATTACTTAGGAACAATTATAACAACTGATGGGAAATGTCACAACGAAATCAAAAGTAGACGTGCTCAGGCCAAGTCAGCTTTCCAGAAAATGAGAAACATCTTGTGGAACAGATCCATATCAATGGAAGCAAGATTCCTAGTACTTAAATGTTACATCGAGCCAATTTTGTTTTATGAATGTGAAGCATGGTCCATGAATAAGAGAGTACAGCGAGAAATAGAGGCCATGGAAGAGAGTACAACGAGAAACAAAGGCAATGGAAGAGAGTACAGCGAGAAATAGAGGTCATGGAAAAGAGTACAGCGAGAAATAGAGGCCATGGAAATCTGGTTCATAAGAAGGATGTTGAAGGTACCATGGACAGCTAAGAAAACCAACGAAGAAGTCTTAAAAGAGAGGCTGGAGTTAGAAAGCAAATTACAGCAAAGATGAGAGGCAGACAAGCGAGATTCGTAGGACATTCTCTGAGAAGAGGAAAATTTGAACACATTGTGGCAACTGGAAAAACTGAGGGAAGAAGAGACAGAGGAAGACAGAGAGAGAAGTTACTGTTTGGGCTGTCAGTGTGGCTAGGAAGAAAGTCACCGGCAGATCTCATAATGAAGTCTAAAGGCAGGGAATTGTGGAGAGAAATGATCGCCTACGCCACTCGGCACGGCACTACTGATCTTCTCGTAAGCAGTTTATGTTGCTCCGTTCCTCTTGTTCTCTGTCTGATACAAATAATTACAGAGATTAGTTTTCTACGTTTCGTTGCTTGCATTTTTCTGCACTCTGGTTTTCTCAATTAGATCCTGGTGTCTGTTCACTGTATTTGTATATGTCTGCTTGTACTACCGATATCTGATCACTTTATCAGTATATGTCTACCTGTGTTGCAGGTTTTTGGTCCCTGTGTATGTATGCGACTACCTGCATTATGGCACTATAGACATACTCATGGTAACAGTGTTATGGGAATGACGCGATCACGTCTTGACATTTGTAGATGGCAACTGTTGTGTAGACGGAAGTAAAACCCTAATGTGAAACTAACGGGAACAGCTGCGCTGTGTGTTGGTAGGACTGACAGCTTTATCTGGCCTGGCTGAACAAAGAAGAGCAGATAATTACTCCGAGGCCAACCAAGCACAGGTCATTAGATCTTGTGCTTGAATACGTGCTCTCGTTTACCTGCACATAAGGCCATTACTGCCGTTTAGGCTAACCAGGCAAATGCCTTAGGCACTGGCCTCAGAAGCCCTTAGTAATGACCTTTGAGGGGCGCAGTTTTGCACACACTAAGTCTCCTTGCCTAGGGCTCTGAATCTCCTGGCCACGGCGCTGCCTGCATATTTCTTGTATAGTTAAAGGAATAAAAAAAATTTGGAGAGAAAGAAAAAACTGAGGCGAAATGAGGGTAATATATGTAACGTGCGTGTCAAAGTGTCACTTTAATATAAAAAGAGCTCCCCAGAAAATATGACAAAAACGTCAGAATTTAATCGATCGTCTGTTGAAGAATAAACCAGTCAGTCATTTGCATGTCCCTTGCGGAACTTTGCCTCCCTAACAGTTCTGCTGTAGACCTCTCGGCTGTAAGCAAGATGGCTTGCTGCTGATGCATCCATTTGCAGATCATCACCAATGTCTTGGAGCCATCTTCGCCTTGGTCTTCCTCTCTTTCTTTTTCCTATTACGAGGTATGTAGCTTTCCAAGACAGTCTTCTCTAAATTATCATGACGTTTAATGTGTCTAAAATATTTAAATTTTCTCTGTTTAATCCTCTTTACTAGATTTGTTCTTTTTTTGTGCTCATGATATGTAAAGAACTCTTCTATAGCACTTACATATGCTTCTCAGCTGCTTTGTTAAGTGAGGAATGTTAGAGAATACGTAGATAAAGAATATAACGATGCCATAACAATTGGAGGTTATGAAATACCAGAGATTAGATAAGCTGATGACACAGTATTACTGTCCACAGCACAAAACGCAATACAAAAACTAATCATGTCAGTCCGTAAGAATAGTGAAGAGTAAAACCTATATCTTAATGCGAAGAAAACTAAATTGAAGAACACATAAAAACTCCATATATAGCAGAATATACCGATAGCAGACACTATACAAGATGGGCATAACTACCTAACAGAAATAAACAGCAAGACTAAATATCTAAATAGTGGAAATTGTTCCTTATCTCTTTCTTCAGAGAGAGAGAGAGAGAGAGAGAGAAAGGAGGGGAAGGCGAAAAGAGAGAGGCAGACAGAGAGAGACAACGTGAGAGAGGGAGAAAGAGGGAGAGAAAGACACAGAGAGAGAGAGAGAAAGGAGGGGAAGGCGAAAAGAGAGAGGCAGACAGAGAGAGGCAACGTGAGAGAGGGAGAAAGAGGGAGAGAAAGACACACAGTGAGAGAGAGAGAGAGAGAGAGAGAGAGAGAGGGGAGGGGAGACAACAACATTAATTAATGTCTTTTAGTTGTGTTAAAAACATATTAAAAGAAACTCAGTATGAGAACTATTAAATAAATGTATTTCCTACAGTACTGCTCGAATAATTGCTTACAAAGAAATGAGAAAACAACTGACAGCTATCTGGGACTTACTACAACACATTTCTAGAGATTTCATACTCCAGTATAGACACGCGAGAGCGGGTAAGTGACAGCCACCCCAGACTGATGTTCTCATATATTTTCAAACTACTAACAGGCAGTAGTTAAAGATTGTTTTGTAGTCAACAGAAATTTCTTTCATTTTCATTTTTTTTTTTCAGAAATCCCTATCCCTGTAGCACTGACATAATTGGCATGCTGAGTCTGGAATCCCATTAAGGAAGGCGTCTGCAATTTGTTGTTTTTTTTTGGGGGGGGGTGTTTTTTTTTTTTTACTAAAACAAAATTCTGTCTCGCTTTCAACTCATCTATTTATATCATTTGCTCCCGAGATGGAGGAATGAGGTTTTCCCACGCCTCATCTCATGAGACGATGGGAAGATCGAAGTGGGTTGTGAGGAAAAATGGGGTATCAAATGCATTTTGGGGAATAGAAGTTTTCGGGGGAGCCAGGGATGTGACCTGGAAAACAAAGGGACGGCAGCTCGAAAAAAGAAAGTTTAGAATACCGCCATAGTTCTAGTAACACAGATCTTCACGGGTTGCCAACTCAGTATGTTTTTCGGAGTTGGTTTTCCTCGCGCACGTGTACATTAGTTTGTGGATGATACTTTGAATGGAGGTTGACAGTACTGTCAATAAGTGCTACTGCACGTACTCCATAGCTCCCGTGAGAATGAAAATGAATTTGAATGTATTAAAAAGTAAATGACAAATGCATTAACAAATTTTTATTAATAGACAACAAACAGCTATGAACAGTAATTCCTATTCAACTGGAAAACTACGGAACAGCAGAGAGTACATATTACGTCCATGATATGCGCCGTTCAATACGTTGCAAGGCAGAGTCAACTTTATACATTTTAATCAAGAGCCTAGAGTTACAAGTGCAAGAATGTGGCCTTAATGTACATTTTATCTAATGCTAGTTTCAGCAACTGGGTTACTGTACTGATACAACTAGGACATACATACTAATACAACTAGGACATAAGTACAAACCTGGAATATCAGACAAAAAAAGAAGGAACTGAATTCAAACGTAGAGATACGTACCGCCCACATTATTTTTCCTTGTTTTTGTTCTGTCTCGGTAGAACTGGGAGTATGATTTTGTTTACAGCCGATGGATGAAAGTACTTCAGCCTAAGTATCGTGTTGAAAGGGGACTCAGTTACAGCGGCAACTTACAGATTCAGAGTGAAGTTAAGAAGCAAGGAAATGTACAGATTCAGAGTGAAGTTAAGAAGCAAGGAAATGTACAGATTCAGAGTGAAGTTAAGAAGCAAGGAAATGTACAGATTCAGAGTGAAGTTAAGAAGCAAGGAAATGTACAGATTCAGAGTGAAGTTAAGAAGCAAGGAAATGTATAGATTCAGAGTGAAGTTAAGAAGCAAGGAAATGTACAGATTCAGAGTGAAGTTAAGAAGCAAGGAAAGGTATAGATTCAGAGTGAAGTTAAGAAGCAAGGAAAGGTATAGATTCTGAGTGAAGATAAGAAGCAAGGAAAGGTATAGATTCAGAGTGAAGATAAGAAGCAAGGAAAGGTACAGATTCTGAGTGAAGATAAGAAGCAAGGAAAGGTGTAATGCTTCTGGGCAGACCCCACTGCTATCAGAACTATAATGAAACATTAGCAGAGAGGTGAGACAAGGTCTTGGCCAGCAATGGCTCATTGTCTTTTCTGTCTGTATCATCACTCTAACATAGTCATCTTCGTTTGCATACACAGCTCACATATATCTACGAAGTCAGGGGAATGGTGGATCTGAGGCAGAAGTTGTCGAGCTGTTTAAAAACATGCAGAATAAACAACGGACATCGACGTGACAGTAGGTTCTACAGACTTAGTATGACCAAAAAACATGTGGACATATTTGCTCCTTATGTAGATGGACTAGCTGTCACCAATGAAATGTTTGCAATTCTTCTCTCATTATTATTCTGAAAATATTTGTTGATGCTTTCTGTAGTCTGTTCTAAGACCTGTTCATCAGGTCGCTTTAAAAGTTTACTAAAACACTTAAGCCATCAAACGATCCCAAATATCACTCATTCTTTCTTTTGCTCCTATATGTCTTTTTAAAAAAAAGTCTCGCCTAAACAAAACAGGATTATCTACGGTCTTCTGTTCCACGCATTCTCAACCATATTCCCAAGCACTTGACGGAATTTTAAGGAAGCTTGCGTTTTCCGGTTTAAACAGTTTACGTTATGTAACAAACATCAAACTCGATTCTTGCCTGTCGGGTGTAAAATCAACAAAGAAACCTCTGTTCCCAGAACACAAACTTCCATTCAAATCATAAAGGTAATTTTCGAGACACAAGCGGACCTGCTTTACAGTCGTGTCCAGAATATCAGATGCCTCACTGCAGTAAAATTTCCGGCATGGTCTTTGCATCATGAAGCTATTTTTAAGTAAGAACAATCATGACGGTAAACAAGCTCATAATGTATGATGGATTTAAACATGTATGCCTGTTTGGCATTCAACAATCACATTTTAGGGGAGGGACTCAATAATTTTTGCTGGCATCGTTCTATTTTTAACACTTCTCCCTCCCCTCTCCATATTCTAAATTTATCTCTGGATTTTTTTTTTAAACCTCATTCCGTCAGCACCGTCTGGCCTTGTCGGTGCCTCCATACTTGGTAAGGTAAAAGAGAAAGACCGGCATGCCAGAGAAACCACGACTTGAGACCCGCGGTTGTGGTGAATCACGGGATACTCAACCCCTGCGGCCAATCAGCGGATAGTAAAACAGGTCACGTGATAGGTACAAAAATTCTTACATATTCTTCAGACTCGAATATGAGAATTTTTCATTCTCGTGGAGAGGTTTTGATAAAAAAAAAAAATCATTTGTCTGAGAATTTTTCTAGGCTGATGGAAATGTCTAACAAACAATCCCCTCCCCTTTTTTTCTGAAAAAAAGGAGTTGAAGGCTTGTCTAACAACTGTTTGTGATTTATCTGCCCCTCTCGCGTTTTTACTTTGGGTTTTATAGGTGACTTTTTTTTCGTCATATTGTTTTTTTTTTTTCCCTCACAATTTGACTCCATGTTTTGCAAAGAGGCACACGTTTGGTGACGTATTTTCCACGACTACCAATCCTCTCGAGAGATAAAAGAATTAAAAAATGAGATTGATGTGAATGTTTTGCTGTTAATGAGTCTACGCGAGAGAGGGAGAGGTCTGGTATGACACATACTGGTCTACAATTACAGCACCCCCTCCTCCCCCCTCCCCCCAACTAAACAGCGAAGTTGCCTTGCATCCGTTGATAAATCCGAGACAAGATGGCTGGCCGGGCTGGAAACAAATCTGGTACACGCAGGGTCACACATCCCGCAAGCTGTTGTGAGTTCTCTTGAAAATTGGAACATAAAATCGTTGCAGCGCTGCTCTGGTCGCTCACATTTAACTCTCTTCATGGCTTCTGGAGGTTTTTAAGGATGAACGTTTCGTTTCTGCTCACTTCTCGCTACGAATCAGCTAGACATCTTGGTCTAGGTGTGATTGTAGATATAATCATCTTGAGTTTGCTCCCAGTGAAAGCTGGCTGCAGTGACTTTTTGGCTTGGTCTGTGTTTTCCTTTCAAAGTGCTCCAGGCCCTGCAGATTCTTACCAAACTCTTTTGGTGTTCATCCGCACTTGTTTCATTCTGTTGCTCATTTCTCTTGATGGCGTTCATCCATCTCAATCATTGCTGCACTGTTGCTCGTTTCTCTTGATGGTGTTCATCCAGTTCAATCATTGAAGTACTATTGATCACTTCTCTTGATGGTGCTCTCCCATTTCACTCATAAAAGTAATATTGCTCACTTCTCTTGATGGTGCTCCTCCATTTCACTCAAGTAATATTACTCACATCTCTTGATGGTGCTCCCCCATTTCAATCATAAAAGTAATATTACTCAGTTCTCTTGATGGTGCTACCCCATTTCAATCATAAAAGTAATATTACTCAATTCTCTTGATGGTGCTACCCCTTTTCAATCATAAAAGTAATATTACTCACTTCTCTTGATGGTGCTCCTCCATTTCAATCATAAAAGTAATATTACTCACTTCTCTTGATGGTGCTCCCCCATTTCAATCATAAAAGTAATATTACTCAATTCTCTTGATGGTGCTCCCCCATTTCAATCATAAAAGTAATATTACTCACTTCTCTTGATGGTGCTCCCCCATTTCAATCATAAAAGTAATATTACTCAATTCTCTTGATGGTGCTACCCCATTTCACTCATAAAAGTAATATTGCTCACTTCTCTTAAATGTGCTCCCCCCCCCCCCCCCATTTCAATCATAAAAGTAATATTGCTCACTTCTCTTGGTGGTGCTCTCTCATTTCAATCATAAAAGTAATATTGCTCACTTCTCTTAATGGTGCTCCCCTATTTCAATCATAGAGTAATATTGCTCACTTCTCTTCTAACCTTACACATCAACGCAGTTTTTGTTAAGTTTCTACTTCTCTTCTCCCCTTCTTGATATCTTCCAACTGTTCATTCCTTGCCGGTCTTTTATTATGGCGATCCATTAGGCTGGACTACCTTAAGCCTAGGGTCCTGATAGGGCAAAGGGCGGGGCGACAAGTAAAAAGAACAATTTTATACCAGGATATGGGCAGTGGAGGTCCACGGGGTTTGGGTTCTTACCTAGAGGCCTGGATGGTGATTGTTAATCCGTCACTTTAAAACAAAAATTCACTTCTATGGGTCCTTTGATGTTCTGGGCAGATCATCGTCTACACCTCAGTTCAGCACAATGACGGTGCTTTTAAATGTGTCGCTTTATTCCATGTTTGTATATTACGGGAGCCAGTGATCTCGTTTGTTAAACATAAATTCTTGCTGAATTAAGTCTCCCTTGGCTTATCCTTCTTTTTCTCATACACATAATAGGGAAAATTACATAGATGTAAATTTTCAAAAGGACAAGATTAATATATTTTTTTTAATTTGAAAAGAACCTAGTAAAGTGTCCATTTTTACATGAAAACAAAGATGAAGAAATCACACTAATCAGCTCAGAGTGATAAAAGTGCCAACTTGGATACGATCTGATCGATAGAAGAGGAAATAACTCTCAACATTGTTTCTATGCAGACGTTTAGTTATCTTTCCCTCGGTTTCCTGCGTGCACAATGTTCAAGAGATTTAGCCTAGAACTTCAACTTTCATAACACTGAGATCCATATGAAAGTTCTATTTATACAATATTTTACCAGAAATACCTTCTCTACTTCCGCTCCCCTCCATGTAAAACGTTAAAAATAAGTAATAATACACTTTTTCCCCCTTTGCACCATTAGATATGCTCTTCAGATCCATCCTTCTCTTCCCCCCGCCCTCTCCCTTTTTTTACAACTTTTTTCTCTTAGCACATTCATAGCTTGCTTCCTTCTTTCCGTGTGTTCGCGGCCTCAGGCATCAGTCAGCATCCTGACCTGGGGTGCCTACCCTGTACATACATCCACCCGCCCTCTACCTCATCAGCGACCGTACGGCCATACCTGAAACCTCAGCGATAAGTTTTGGGTGAGCCAGACAGCTTGACTGGCCCCACTTCACTCCCCTGTGCCTACAGCCGGTTCTAGTTTAGCTGTCTGGACGGTTTGGCTTCTTGGAGAACATTTCTAAAGTTTTCCTTTACGTTAGTTGTACATTTAACGAAAGAAGAAACGCTAAAACAAGGGGGGCCGTTTTTTGCTTTCATTTCAGGGTTGAACTTTCAGTTACCTTCAGTTTTCACATCCTCTAAACTAAATTCATACCAGGACCTGCTTCTTGCTTAAGCTCCTGAGCAAAAAGCGACCTGTGCCTGCGTGAGTCCATGCTTCAGGTGACCATTTACTCTAGCCCGTAGTCCAGTCTGCTGTGACCAGTGACAAACCCAGTCATGGCTGGTTTACGCGCTCCCCGAGCTGGGTCAGCCAGGGACCAACAGATCAAGGTAAGACAATGAATATCTCATTACTGTATTCTGCTCTTTAATGACCTCTTCCAGGTTTGGAGAATTCTGGTACAGAAAACTGTTCCTTTTAGCACCTGCATTTCTGTCTATATGATATCATTCAGGTTACTATTATGTCACAGTCTTTGATGATAAGCCATAAGATGGTAAGAAATGAATTATACGCGTATATAAGTGTCTCCATAAATGAAATGATGATATGAAGACGTTCAATGCAGAAATATTTCTGTATAAGAAATCTAGATATTCAAATGTGTCCATGCTCCCGCAATGATATCACGTTTTCTAGTATAACTATTTGTAATGCTACCAGAAAACTACTTCTGGTATCCGCAGTCATTGCAAGCGTCTTTGTGGCTTAGTGGCTAGTGCGCTCGTCTCTCAAGTTTGAATCTATCTGGAGGCGTCCCAGTTACCCAGCTGTAGAAATTGGTTTCATGCTCATCACGGAGATAGAGAAGGAAGGGTCGCGAGGAATGGTACAGTTTACACCATTTTCTGTTGTACCGACAGATGAAAGATAATATGGGCAGTAACACCTCACTCGTGGTGCTTCTATGGTATGACAGGGCTACTTTTATCTGTAGAGTCACAGCAAGTGAGTCTGTCACGTTTTTTAGTCAGAGCAAGTGAGTCAGTTAAGTTTATTTAATACAACTGAAAAAAAAACAAACTATAGTCCGCGTGACTATACCAGCCACGAGCAAATGGGTGAACACTAAGTGAAGAAATCTAGGAAGTTTTCACCTTTTTTTCATGCGATATACCGCAATTTTTACCATATTAAAGCACACACACGTAATGTGGTCCTGTTTAGGTAAGATTTGGGCATACTCATGTGTTTCATACAAGCACCATAAGGTCAACGTATTCCAATAATATACGTTTATTATCATAGTTACTGAAGTTGATGGCGAAGTTCTTTAGGCTGTCCACCTTCTGGCTGCAACCCTGCTAAACCGACGGGTGGGACAGTGTCCTTTCTCTTGTGCAGAGATGCAGACATCTTGAAGGGGAGAATGCAATATGGCCCCCAGACAAAACAGGATATGTACTACATGGAGATGTAACATCTGCTTGTCCCATGTTCATATTTGAAATGTAATATCTGCTTGTCCCATATTCAGATTGGAAATGTAATATCTGCTTGTCTCATGCTCAAATTGGAATTGCCTTGCTTCAAAAGTGTCTTCTAAGACGGAAAATGCCATTGTAACTACAGTGATAATTACATCTTCATCATTTATATCAACATTTCGCTATGATCAACAGAGTTACTATATCGACTGTTTCGTCATCGTTCAAAATCATTGTTCTCCAAATAGCGGTGACATTATAGGTACAATAACCACATCTTCTTTATCCTTTTATTATCACCAGCATTTGATTTTTGTGACTACATCCGTACGTGTTTCCATTGCTACATCTATATTTGTTTCATGACTACTACTATACTTGTTCCTTGACTACTTGTATACGCGTTTAATAACTACTTCTATACTTGTTGCATAAAACGTGACTACTTCTATACTCTTTGCATAAAACGTGACTATTTTATACCTGTTTCATTACAGCTTCTATACTTGTTTCATGACAACTTCAATACTTGTTTCATAACAGCTTCTATACTTGTTCCGTGACTACTTCTATACTTGTTCCATGACTACTTTTATACTTGTTTCTTGACCACATATGCTTGTTCCGTGACTACTTCTATGTTTGCTCCGTGACTGCTTCTATGTTTGTTCCGTGGCTGCTTCTGTTTGTTCCTTGACTGCTTTTATGCTTATTCTGTGACTACTTCTATGCTTGTTCCGTGACTACATCTATGTTTGTTCCACGAATACTTGTATACTTCCTCCGTAACTACGTCCATGCTTGTTTATGACAGCTTCTGTACGTGTTCTTATACTTATACTATGACTACTTAATGTTTGTTCTATGACTACTCATCATCTAGGGTGTATATTTCGACAACGCAATGTCGTCACCGCTGCCAACAGACTCACTATCACAGTTAGAATTACTCAAAGCATCATGTTTTATATGAGCTTGTATATGTATTATGTACACGTAAACGTAGATGATCATGTTTAGGAATTATGTGGGCATAAATGCAAGGAGTACATTTAAAAAAAATTAAAATCTAAGCCAGTCAGTCATTTGCATGTACTTTGCGGAACTTTGCCTCCCTAACAGCTCTCCTGTAGGCCTCTCTGTTGTAAGCAAGATGCACTGCTGTTGATGCACCCATTTGCAGATCGTTAACAATGTCTTTCAGCCATCTTCGCCTTGGTCTTCTTCTCTTTCTTTCTCCCATAATGAATCATTCCAAGACTTGTCTTCTCTAAATTATCACGACGTTTAATGTGTCCAAAACATTTAAGTTTTCTCTGTTTAATTCTCTTTACTAGCCAGCCTTCTTCGATATTAAATTATGGATATATTTGGGGTTTTTTTGTGTGTCAACAATATTTGAAGAACTCTTCTATAGCATTTACATTTAAAGGCATTTGTATGTTTATCAGCTGTTTTGTTAAGTATCCAGATCTCACAGGCATATGTTGCGATGGGAAAAATGCATGCTCTTAAAAGTCTTATTAATCTTATTAATGCGAGTACAACATCGATTTTAACGGAACGAGCGGTCGAAAGGTATAAATCGTTGCCCATAAAATCCGTGTTTTTGTGTATCCTAGGAAAAAAGGTGGAGAGAGACAGACGGACAGAGAGTGTGTGTGAGAGAGAGAAATAGAGAGAGAAAGATAGATAGATGGATAAATAGAGAGAGAGAGAGAGGAGAGAGAGAGATTGGAGTTTATAATAAATAGCGAAAAAGACAGATGAAAACGATAGCAGGATGTACACGTGTGTGATGATATTCACAGCAGGCTGGTAGTTTTAGGATAAAGAGAAGTTGTACATCTCTCTCTCTCTTCTCTCTCTCTCTCTCTCTCTCTCTCTCTCTCCAGTGCTCTCTCATCCTCTCTTGGTGTTAAAATTATTATTTAAGTGTTGGCACGGTTTGCTCTCAGCCTTTCGTGACCTCATTCCACATTTGTTGTAATCGCAGATAAAACATTCTTTCTTTCTTTCTTTCTTTTGTTTGTGTTGTCTTCATCATCTTGTGCCGTGGAACTCTTCTCTTCAGGTTTTGATTTTTATTGTTCAGACAAGTCATTGCTAACTTCCTTCCATGCTGACTTCCTGGAACTATTCAGCATCGTTTGTCCTGTTCTCTCTCTGATTATGTGCACTTGTTTGTCCAAGATATTTCCCTTACTATAATGTCCTGGTTTGCACATTTTTACAAGTATAGAGCAGAGGACAAGCGGACTTTCCTTCACCAGGTCTCCTTGAACAACGGCAAACCAAATTGTGATGACATACGAGGGGTGATTGATAAGTTCTCGGCATAAGGTACAACGGATTATTTGTGGACAACTTTTTGGGGTTATTTCTCAATATAGTCCCCTTACAAGTTTATGCACTTAGTCTAGCGATCCTGGAGCATACGGATCCCTTCTTTGTAAAAGTCAGCCTCTTGTGCCAGTAGAAAATAGTCTAAAGACGTCATCATCTGAAGCAAATTTGCGACCACTGAGCTCCTTTTTCAGTTTGGTAAACAAGTAATAGTCCGAATGGGCCAAATATGGGGAATAAGGAGGATGTTCAAGAAGCTGGAAGCCACATACATGAATGGCAGCCATTACCACTGCCGACTTGTGAACTGGAGCATTGTCTTGATGAAAGATGACTCCTCTCGTCAATTTCCCTCAACGCTTTTTCTTCAATTTGACCTGCAGTTGCTTCACAATATTAGTGTAATAGGCCCTGTGACCGTCCTGCCCTTTTGAAGATAGTCTACCAATAGCACACTTTCTGAATCCCAAAAGATGGAAGCCTTCACTTTGCCTGCAGACAGAACCACCCTTGCTTTCTTTGGAGGTGGGGATCTTTGATGTTTCCACTGCTTTGACTGTTCTTTGGTTTCCTACTGAAAATGATGAACCCAAGTCTCATCCATAGTCACAAATTGCTGAAGAACTTTTCAGGATCTGCAGAAAAATGGCCAAGATTGTCTCTTGACATGTTGAGACGCTATCGTTTGTGATCAGCTCCGAGAAGTTTCGGGACCCATCGAGCAGAGACTTTTGTCATTTGAAGATCATTGTGAATAATGGCATGAACACGTTACTGGGAGATGCTCAACTCATTAGCAGTGTACCGCTCAGTTAGTTGTCGATCCTCCATTATCATGTCATGGATTCTGCCGTTGGTTTCATCGGTGGTTACCGTTCTTGGTCTTCCTGGACGGGGATCTTCTTCCAGACTCTCCCTTCCATGTTTGAATTGAACTGCCCATTTCTTCACTGTGCTGTAAGAAGGAGCACTCTCCCCTAGAGTCTCAACTATATCCACATGGATCTCCTTCGATGATAAGCCCTTGATGCAGAGGTAGTGAATGACTTCTCGATGAGAAATTTTATCCATTTTCTCAATTTCTGCCACCCCTTACCACTTCAGTAGCCTGTACAAAAAAATTGGTTGCAGTTAATTTCTTGAAACTTGGTGTTTAATCTTATATTAACCTGATCTACAAATGCACCTAATATCAACTGTGTGTTTCAAGTATTTGTACCTTATGCCTAGAACTTATCAATCACCCCTCGTAGCATTCATTAGAGACTACCCTAAGATGGACGCTGACAACCGTATCTCCCCACTCAGCGCCGCCCGTGATAATTCTAGACCCGGTTATAGCACGACGCCGATGAAAGGCGTTCAAGGCGTAATCTCAGAGTGGCGTAGCACTAAACTTTGTCTGAAACACAGTTTTATGTGTACTTGCTGGACTTAACCAAAAATAGTCCGTGCATCTTTATTCGGGTCTGTTTACTCCCATAGTTGTGCCATCTGGGCAGCCCGTTCACACATTTTTTGTTTCTTTCTCCCTTTGATTTTTTTTTCTAGTGATTTTCGTATTCTTTGACGGTTGCTTCGCATTGCAGGGACATATAATTTTTACAGCATAATTTTATTACAAAATAATATAATCTGAGTTAAACAGAAACTTTGATGTTTTATGGGATTTTTCTCATGCGCTATCCATTTAGTCTGAGATAAATTATGCTCATTCGCTGTTTCAGGCAAACATATCTGCAACGGGCAGCTAGAAGAAAGTAATTATAATTCGTAATCGGTGTTGATATTGTCGTCTTCGCTCTTGACGTAAGTGGAAACAGTAAGGTAGTTGTCCATTGATGAAAACTATATTCTGGAGTGTTAACAGAAAAGCTGAATTCTGGAGTTGTAACAGAAAAGCTGAATTCTGGAGTTGTAGCAGAAAAACTGAATACTGGAGTTGTAATAGAAAGGCTGAATTCTGGAGTTGTAACAGAAAGGCTGAATTCTGGAGTTGTAACAGAAAAGCTGAATTCTGGAGTGGTAACTTTCTGTTCATGGGTGCTGACATTTGAAGCTGTTTGTGTTGGGAGTTGTCTTTCATTGACACTCTAATGCGAATATCCACATTATTTCTACACATACATATGGAAAACTTGAACATTCCAATATGAATGTTCATATTATTTCTACATATACAAATCATAAAACCTGGATACTCTAATGTGAATGCCCATATTATGCTTACATATACTAATGCAAAAAATTTGCATACCTCGGCAGCTACATGGACCACGATGATGACGTCAGAAAGGACGTTAGAACTGCAAAAGCATGACTGACCTTCAAGAATCTTGAGAATATATGAGCCTCACAAGTTATAAGCACAAAAAAACCAAGCTAAGATTATCCAATTCAAATGTAATATCCACCCTCATTTATGCATTCGAAAGCTGGAAAACAACTAAAGAAATTAGACTCCTTTGAAAACAAATGCCTAAGGAAAATATTCGGTATAAAGTGGAACGAAATCAATGACAACGCAGAGATAAGCCAGATGAGCGAACAGCAATCTGTCTCTTCGGTGATCAGAAAAAGGAGATGGACATATATCGGTCACATGAGAACAAACGGTTAGAGAATCCAAAAACAAGCTATCAAGTGAAACACAACAGGGCCAAGAAAAAGAGATCGACCACGTGAAACTCTAAAGAGGACTTGATAAGAGAGGCCAAATTAGTAGGCATAAAATCCCTTGATGAGGTTGAAAAGCTCGCCGAAAACAGAACAAAACTTGGGGAACTACCTTGCGAGAGCTAAGTGACGTAAGATACTAATGCAAAACCTGGATATAACAATATGAATGTTCGTATTGCTTCATCATCATCATCATCATCATCATCATCATCATCATCATCATCATCATCATCATGTGGCTTGCCTGGAGATGCTGGCGACCATGTCTCTCCGCAAATTTCCGATCTTTCATGTTATTCATCAGTTTTGCTGTGTGCCTCTCCCATGTCATTTTGTCAACCCGTCTAAGATTTTCCTTCTTGGTATACCTCTCCCTTTCCTCCCTCCAATTTTCCAAGTTGTCACGATATTTTCTATCCCTCCTCTTCTCACTGAATGGCCAATGAACCTAGACTGTCTCTCCAGAAACGTGTTTCTTTTCTCGTTGACTTTCCTTAGGCATTTTTCATTTGTTATTTTGGCTGTCCACGGTATTCTTTACATTCTTGGTAGGAAGCACACATCAGCCTCTTACGCTCTTGTTGTGTTTGTCAGTGACCACATCTACATGTGTAAAACTGCGTCTTAGCATTACATAATGTGCCACATCGTTCGTATTGCATTGCTGGAAAGAAAAAAAAAGAGTGTTTTCACGCATGACTTTTTCTTCTAGCACAACAAATACATCTTCCTGGTGTCTTTAGCCTACATCAAAGATGCACATTCACTGCGGTTTCGTGCTGAGCATTCAGGGCAGTGGAGACCCAGGTCAGATCACCTGCTATCAGGCCGCCTACCCATAACAAGGGAAAGAGTATAAACAACAGGACAGCTCTCTCTCTCTCTCTCTACCTCTCTCTACCTCTCTCACCCCCCCACCCCTCCAAACAACGCCAATCCCAGAGATAAGCCCCAGCTTTCTCTCTGCTTTTGTTGAGTCTGCATGTATTCAGATGCTATCAATGTTATACGAATGTGAGAAAGTTAGTTTTCAGTGCCATTTTACGTATAAAAGTGAAATGTTTCACATAAATGGCTAGAATAGTTATTTTGTTTTATTTGTTTTTAAATAAGAATTGCACCGCTCACAGTCTTGTCAACACAGCCGGTTGCTAGGTAACTTCTCTTATCTGCTTTTTCTATGACCTGCGGTAAACAGCGCGAAAGGCAATATGATTTCTTTAAAGTAAAACGTGGTTTTGTTTACAAAGTGGTAGCAAAAACTCTATTTATAATTTTTTTTAAAAACACATACATATATAAAACAATTAAAATTAGAATAAAAGTGGAAGTGCTGACTTTGCGAATATTTGTTTCGTTCAAGACTGTAGTATTTATGTCAGATGACCACATTTTAATTTACCAAGTTTTAGTGCAATCGGTATGGAAGAACAAACACTTTTTATGTGAACTAATTATTGTGAGAAAAGAGGTGGGGGTAGCTGAGAATAGGAGAGGGGGAGTTATTTGACTTCCGTGACCATAACAATGAACTATCTAAGACAAGAAAAAGAAGTTCCTTCTCGTTCTCTTTCTGCTATATAAGAACTATTTTGTTGTACTCCCCTTGTTGTAACCAGCGTCCTTCACGACAAGCCCTCACATTCCTGTGTGCAGGGCCCTGCTCTGAATCGGTGAACATTCAGTTCATCAATATACGTTCTTGGTGCAGATGCCATGCAGAATGCTCTCGGAGGAGTCATTATGGGGCTCTTAGAATTCCACAGCAAAAGTTATGGCGCAGTAAAACTGACAAAGAATTTCAAATTCCTTGTTGATGTATTTTAAGAGAACAATTTTAAATCCGGTTCTTTGTTCGTTTCACGATTTTTATTCTCTCTGGTGTTAGATGCATAATTCACGCGGGCAGTCATTTGAATGTCGCTTGCGAAACTTTGCCTCCCTAACAGCTCTCCTGTAGGCCTCTCTGTTGTAAGCAAGATGTCCTGTTGTTGATGCATCCATTTTCAGATCATCAACAATGTCTTTCAGCCATCTTCGCCTTGGTCTTCCTCTCTTTCTTTTTCCAATTATGAATCCTTCCAAGACTGTCTTCTCTAAATTATCATGACGTTTAATATGACCACAATATTTAAATTTTCTCTGTTTAATCATCTTTACTACCCAACCTTCTTCCATATTAAGTTCTTGTAGTATGAATATATTTGGTTTTCTTTTTTGTGTCAATGATATTTGAAGAACTCTTCTGTAACATTTACATTCAAAGGCATTTATATGTTTCTCGGCTGTTTTGTTAAGTGTCCAGGTCTCACAGGCGTATGTTGCGATGGGAAAGATGCACGTCCTTAAAAATCTTATTTTTGTAGTTCTGTCTGTTCCTCTCCACAGCTTCTTTAGTTGTTTTACTTTCTGAAGAGTGATAGATGTCCTCCTTTTAATTTCCCTCATTGTATCTCCATTATTAGTTAATGACGATCCAAGATATTCAAAGCTCTTCACCTCTTTCAATTTTTCATCATTGATACATATTTCAGCTGCCTTATTTGTTTTGTCAATACGCGGACAGCCATTTTGTAAAATATACCTCGAAAGCCCCAAGATGTGACCATAAACTTACCAGACTTATCCTAGATTTCGTATGATTTTTCCTTCGATGCAACCAGTACCACAATGCGTTGCTCATACGCTTGTCAGTTTACAAGTGTGCTGCACAGAACTACGATACATAGTTTAAATAACTATTAGAAAGACAAAGGTCATGGCAATCAGAAGTGAAGTGCAAAACCCATCTGTAGTTGAACAAGGGACAGGTCTTCTATGTTTATGACAAATGGTAATAGATGATAGGAAAATGTGAAATGAAACTTACCAGAAGAATTAGAAAGTTCTTACTTCCAAACACATGCTACTTGGCTGAAATCAGGTTGGCCTGGTACATTATGAAAGCAAGGGACAAGTCAAATTGAAGGATTATTGCATTTAATTCTTCCCAGAGAGACGACAAAGGATGATGAAGAGTTGAAAGGAAAGTTTGGCGATGTTTTAGCAGGTTCTTATTCGTGATTTGTATGTAAAGATTGCTTAAGAACTTGGCTTTGAAAATGTACAGCAATGAAACGTAATGGAGGTCATGCATCCTAACCTGCAGGTCGAGAAATCTTTCGACCCAGAAGAAGCTATCAAGTGTCTGGCGTGGATAAGAGAAGTCACAGGGGAGCGAATCGCCGTGGAAGATTTGGACGACAGCAGGCATCGAGTGGCAGAATTCTTCTACAAAACTCTAAAAGATGGTTTCCTTCTGACCAAGTAAGAGATTTTGTTGCATGTATGTAGTTTTTGAGGGATCCAGAATGGACCATGGTGTGGCATTTCTGATCTGAAGAGAGAATTGTCACAGGCTATCCGTATTGAATGCCCATGAGTTATAGAAAAACATATTGCATTGAATCAGATGTGTATTGATAAAACTTTGTGATAAGAGTGCAGTTTTTGTTGCAGAATACGCAATGAAAAGAGATTTTAGATCTTTGAAGGAGAACTGGAATTTTTTTTAAAAATGTCAGTAAAATTCATGATTAATTTTGAAATTAACTAAGATAAATCGT
Organism: Achatina immaculata; assembly: GCA_009760885.1. Taxonomy (NCBI): domain Eukaryota; kingdom Metazoa; phylum Mollusca; class Gastropoda; order Stylommatophora; family Achatinidae; genus Lissachatina; species Lissachatina immaculata. Next base: position 601,411 of record CM019692.1, read on the forward strand.
ATTAACATTTCTCCTTCTTCACTGATAGTATCAGTGCCATCTCTTCTCTTTCATCAAGTTTTTATTTGTCTATTGTCTGGTGAAGACATGAGTTTAAAAACTATTACGTTTTTTTGCCCTTTTATCAGCTACATTTTTTTCCTCCTTTTTTATCTTTTGCCTGGCTACTAGTCAAACATATCTCACGCAAGAGACTAATTAATGGCGCCGGTTTGACCTCTCACTTCTGATCCTTAAGTCTGAGAGTAATAATGATCTTTTAGAGCTAGAAAATGAACAAAACATAAAGAATACTCAGTTTATACTTGTGATTCATAACATCTGAAAGTGGTTCTTATGTTATTTCAGGCTCGTCAATGCTTTAGTCCCTGATGATATGCAGATTAATACAAATACCTTGACCTACAAAAAGAGTAACAATGATGCATTTGAGATGGCAAGGGAGAGGTCAAGGTGAGTGAAGAATATTCTTCTCTAATTTTTTTTCTTTCTTTCCAAGGATGTGTAAGTTTATCCGTATTGTGTGTAACCACAGCATAGATATATGTAAATACTGATAATTTCAATTTATGTTACAAAAATATGGCAGAAAATCTCTCTTTCCCTCTCTCTCTCTCTTTCTCACACACACACACATAAACAGACTGAGGAAGCTGAGATGAAAGAGGAAGGGAGACAAGAGAAAGTAGATAGAAAATTGAAAAAGAGAGAGGAAGAAGAGGGAGAAAGAGAGGAGAGAGAGAGAGAGAGACGGGAGGGGGGGAGGTAGTTCCTTTCAGTGTACAGTATTGTTCTTTATGAACTGTCGCACCTATGTGAAGGTAGTGAGAAGTGCTGCACCTATTTTAGAGAATGAAACAGCTTCTTTTGACCCTTCACAGTTCTGACACTTCACCAGACTAGTGTTCTGACTCTTCACCAGACTAATGTTCTGATACTTCACCAGACTAGTGTTCTAACCCTTCACCAGACTAGTGTTCTAACCCTTCACTAGACTAGTGTTCTAACCCTTCACCAGACTAGTGTTCTGACCCTTCACCAGACTAGTGTTCTGACACTTCAGCAGACTAGTGTTCTGACTCTTCAGCAGACTAGTGTTCTGACCCTTCACCAGACTAGTGTTCTGACCCTTCACCAGACTAGTGTTTTGACCCTTCACCAGACTAGTGTTCTGACTCTTCACCAGACTAGTGTTCTGACTCTTCACCAGACTAGTGTTCTGACTCTTCACCAGACTAGTGTTCTAACCCTTCACCAGACTAGTGTTCTGACCTTTCACCAGGCTAGTGTTCTGACCCTTCACCAGACTAGTGTTCTGACTCTTCACCAGACTAGTGTTTTGACCCTTCACCAGGCTAGTGTTCTGACCCTTCACCAGACTAGTATTCTGACTCTTCAGTAAGAGTTGAAGAAGTAGTCCACATGTAATGTTGGAGGTAACACGTGGACCACTTCTTCAAGAGAAAAAGAAAAGCTCACCTGGGGCCTTGAGATGAACTGGCTTTGGCCACTTTTATGAGTCTGAATAAATTTCTTTGTTTCTCCTTTCTCATGAATTATGGAAGCACAGGAGCAAGATGTTAAGTTTTCTTATGTTAATAATTAATATATACCCATAATGTTAAAAGTATATGTTAAAATATGGCTTTTTGTTAATCAAGCTATTTTTGATGTATGGTGTTGACAAGGTTTGATTTAGATTCAGCTTGGCTGGGTGCATTATAATAGTGAAAAACATAGCAGAACTGGAGATCAGCTGCAGCCAACTGTTCTATGGTGAGATGGTGAAAAACAACAGAAATGAACAATCCAGATTGTTTTAAGAAACAGCATGAGTAATTTCATGAAATTTGATATTGTATTGGATGTAAGTTTGAGGTCAGTTCAACCTACTGCATTTAACTGAAAATGCAAAGATGAAATTAAGGGGTAAATGCATGGAGATTTTTTTTTTTTTTTAACAGAAGAAATACAAGTAAAAATAAAACAAGAAGGAATTAACAATCAGTAATTTTTGTCAATCCGTAAGAACAGTGAAGAGCAAAACCTCTATCTTAATGTGAAGAAAACTAAATTGGTAACAACTGACAAAACAAACAAGGCAAGTGAAATATGTATCAATGAGGAAAATTTGGAATAAGTGGAGAGTTTTGAATATCTTGGATTGTCGCTAACTAATAATGGAGATACAATGAGGGAAATTAAAAGGAGGGCATCTATCACTCTTCAAAAAGTAAAACAACTAAAGAAGCTGTGGAGAGGAACAGACAAAACTACAAAAATAAGATTTTTAAGGGCATGCATCTTTCCCATCACAACATATGCCTGTGAGACCTGAACACTTAACAAAACAGCTGAGAAACACATAAATGCCTTTGAATGTAAATAATACAGAAGAATTCTTCAAATATCACGGACACAAAAAAGAACAAATATATCCATACTACAAGAACTCAATATTGAAGAAGGCTGGCTAGTAAAGATGATTAAACAGAGAAAATTTAAATATTTTGGATACATTAAACATCATGATAATCTAGAGAAAACCATCTTGGAAGGGTACATAATTGGAAAAAGAAAGAGAGGAAGACCAAGGCGAAGATGGCTGCAAGACATCATTGATGATCTGCAAATGGATGCAGCAGCAGCAGGCCATCTTGCTCACAACCAAGAGGCCTACAAGAGAGCTGTTAGGGAGACAACATTCCACAAGGGACATGCAAATGAATGAATGAATTTTTTGCTCAGTTTTGGCTTTAACTTTAGGAAGACCCTGGCATTATTGTTAAATAGTTTTTCTGAATATTTCTCCAGAATAGAAATGTTTTGTCAGAAGATTCAAGAGTTTGGTGTTTCTGAGGCCATGTCATTTCAGACAGATTCACTCTATGAGAAGACAAACCTGCCACAGGTAGTTGCAGCCATCAGGAACTTTGGAATTGAGGTAACTGATGCCAAGAGATGTGTGTGTGTGTGCACACGTGCATGCGTGAGTGCATGCGTGCGTGCGTGCGTACGTACGTGCGTGTGTGTGTGTGTGTGAGAGAAAGAGAAAGAGAGAGGTGTAGTAGGGAAAAATACATCTAAAAATTTGGAAAAGCTGTCAGTCTTTCCATAACATGTCTGACCTATATAACATGTCTGATGTATGTAACATGTCTGACATGTGTAACATGTCTGACCTATGTAACATGTCTGACCTATGTAACATGTCTGACCTATGTAACATGTCTGACATATGTAACATGTGGTTGTGAGGTGAAACACTTTGTAATCTGACTATGGTGTGAAATGTATTTAAAAAAAGGTAATTTAATACATGAATTAATTATAATTTTTAATGCATTTTTGTTTGCATATACATTTTTTTTAAATTTAATTTTTCAAGAGTCCAAGATTGCAACACTCATAATTAATTTGACACAGAACAGAAAACGATTAATTTGACCTTGTATCAGTAATTTACTATTCATTCATATATCTATATTAAACTGTTGATTACATCAGTCGTGTCCATTTCTCTTTGGTTGCTTAGGCTGAATCTCATCCCAGTTATCATGGGAACCGCTTCTGGCCTAAAAAATCTGAAATAAACATCAGGAATTTCTCAGAGGAGCAACTCCGAGCAAGTGAAGGTGTCATCAATCTTCAGATGGGCTCCAACAAGGGAGCAAACCAAAGTGGCATGACCTTTGGCAAGAAGAGAATGATTACAAAAGATTAAAATAATATTTACTGCAACTAGGATATCAAGATTTTATCCTTTACAGTATCTAAGATTGTATGTTTAAGTACCATCTTAGATTCTGTTTGGCGAATATAAATATGGCCTCTTTTTAACTTTGCTTCTTACGAAGGTTTATAAATGTTACGATATAAGGGTGTTAAGATAATCAGTTTATTAGGATATAAAGGTGTTAAGATAATCAGTTTATTAGGATAATAACTTCTGAATTATTATTCGACCAAAATTTTACAATCATCTGAAGATGAACAGTATTTATTCATCTTGATTATTAATGGTTTGAACAGCTGTAAGATTTTATTTGAAGTGATTAATAATAATAATAATCTATTCATCCATGTCCTTTGCCATGGATCTACTAAGCAATCACTGCCCATTATGCCTTGTGGCTTCTTGCAGGACAGCAAAATCATGGTCTGTGGCTGGCTTTTGTGTTGCTTGTTATTTATTTCTGCTTCTATAGCTCTTTGCCAGGTTGTCTTTACTCAGCAATATAACAATAATGATACAACAAAATCTTGATCGGCTGTTTTCTGTAAATTGGTCTGCCCTGAACATGGTTTCATATTTATAAAATAGTTTATCTATACACAACATACACAGATTATTTTGATATTGAAACGTATAATTTTGGAATAAACATAAAAAATATTTTCACTAATAACATTATTTTTCTGAATCTTGTTTCTTTTTTTTTTTTCTCTGCCACAGATTTTCTTACAACTTAATTATGTTCCAATCAGCAAACTTCTGACAAGAAAAACTTTCCCATACATTTTGAACCGTTGGCCATAACAATCAAAAATATCAATTTTGAAAACAAATGTGTCAAATGTACTACTGTTTTCATAATTTTACCTTCTAAATACTGGAATCTGTTTAAACTGCACTTAGATCTTCTGATAAAATGTATATTTACTTTATATCTCTTGGTGAACTGTGTTTTTCTTAACTTAATCAAAACAAACTTCAGTGAACTTAAGTATAATTATCTGGTCTGGTCATTGCTCTGTTTATATAATTACAATCCTAGAAAATGAACAGTGTCTGTACAAATATTCAATTATCTGAATATAATCTGTTCCAGTATAATCTAGAGAAGACCATCTTGGAAGGGTACATAATGGGAAAAAGAAAGAGAGGAAGACCAAGGTGAAGATGACTGCAAGACATCGTTGATGATCTGCAAATGGATGCATCAGCAGCAGGCCATCTTGCTCACAACCAAGAGGCCCACAGGAGTGCTGTTAGGGAGGCAAAGTTCCGCAAGGGACATGCAAATGAATGAAATGAGTATGAGCTCCATCAATCTTTCACATCCTCTGCTACACGCATGTGACATCTTTCAAAACTAGATTTATTAGTTAGTTACAAATATGTTTGCCGTTTTCTGATTAAGTTATGAAGTAACGATGCTGTTTATAGGTGGCAATGCTGGCATATGTCACGGACCTCTTCGTTTCCTGGAGAATGTATGAGAAATATGGGATGATGCACTCCCAACCAGGCTTGGCGGCATCTTACTGATGTTCCAGAAGAAACATCACATAAACATGTCTCATAAATAATATGCAGTAAATATGTCTCATAAATAATATGCAGTAAATAAATTTGTCATGCAGTTGTCTGTAGTTAAAAAAATATGGTCATCACTTTGTGTAATGAGAAACCTGAAATTGTAACTCACTGTACAGGCATAGCTCATTATCTCTGCAAGTCCTTGATAACAGCATATGCCACGACAGCTCTGTAGCACTTTTGCATCCTTTCACCACTTGTTACTTGATACCATTGGCTTTTGCATAATCTGGAATAGTCTAGGGTTTCTCAAATATGACTCATGACAGCTTGCAAGAGATATTTTAGTTTAATAAAAAAAAATTCAAATGTGCATATTAATGCACTTTTTTTCATTCAGAAGAGTATTAACAATATCTATTGGATTCTGATGCCGACAGTGTACAGTTTATGATAACAATACCGTGAGCTGCAGATATAATAATGTGTATTATTAGGTTTCCATGAGACCTGAAAGTCGCTGTATAATCTAAGGATTCTGTGAGGAGTCAAATGAAGGTATATAGTGCAGTTTTACAAAAATAAATAAAGAAGAAAGAGGTGAGAAAAGGGTATAAATTAGAAATAGGAGATCATACTTATCCCATCCATCTTTCTATCCAAATCAATTTTACCATAGCTATTATCATACTTAATCCTACAAGGATAAAATAAACTGAGAAAGACTGGAACATGTTATCAAGGCAGAGGATAAGACTAATTTGTTATGTTGCATCCAAGGCATTTGAATTAATGAACAAGTGAGAAAGAAAATAATGAAATAATTATCCCCCTTGTTTTATATTCTGAATCAAGGTCAGCTTCAGGTTAGTTTGAGGTCAGTCAGCATTTTAACTGTTTAAGTGATTGTTGAAATAGGTAGTGACTATTGTCAACATGGTAATGTTGTTTTTCTTGTTTTGAACTTTGCTGCAAGATTATTCATTTTTTTTTTTTTTTGTAATGTCTAAGCTTTTGTATCAAACATATCATCACATTAAACGGTGGTGAATATACTTGCTTTCTTTGAGTTGTTTGTGAGAATGAAGATTTATTCTGATGCAGCTGTGTGTGAGCTGATATGTCATAGTTTAATGCTTCTGTATTATTCATAAAATTTCAGTAAAATTAAATTTTGTTGCATATCAGACAAAGTCAAAAGCATAGTCATTAAAGGAAAAAAAAACTAGAGTTCAAAAGTTCCCATAAGCAGGTTGTAATCTGAAAGAAAACAAAATTCAAGTCTTTATAACAGGAGAACAGTTCAAAAGTTTACTTGATAGGAACATATTGATAAACTTCACTAGATGTGAATATATTGGTAAACTTCACTAGATGTGAAAAGAGTACTAAACTTCATTAGGTGTGATTAGAGTGCTACATTCCACTTGATGTACACAAAGTGCTAAACTTAATTAGATATTAACAGAATGCTAAACTTCATCAGATGTGAATGGTACTAAACTTCACTAGATGTGAACAGTGCTAAATTTCACTAGATATGAACAGAGTGCTGAACTTAATTAGATATGAACAAAGTGATAAACATCACTAGATGTGAACAGTGCTAAACATCACTAGATGTGAACAGTGCTAAACTTCACCAGATGTGAACAGAGTGCTGAACTTCACTAGATGTGAACAAAGTGCTAAACATCACTAGATTGAACAGTGCTAAACATCACTAGATGTAAACAGTGCTAAACATCACTAGATGTGAACAAAGTGCTAAACTTCACTAGATGTGAATAGAATGCATAGTTTTACTATAAGATGAGAATACAAAAATGATAAAGTGCAAAACATTACCACAAGAGGATGATCAGAACATGTGATAAATGAACTAATGAAATATTTTTTTAATTGCATGAGCCTTAGCAATTCTGATATAGAACAAGGAAAAATGCACATACCAAAAGCAAACTGTGGTGATGAAGACGGTGAAAAAAAAAAAAAAAGGTAAAATTCCCGTTTCCATACCATTAAGGCATATTGGGGAATACAGTGTCAGGCCCGTATTTTCCATGACCTTCGGCACATGAAAGCGTGATGTGGTCAGTATCAAGCCTGGCCGCTTTACCTTCCCAGATTTCTCTTACCCATTTTTAGAGGCTGGGTGGACCCCAGGGCCTTTTTGGTGTGTACCAGGAAAAAATTCCCACTGCTGGGACTGAACCCAGTACCACCGGATGAGTAAACCGAGCACCTAACCACTCAGCTAATCAGGCCGAAGATGAAGACATAGTAGTCAGCATAAATACTTGTGACACTTCTGCCACTTTATACATGCATATGTCACTCAAAAGAAGCAAACTTAAAACAAAAAAATGTAAATAAGGGTGCTTTCCAACATCATTACTGTGCATACTTTTTGAGATGCTCAGTCCATACACAAATATCAACTTTGTTTCACCTTGTGCTGTGACTTTTGGTTGGTTAAACTGTGCCATTTATTTTACATCACTTTCTGTTGACCTCTGTGTTTTTAGGTCATGGCCTGATTCTTTCCTGAGGAATCTGACCATTGCCTATTAAACTCTGTAAGTAATGTTAGTAGTTCTATCATTAGAGTCAGATTCATATAGAAGTCAGAGTATATAAATAGGTTGTAGAGTGCATATTTGTGCTCTAGTCAACTCTCTTTTTCCCAGAGTCCCTGCCACAGGCATAGGATATCATGTCTTTCCATAATCCTCGATCCCATGTGCATCTCAGCAGGCTTATCGCTGAGCATATTCCATGTCAAGATGCCAAACCATCAAATATCTTTTCTTTCTCATCTGCTAATTACAGACACCTGGCAAACAGAACAAAGATGACTACTTCAAAGTGACATCATGGCCGCCAGAGCTGGCAAAGACGTTATCCTACATCTCTAGTGGTTCTCCCGGTAATAGATTCTGCCTGGCAAATGGAGTATGGTTCACTGTGATCACTGTAGGCATGGAGTCTGTTGATAAGTTTGATTTTTTTTGAGACTGTCTTCTAGCAATCCACTGTAACTCACTCCCAGTTTATCTTCAAGCCTAAGGTCCAACCTCTTTATGACACTCCCAGTTTATCTTCATGCCTAAGGTCCAACCTCTTTATGACACTCCCAGTTTATCTTCATGCCTAAGGTCCAACCTCTTTATAACACTCCCAGTTTATCTTCAAGCCTAAGGTCCAACCTCTTTATGACACTCCCAGTTTATCTTCAAGCCTAAGGTTCAACCTCTTTATGACACTTACATCTTACATCATTCCCATGCCGTTAAACATCACATAGGGCTCACATAGTTGTTTGCCAAGTTTTCCTGTTCTCGGCGAGTCTTTCAACCTCATCAAGGGATTTTATGCCCACTAAACTGGCTTCTCTTAACAATGTCCTCTTTAGAGTTTCACGCGGTCGATCTCTTTTCTTCGACCTGTTGTACTCCACTTGATAGTTTGTTTTGGTATTCTCTGATTGTTTCTTTTCATCACATGGCCTACATATGTCCATCTTCTTTTTTTGATCACTCATGAGACAGGTTGTTGTTTGCTCATTTGTCTTAATAATATCTGCATTGTTCTTGAATATGTTCCACTTTATACCATGTATTTTCCATAGGCATTTGTTTTCAAAACAGTCTAATTTCTTGTCTATTTCTTTAGTTGATTTCCAGCTTTCGCATGCATAAATGAGGACGGATTTGAATTGAATAATCTTAACTTGGTTTTTGTGCTTATAACTTTTGAACTCCATATGTTCTCATGATTCTTGAAGGACAATGCTGCTTTTGCAATTCTAATTCTAACTTCTTTCCTGGTGTCACCATCCTGGTCTATGTAGCTGTCAAGGTATGCAAACTGGTTTACTTCATCAACAGCTGTTCCTTCTATGTATATTTTACCTTCTTGATTAATGAGAAGTTTCATTATTTTTGTTTTGTCTTTGTTAATTTCAAGACCTATTTTGCTAGCCTAGGAAGATAGGGAATATGTTTTTTCCTGCATTGATTTCACATTGTCACAAGAGTTATGTCATCAGCAAAATCAAGATCTTCTATTTGGGTCCCATGTACTCAATCAATGCCGGTTTTACCTGTACAGCATAAAGTCTATGGCAATTAAAAAAAGCAATGGAGATAATATACATCCTTGTTTCATGCCTGTTTCAATCTGAAACCATTCACTCATTCCTTCTTCTATCTTTACTGCACAGATATTTCCATTGTAGAGATCTCTGATGATGTTGACAATTTTAGATAGTATTCCATATAGTCTTAAAATTCTCCACAATGATTCTCTGTGTATGCTATCAAATGCTTTTTTAAAGTCTATGAAGTTCAGTATTAATGGTTTCTGTTTTTCAGTATGTTCTTCAGTTATTCTTAGAGTAAAGATCTGGTCAAGACAGCTTCTCCCTTTTTGAAATCCTGCCTATTCTTCTCTCATTGCAGTATCACTATTAGCATTGAAGTCTCCCATGACAATTATGATGTCATGTTTAGCTACTCTGTTGATAAGTTGTTGTAAGTTGGTAAGAGAAATTGTCTTTCATTTCATCATCTGTATCATTTGTGGGTGCATAGCATTGTATGATCATCATTCTTCTGTGCCTTATTTTGTATCGTGCTCTTATCATACGACTGTTCACTGGTTCCCATTCTGTAAGGCTCTTTGCTGCTGCAGATGACATAATTATACTCATTTCTTCCTGGTATTTCCCATCGTCTCTGCCAGAATATATTATTAACTTATGGTTTTCCGCTGGTCTTTTCCCTGCTTCTGGCCATCACATTTCGCTGATGCCCCACATCTAGGTGATATCTATCCATTTCTTTTATTACCTAAGCAGTTTTTGTTGTTGCGGCCATTGTTCTTACATTCCAAAATCCAATTTTTGTTACGCATTTGGGGGCCGACGAATTTTCTTTATGGCGCTGGCTGCTAAGAAAATTTGCAGTTCTAGGGAGATAAAACAACAGAATATCCTCCTGCATTCAAGGCACATGAGAAACCACTTTACAGGTGACCAAAAGTATATTTTGGCGGAGGAAAAATATTCACTATTATGCTTATGGGACTACAGTCAAACTGAAAGCATTATAAACAATATCTAAATTTCCTATATTAACTTCTCCTGCTTGTAAAATGAGCCTCTCTTTCATCAACACAGCAGGCTCTACTCTGGTGCAGTAAGGTAGTCTGATTTTGCAGACTGCCAGATATATTCTCACAGTCTCACCACCCATTGTTTCTTTCCTCATTCATCTTACTTTGCATACCAGCCAACACCTGGCATCAAAGTTGTCCATCTAACAGAGACAATAATGCTTGAGCATGAGAGATTCATTTCTCATTCTCGTAAACAATAAACAGAACAGAAGAACACGTCAGCACAAACAGGAATCAAAGCAAGAATAAAACCAGCCAAATTTATTGAGGAATCAAATCCAGTCTTTGTACAATTCTGTAAAAGCAATCATATATGACTACATCCAGCAAGACTTCTAAAATCCCATCTAAGAATATAATAAAAATTTTTTTTTTGCTTTTAAACAGTCCAGGAAGGAAAATATAAGACTCATTTAGATGAATGGGAAACACAAAAAAAAAAAAAAAAAATAAGCAAAAAATTGAAGACAATGCTAGGGAGGAAGTATAGGAACTAATCTTCTGTCAACAGAAAAATAAACAGCTACTTTCTGGATTTTAGATATGAAGATCTATAAAACGAGGAGGAAAAAAAACTGCTGCTTTCTGAGGGCACACAAAAAAATGAGGGGGTGGGGCACAACAATCTGAAATATATTTTCTAAATGCAATCACATGACAATATAAATATCATGAAATAGAAAGAAAACAGTAACAGTGAGATATATTTGTTAGTTATCCAGCACAGCTTGAGAACAGTTCACATTTTAACATTTCTTCTAAATGTTTCACAGCTGGTACTTGTGTGATTTTGCAGCAATTTAAAACACACGGTTCTAGTCCTGGATGGTCAAGATCTGAACTAGGTGAGCCAGCAACAACTCATGAAGCATTTCATCTCTCAATGCCTGTAGCCAAGTTCATTTAAACAGGAAAGAGAATGATAGTTTTGTTGTTTTTTTTTTAAAGGAAATTTGATAAATTTTATTTGAATAAATATTTTTAAATGAAGGCCCCCTCCACCCCCCCCCCCCTCCTCCCCATATCCAGTAGTTTGCATTGTTTGTAGCTACAACAAAATATCATTATCTGTGTAATTTTATTAATAACTTATCAATAACCACAATATATGAATATATTTATTTACATAGTAATGAACACATAACAGCCTTGTGTATATATGTACTAGAAAACTGTCTTTAAAATTCTAGGCACAACATAATATATGGCAGCATCTTTCTGGCAAAAGTGTTCATTTCACACAAACGCACACGGCACTCAGAGATTGTTGACACTTACAGTGCAAGGAAGCCATTAAAATTTTTTTGGTCACACAAGAAAATGGAGTAATATTTACCTGTTGCTGAAACAATGCAGCTAAGAAAAATATCAGTGACAATGAACTGAATAATATGTTGTACGCCAGGGTGGTGTGTTAAATTTGTCTCTCGGCCTGGCAGATTTAACTGTGCACCAGGCAAATTGTCTATGCCCTCAGACACCTAATCAAGGACATGCCTTGTGTAATTAAGAAAGTATTTGAAATTAGGTACAATGATATTCAAAGAAAGTAGCACAAAAATAGAAAGAAAATGGTTCATGATACAAAAAAGGTTGCCATACAGTTAGTCAACTATTTTAACATGAAAATAAGGAGAGTCAAAGTATGAAAATATTACATGAAATGATTAAGATGTTTGTAGTTTTAAAAGTATAAAGATTCATGCTGACTGCAGGCAATGTGTCGAAAATGTCTCCCTTTGATGATCATCGTGCACCGAAGGGAGATAATAGGAACTAAGGGCATAGAAACAGCACCAATAAAAATTCCATGTGTGACAGTTTTCCATTTACATTAAAAACATGTTTACAAAATTTACAGGTTATAAAACATAATTGAATCTTTGTGAACAAATACCTAAAGTAATATACTTGCAGCAAAACACTGGTAACTGATTGTAAGCAAACAACAAGGCCCCAAATCTATGTTTATCTATGATTGCATGGACTAAAATAAACATCTCCTGTAATACAAGTCCAGAGTCCATCATGCTTTGCTGAGGTCATTTATTGTTCATCATTTTTTTTTTACATCTTTCTAGTACCTGGAGTTAGTTTGAGCTGTGAAAGTAATCTATCTCCAGGACAGAGCACGGAAAATCATTTTTAAAGCCCATTACAAATACAGAAAAGGGAAAAAAATATTGAAATAAAAACAAAGTTACCCTTTTCAAGTCAAAGAAAGAAAAGCAAATGTTGCATAATTTGTGGAAAATATTTAAATTTTGTGAGTACTATTCTGGTCAACTTTGAATCAGTAAACTTCGAATACAATAACTATTGATTTTTTTTACTAAAAATAACATGTCTAATGCAGAGTTTTCCAAGTATTTTGGGAATCACCAAATATGTCATACTGACTGTCTTGGAAATGTTCTTGAAAAGGTTAACATTACATTCACTTCTATTTTGTTCAGATAAGTCATACTACAGACAGCAGTTACCAATGATATTTTTCATACCTATGTCCATGAATGCATCTATATGTCAATGCTGTCAACACAGACTTCATAAATGTAGTAATAAAAGTTATGAGTATGGAAGTATATAAAAAAAAGTTCACTTTTCACATGTACACTGATTATTACATACATAAGATAAATGTGCACAGATAACTTTGGACATAATATCAGCCTCTTTCTGATAGAAGTTTATGTTAAGTGAAACCTGCCATGTGCTGACCAAATACCTGTTGAGTGTTCATATTAATCTTATCAAATATTAACATGGGATTAATCATGGTCTAATTTAATCAAACAGGCCTTAACTGATGACCAAGCTGAGTTTACTTGATTGTGTTTAAATTGACTGAAATGGGTAATCTAATCTGATAATCTAACTGATCATGACACTAACTGATCAAATGGGTTTTATTTTATCATTCTGTGCTTGTCTTTCTTATTAAAAGGAGATCCAAAAAACAAAAGCTAAGTCTATACTTTTCATCTGTTTTTATCTGTTGTGTTGTTTTTGTATGTGATCCTTGAAAAAGGCTTTTGCTGAAATATTGGATTGTTGTATGTTCTTCATTTGTATGTGCTCATCTTGCTTTCTGCTATTCTTGTTTCTGCCAATTTCCCTCACTTTCTGCTATTCTTGTTTCTGCCAATTTCCCTCACTTTTTCGACCTTTTGTGTAAAACTGAACATACAGCTCTGTCTACTTACTTCACTTTATCATCAAGCACATTTAACATCATGTTTCACTTATTTTAGTTAAACAACTGATTTTCTAAGAAGTCTGCTACATTAAAAAGAAATACTCTTCACTGACATGCATGATAGCTTCAGTTTGTTTTTAATGCCCTCATGTTTCTAATGTAAATAACAACAATTAAGCCCTGTTCTGAGTATCAGCCCCAAAAGTACATAATGTTCATGTAACCAGCACATCAACATCTGTTGTCGTTGGAATTTAACATGACAATAATGTTGTGGTAATTTTAGGTTTCACAGCCACTTTCTGAATGTTTTCAAAGCTTATTTAAGCACTTTTCATGTGTTATATTTATTCATAGGTCAATAGTTCAAGTATTTAAAATGGGCCAAATTATGTGCAGCAAAAAGTTGTTCATTAAGCTTTTCATATTTTATTAAATTTTCCACAAATAAAGAAGTTTTGTGAGGTTTTTTTTTCCAACACTGCCATGACAAGATTAATAAAAACTAAAAAAAAAATGTGTAAAGTTTTTGAGTAAAAAAAATACAAACTTAATTTTAATAGAAATTGTTCTGGTTATTTCACAAGAGATAAATACATATCTACAGACTGTTAGATAGTTTCTGTTTTTAATGATCTTAACCTTCATTTACTTTCTGCACAAATGCTAGGTTCTATTATTAAAATATAAAAAAAACTAAGAATTATGCTGCATTATTTTTATGCAGACAGGCTATCATGTGAAAAATCTGTTATTCTGATGAAATCTTGATATGATGGGTGTTTAAAATGTGATCTGAAAAGTGGATAAACTTTCTTTTTTTAAAAAAAGAATGTGAAATGTGATTAAAAATATGAACTTAATGCTGTAAAAATATAGCTGCTTCCATCTTGGATCTTTAGTAAAAACTTGACAAAACAAAACAAGTAAATTGTTATACAATTTTGGATGAAGAGGTGAAGGGAATACAAGAATATGGGATTTTATGAGATATCATAAATTATTACAAAAGCAGAGTTACAGGGGCAAAAATATGACACTCAAAACTGTCACAGTGCCACTTTCACAAAACTCTCCTCCCCATTCATACTTTGTACTTGAAATCTAAGTACAAACATATCATAATGCTAACACAACATATAGGTGTATATGAACAACAGCACTGATACAAAATCCTTTCTTCAACATTGAAATATTAAATATTTTATTTCAATTGCACAGCACTTTGAGACTAGATTTGCTGGAACTTTTCTGGAATCTTGTTGTTTCCAGATTATTAAGTCTGATTTCACTATAATCAGTCCTCACTGTTGGGTGGAGCCTACAGAAAAGACTGGCTTTGCAGTTTACATCAGGCATGCACCAGTCCAAAGTCTTTATATGTGTTAGGTCACAGGAGGAGCTACAAAGTCTGTCATTAAACTGCTTGACTCATCAACACTGGGCACAGAGTCACATATTCTGTCCTGATGGTGGCAGACACTAATTGCCACTGAAGCTGAGGAGGATGATAACTGTTTGGATCTATGGCAGTGTGAACAAGAACAGTATAAATCAGAACTTTCACCAGCCCCACTTACCTAACTCTGAAGACATCATTCTGAGACCAGAATCTTCACCAGTTTGGTCAGTTATGAATAGATAATGAAAATTGCTAGAACCTCCACCATAAACTTGACTAGATAACTGGAAACTTATCTTCAAAACCAGTGTAAATCTGACAATTTATATTATGCTTTCCAGCTGTCACAATGTGACAGAATATCAGTAGGTCATCTGTAACATAATCTCAGATGTATCAAGCTAATTATGCTTAAAAATAAATTTTCAATAAATAATGCTCATGTCATAACATGAGTAAAATTTATACAAGAATAAAAGAAGCAGTCACAAATTCTTTATAAAACATACTGGTTCAACTGGTATACAAAGGGTTAATTAGTCACACTCAAGTGGCATGTAAAGGGTTAACAGCAACTGCAGCTTCAGGTATTTTCAAAGACAAAAAAAAGAAAAAAATTCTTAAAACTTAGTAACTCATCAATGACAACACAGGCTTCACACTATGCACAGGTTTGTTCTCATGAATAGCTCATAGTGTTAAGTTTTCTCTATGTGCTCTGTAAGGTGGTTTCTACACTCTGGTTAATTGTAATGCTTCGTATTTATCAAAAACCACAATCATTGGAGAACAGACACATTGATACAAAAGCACTCCCACAGAAGATAATGCCAGATAATTTCCAGTTATGTGAAAATTTCACAGTGTGAGATAAGTAATATTTCTGAAAAATCCTCACCTTGACACCAATGAAACAAAAAAATTCTGAATACAAATTACATAACACAAATATTATCTTCATATAAAACTTATATAATCTGTATGCAGATTTGTAGTAGCTGATGGGCACTAGGATTTAGTGTCAAAGAGCATCCCACTTAAGATGTCTGTCTTTTGAGCAAAGACTTCAATTTTACAAAAGCTTGATCACATTTTTCTCCAGATTCCTTTTCTGGAGCTTAAGGAAAAAAACACTGAGATCACTTAGTCTTGTACAGGATGTCTGCCTCCAAACTGAGATGTCTGTCTTCTAACTGAGGTGTCTGTTTCCCATTTGAGTTGTATGTAACAAAAAAATCTTGGCTGCACTTTTCTCAGAGTCTAAATTCAGCTCCTGAATCTATGTAGACAAACTGAGATTTCTGTGTTGTCTTGAATGAGATGATATCTGTGTCAAAAGCAGACTTGAGTTTAATAAAGTCTTAGCTGCACTTTATAGAGAGTCTATATTCTGCTTCTGACTTTTGCAGAGATCTCTTTGTCTGTGTCCCAAGTGAGATCTGAATTCAGTGAAATCTAGGCTGCAAGTTATTCACAGTCTAGATTCTACTCCTGAACCTGTGGAGAAATCCTGAATGCTGTTATGACTATCCATCCCATCATTCTCATTTTACTATTGGGATTGATGCTTGTATTGTAGGTGCCTGCAGCTTCCTGCAATCTCATTAACATATTGACCTGCAAAATAAACAAACAAACAAAAAAATAACTTCAAGATATTCTAAGTATACAAAAAAATTAATATGAATTGCTCAGTGTACATGAAGGTGTAAGAACAATAGCACAACAAAGAAATTAGTCGGAAATATCAGAAGTACAGTACATCACTCTTCACAAATCAGAGTCATCATAAGCTTTGATGTATCATAAAATATTTCTATTAGCATTTATTTAGTGCAGAAATTAATGATACAGTTGCAAATTTTATTAGGAAATAAAGAAAAGGAAATTCACTGTGCCATAGCAGCCTGACAAATGAGGTGAATACTGATCTGACTCCAGTCAAGATGGAGAACTGCTGCAGTTTTCTGGGAGGGCTTTATGCTTTCTTCTTGTGTATTCCTCTGGACAAAAAAGGAAACTATATCATCATTACAAAGATCATCAACCACTACCTCCATCATGGTCATTACCACTATACCAATAAAAAGCACAACAGGACATATGAAGAAATAAAACAAACACAAATATAAAGAATATGCTGAGCATTGAGGGAAATGGCAGCTTACCAAAGGATCATTTTCTTTGCCATCAGTGACTGGAGACTTTGTCTTGCTGGAAAGAGATGATGGTGAGGTAGGGGCCTGTGGTTCATACCCAAGGTCATCTGCTCGAATGTGCATCAAGCTTGTTCCAGATCCTCGATTTGGCCAGGGATATGTTTCAAGAACCCAGTCTGTTGGATCTTCCCAGGCACTCCGACAGCCGTAGACCTGAAACAGACACATGAAATAAATTTTATCTACTTTACATTTTGTTAAAATCTAAGCCATCTATAATTTGTTTAAAGTTTCCATCATTAATTGCCACCATAGTTAAGTTCACAGTTCTCCTTTTCACAGAGCTGTAATTATTTTCAGCAACAGAAAACATACTCCTTCTTTCAGTAAAGTCAGTTCTTTGTACATTCTCTATATAAAGTAAGATCTAACTACATTCCTTGAGTAAAGTCAGTTCTTTGTCATTCATTCATTTGCATGTCCCTTGTGGAACTTTGCCTCCCAAACAGCACTCCTGTAGGCCTCTCGGTTGTGAGCAAGATGGCCTGCTGCTGGTGCATCCATTTCCAGATCGTCAACGATGTCTTGTAGCCATCTTCGTTTTGGTCTTCCTCTTTTTCTTGTTCCCATTATGTATCCTTCCAATACAGTCTTCTCTAAATTATCATGATGTTTAATGTGTCAAAATATTTAAGTTTTCTCTGTTTAATCATCTTTACTAGCCAGCCTTCTTCCATTTAAGCTCTTGTAGTATAGATATATTTGTTCTTTTTTGTGTTCACGATATTTGAAGAACTCTTCTGTAGTATTTACATTCAAAGGCATTTATGTGTTTCTCAGCTGTTTTGTTAAGTGTCCAGGTCTCACAGGCATATGTTGCGATGGGAAAGATGCATGTCCTTAAAAATCTTATTTTTGTACATTCTCTATATAAAGTAAGATCTAGCTACATTCTTTCTATGAATAAAATCAATCTATCTACCATTCTTCCCATGAATAAAATTGGTTCTGTCTACACTTCTTCTGTAAATAAAATCTGTTATTCTCCTCCTATAGAGAGGAAGGTCTTCTGAAAACAATTTTTCTGTACATTTTTTAACAATGATATATGTTAGGGTTTCTTGGACATACCAAGCAACATTATTTGAATCATCAAAAGATTTATAATAACAAAAACAGTGGAAAAAAAATTCTGGCTGTACAAAAGTTTCAGAAAATAATTCGTTACATCCAGATGGTTTTTTTTTTTCCATTTAATTTCAACTTAGTATGGTCTCACAACTGTAGCAATGAAATTTATGTGACAAATTCAATTATTTAATGCACTGACATTTATGGTTAGGCATATACTGATGATGGTTTCTGCTTTCACAGAAATTTTCCCAACATCAATGTGTCATGTCCCTAGATTTGCAGCTGGGTTAAATGAAGCATGTCAACAGCTGATCCTTGATGCCTTGCCTGGGAAGCTGTTTTACAACTGTTTTACTATTCTCATCAGATTTAAAAAAACAGTCATCTCAGCTCTAAGTTTTGTAATTTAGTAAACATTCTTATTAAAAGAAGAAAAAAAAATCCAGCTTTTTCAGTGTTTTTTTTCTGCCTTCTTGAAAATGAACAAAATTGCAGCTGAATTTAAAAACACACATGACCTTCACTGTTTTTGATAATCTTTATGCCCTACCTGCAGCCCCTCTCTTACAGTCTCCACCAAGGTGTAATTCCACAGATCTGTGAACCACACCTGGGACCCTGCGATGTCCATGGGACATGACATAAACAGTCTGGGGCCTGATAAATGAAAGCAATAAATACTTAAAACTGCTTGAAACTGGAAAACAACACATCACAAACTGTAGACCACATCATAAATGAAAGGCTGCTAACTCAATGTGGATACCAGTGCATGATCAGATAAGATCATAAATTATATGCAAGATAATAGATAAAAGGTAAGATAAATAAAAGTTCCGTTTTTTCATCATAAAATTAAAATGTGATACAAATAATGTCAGTTATAATTTTGTTTTGTTCACTATCATGAACTTTAGTGTTGTCCATATTTATTAAAATAATCTTTAAATTTTCTCTTTCTTTTATGAACTGACACCATACTTCACACTCTGGTTCAGTCTTAACATGAAAGATGAATGTTATGTGCTGTGTCTCACTATACTTACCTGGCACAGAAGGTACCATCATCAATAAGGTGGTCCTTCCGTCCAGGCTAAGAAGATTTTGTTCCAAAAACCCTCACCACCACAAGGTGGTAAACTTATCTAGCAGCACTCTTGTGGGTGATGAAAACAAAAATTTTTTTAAAGTTTCACTAAACAGGCAAATATGTGCTTTCGCAGGAAGTTTTCCTATAATACAAATGTTTCAACTTGAGCTTGATCCAGTGTTCGGCCAACAACTTTTCATGAGAAGATATTTCACTATCGCCTGCACAACTCCCTGTATTACAACAAAATGAAATTGCCTCACGTGAAAGCAGAACCTACCAATGGTGACATCTGCCGAACTGTGAGACTCTAAGGCCTTGTTCAAATGAGCCCATACTTTTGGTATCCAGTCGACCACCCGGTTCAGGTCATTGTTTCTTATACCAGTCCTGATTTCTGCCTCCACCAATTTGCGACGCAGAAATCTACCCAAGAAACCCTTGACTTCCATGTGATTGGCACACAGAACAAACCTGGATATGAAATTTGTTAATATTTGACCTTTAATTTATTTCATAAATTGATAACCTTTGTTGAGGAACATAAAGAAAAAATTATCATAATCAATGGCAAAAGTTTGAAAATCAATTCTTTAGATCTAGTCATCATTATTATTATTTTTAAAATCTAATTTCAAGCCTAGTATGGTCTCATAAATGTAGCATTGAAGCTTATGTGATCAACCCTTTACTCTGACATCTGTGGTTGTGGTGTACTCAAGTGTATGCGGGCGTTTTCTGCTTTCACCAAAATTTTCCCGACATCGGTGTGAAGCATGTCAGTAGGTGATCTCAGATTCACTGACTAGGAAGCTGTTTCACAACAAATGTGCTACTAATCGCATCAGCTATTACAAACTAATCTCACCAGCTATTACAAACTAATCTCATCAGCTATTACAAACTAATCTCACCAGCTATTACAAACTAATCTCATCAGCTATTACAAACTAATCTCATCAGCTATTACAAACTAATCTCATCAGCTATTACAAACTAATCTCATCAGCTATAATCTCATCAGCTATTACAAACTAATCTCATCAGCTATTGTAATAGAATTACTATTTATCTATTCTAAAGCACCACTATAATAGTATTGGCGCCAACTAAAATGGTTTTCTACTGGGTTGATTAAATCTTCTTGTGGAGTACAGTTTCATCTTAGAAATTTCTTCTTGTTGTTGGTGTTCTAAAACCACCTAATTTTCTATGTTGCACACTGAGAAAATACAACAAGACACCCAGGCTTCCAACTCCACAGAATAATACAGATACAACAGCTTAACATAACTTGGCAGTCTTCCAAGCAAAACAAACTGGTCAACAATGAGAATTCCAACAAAGCCAACTGGTGTAGTTATATGTTCAGACAACACAGATTTATTGATGGACAAAATGAGGGGTGAAATTATGAGGATGGAAACATAGCCATCAGGCTGAACAGAATTCACAATGACAATGCCTGGCGTGAGAGAACTCTATGCCATATGGGCGAAAACCTTACAATTGTCCTCATACAAATAAAACCATACTTACAACGTTCCACCAAAAACCTCAGCCATCACAAGAAAACCTAAATCTTCCATCTCAACTATCTAAGCCTGTCACTACAAAAAGAAACTCTTCCTAACCGAGACTCCATCTACAACAAACTAGTAAGGTTCATCCTACAACACAAACAAGTAAGGCTCTCCCTACAACACAAACAAGTAAGGCCCCTCTTTGACTAATCGTGAGTGGTATTTATACTATCCATACCCACTCAGTTTTCTCCATGCTGCACGCTTATCACAAGACCCCTGCTCAATTGTCTCAACCAACCTACCTTTCAAACAAGGGTACTCACTCTGTTAATTAATTCCTAAATACCAATCCTGGTTATAACCCCTAGCCAAGAGCATGCTGCTATACTATTACAAACTAATCTCATCAGCTATTTCAAACTAATCTCATCAGCTATTACAAACTAATCTCATCAGCTATTACAAACTAATCTCACCAGCTATTACAAACACACATCTCAATTATACAATTTTGTAATTTAGTAAACATTCTAAAACAGTGATTCCCAATTAACAAAAGTCCACAGATCCCCTACTATTTGAAAATCCAGGCCACAGGCCCCCTCCCCCAACCACATTTTGGAAAAGTTTCATATCTGTATCAGAAAATGTGGGTAACCTTTTATGAGTAAATGCTACACTACATTAAAAAACAAACTTCATGAATGTAAGAATGATAATAATATAGTTAAGAAAAAAACAGACAGCAGTTAACATTCCTACTTGTTCTGACAAATGAACAGAATATGAAATGTGTGACTAACCAACCTAACTATGGTGAGAGAAATCATGCCTTTTTTCAATTCCAAACAATCACTTCTACATCTAGTTCAGTGCTTCCTATTTTTAAATGTGAAAAAAAGGTTCTTTCATCCACACAGAATCTGGTAAAACACTGGCTATAATACATTTCTAAACTTCTAAAAAAAAAGACCTTGAGTTTTTGTCATGGACCCCCATGGTGGGTTACGTGAACCCCCGGACCACTGAGTGGGAACCACTGTTTTAAAATGATTAGCTCTGAATATGGTTCATAATTAAAAGAGATCTGTATCAAACAAATTTATTTACTCCTGTTCTATCACAGGTGAAAATACAAACTGAACAATTTTTCTAGACTCTGTGTCCATTCTCATTGTTTATATGCTCAAACAGTGTAAAGAAGAAACTGGATAAATGTTACATACCGGAAATTGTGGTGCAGTTGTAAGTTTGTGGTTGAGCAGGATGACTGACTCATTGTTCCAATGATGTATGGACTGTGGAAAGTATTACAGTGAACATTCACAACTAAGCCATAAAAACTGCAGAAAATTCACTACAAGTTAAGAATGTACTTAGTTCATAAGGAAGGACCATCATCCATGCATTCTGGACATATCCATGGGTGCTCTGATCTCCTCTTCAGTATCTCTTTCAGAATACATTAAATGATGACACCCATTCTTTTTTTGGTTGACCATCTGTCTGAACTCTTGATGACAAACTATTCATTTTTTTCCAACCCAAATTTCACCTCCAACTCCTTTGTTCTTGATGATGACGCTGATTTACAGTTGTCACTGAAGTCATTTGTCTGACCAGCTTCTCTTATAGCACTGATGATGTCTGCCTCATCCATTGCCTGCTCTTCCTTCATGACAGCTGAGTCATCCAACTGCTCTGCTCTTTTTTCTCTCTCCTGATACCTGTATGGCCTGGCACAAAAATGAAGATCAGTTGATGGATCTGTGACTGGTTGTCATGGCTTTCCTGTTTTTCCAAAGCATACAGAATGAGGATTCGGTATGGCTGGGTGCATCATGAAAGAAAGGGGCAGAACAGCCTGCAGATCTGTCATGTTCTTCCTGGGAAGATGTCACAAGATGATAATGGTGACAAAAAGAGGTAGGTCACTGCTCTCACTCATCTTGCTCTAATGTTAGGCTTATCTATACTTTTACCACACTGGAGACTGTAGATGTCTACATAACTTTTCATTCTGTTGAGATGCTTCCTGTTTTCCAGCCACTGAGGGAAAGAGACAGAATCTTGACTGATGACTGTTTCATCAGATCATGCATGAGAGTGGATGACTGAGGAACTGATCATCATAAGCAACATCCTGTGCTTCCTGCCCAGGGAAGACTGACTGCAGTGGTCCTCCAGCTTGCTCTGTCCTTTGTTTTTACAGTGCACCTTACCTAGGTGAATCCACTCACATTTTTTTTTTTATGTCATCCATCATGTTGTTGGCTTCTTACTCTTTTTCCCTCTACTTTTCCTCCTCTATGTATGATTTTCATTACTGTATTATGCTTCTTAATATGACCCCTAATCATCATTATATGGGACATCTACAAACATTTTACATTATATGGGACATCTACAAACATTTTACATTATATGGGACATCTACAAACATTTTACATTATATGGGACATCTACAAACATTTTACATTATATGAGACATCTACAAACATTTTACATTATATGGGACATCTACAAACATTTTACATTATATGAGACATCTACAAACATTTTACATTATATGGGACATCTACAAACATTTTACATTATATGGGACATCTACAAACATTTTACATTATATGGGACATCTACAAACATTTTACATTATATGAGACATCTACAAACATTTTACACATATTTATCAGACCTGTTACCATCCTCATGCTGGATGCTGCCAGTGCATTTCATGATAAAGAGACCAGAAACACAGAAACACATGTGGGTGGAGGGGGTTGGGGGGGGGGGGAAGAACCAAAATATCAGATACTTACCACTTTTGATACTTGACACTAAGAAAACCGTTGAATACATCAGCTAAAGAAGTCACATGATGTAGATTGTCCAGAATGATGGCTGAGGGCAGTGCATGGACATTGGTGTTTTCACACTGGTCGGCAATGTTTGCCAGGTACTGTCTCAGCTCTTTGGCTGACTTATGATCGACGTTGAATGTGGCCACAGAGCCAGCTGTAAGTTCCCTGCCTGACCTAGAAATGTATGTTACATATGCTTTTTTTATATTGTTATGTCCATATTGAGAAATGTTTAACAAGTTTATAAAATGCAACTTAAAGTTTTAATGAATATCTTCTTGAGCTTTCTGAGGCTTTAAGGCTCATTACTGCAGATAAAGTTTGCCTCCACTCCTTTCTACTCCTAATCTTATCTCTCCAGTTGGTAACACCAGTTTCTTGTATATCCTCTTCTATGTTGTCTCTGTTTTAATGAATACAAACAACTAAATAACTAATGTTAAAGGCACATAGTTTAGATGAATGCTACCCATTTAATTTGTATAAAAAAATGTTAAAAGATAACCGCTGCTGCACTTAGACAAGTCTGCAAGTGTTTTGATCTTCTGTGCAAGAGGATTGCAGCCTGATGCATGCACTTCACAGCATCAGTAAGAATTCTGACAAATGGAAACAGTGACAGTTTGAGGAAGAACACATGGCATTGTAATATGATATTTAGTGAGCAGTGAAGTGGCTAGTGCACCCATCTCACAAGATGATGGTCAGTGGTTTAATTCAGATCATAGGCACCCCGCCACCCAGCCATAGAAAAAAAAAGTACCTGGCTCTCTCCTAAAACAGGATAAGAAAAGGCAATTGGACAAGTTCACTAGTCAAAGAAAATCTTGTCACTAACATCATATCCCTTAGCGTATCTTTTTTTTTTTTTTAACCTTGCATGGAAAACTTCAGTTGGTGTACTTTTTGCCACTTTCATCTTGTCTGATCCCTCACATGGCAAAAATATTGCATTCAAGATTAAAATCAGAAGCCTTCTTGAATGCACATGTGAGAAAACAAATTTGTATGGAGAAAATATTGGTTCAGTATGATGAATTTTCACACTATCATTTGATTAAACACTTTTGACTGGACAAAGAAGCTTAGTTGAAGTGTTAATCTTTTTGAATTTTGAATAAACATTTAAAGTTTTAAGAAAAATAAAGATGAACGCAGAACACTAATTTAATAAAGCAGAAATGTTCTCCCTACCTTAGCACCACATGCTCAGCAAGTTTCTGTCCCAGGTAAGTTTTACCTGTCCCGCTGGGCCCACACAAAATAATCCTACGATGCTCCAGCAGCAAGGAGACATAACGCTGGATTATTGTCTTGGGAATCATGGTCTCAAATGCAAGTGAATCCACACAAGATTGTTTTGTACCTTGAAAAAAATGAATATATCCTAAACAATCCTTGAAATCACTAAACAGGGCATTTATTACCTCTATAACCCTATTTTAAAACTTTAAATATTTCTTAGTTTTTAGCATGTTTTCATTTTGCTTTCTCAATTCAGTGCATTTTCAAGTCTTTATTTGTCAATACATTCTTTAACTCATCCTGTAATTTCAAAAACAGATTACATTTTATAATTGCCTTACTACAGTTATGTACTTGCACACTACCTTTGAGGCAGATCTCAATTTGTGTGGTGTCACCAACTAAGTAGCCAATGGGGAGTAACTCTGGCAGCTCTGAATCTTTGGTTCTTGTAACCTCCCCTACCACATATGAATATACACTTTCTGCACTCAGTCCAAGATTTGTGACTGGATCCACACGTAAAACATATTCCTGTTGTAATGGAGGCAGATGATAACATATGTTACTACTGTTATACAGATGATAACATATGTTACTGCTGTTAGACAGATGATAACATATGTTACTGCTGTTAGATGATAACATATGTTACTGCTGTTAGATGATAACATATGTTACTGCTGTTAGATGATAACACATGTTACTGCTGTTAGATGATAACATATGTTACTGCTGTTAGACAGATGATAACATATGTTACTGCTGTTAGACAGATGATAACATATATTACTGCTGTTAGACAGTTGATAACATATGTTAATACTGTTAGACAGATAATAACATATGTTACTGCTGTTAGACAGATGATAACATATGTTACTGCTGTTAGACAGATGATAACATATGTTACTGCTGTTAGACAGATGATAACATATGTTACTGCTGTTAGACAGTTGGTAACATATATTAATACTGTTAGACAGATAATAACATATGTTACTGCTGTTAGACAGATGATAACATGTGTTACTGCTGTTGGATATAAATGTAGTGGTCAATATATTTCACTAGACAAGGTAAAGAGCATTGGAGTGCGTCATTTGTATCATATGTGTATCAAAGGAGTGACATAATGAAGAAGAAATATATATATATATATACCATATTGAATAAGTGACATAATGAAGAAGTGACATAATGAAGGAGTGACAGATTGTTTCTTATATCTTATATCCTTCCCATGCCGTTAAATGTCACATAGGGCTCGCAAGGTAGTTCGTCAATTTACAACTCGCAGAGAAACCAACCAAGAATCAAGGATGCCAACTCTGAGGAGCTCATTTGTCGGCTCCCAAACATGTGACAGACTGTTTACTACAAAATATTTCAAAGTGAAAAATCATTTAAGTCATTCAGCCACTTGATCTGTGTGGCAGTCTTCATTTGAAAACTACTTTATCATTGGTACCTCAAACCCTATTTGTAAATCCTATCCCTTTGGTGACACCTAGTATTTCTGGAGTAATCAAACAGAGTTATGTCTATACTCATCTAATCCATACAATAACACAAGATATGTTACTCATTTATTATGACAATATTCATAACAATGTAGCTGAAATTCATCTCCTATTTTTCACTCCTTCATTATGCCAGTCCTTTGAATTGTTCCCATTATACCCAACTGAATGCCATTTTTAAGGACAAAGTTTTCAGCTGCTGTGTACAATTTTTACTCCTTCACTTTGCTCTCAGTTTTACATGTTTACCATCCTCATCTCATTTCACTGCTGGTAAAGCCCATCATTCCATTATTTCACTTCACGGACAGGCATTATCCATTTCATTCACTAATATATTTCTAATGTTGTTAATTGTGATAACTGTGTTGATTAATTTTTTTAAAAAGTAATTGGCACCACAGATTGTGTTTATTCCATCTTGAATGTGAATGTTGAAAACACATTACTATATTACACATTACAACCATCAGTATAAACCAGTTACCTTAAATATTTTTCGTATCACATTGTCTAATATGTCCCACTTTGTTTTCCCACTCACAGACAACATTCCAATGAGAACTTCAGCTGGTTTCTGTTAAGAATGATATAAGAAAGAGTGAATATTGCTTCATGCATTTACTTCATTAAAAAAAAATGCATTATGCTGCTAATACCATGTGCTTATTATTTGTGTCTAATCTAAATTTCAAACAAGGTTTATATGGTTCTGTGTGACAGTTCATGGAAATATGTACGGTTGTCAAATTCATTGCCTAGTTGGATGGCTGTCAGATTCATTGCCTAGGTGGATGGCTGTCAGATTCATTGCCTAGTTGGATGGCTGTCAGATTTATTGCCTAGTTGGATGGCTGTCAGATTCATTGCCTAGTTGGATGGCTGTCAGATTTATTGCCTAGTTGGATGGCTGTCAGATTCATTGCCTAGTTGGAACCTAGCTGGATGGCTGTCAGATTCATTGCCTAGGTGGATGGCTGTCAGATTCATTGCCTAGTTGGATGGCTGTCAGATTCATTGCCTAGTTAGATGGCTGTCAGATTTATTGCCTAGTTGGATGGCTGTCAGATTCATTGCCTAGTTGGATGGCTGTCAGATTCATTGCCTAGTTGGATGGCTGTCAGATTCATTGCCTAGTTGGAACCTAGTTGGATGGCTGTCAGATTCATTGCCTAGGTGGATGGCTGTCAGATTCATTGCCTAGTTGGATGGCTGTCAGATTTATTGCCTAGTTGGATGGCTGTCAGATTCATTGCCTAGTTGGATGGCTGTCAGATTCATTGCCTAGTTGGATGGCTGTCAGATTCATTGCCTAGTTGGATAGCTGTCAGATTCATTGCCTAGTTGGATGGCTATCAGATTCACTGCCTAGGATGGCTGTCAGATTCATTGCCTAGTTGGATGGCTGTCAGATTCATTGCTTAGTTGGATGGCTGTCAGATTCACTGCCTTGTTGGTAGCTTTAATGGATCAAAAAGTATAGAAATAAACCTGGAACTTGATGAGAGGGACTCATATGTGATGGTGAGGTTCTCTCTTTTCACATCTTCTGGCATCATCTACCATTTGCTTTATTTTCATATGAGCAGACCTTGTACTTCCCTTAGAGTCAGCTAGCAGAGTCTGACATAATACTGGCAATTTCTTCATTTCATTTGCCCATGTTAAGCAGAAAATAAATTTGTTTTTTTGTTATTCTGACTAATTAAGCCTGTCATAAATTGACTGTTGTGTGGAAAAACTGCTCAGTTAAATGATGCATGGCATGTTCCACAACCAGCCAAGATCTTTCTGCTTCAAAACCATATTCTAAGACAAAATGAGCCAATAATTAACTGGTTCAACATATAATCCAATGTACAGGGTTGTAAAACTCTTCACTGCAGTTTAAAAAATTAATAATTTATGACAGCCAAACTAAAGGAGCACATCAACCTGCTATTGTGAGCTCCAGGAAATGGTAAAACAGGGTTTTGACCAGTTCTGTTTTGCTGGTTCTGATAATGATTGTTGTCACTCTAGCAAACTCACCCATGCTCTCACACTATAACATCAAACACTCATTCTCTCTCAGCACATTCCATCTCTAGAACTTCTGACAAACTTACATCTATACCAGTCCTTGTAGGATCAGGATTTGAACCTAGCACCACAGAAACTGTTACCCTCTTGCCATCTCGATCATTGGCAGCAGTTTCAGCCAGCAACATGTCTAAAGCATTTTTAAAAAAAACACAATTTTTTTCAAATCTGCAATGTCAAACCACTGACAATGAATTATTTTTATGCCCATTATTGTTAATATGACTAATTATGGTAACCATATATTCATAACATCAACCATGACAGATGCTACTCTATGAAATCATGCTCAACAAATTCCACAAACAGTTAACGTCTACTCTGATTCAAAACTATTGTATAAAGCAACAAGAGAAGTTATTATTACAAATGACATGACACATAAATATCTGAACCTGCCAACACCTTCCTAATCTATCTGATCAGATGCCAGACAAAAATGACTTGGACAAAGCATCTGTGACCTGCCATGCAGCGTCTAATTTTATTTTCCATCTGAAAACCTAAACAAAAACTCTCTGGATATCAGATGCTTGGACTTGTAAAGTCTCATGAAGGTTAACCTCCCAGAAATGCTGCTATCAGAGTACTCATCAGTTTGAGATGTACTCTAGTTCACCAAGCTCTTTATTATCCTTATCTTATTTTATCTATAGTAATACAGCTTGTAATCTGTTTTAACACAAAACAAACATTTAATCTCCTTTTTATTAAAAAAAATTATCTGTTAGATGTTTATTCTTGTTTATAATTAACTGCAACACTCACACTGTCTTTTTTTCTCCTCTGTCATATTCATAATTAATCTTTATAATCTATAATTCTGTAGTATCTACTTGATCTCATTTATAATCTTGCAGTATTCTCTAGTTTCCATTTAAGGCATTACCTACTCCTTGTTAATCATGGTCTTGAGTTGCATACTTGCACTAAAGAGACCTACCTAAACTACTATGAGAGCAAGTTCTAGCAAGACCTGCTTAAACTACTACGAGAGCAAGTTCTTGCACGACCTACCTAAACTACTGTGACAGCAAGTTCTATTATGACCTACCTAAACTACTGTGGTCAGTCATGCTGAAGGACCTATCAAGGGAGTCTGTGCTGGTTCTGGTGTGATGCTGGGACATTGGTCCATGCGATAAGTTCAGAGTCCTAGAGGACTGAGAAGTTGACATCAGCTTGTGAAGCCTGTCATTGTCAGCTTTCAAGGCACTCATTTCGTTCTGTAAAACAAAGAAATAGGTACTCTTTCTTTCTTTCTCTGCATATCTGCACTATGAAGAACAACCAAATGAGTGTATGATTAGTGTGACTTCTTGCATTCTGCCATGTTTTTTCTTTAATATGATTGCCACATTCAATCAAATTTCACATGAACTATTTTTAATTTGCTGGGTTTTTTTTCCACACTATACCAAAGTTGCTTAATGATTTTTAAAATATCTGATATGGCACACCAGTGGATCATGTCCATTTGTATGCTGAAGCAGTTTACATGAAATTAAAGTCACAATGAAAAACACATGATAGAGCAGTTTGTTAAAAATTTTTACCATGGGTGAATTATCTTATATGTTGACTATTTCTAATAGTTACAAGCTCATTATATTCAAACACTGCTACACATTGACCATATTCTAAAACTGACACAAGCTGAGAATGTGCTGAAAGTGTTATATGTTAACCATATTCTATTTGTGCTGATAATCTTCTGTTTTGACTGCTAATGCCCTCTTCTGAAACTGCTAACGCTTTCTTCTGAAGCTGCTAATGGCCCCTTCTGAAGCTGCTAAAGCCCTCTTCTGAAGCTGCTAATGCCCTCTTCTGAAGCTGCTAATGCCCTCTTCTGAAGCTGCTAATGCCCTCTTCTGAAGCTGCTAATGGCCCCTTCTGAAGCTGCTAGTGCCCTCTTCTGAAGCTGCTAAACTGTTTTCAAGTTTTCCTTCTCATGTAGCTGTCAGTTCTAGTGTTCTGTACATTTCACACCTTTGTTAGGTTTGCCTAGGCTGAATGCCAAAATCATGTAATAGAATAAAATTATCAATAATTTTGGCACACAAACCTTCATTTTGGTCATGGCTTCTCGGAGCTGCTCCAGCTGGTGAGCTGAGCTTAAAGCTTCTAGTCGAATGTCAGTCAGCTTCATGTCCTTGTCTCGTAAGGCTTGCTTGAGGGCATTCACATCATTGTCGCACAAACTTCATGTCCGGGAGACAACAGAATGATTAGTTTCTGATCATATGAGGGGTGATTGATAAGTTCTTGGCATAAGGTACAAATACGTGAAACACACAGCTGATATTAGGTGCATTTGTAGATCAGATTAGTGTAAGATTAAACACCAAGTTCCAAGAAATTAACTTCAACCAGGCTACTGAAGTGGTAAGGGGTGGCAGAAATTGAGAAAATAGATAAAATTTCTCATCGAGCAGTCAGTCACTACCTCTGTATCAAGGGCTTATCATAGAAGGATATTCATGAGGATATGGTAGAGACTCTAGAGGAGAGTCCCCCTTCTTATAGCTCTGTGAAGAAATGGGCAGCTCAGTTCAAACATGGAAGGGAGAGTCTGGAAGATGATCCCTGTCCGGAAAGACCAAGAACAGTAACGACTGATGAAACCACTGACAGAATCCATGACATGATAATGGAGGATCAATGACTAACTGAGCGGTACATTGATACTGAGTTGGGCATATCCCAGGAATGTGCTCATGCCATTATTCACAATGATCTTCAAATGACAAAGGTCTCTGCTCGATGGGTCCCAAAATTTCTTGGAGCTAATAAAAAATGACAGCATCTCAACATGTCAAGAGACAATCTTTGCCTTTTTTCTGCAGATCCTGAAAAGTTTCTTCAGCAATTTGTGACTATGGATGAGACTTGGGTTCATCATTTTCAACCAGAAACCAAAGAACAGTCAAAGCAGTGGAAACATCACAGATCCCCACCTCCAAAGAAAGCAAGGGTGGTTCTGTCTGGAGGCAAAGTGATGGCTTCCATCTTTTGGGATTCAGAAGGTGTGCTATTGGTAGACTATCTTCAAAAGGGCAGAACAGTCACCAGGGACTATTATGCTAATCTTGTGATGCAACTGTGGGTCAAACTGAAGGAAAAATCGTCGAGGGAAATTGATGAGAGGAGTCATCTTTCATCAAGACAATGCTCCAGTTCACAAGTCGGCCGTGGCAATGACTGCCATTCATGAATGCGGCTTCTAGCTTCTTGAACATCCTCTTTATTCCCCAGATTTGGCCTCTTTGGACTATTACCTGTTTACCAGACTCAAAAAGGAGCTCAGTGGTCACAAATTTGCTTCAGATGATGACGTCATTCTTACTGTAGACCACTTTCTACTGGCACAAGATGCTAACTTTTACAAAGAAGGGATCCGTATGCTCCAGGATCACTGGACTAAGTGCATAAACTTGCAAGGGGATAATACTGAGAAATAATCCAAAATAGTTGTCACAAATAATCTATTGTACCTTATGCCAAGAACTTATCAATCACCCCTCATAAAACTCTTTTCACAGAAGAACTCATCACCAAATAAAGTTGCATCAATCAAATCATTAAATTCTGCTAATGGTCTCATTTCATAAGCTATCATAATGTTTACATATATTTAAAATGCAAACATATATCAAACAAATACATTAAATATTTCCCATTAAAGTAAGAAAATTTAACACAATGCCTATTTTCACTGATGTATACATGATTCTCACATAAATACCTAGCAAGTATGTTAATTATTTCCATTAGTAAGAAACCATTAATGAAATCAAACAGTTTCTGTGTATCAGACCTTAACATGATAAACTCCATATAAAGAGCCAGAGTACTGCATGTGTAATAATGAGGAGAACTGAAGGCAGAAGACTGGAAAACTTACGCTCCTGATGAATGTGATCCTTTCATGGAGGGAGCTCCTACATGTCCAAGTTGTAGAAGTGGAGAGTTTGGAGCTGATGCATTTGACCTCAGGCTGTGAGAGTCTGGTTCAACATCTGACAGAGATCCTGTTTTGCCCTTCTTACGAGAGAAAGCTTTGCTGAAAGAGCTCCTCAGCTGAAGAAAACGAAAAATCATGGATAAGCTTCTTAACCCTGTCAACAGATAAAAATTTGTATAGATTCACCTGTAAATTATGGTTTATTTATGTTATTAACCATTTCCAGTTACACAAGAAGCTTAATAATATTTCAAATAATAATATTTCAGAAGCTTGGTAATATTTCAAAGATCCACTTGGAGTTTCCTTGCAGTTCTTTCACACACTAATCATAACTCACCCATCCTTTCTTCTTTGTCTGCTTGGCCAATCTCTTGGTGGCTTCACTGTCTGTGTGTGCTGACTGCTGGCTTGTCATGCTGCAAGCACTGGACAGGCTGTTGATGCTGGATACGCTATCTGAAGACATTTGGCGGGCAATACGAGCATCACCAGCTGATGAAGACAAATATTACGCAAAGTTACCTGACATCTGAAAATGCCATAAAGTATAATGCCAGAATTTCTTCTTACTGTCTTGCATTATTACACTGTTTACTAACTGATGTACATTTTAAAGTCCATTTAGAACATTATAATTCCAGATCGTGTTTTAATGTTTATCTTTCTGAACAGAATAAATTTAATGAAAGTTTGAAACCTTTCTGATAATGCAGTGAATAAAATGACTGACTCGGCATAACATCAGCTGAACAAACATCTTAAGTGGTACAAGGCCGTGCACTTACAACTAATGTGAATATCTTTCATGCCTGGAGAGGTATGTCTTCTGGTACCTGGGGGACTCATGACTGGGTCCTGTAGTGTCATTTTACTTTGTCTCTTCAAGGCCTCTATGGTCATCCTGATTTCATTGAGCTCAGAGTTCTGGGAAGATAAAGAAGATATTGCAGTATAAATTCCAAACAGATTTGGCTACTGATAATCTTAGATGTTTCAAGATGTTTGCTAATTTCTTGTATTGTTTCAGAAGCTTATAAAGAATCCAGCTGTCTTATGTGGTATTTCAGGATTACATGAAAATCCAGGATGTTTTATCTGGGATTTCAAATTTAAATACCTCCTTTTGAGTACCTGGGATATTTTCAGAAATTAAAAATGGTGTATGTTTTTCTTTTTCAGTGTATAATTAAATCTGATTGGTTATGACTGTGATTAGCAACTATCAGAAATGGCAAATCAGAACTTTTACATCCTTCTCATGCCACTAAATGTCAAAAGGGCCCGCATGGTTGTTCGCCAAGATTTCCTGTCTTCGGCGAGACAGGAAATTTTTATTATTAAAAATACATTTTTAAGCTGAAAATAAATCAAAACTACAGCAGTTAAAATCACATCTCATCCCTTAAGTCCGACTTAATGAATAGGCCTTGCGGTGGTTATTAGCTGAAAAACTATTTTCTTGGGTCCACTTTGGGTTTTCAGAACAAATCATCACAATCTTCACAACCAACATCACTATGGCTTGAGCTGCAAAGAACAACAGTTTGCACTCCAGGGAGAACAGAATTAGTACAAAGAACTTTGCATTCCAGGGAGATCAGAAATAGAACAAAGAACCTCCAGAACGCTTGGCCCTATAAACACCACATAATTAAGTTCCGAAAATATATTATAATTTTGTTAAAGTGAATCTGCCTGCTTCATTCTGTACATAAAACCTGCCTGCTTCGTTCTGTAGATAAAGGTAGACAGAAGTGTATGGTTCAGCTTTACAAAACGACAGAGGGAATGACGAAAGTGAGAAAAAACACAGATGGCAGAAGGATTGAAATTAAGAGGAGAATGTATAAATGAAAAAACATACATTCAATATTTCAGTACCAGGCTTTTTCAAGGACTACATACAAGAACACAACACTTTCCTCATTCCCTCTGTCATTTTGTAAAACTGTACTATACACCCCTATCCACCTCTATTACTAGAACCAGTTTTACCACAGTCATTATCTCATTCATCATTTTTAATATGAAAATAAATTCTGACTTTATCTTACTCAGATCATGAATTACCTTCATGAGTATATAAAATTACTTATTAGTAGACTTGACAGCAGCCTGGCCAGGTGTTGGTGTCACTACACAAATCTTTCTGAGTACCCACAAAATACTGATTTATTTTCTAGAAAAATTGCGCATCATGCACTTAAATCTTGAAATAAGATAAACATGTCTCTCATATTCAAGAACTGCTAGAGCCATAAAAATAGCATAAAAACAGGATACCTGAAGAGTGTTCAAACTAAGTTAAAACTCATGGTAAAATTCTAAAATGGTTAAAAATGCATGTAGAAAAACATACATCAGCATGTACATATGCTCAAAATGGCCCATCAGATTAATAAAACACCACTGGAGGAAGAATCCTGATAGAAAAAGAAAGAGAGAAGAGAGAATGGAGAAAATGAAAAGAAGTGAAAGTTTATGTAGCTCTGAGATGTATCCAAGATTGTAAAACATCTACATTGCCTCACATTTTGAGAGTAACTTTTTATCTATTACAAGATTGATATGGATGCTGAATATTAGCTGGTTTTTTATCTATAGAGCAAATGTATAATAATTTAGTTAGTGTAGAAGCTAAATGCCCACAAAAAAGAACAAGTCATCAAGTAATGCCTACATATCTGAGAATACAGTTTAAGCAAGTTTATGTTTCAATTGGCTTTCTTTTCTTTTCTTTTTTTATGTTTACGGTTCTCATACTGGTATCATTCAACATATTTCTTCTCATATTTGCCTCCTTCAGGTTTTAGAACTCACAAGCTTCATCATATCCAGGACCATATTACTGTTGCAAGACACATCCTTTATAGTCACTTCAGACATAGGATTGACTGTATCTCGGAACAAAATAGCACTACAAGACAAAAAGTGCTACAGGATACACTCTTCATTATGGCTTCTGAGATAAAATTATTGTATCCTGGAACAAAACAGTGATAGAGGACACCCACTGCTACATGATTCACTCTTCACAATGAGTTAAAAGGCAGGACTGATTAGAGTAAACTAATGCTACATGACACACTCTTCAAAATGGCATTACCAAGATAAAGTTGATTATATTCCGGGACAAAATAGTGCTTTAGGATGCACTCATCACAGAAATTTCATAGATAATTGTATATTTTAGTGCTGCTCTTAGCTTCGTTATATCACTGTTTATTTAAGAGTGATACTGCTGAGAGTGCATCATATGCAGCACTCATGTTGCCATCCATTATGATATCTGCTCATCTTTTAATGTTCTCCATATCAACCAGTAAGTCATTAAAGTTTTCTCTGTCTGGCCAGCCTGGCATATCTCTTGTGGTATTTCTTTGCCAAAGGTAAATTCACCCCCCCCCCCTCAATGTATGTGTTTTTGGCTGCTAAAGTGTTTGTCTATACATGAAAGATGGTCCTGCTTGCTTGGGGGAGGTTTTCTCTAAATGTGCCAAATTTTCTTGGTGTCTGCTTTAAAATTCCTAAAAATTTCCTTGTGGTTTAGAAAAGTTTTGATGTAGTTTTGTAAAAGGTGCTATATTTTTTTTAAAAATGTAATAATAGTAATTTTTATCACAGCAGATCCCAGAAAGATTTTTTTTTTAATGTGTGTACTTTTTAAAAATGTTTGTCTTCTCACCGATCCCAGAAAGGTTTGTGTGTATATGTGTGTGTGCATATTCATCTGTTTGTTTTGTTATCTCTGTTGTCTTTGACAAAGGCATTTTTGCCAGAATATTAGGCTATTGTTGTTCAAAACAATTTCACTGCCTTACAGTTGGTGCAGTGATTAATGCACTCGCCTGTTGTTTAGAAAGTCCTTGGTTCAATTTCACATTCGGGTGGAATTTATTTTTTACCAGTTGCCACAAAAATGGGTACCTGGGGTTACCATAGGAAAACAATGAAAGCATGTACAGGTCCTGGTATCCATACCTCAAATGCCATAATGGTCTAGAAATGTGAAGGCATGCATAACACTTCACATCTCTATGCCATAGGGCATATACACATTATTTAAATCTTCCATTGCTACGTTATCCCCCTTTTATTCCTCCTTTCTTTCTTTCTTTTACAAAATTGCACCATACACCTCTGTCTACCTCTGCTCTACTTTTCTGAAGCCAAACATGGCAGACTGTATTGGGATTTCAATTAGATGCTGCTGGTCATTATGATATCATATATCACATACATTCAAAAACTGTTTTGTCTCTGCTTCCTCAAATTGCATGACATATTATTACTGCACTTTTAATTGTCTAACTGTCACTGGGACAAAACTCACACATGTAATCTATGGACTTGTTATTATGTCATATGTTTTCTTTATTTTTGTAAATATCTTTTTCTGCTAACATATAGTTTCTTTTCCTGAAACTTAAATTTCAACATCCCAAAACAAGCTATCAAGTGGAACACAAGCCAAAGAAAAAGAGGTCGACCATGTGAAACTCTAAAGAGGACACTGTTAAGTGACACCAGCTTAGTGGGCATAACATCCCTTGATGAGGTTGAAAAGCTTACCAGAAAGGAAAACTTGGCAAACTACCAAGCGAGCCCTATGTGACATTTAATGGCACAGGAAAGATGTTCCACTTATTAAGATCTATGGTCTTGTGATTTGTGTCACCTCCTTGCCATTTCAAACAGTTGCTCTTTACAGCCAGTGCCAAGATGATGTTGGAGCACAGTAGCAGAGGTGAATGGGGAATGGATTACAGTGGCTTGTCCAAAGATGTGGAGTGAACCAAAGGAAGTACTTCTTAACAAGACTCTAGCAGCACCAGGACAGACAACATCTCAATCACCTCCAACTTGTAAGACTCCAGTAACCGAACCATCTTCAATCACAGTTAACTTTGTTCTGCTCAGAGCTATGCTCAAAACATTAGCTTTTGTTTTGTTTTGTTTTTTTTTTAGCTGTGTCATTCTAAATTATTCATGTGCATTAATAAGTCAAAGACTGTTCTCATACTGTCAACCATAGACAAAGACAGTTCTCATACTGTCATCCACAGATAAAGGCAGTTCTCATACTGTCATCCACAGATAAAGGCAGTTCTCATACTGTCATCCACATATAAAGGCAGTTCTCATACTGTCATCCAAGATAAAGGCAGTTCTCATACTTTCATCCACAGATAAAGGCAGTTCTCATACTGTCATCCACAGTATAGTGACAATTTATGTAATGGCATCTACACCTAAGTGACAATTGTCTAATTGTCACCCAGATAGTTCTCATGCTGCTTGCGACATAAAGCTTAAAATGTATCTAAATTAATTTGAAAAAGATTTTAAAAAAAGGTATAAAAGATAATCATTACAGACATAACTGTTACTTCAGTGGTACGATGTGTTATAACATTTAAAAGACAAATCGCTGTTTTAGAACAAACAGCAGTTTTGCTAAAACTACAGCTAGTTTTAGCATTTATCCAACTTAGCAAAATATGGTCATCTAAGAACATCAAACAAGAACCAAACTTAGGCTTTTCAATACAAACGTAAAGACTGTCCTGCTATATGGTTCAGAGACATGGGTTATGACCAAGACAATACAACACAGGATACAAACATTCATGAACTACTGCTTGAGGAGGATTTTAAATATTAAATGGCGGGACAAGATCAGGAATGAGGAGGTCTGGGAAAGGGCAGGACAAGAACCTTTGAACCTATAAATCATGTCTAAGAAGTGGAGGTGGACTGGCCACACTCTGAGGAAACCTGAAACCAGCATAGCAAGACAGGCACTGACATAGAATCCTCAAGGAAATAGAAAACGAGGAAGACCTAGACGTACTTGGAGAAGAGAAATTATGACAGTGCTCAGAGACAAAGGGATACACGTGGAAGGAAGCAGAGAATAATTTCAAGAACAGGGATGACTGGAGAACCTTTATCCATGGCCCATGCTCTCAAGGGAGTGAAAGGCGATGACGCTGATGACAGCTAGTTTTAATATAGAATTGACCACAAACAGGCAAACGTACTGGTAGACTCGCCTTGTACTCTGCGTTGGAGGTCAAGGACTGAAGTCTGGCTGTCATGTTGGTCAGTGACTGCTCAAAAGCTGATACCACATGAGCCTGCAATAAAAAAAAATATAAACACAATATTTGGTTAAAATTTAGCTACATGTGTAACTGATGATGATGATGATTATAATGATGATGATAACAGTTCTATGTCTGATGTAACAAGAATCAGTCATGAGAGAAAGTAATCTGCTGCTCAGCAACTTCCATACAGCTGATAGTTGACTCAGAACCATATCCTAACCAAATGGTTCCTAACCTGGGGGTACATTTATGGGCAGACGAAAAAAAGTTGGATAATGGCAGAAAACAGATTTTAAAAAAGCAATTATAAAAGTGATAATGGAAGAAAACAGATAAAAAACAGCAATTATAAAAGTAACAAACAATTTTGCTAATATGATGGGCTACAATTTATGGAAGTAGGCTGGCAAGGGGTACACAAGTGGAAGAAGGTTGGGAACCACTGCTCTAAGCTGTAGGAGCCATTAAACATGTGCCTAATTTCCAAAGGTCACAGAACAAAAAAAAGTGCTGAGTCTAGAAACCTTCCCAGTTGTTCTATTAAAAGCTTTTACAGCCAAATTGGAGTGGCTGGAACTAGATCTCTCATAATGTGCACCTGATCATCGCTGGCAGACAGGAGTTATAATGGTCTATATGCACAAAATTTATGAGATAAGTGAATGAGTCAGTAACATACGAGCTCATTTTTAGCCAGAGAGAAGAACCCCAGATATGTTGTCCCAGGTCTGCTGCAATATGGGCATGCTTTATGTGATAGCAAGATAGCACTGCTAGTAACAAGCAGCTGCATGAGTCAGGCTTTCCAGCCCAAGTCTGGAATCAGCTAAGATTTCTTGCTCTTTACAGAAACCTCACCTTTTCCGAAACACAGCTAAAAGCTGCCGTCACAATCACTGTGAAACACGGCTCCTGCTACAAGTTTTGATAAGGCCTCTCAGCGAGGTACAAAGACAATGATAACTTTGATTGTTACGAACCGGTACAAGAATCCCCTTTGATCACATCTTTCATTTTCTGAGATAACATGGCCAGGAAAGCATAGGAAAGGTAGACTGGAAAGATAATTTTCAAAAAACTTGGTGGAAGACAAGAAAATTTTGTCTCCAGTGCTGACAGAAATGTAAAACTAACACAAGAAGTAATGACATGAATAGAACTGATGAAATCTATGAGGTGATAAAAACTTCGAGCTTTGATTTGTCAAACAACACAGAAGAGTTCTCTCTGAAACGTGGATAGCTATCTATTTCCTGACAGTACTCTAGATTTTGTTATGATAAGGCCACTACCACATCAGTGCTATGATGGAGGCTGCAAAATCTTGCACATAACTTGCAATATGAAGGGATAATAAGAAGGCAAGAAAACAGCAATAGATGATTCTGTATTAAAGAGACATATTATTATTATTATTATGGCCGTGTTGCTGCAATCAAGAGACTAGAACATGGACCCAAAAAACTTTAAAAACAGGTCCATTTTGCCACAGAATCTCAGGGGAGAAAAAACAAGCAACCACAGAACCTTGTGAACAATCTATGGAGCCATAAAACCTTGTGAACAATCTATGGAGCCACAGAACCTTGTGAACAATCTATGGAGCCACAGAACCTTGTGTACAATCTATGGAGCCACAGAACCTTGTGAACAATCTATGGAGCCACAGAACCTTGTGAACACTTCATGGAGCCACAGAACCTTGTGAACAATCTATGGAGCCACAGAACCTTGTGAACACTTCATGGAGCCACAGAACCTTGTGAACAATCTATGGAGCCACAGAACCTTGTGAACAATCTATGGACCCACAGAACCTTGTGAACAATCTATGGAGCCACAGAACCTTGTGAACAATTCATGGAGCCACAGAACCTCAAAAACATTTCACTGAACTAAAGAAACATTGCATGAAGCCTTAGTACCCCAGAAACAGTTCTTGCACTCACATCAACCATGAAAACAATTTGTTACCACAAAACCCAAAGAATAATCCACAAAAACAATTTGTTACCACAGAACCCAAAGAATAATCCACAAAAACAATTTGTTACCACAGAACCCAAAGAATAATCCACAAAAACAATTTGTTACTACAGAACTCAGAGAATAATCCACCAAAAACAATTTGTTACTACAGAACTCAGAGAATAATCCACCAAAAACAATTTGTTACTACAGAACTCAGAGAATAATCCACCAAAAACAATTTGTTACCACAAAACCCAAAGAATAATCCACGAAAACAATTTGTTACTGCAGAACTCAAAGAATAACTCATGAAAACAGTGACTGTATTTTTTTTTCTTTTCAGAAGGAAAATACAGGTAAAAACCATATGATGCTTGCCCAGGCTCAGGTACATTATGATACTCTTTCTTACATACACAACACTCCGCAGTGTGCACCGCACACATGTGAGATATCAAATCAAGTGCTGGCTAAACCTGACTATCATTCAAAAGATAAGACATGAGAATTGAGTTTTATGAGAAATAAAATGGGAATTGAGTTTTATGATAAAATAACAAGTTATGCTTGGACCATAACTTCTTTGTGTGTCTGCTTTGTGCATGTCCTGGTGCCTACACCGGCAGTTAAAGAAAAGAACTGGTTACTGATGAACGGAAAAAAAAGCAGAAATAAACAATATATCAAAGCAAACTTCAGAAATAAACATTAAAATATAAATTAAATCAAAGATATCTGAGAAGATAAAATGTATTAGATAGCGAGAATAAAATGTATTACAACATAGAAATACGAGGGGTGACTAATAAGTTCTCATCATAAGATACAACAGGTTATTTGTGGACAACTTTTTTGGATTATTTCTCAACATAGTCCCTTTGCAAGTTTATGCACTTAGTCCAGCGATCCTAGAGCATACGGATCCCTTCTTCATAAAAGTCAGCATCTTGTGCCAGTAGAAAGTGGTCTACAGCATGAATGACGTCATCATCTGAAGCATATTTGTGACCTCTGAGCTCCTTTTTGAGTTTGGTAAACAGGTAATAGTCCGAAGTGGCCAAATCTTGGGAATAAGGAGGATGTTCAAAAAGTTGGAAGCCGCATTCATGAATGGCAGGCGTTGCCACCACCGACTTGTGAACTAGAGCATTGTCTTGATGAAAGACGACTCCTCTCGTCAATTTCCCTCAATGCTTTTCCTTCAGTTTGACCCGCAGTTGCTTCACAGGATTAGCGTAAAAGGCACCTGTGACCGTTCTGCCCTTTTGAAGACAGATTTGTAGACGAGCAGCCGTCTAGTCACGACTGAACAGTGTAATAACCAACTGCGCTAACACGCACCTCCAGGAGGCTCCTCGTCCTATTGGTGTCCGTGGTTCGAACCCCAGGCAATTTTCTTGTGATTTTTCTTTCTCTCACGTCTCACTAATTTTGCTTTGTTTACGATTTTTATCGAGGTCTAATCCTACAAAACGGTGTTCTCTTACTTGTCCTTGATTTCATTCCGTTGAAACAAGGGCATTGTGTGGTAGTGTAATTATAATCTGTAATCAGAGACTGGCATCCCACACTCCGGGCATTCCCATACGTGCTCCGCCTTCCCTTCCAACACCCACTGGGGTGCGCCTGCTGATGGAGCCAGTCACGTGCTGGTTGTGTGTGTGTGTGTGTGTGTGTGTGTGTGTTACCTTGATACGATGATCATGGCTTAGATCAGCAAAGTCACATCAAGTGTGGGTTGGTGGAACCACAAAACCTAATGGTTTTTTATGTGGATAGACAGTTAAGAACCATCTCAGGTATGTTTCCGTTAATCACGCTGTAGTCACAACACAAAGTGTAGCCATGCTCAGATACTGCCACCGTTGCATTTTTTTTTTTGGCTGCCTTCTTTTCACCATTAGCTTCTGGGAACCGGTGTTTGTGCCTATCAGGCTGCTTTTTGCCTTACACGGTCATAAAGCTGTCTCAGTGACATGCGATTAAAAAAAAAAACTGCCGTTTAAAGAAAGTATGGACATTTCAGGTAGAATTTCTCTCGTGCAAAGCAATAAATCCCCAGATGTGGTATAGGGACTACTAAAAGAAATCTATATTTTCAGTGACCAACTAATTAACACTATTTTGTGGTCACATATATAAAACTATGTCTTTCTAACTTAGAGTGCAGTTAAAGCAGTAACGTCGCAGGAAACTGACAGTAAAATAAACGAATAAAACCATGCTCAGGAGTGTACAAGAACAGTTTAACTTTGTACAAATTACTTCATGAATTCTAAGAAGTTATTTGAGCAGGACACCGCGAATTGAAAAGCCAGCAGAATAATAATTTAAAAATAGAATACAGCCCATAGTGCCCATGAAGTGAATGAGAAAAAAAGACAGTGGAACATATCCTGCAAGACTTAAGACTATATAAAGAGGCCAGAAAGCAGAGGTGCCCTGGAAGTGCAAGGGGGTAATGTTTTGAAACAGTATATCCTTGGAAACAAAATAAGAGCCCATGTCTGAGGCCAAAGTCAGCATCAGAGAAGGAGCAAAGAAGAATTACTGGAACGATGATGAAGCTGGGGGGAAACAAGTTTACTTTCAAAGCAAGTGTCTCCTTATATCTAACCATTTTAGAAACTGAGCACGCCAGGTCGTGCCTGCTCGACTGCAAGTAACCAACAGTGAACCAGTACTCACAGCGGTAGTGTCAGTAAATTTTAAAAATTAAAAAAAAAGCCTGTCTCTAAAGAATAAATACCACGTGACATTATTTAATGATTCATCCACTGCTGATCTGAGTGGAAGGAGAAGAGGAGAAACAGCGACTTCTCCTAAATGGGCTATTGACTATCCTGACAGGTGGATGTCCGTGTGACAGAAGATGCTGTGATTTCTCCCTCCACGACACACGAAATCCGTCCACTTAAACCGCTGAAACTCGCGCTAAAGTTCTCCCCGGTGTGAGCACCCATTAGATTCCAATCTTCACTATTGTCAAGTCTGCGACAAAATGCCAAATTATCTTAAATAGCTAAATTTAGATCGGAGTATGGAGTAGTCGCCCAGACAAGTCGGTTATCGCTTTGTTAACTTTCATTTTTTGAACCTCAAAGAGCATGGACAGTAATGTTAACGAAACAGCAACGGGGCAACTATAACCCAGTCACAACTTGCTGCATAAAAAAAAATAGAAAGCCTGATTTAGGTATAAATCGCACTAGACAGTGTCACACGAGAGAGAGAAATGCGTACATCGGAGTATATGGAACTCATTTGTTGCCACTTTTGTTTGAACGGTATCTTTCGAGGGTCGTATATTGTACAGGAAAGTGCCCGATGCTTCATGAGAGGATTTATTCCCCTGTGTAGGAAGGGGGGAGAAGAGGAGATATGAGAGGAAGAGGAGAGAGAGAGAGAGAGAGAGAGAGAGAATTTGGATTGTAATGAATGTATTCTATCAAACGGGAACTGAAATATGTCCCTTTAGCAACATACAAAATCGGTACATTACACAAGCTGTAAAGAATGTCGGTTCATTATCTATGTGTGCAGTAAATATGTCAGTTCATCTCGTATAAACACTTCGGTTTCTTACATGTGTTATAAATAAATTCAGTCGAATACTTATGTGTTTCACCTGGTTGTAGGTAGCGGTGCCAAATGTCGCGAGTTGTACGAAGGTAAACGTGCCACGCACGCAGATCTAGCACCATGATTCTGACACTCCACAAC
The DNA here is from genome assembly GCA_009760885.1 of Achatina immaculata. Lineage (NCBI taxonomy): Eukaryota > Metazoa > Mollusca > Gastropoda > Stylommatophora > Achatinidae > Lissachatina > Lissachatina immaculata. The sequence goes on from CM019692.1 coordinate 645,850, forward strand.
AGAAGGTGGAACAGTGTGATCTCTGATGCAGAAGGTGAGACGAAGAGATCTTATATATATATATATTATATATAGGTGGTGAGGTGAAGTGATCTGTGAAACAGAAGGTGAGACAAGGTTTTCTTATACACACAGAAGGTGAGACAAGGTTTTCTTAGAAACAGAAGGTGAGAGAAGGTTTTCTTAGAAACAAAAGGTGAGACAAGGGTTCTTAGAAACAAAAGGTGAGACAAGGTATTCTTATATACAAAAGGTGAGTCAAGGTTTTCTTATACACAAGTGAGACCAGGTTTTCTTACAAACAGAAGATGAAACAAGGTTTTCTTCTACCAAAAAAGTGAGACAAGGTTTTCATATACATAGAAGGTGAGATAAGGTTTTCTTATACATAGAAGGCGAGATAAAATTTTATTACACACAGAAGGTGAGACAAGGTTTTCTTGGCAATCCTATACACAGGTGATGAGGTGAACTGATATTAGAAAACAGAAAGTGAGACAAGGTAATATTAGAAACAAAAGGTGAGATAAGGTAATCTTCAACACAGGAGACGAAACTCGGGATGGTATTGGAAGATAAAGTAAGACTAAAAAAATTTCTCTTTTAAAAAAGCAAATCGACAAATGGTATCACATTTCATAATTGATATTTTCAGCAAAATTATTTTCAACGTCATGAAAAAAACCCCAGGAAGTAGACAACTTGACAGTAACTAGAAAACTCAAAGTAAAACGAAGGAGGCACGAGATCATCAAGTGGCACGAGAAATGGATTGAGAACAACTGGCACGGCCTAACTGGGACAGCAACGATTGGCAGATCTTACTGCAAGGGAGACAATCATCATTAAACATTTTTTCCCAGTATTTTATTTTACAGCTTAAGTAATACATTTTTTACGAAAAAAATTATTATAAAAACTACTAAGAAAACACAAGACATATATTGTATTCATATAAGCAAATATAAATAAAATATTGCAACATCTAAACAGAAAAGCCTATGATCGTAAATAAACAGATATTACATCAATAAGAAAAGGCTGTAGTATAATTTCAAGAGTCTTAAAAATGTGTCTATTTAATGACAACTGCATTACCAGACTGTTTCATCAGCTCCACCTACCATAGCGGGAGGGGGGATGAAATTGATCCATATTTCCTTCGCAAGTCTGTTTAATACTATTTCCAAAATGCACTTTTGTGGAATAAGTTCCGACGGGAGTGGTTGCCAACTCTGACGCGAAAGCTAATGCCTCGAACTCCTTATAAAGTGCAATATGAAAAGATATTGGGGGGGGGGGGGGGGGGAAGAGAAGAGTACCACGCCCCCTAAGCTGCAACTCTCTCAGCTCTTTGATACAGCGAGCTAGGCCAATAACTCGGCACAATGTCCTGTATACATCCATTAGCACATTCTCACGCTCTCAAGTAAATCTCTCCAATTACGTGCCCTTGTGCCACAAACGAAATAGCCTGTACGAGCTGGTAGTTATGTGTGCACATGGGGTGTGATGAGTTATATGTTTATCATTAGTTCATTATTTAACTGCTGATTTATCATGTGTTCCATTTTGCAATAATGAAAAAAAAAGTCAAACAGGTGTCTTTATCATCACCACTGTGTCAAATAAGGGTTTCTCTGCTGCCTACCTAAGAAGTCACAAACAACAAGCAACATAACAAAGTAGCAACCAATGACAAATCACGAGAATGAGTCACGTGACAGTAGTTCATCACAAACCAGAGACAAGACCGCAATTAGCAAACATTACAAACCAGAGACAAGACCGCAGTTAGAAAACATATTACAAGCCAGAGACAAGACCGCAGTTAGAAAACATATTACAAGCCAGAGACAAGACCGCAGTTAACAACATATCACAAACCACAAGTAAGACCACAGTTAACAACATATCACAAACCACAAGTAAGACCACAGTTAGCAACATATCACACACCACAAGTAAGACCACAGTTAGCAACATATCACAAACCACAAGCAAGACCACAGTTAGCAACATATCACACACCACAAGCAAGACCACAGTTAGCAACATATCACACACCACAAGCAAGACCACAGTTAGCAACATATCACAAACCACAAGTAAGACCACAGTTAGCAACATATCACAAACCACAAGTAAGACCACAGTTAGCAACATATCACAAACCACAAGTAAGACCACAGTTAGCAACATATCACAAACCACAAGTAAGACCACAGTTAGCAACATAGCACAAATAACAACCCCTCATAAACCATAATAACGACGACAATAAAAAAAGGAACATCACAAGTAAACAGCACAGTCATAGGTTGTATGTGTGCAGATTTTCCCCCCTATATCTGCAGCAATTTTCAAGACATCAGCACAGGTACTTTTCCTTAATTTGGCTTTCCGTGTGTGGAACGTGGATAATACAAATCCGAAATTAATGGCCACCGAATGGAAACTGCAATGTATCGATAGACGAACTTGGCATGTGGCTGATAGAAAACTGGCACTATTTATTATGCTTGAGAATTGGTATCTCGTGACACTAGGTATTTCTGACCAGAATGGATTACACGGAAACCAAACTGGTGCAGGTAAAATGCTTTTCAGTGCATGCTGGCAGTTTACAACTGCTCACGGGTGTAAATTTAAGTACGAAGCTCTTCCGTCCAGTGGCAACATAATCATCAATAAAACTTGCGCGCTATATTATTTACACACACACACACACAAAAAGAAAAGAAAAATTAAAATAACCAGGCACGTCGGCTTCCATACACCCTGCTCAGTGTAATCACGACCCGGGAGAAAATTACAGCGCCAGATTTTTCGGAAGCGATCGAAAACAGGTCGATAGAAAAGGTTTAACATCAGAAGCCAAGTTTAGACGAGGACGTGAAGCCGGGACTGAACACAACTTGTGCTGAAAAACGGCGACTGTAGAATGGATGATTTATAACTACATATTCTGATTTATTTCTGGTTTAACTATAAACGTTCAAAGCGTATGTAAACGCGACGATGACCTGCACTCTCTCACCTCTTGTACACACAAAACAATGATCTGTAGACACAACATCATATGGCTGATAGTTGAAACAAGATGATGACATTTATTCTACTGTCATAACATTATTCTAAACTCTTAAGCAGGACAAACTAATTTGTCCGGTATCTCCTGCCAGACATGAAATCACTGTCTTCTCCTAACATGTCCACAGAAGACAATTATGCTGGAGCATGATACGGAGAGGTACTGCATGTGATTTGGAAACAGCAGATCACTTCATATACATGGATCTAGTTTAAAAGACAAGACACATTTACACCTGTAATTTACTATAAATGAGAAACTCGTCCAGGATGAATGAACAAGCAGAAGCATGGAAGGAAATGCCATCATCTTTTCTTTTCTCACAAAATCTGTTCTAGACAAGCACAGCTTTTATAAAATGTAGACAGAACCTGTCGTCTAAATTGTCCCGGACAATCTACACCTTATAATGCCGATCAAACCTACCATCCAAATTGTCCGGGACAATTTAAACTTTATAATGTTGATCAAATCTGTCGTCCAAATTATCCAGGGCAATCCGAAGTTTATCGTGGAATCTATCGTCTGAAATGTCTTCGTGACTAGCAAATTCTTATATAATAATGAGGCCAGGTGCTCTTAAAGATAAAGAAAAAGGCAAATGGGGCCCACGAAGGCACATAGACGTCATTTCGCTAGTGCTGTAGAGAGTGATGGGGTCAGCCTGACCTCAGTTCCTTTCTCAGATCCTGAAGCCAGGTTTCCATGGTTGAGCTCAGCGTCATTCGAACCACCGACCTTATCATGAAGTGTGAGTACACTAACCGCTGCTCTATCCTGGCGTCCGCCCCCACTTAAAGTGTACTGGAGGGGACAGCAGGAGTTATGCTAAATACTTTACTTCAGCCGTGCAACATTTGACGCGTTCTTGGAATCTCATGGAGGACATTGTGTCAGATGATGAAGAGCCAGCACGTGCTCGGGTTTCAGGAAAACAACGTTTTTTGTTTGTTTGTTTGTTTGTTTTTTGGCTTGGCCGCACAGATCTGCCTGATCTGATCATGTCTATAAGAAGAAAGGCAGACATAGTCATGAATACACTCTTTCTGAACATCTATACGAAGAAAGGCAGACACAGTCATGAATATACTCTTTCTGATCATGTCTATAAGAAGAAAGGCAGACACAGTCATCAATATACTCTTTCTGAACATCTATAATAAGAAAGGCAGACACAGTCATCAATATACTCTTTCTGAACATCTATAATAAGAAAGGCAGACACATTCGTGAATATACTCTTTCCAAACATCTATAAGAAGAAAGGCAGACACAGTCTTGAATATACTCTTTCTGAACATCTATAAGAAGAAAGGCAGACACAGTCATCAATATAATCTTTCTGAACATCTATAAGAAGAAAGGCAGACACAGTCTTGAATATACTCTTTCCGAACATCGCAGCTTATAGCTAGTGATCAGAAGGGCAATAGGATACTGCTGACCTCCTTATATACAAATGCATCCTGAAAGTCATGAACACAGAAATAACTGAATAATGAACGAACGAACGAAAAGACGTTATTTTCAAAGGGGTTAAGGCTTGGGCACGCAGGCCCGTCTAACATTCTGCCCTTCATCATACAGCTTTCATTCAGTCACAGTCATTCAGCTTTTGTTAGTGAGCATAATAAGCATGAAGATACAAATAAATAATAAACTATCTCTTGTCCATAATCCCACACTCTGATTTATGTAACTGCGTGAAATAAACTTACATCCATCCTAAACTAAGAAATTTATAGAAAAGTAGTATAAAAAAACAGCAATCAAGCCATACTTTAAACTAATTTAGACTTTGACAGTATATATATACTGTCAAAGGCAAATGAGTGGCAAATGAGGCAAATGAGTGGCATAGCACAGTATATGCATTGTTTATAGATTTTGAGAAAGCCTTTGAGAGTGTCAACAGTGATGCACTGTGGAAAATCCTAAGATGGCATGGCCTCCCCCATAAGACAGTGAATGTAATCAAAGCCCTATACGAGGGTTTTCAGTGCAAAGAGATATGTGGAGAAGATACCTCCAGCAGCTTTAGGGTACAAACAGGAGTGAAACAGGGATGTGTACTATCACCAACATTATTTATCTTGACAGTAGACTGGTTAATAAAGGAGGCAACATCAGACAAACGCAGAGGATTACAATGGGCCCTTGACACAGTGCTGGGGGACCTTGACTTTGCGGATGATATTTGTCTACTATCAAGCAGCCACAAAGATATGCAAGATAAAATAAACAAGCTAACTCAGAATGCAAACAACATAGAACTAAAGATCAACATATGAAAGACAAAGTTAATAAGCAAAATGTGAACAACAGAAATGTACTCAGAGTAGATAACAAGTTAGTGGAGGATGTCAACGAATTTGTATACCTTGGCGGTAGAGTAGTAGAACATGGAAACAGCACAGAGGACATCAAAAACAGATTTACTAGAGAAAACCAGGCTTTTGCAATGCTGCAGACTATATGGAAATCTAAAAATCTAAGCATGAATACGAAAATGAGGATATTTAAGAGTAATGTTCTAAGTGTACTATTCTATGGAAGTGAATGCTGGAAAATAACCAAAACCATAGAAAACAAGTTGAATTCTGTCCAGACTAAATGTTTACGAAAAATTAGAAACATATTTTGGCCAAACACCATAAGAAATAACAGCTTGTTGGCAGAAATGCAGATGAAGCCACTGACAGCAATTATTGAGGAAAGACGCTGGCGATGGTTGGGACATGTGCTTCGAGTGACTGACAATTCACTACCAAAAATAGCACTAAGATGGACACCACAGGTGAACAGAAGTAAGGGTAGACCAAAAGAGACATGGAGAAGAACAACAGAGAGGATGTTGAGCAACAGAGGGCCAAGAGCAGAAAAAAGGCAAAGGACAGGCATTTGTGGAAAACCCTTGGGGAAGCCCCAAGTGCCCTGGGCACTTAAGGTTCATATATATATATATATCCATACTTTTCATATACCAAGTACATGCAGATGAATATATTCACACATACATGTATGTTTGCATTCAAATGTATACCACATATATACAAACACATACAGACACACGTACTCGTATATACACACATAGTTCACATGTATACACATAAACACATGCACACACATAAATATACAAACATATACTTACATATACATACATATATATTACACATTTGCATATGTACATACACACATTTATGAGCAGAGAACGGCTAGGAAAAAAAAAGGAAAGCCAGACAGTGAAAATAGTTTTGTTTTATGAAAAGTCTTGCTTTAAACACTGCATTATTTTAACGAAATGTTGTCACAGATGACTGCTGATGACCTTCCAAGAACAGGTTTAATAGGTTCTACTGTGGCAGTGTAACACACATGCGGAAAGGCGAAAGAGAGAAACCGATAACTAAGCAATAATTGGAAAAGCAATCAGTGATGGAAATAGATAATTTAGTACCAGGAAATCTACCGATGGAAATAGATAATTTAGTACCAGGAAATCTACCGATGGAAATAGATAATTTAGTACCAGGAAATCTACCGATGGAAATAGATAATTTAGTACCAGGAAATCTACCGATGGAAATAGATAATTTAGTACCAGGAAATCTACCTATGGAAATAGATAATTTAGTAACGGGAAATCTACCGATGGAAATAGATAATTTAGTACCAGGAAATCTACCGATGGAAATAGATAATGTAGTACCAGGGACTCTACCGATGGACGTGATGGTCTATTTTATATGAAGAAAGCCAAAGCGGTAATGACAGCTCAACTAGCACTGCCTACACCAATTTATTTTTTCTCTCAGTAAATGTTATTTTATTCTGCGTGAGTCGCTGTCTACTCTCCTGGACTTGGATATCTGCGGTGAGCTACGAGTATCTGGCACTCACCCTGTCACACCCAGCCCGTCTCCCTTCACCCCCTTGTGGGGATAATCCCTACGTCAACTCTCTGAAATGTGCTTGGACTCTCAGATCTTGAGACGGCTCAGGAAATGTTAGAAATGACCGCCAAGTTATCGACTTTTTTCCCGCCAATGACTCGCATGAGTCCCGTATTTTCCAGGACAGACTGATAAAATCTAGACATTCCAATCCGCGACTCAGGAACGATGGCTTTGTCCTGTCAGAGAGTTTCTGTCAGGTGTCACACAAAAAGACTCTCGCAAGTGGCTCGGTACAAGGCCATCGACAGGGGGAGCCTAGCCGGTGTACTGCTCCAGGGCCCGGGAGGATTTGGGGGTCTTGAGTAGATGAAAAAATAAGACGAAAGAAAAAAAAGTAAGACGGGAGAAATTTGTGGGGGGGGGGGGGGGGGGGGGAGTGGTGGTGTGACGGTTCACAATTTTTTTTTCCTCGGAAGCCCTGGCTGGATATGTGTGTAGGTATGTGTGTATATGTTTTAGCATGTGTGCATAAGATGGTCACATCGGCACCTGTCTGTGTTAGTATATGTGTATACGTATACATGTGAACTTGTACATTTACATAAGAGCGCGCATATCAATCAGTCAGTCCATTTATGTGTTTGTCGGTCACTCCTTCAGTTCACATACGACCACATCCATCCATCCATCCATCCATCCATCCATCCATCCATCCATCCATCCATCCATCCATCCATGTCTGCTCGTCAGTCATTCTATCTACCCAAATACCTGGCACCCCATACGTAAATGATCCCTGTACGCTGGCAAGTAAAGAAAAAAAAAACCTTATCAAAATCTCTTCAAGGAGTGGCTACCTTCTACCGATGTACCAAGCTTACACAAAGAGAATGATGACTATGCCGCTTTTTCTTCAATCTATAGTTCAGCTAAACAGCATCTTCCTCTATCTTCTTCCTTTTTAACGTGGGTCTTGTTCTTACTTCTCTCATGTTCCAGGTAGGCTCGATTAGCTCTTAATTTTACACCTGGTTATCGTGTCTGAGGCTGATTCAGTCTGGCTCGGGGGAGGAGAGTGAGAGGGCGTAGTATCTGCACTGTGAGAAATCAAGAGTATGCTTGTGTACAAATTCTAGAAAAAAAAAAGAAAAGTGTTATATATATATAACACAAGGACAAAGAGAAACAGGTGCGGGTGAAAGAATAACAACAGCGGAACGGACATGAAAGAAGACTAACACAAGACTAACAGTCCTAAGAAGTATCCTCTTCTGAGGCGAGAGCGAGGGATGAAACAGGTACAAGCTCATCAAGGGGCTGAGACTCAAGGACTGTTTGCTATCACAAACTCTTGTGTCACGCCAAGAGGCCTCCATCGAATACCATAAATATCGTTTCCTCAGCCACAACATCCCTGAATATGTAGTGCACAATGTCAAGAGTTCTCTTTACTTCATTGGCTACTGTCTGTATTCTGTCATCTATGAATTGCGTGGGAGTAAACATGGTTGTATTAGAGTTATGATACGGTCATTCTACAGATCAAACAATGAAAACAACACGGGAAATGGTTTCAGAAAAGAAGCTGCAATACCATTTGAATCAAGAAAAATAAATGAAGTTGCAGAACAAACAACAAAAACTGAATTAATCCATCAGGAAATAAAAACAATAAAAAAAAATTCTCTGGACATGTGACGGATGGCGGAACATCGCGGAAATTTTGAGAAGGAAAAAAAAAAGAAATGGAGGCGGAGAGGAAATAAGTCCTCAATGTCAAAATCAGATGCCTGAAATATGACGTCCTCGAAAATCAGTTATATCACGAATAAGTGACATCTGAGCTGTGATGTTCATTAAGCGCTACAGATATCATATGTGAGATATCGGAGCCGTGATTTCCGTAAATACTAGATAAATCATGAACACTGGGCGTCTGAAGTTCGAGTAACAACGTCATAAATGACATATCTGAATCGTGATTGTAAAAAAAAAAAACTATCAGATATATCTGATATCTAAGTGGTGATGTCTACAACTACCAAAGATACCAGACATCAAACATCTGTGCCGTGATGTCCACAAATACCAAAGATACCAGACATCGGACATTCTGAGCCATGATGCCCACGATCACCAGAGATATCAGATATATAAGCCATGATGTCCACAAATACCAAAGATATCTGATATCTGAACCGTGACGTCACACAAAAAATCACAAGACACCAAATGAGAATAATTTCCCACGACAGTGAGTGTAGCAAAGTCTAGAAGCTTGGCAGACGACTTATCGATCGAATTCTGGGCATCCATTATTTTTCCGTGCCCCATGTTTGTGTGTTTTAAGCATCACAGACAAAGCCATACAACAAATACACACACACACAATCCGACACACACATTCACCGAAATATAACGGTAATACTAGATCGTGCAGCATCTCAAAGAAACATGGTTTCCTGTTCGTTCCCTTGCTGGTACCGCGTACACAAATAACTGAAGGAGAAAACGACTCAATCTCTATGACTGCCCAATGTATATCTATCTGTCTGCCTGCTTGTCTGTTTGTCTGTCTGTCTGCCTGTCAGTCTGTCTATCTATCTATCCCCTCCTCCCTCTCTCTCATACACACACACACACATTTATTCATCTGTATCCTAGATTAGGAAAAATGTCATTACCGTGTATGTGTGTATGTTAGTGTATGTATGTATGTGTGTAAGTTAGTGTATATACATATGTGTGTGTATGTTAGTGTATGTGTGTATGTGTGTAGGTTAGTGTATATATATATATGTGTGTGTATGTTAGTGTATGTATGTATCTGTATGAATGTGTATGTATGTGTATATGTATACGTGTGTAAATATGAATTTGTGTATATGTTTTTATGTATTGTGTGCATGTATTGGGTGTATGTATATGTGTATATGTATGTATGTATTGTTGGTATGTATGTATGCATGTATATGTTTCTGTATTCACAAGAACTCACGGAAAGACTGATATATAAGTGTTCCTCGATTTAAGAGGGGGTTATGTTCTGATCTTGTGGAAGCCCCATGTGCCCTGGGCACTTAAGGTTCAGAGAGAGAGAGAGAGAGAGATGTTCTGATCAACCTTTCGTAAGTTGAAAAAATCGTACGTCGAACATGAATATGATATGATAAATAAATAAGTAAATGACTACTACACAAACTAAGTACATAAACATATAATGACTGAGCACATAAACATATAGTGACAAAGTATATAAACATATAACTATTGTAAGGAACTAAATACCAGTAATTAAAACGTTGATGAGTATAGGTTTGTCCTGAATAAACTTCGCTATCTCACTATCTTAAAGTCGAAACGTCGTAAATCGAACTATGGTATGTCGGGGATCACTGTACTAATGTAAACATTTTTTTTCTTATGCTTATATAAGGTAGTTTTTGCATTTAAGCAACTTCTCAAAGAGCTCAGCCAGAGCTGCTTGGCTGGGAGCAAGATGTATGTAGTCTGAGGACTAGATCCAAAAGACGAACCAAATCTCTAGAAGAGACCGCTAAGAGTATCTGCAGTGTTCCCTTGCAGATTACTTTGCGCCTTCCTCGTTTTATCTCCTCCTTTAGGTCAGGGATCAAACTGTTGTTGACGAATCCAGTAAGTCACGTGATCGATAAGAACAGCCCCCTGAAGACAGCTGGGAAAACTTGTCAATGTCGACTTTTTATTGCAAAAGTTTTTAGGTACGTTTTATAATCCGCAATAAGGTTTATAAGAACAGTATTAGTGGGATAGGTTCTGTGGAAGATTCAGTGGCATAATTCAGACAACGACTTGTATATCATATGGAAAAGAAGTCCATCTGAAACTGTGCTTTAACTTGTGAAATAAATATAGAATATTCTTGATTTTGCTATGGACTGTTTTTCAGTCAGTCAGTCAGTCATCTGCACGTCCCTTGAGGAACTCTGCCTCCCTAACAGCTCTCCCGTAGGCCTCTGGGTTGTAAGCAAGATGGCCTGCTGCTGATGCGTCCATTCGCAGATCATCAACGATGTCTTGTAGCCATCTTCCATCCCCATTATGTACCCTTCTAAGACTGTCCTCTCTAAATTTTCATGACGTTTAATGTGTCCAAAATATTTCAGTTTTCTCTCTTTAATCCTCTTTACTAGCCAACCTTCTTCAATATTAAGTTCTTGCAGTATGGATATATTTGTTCTTTTTTGTGTCCATGACATTTGAAGGACTCATCTATAGCATTTACATCCAAAGGCACGTATGTGTTTCTCAGCTGTTTTGTTAATTGATGGATCGTTTTTTATGAAGTGAAATAAAACCAAATGTTTGAAACTGTGGGCAGCTCTGCATTTCTCTATTAGTACTGATTAGAGGTCAGTTATAGTTTAGTCTTTCTTTTGATTTATTTCATTCTGTGCCACAGTTTCATTATTTCATTTGATGAATATTGGTCTCTTCCCAATTTAACCTTTTCATTTATTTACATTAGCTCAGTTCCAGTTTTATCCTTTTCATTGATTCATATTAGTCTGCGTCTCAGTTTTATCTTTTCATTTGATTCATATAGGTTTCTGTCCTAGTTTTATTCTTTCGTTTGATTCTTAATACACTCCTTCCAATTTTTATCTTTTCATTTGATTTAAATTAGTCTCTCTCTCAGTTTTATCCCTTCATTTGATTCACATTGGTCTGTGTGTCCAATTATACCCTTTCATTTCATTCATAATATGTCCCTCTCAATTTTACCCTTTCATTTGTTTCACATTAGTCTCTGTTCCAATGTTAAACTTTCATTTGATTTATAATAGTTTCTGTTCCAAATTTTATCCCCTCATCTGATTCATGTCTTTATCCTAATTCTGTCATTCCATTTGATTTATAATAGTCTCTGTCCCAGTTTTATCCTTTCATCTGTTTCACACTACCTCCTTCCCAATTTGGATACTAAAATCACGAAAAGAGTTCCATGTAATATGAATACTAAAACATCATGAAAAAACATGAAACTCGACAAACATCGATACCAAATCATTAATAAAATGCAAGACAATGAAAAGAAGAGAACCAGCATCACGAACTCAAGCGACATCAGCTCCAGCAACAGCCCTGAATGCGGTCAAGAAATTAACTAAAACAAACACCCAAAGCTACATACCAAGTATCCGTCACTGCCTTCATAATCACACAGGGATTCAAAGTCGGCCTTCTCCTCCATGCTCCCGCCAACTCGAGAAGTGCCTCGCGTGTTTACGAGATCCAGTGTAAATGAGTTGGATTTAGTGCTTTACAACATCCACAAGTGTAAATCTCCCTCCTAAGAAACGTGTGTCTTCACAGAACTACTTGCTAATAAACGTCCCATGGGGCAGCGCTTCCAGACGAAGCATAATTCTCCTGTTTTATTCACTTGAATTAGCACACACACACAGACGATCTCTCTACCAGGTAACCCGCTTCTGTGGCTACCCAGTTCTATCTTTTTCTCCAACGCCTGTTTCTTACGAGCAACGTATAATATAAAGTACTAGACGTCGCGAAGTGAGTGAATCCCTATAATGAGTCTCATAATCAGAAGTGAGTGAATCGCCATAATGAGTCTCATAATCAGAGCTTATTGTTTTACAATCACCGAGAACTGTGTAAGTTCTAATTCTTGGATTTTTTGGGGGTTTCTGTGAAGATTCTGGAGAAGCCACATGTATAGATTAACTTGTATTGGAGCATATGTATTAATGAAGAAATATCCTACAACTGGTATATATATATATATATATATATATATGGATGTATGTATGTGATTATTAGTGAAAATATAGATAAAGAAATACATATGAATACATCATACATGATACTTAGTTCAACGAGGTCATATATGCTCTTATCATCTGTATACCTCTGAATGTATCTTTTATGCTAACATCAATATATATATATATATCCTCTAATGTATCATATATGCTGCTATCTATATATTCTCTAATGTATCATGTATGCTGCTATCTATATATCCTATAATGTATCATGTATGCTGTCATCATCTACACTATAAAATCTCGTCATCACCTTATCTACTTTTTTTAAAAATTCATTTTCAGATTCTAATTCTGTTTGATTTAGAACAAAGAACATCTCTAAGAGCATCAAACATTTATAACAAAGAACATTTCTATGCACGTCAAACATCAGAAAAGGATATCTATTAAGTTAAAAGAAAATGCGACGGAATAAATCTAGACAAGAGAAAAATCAATCAGTGGAAATATCTATAAACATGAGTCGACTTGAAGGCCCAGACTACCTAAACCCGACGTAAATAGATATTGGTACTGCCAAGGAGAGACAAATTATATCATGACTTGTTGACAAGACAGACACGGCTCAGAGAGGATTATTCTTCGATTTCCTCCTCTTGAGGTCGCTCGGTCATATCTCTGCACTCGAAAGGTCCTCGGTAAGTTGTGTGCACAGTTCAGTATACAGTTATGTTCTAGTGGAGAAACTAGATGTTTCAACGCTTATAGGAGCAACCACGGTTGCCTGTACCAAATAAAAGTTGATTATATATCCTGAGAAGTTATATTCCTCTCTTAAAATTGATTGCTCACCGTTTTTTTAATCGAACGTGAAAATTCGTTTATAATACAGCACTGAGTTTGAAGTGCAACTTTACTGGATACCTCCTATAAAGAGATCGTCTCATCATTTATTGCACAAAATGTTCTTGACACGTTGAACCGTAGATTGTTTCTGTGCCATTGTGTTATGATGTAAGAGCGTGCAAAGACCGGAGTTAATACAGTGCGTTCGGAAAATAACTGTGCACTAACCCAGTATCGATTCCGGTATCGTAGCGATATCTTAATGACTGCGCACGTAGATGTGATAAGATATCGCACAGTCAAACGATACCGGAATCGATACTGGGTTAGTGCATAGTTACTTATGGAACACCCTGTAGTGAACTAATTCTCAACCAATGACCGGGGGGGGGGGGAGGGTGTGACTTACCGGTGTCCCAGTTCACTGCACTCAGCTGTAAAAACAGGCACCTACCACAACGTGTAAGGAAAAACTGCTTCAGAAATAGGAGAATGTTTGACGAGAAAGGTGAGGTGCACTAGGATACAGTGTATAAATGAATGCTAACGATAATGTCAGTTCTGTGAACAGATGAGGATGTCTGAGTTTAAAGCGACCGAACGTATAAAAAATAAGAAATAATTTTAGAATTGCTTCTGTTAGAAACAGAATAACCTCCAGAGATTAGGCAAGCAGCTCAGGTAGAGCAGCTGGCCAAGGCTTAGATTCCTTCAAGACAAGCTGCAGAAACGAACTGCTGAATTCGGGAGAGAGAGAGAGAGAGGAGAGAGAGAGAGAGAGAGAGAGAGAGAGAGAGGTCGATATCTGAGCGAACGAAGAAGATTAGCACGTCTTGACATTTATCAGGGCAAAATCATTGTTTTCACCTGTCTCTATCGATAAGTGTTGGTCATCATCATCATGATGCTTGTCCAGCTTACGTGATATCCTTAATATTAAAAATCAACAGTGGTACCTTTCTTTTTCCGTGCTACAACGTCAAATCGTTTCACCCACCTATTTTTCTTTCGCCTTGATTTTTCCTGTGCTTGTCAAGTTTTCTACCAAACTCGAAGAAATTTTATTGTCCATTCTTTAAGGGGTCGCCTGAGAGGTGCAGTGGTCCAAGTCCAGCTGGAGGGGCCTTCCCCCCCCCCCCAGTCACCCAGTTTCTAGAAGTAGGAAAGTAAAAGGGGCCAGGGGTATTGATGACCACATGCCCTTCTAGTGTGCCGACAGGTCAAGTAAAATACGGGTATTAATATCGTAATCTCAGGTGCCTCTGCGGCATGACTGGCTTCAATTTCTTTAGGGCTTTAATTAGGGTTTTTTGTTTGTTTGTTATATTTTCTAGGATCTTCACCTCTTTGACTGTCCATCTTTCTCTAGAACCACGTCTTTGTTTGGTGCTTGTGTTTGTTCATCGTCCAGATCTTATAAGCTTAAAACAAGACAAGCAGCTTAGGACAAACACAGGCTCAGAACAATACACGCTTAAGACAAAGCAGGCTTGGAACAATGCAAGTTTAGGACAAACGCAGGCTTGGAATAATACAAACTTAAGACAAAATAGGCTTGGAACAATACAGGCTTAGGACAAACACAGGACTGAAACACTACAAGCTTAAGACAAAACAGGCTTGGAACAATACAAGCTTAGGACAAACACAGGCTTGGAACAATACAAGCTTAAGACAAACACAGGCTCAGAACAATATACGCCTAAGACAAAACAAGCTTGGAACAATGCAAGCTTAGGACAAACGCAGGCTTGGAACAATACACGTTTAGGACAAACACAGGCTTGGAACAACCCAAGCTTAGGAAAACACAGGCTTGGAACAATACACGCTTAGGACAAACACAGGCTTGGAACAACCCAAGCTTAGGAAAACACAGGCTTGGAACAACATAAGCTTAGGACAAACACAGGCTTGGAACAATACAAGCTTAGGACAAACACAGGCTTGGAACAATACAAGCTTAGGACAAACACAGGTTTGGAACAATACAAGCTTAGGACAAACACAGGTTTGGAACAATACAAGCTTAGGAAAACACAGGCTTGGAACAACACAAGCTTAAGACAAAATAGGCTTGGAACAACACAAGCTTAGGAAAACACAGGCTTGGAACAATGCAAGCTTAGGACACACAATAAAAGCTTAGAACAAACACAGGCTTAGAACAATACAAGCTTAGGACAAA
The DNA here is from genome assembly GCA_009760885.1 of Achatina immaculata. Taxonomy (NCBI): domain Eukaryota; kingdom Metazoa; phylum Mollusca; class Gastropoda; order Stylommatophora; family Achatinidae; genus Lissachatina; species Lissachatina immaculata. Next base: position 661,645 of record CM019692.1, read on the forward strand.
CACAGGTTTAGAACAAAGAAGCTTAAGACAAACACAGGCTTGGAACAACACAGGCTCAGAACAGCACAAGCTTAAACAACACAGACTTAGAACATAAGCTTAAAATAACACAAGCTTAGAACACAAGCTAAGAATAACACAAGCTTAGAACACAGGCTTAGAACACAAGCTTAGAATAACACAGGCTTAGAACATAGGCTTTAGAATAGCACAAGCTTAGAACACAAGCTTAGAACATAAGCTTAGAACACAGGCTTACAACACAAACTTAGAATAGCACACACTTAGAGCAATAAAAGCTTAGAACAACATAAGCTTACGTCAACACATGCTTAAGACAACACCAACTTTGAACATCACAAGCTTACGTCAACACAGGTTTACGACAACACCAACTTAGAGTAACAAGGACTTAATACGGCATTCTGTTTTCTCACTGCTGTGAACATTCCAAAAGAACTACTGATTTCATAAATGGCCCACAGCAAACCTACCTAAATTAAAACAAAATGTTGAAGTCTTATCACCGATGCACGCCAGGCAAGTCCATAGGTGATCCAGCCTTTTCCTGTAAAGCAAAAATCTCGCCAGAGTGCACATACTCCCTAGCATTTTCCAGAACCCTGTATTATGGGTGGTGACGAGCAGGATTCGATCCCACGCTGATGCGTTTGAGATTGACAGAGACACCGCACCCATATCGATTCGGCCAATCCCAGTAACAGTATTAATTTAGATAAACTTACGTACAGACAAGCAAAGCCTCCGAAATGAATTTTGTAAGGCGGTGCAAAACTATTTTTCTCCCCACCCCCCAACACTCCCGTATCCTATTGATTAGCCAATCTGTTTTCATTCGCAAAGACCCCATCCCCCAAACAGGAGGAACCATCCAGGCCGTGGAACGATGCACCGGTTGGGCCCTTCTTCCCCATTGGCCCAGCAGACCATACTCAAATCTTGATTAATCAAGCTAGCGGCTGTTTTCGTTTCCCCGAGATTGTGTGTTGTTACACTCGGTCAAGAGAATGCAATGTTTAGTTACGTTAAAAATGTTTGCCTTGCTAAAAAACCATATCTGGTCCAGGTGTTCCGTTCTTTGCTGATGCATCTGTTATAACGACAAATCCAGGTGTGTGGATTCTGCTTCTTATTGTTTTCTGTAGTCACGAGGTCAGCTGGCACTCGGTGCCGACACAGCCATAACTGTTTTCATGTCTGAACACGCCAAACAGGCTGTTCTGGGGATAACAGCGTCCAAGTCGAGGTCCAGGGGAGAGCTGCGATTTTGTGTATCATAGAAATGATTTGTTTAGTTCTGTGATACCTGATAGCCATTCCACCATGACATTTGATGTAACTTTACTTTGAGAAATTTCAACATTTGAGCACTGTTTATCTAGGAGAAGAGTGTGCGGTGACTATAGAAGAACTGATTTTCTACATAAATAAGGTCAAAGGATTTTCCTTTAAGACTATAGAAGCCAAGTTCAGTGTCCCAGTTGTACAAATATAGTAAGGGTTGCAGAAAGCTGAACAGTAAGTCCAGGACACATATCTGCAGACTTAGATCTTTGCTTTGAGAAGAAAAAGAAGAAGAAGAAGGAGGAGGAGGAGGAGAAGAAGAAGAAGAAGATGCATAGACAATTTCCAGTTACAGCTTGCTTCCTGTGTTTTTTTTTTTTTTGCTTATTACAAAATAGACTGTGCGATAGAGAGAAAATCAACAGAGAATAAACTATTTAATTCATTTATATATCTAACCAGACTGGACCTGTACATATCGTGGACCTACCAATCTACAACCCACACACCACGACCAGACTGGACCTGTACATATCGTGGACCAAGCACTATGCAGTCCACACACCACGATACAGGCTTTGTTGTCCCACGAGATTACATGTCTCTGCCAAGTATTTAAGCTCAGACTGGCTTACTTATCTAAGCTTGATCCTCTGCTTTCAATGTAATGACTCATGTTTGTCTATCCTTCCAAAGCTCACCCACTCTTTGCCTGTAAGACATACCTGGAAATGCATGTACCTGTTCATATATTTGTATTTTTAACTCCTTGTTTTCGACCTTGGTAATAATCCCCACCCCACCCCCTCCACACACACACACATACGTTTTATACAAACTGAACACACAACAGCAGACACTAGCCATGCTTCATACAAACTGAGCGCAGTCAAAACATAAGACACTGCCATTAGATCTTCGCTACTGCATTACATACCTAACATATGCAGAACATCAGACACTAGCCATATTTTATACATACTGAAGGCAAATCCCAACATCAGATAATGAACTAAAACTCTGGCAAGATCCACTCCTTCACAACTGTTGTTATAATTATTTTCACCGATGGAAACAAACAAGCAAAAACCTTACACTCTCGGCCTGTGTGTCGGAACCGCAGACTGTACTATCACTGTTTACAGATTACGAGATTTGACGGGAGAATGCGAGATATTAGAAATGTCAGGAGAAACTCGCAAGACTGTGTGAAGGTCAGAGACATAAGGTACCAATGGGAAAAAAAAATACAAATAGTTTACTGTCACTATCTGGTGGACAGTATAAATAGGAAGAGAATTGTGTTTCGGCTGCGCGTGAGAGAGAGAGAGAGAGAGAGAGAGAGAGAGAGAGAGAGAGAGAGAGAGAGATGAGAAAGAGAACGAACGAAAGAGCGAACAGACTTAGTTTCCAAACGGTAAAGATTTGGGCACGCAGGCCCGTCTACCGTTCTGCCCTTCATCAAGCAACTTTCATTCTGTCACAGATATCCAGAGTTTGTTATTGAACATCTTATATATATCCTTCCCGTGCCGTTAGACGTCACATAGGGCTCGCAAAGTAGTTCGCCAATTTTTCCTGTCTTCGGCGAGTCTTTCAACCTCAACAAAGGATTTTATGCCTGTTAACTTGGCCTCTCTTAATAATGTCCTCTTCAGAGTTTCACGCGGTCTGCCCCTTTTTCTTCGGCCTGTTGTGTTCCACTTGATAGCTTGTTTTGGGATTCTCTGATCATTTCTTCTCATCAAGTGACCAACATATGTCCATCTCCTTTTCCTGATCACCCGTGAGACTGGTTGTTGTTCAGTCATCTGTCTTATCTCTGCATTGTTCTTGAATTCATTCCACTTGATGCCGAGTATTTTCCTTAGGCATTTGTTTTCAAAAGAGTCTGATTTCTTGTCTATTTCTTTAGTTGTTTTCCAGCTTTCGCATGCATAAATGAGGGTGGATATTACATTTGAATTGAATAGTCTTAACTTGGTTTTTGTGCTTATAACTTTTGAATTCCATATGTTCTCAAGATTCTTGAAGATTGATGCTGCTTTTGCAATTCTGATCCTAACTTCCTTTCTAGTGTCAACATAGTATGTACGAAAATGCAAAAAAAAAAAAAAAATGAATAAGTAAAATATACACATTTTTTTCCATACACTCCACATTCTTCTTTATGTAATTACGTGAAATAAACTTAATTACATTCTCATATTCATTATAAACTAGCAAGTTTATAGAACAGCAGTATAATAAATACAACAGTCAGGCTATTAAACTAATTCAGACTTCACATACACCCATATTTTTCCTACAGCAAATACATACAGATGCATATATTCGCATAAACACCACATATATACAAACACATCCACACATATACATATACACACGTAGATTCACATCTATACACACATCTGCACATACATATACGAGGGGTGGTTGATAAGTTCTCGGCATAAGGTACAACGGATTATTTGTGGACAACATTTTTGGGTTATTTCTCAACATAGTTCCCTTGCAAGTTTACTAACTTAGTCCTGCGATCCTGGAGTATACGGGTCCCTTCTTTGTAAAAGTCAGCATCTTGTACCAGTAGAAAGTGGTCTACAGCATGAATGAAGTCATCATCTGAAGCAAATTTGAGACAAATGAGCTCCTTTTTGAGTTTGGTAAACAGGTAATAGTCCGAATTGGCCAAAATCTGGGGAATAAGGTGGATGTTCAAGAAGCTGGAAGCCGCATTCATGAATGGCAGCCATTGCATCCGCCGACTTGTGAACTGGAGCATTGTCTTGATGAAAGATGACTTCAATTTCCCTCGACGCTTTTCCTCCAATCTGACCAGCAGGTGCTTCACAAGATTAGCGTACTAGGCACCGGTGACCATTCTGCCCTTCTGAAGATAGTCTACCAATAGCACACCTTCTGAATTCCAAAAGTTGAAAGCCATCATTTTGCCTGCAGACAGAACCACCCTTGCTTTCTTTGGAGGTGGGGATCCATTTCCACTGCTTTGACTGTTCTTTGGATTTTGATTGAAAATGATGAACCCAAGTCTCATCCATAGTCACAAATTGCTGAAGAAACTTTTCAGGATCTGTAGAAAAATGGCCAAGATTTTCTCTTGACATGTTGAGACGCTGTCGTTTGTAATCAGCTCCAAGAAGTTTCGGGACCCATCGAGCAGAGACCTTTATTATTTGAAGATCAATGTGAATAATGGCATGAACACGTTCCTGGGAGATGCCCAACTCAGTATCAATGTACCGCTCAGTTAATCGTCGATCCTCCATTATCATGTCATGGATTCTGTCGGTGGTTTCATCGGTGGTTACCGTTCTTGATCTTCCTGGACAGGGATCATCTTCCAGACTCTCCCTTCCATGTTTGAACTGAGCTGCCCATTTCTTCACTGTGATGTAAGAAGGGGCACTCTCCCCTAGAGTCTCTACCATATCCTCATGGATATCCTTCGATGAGAAGCCCTCTATGAGAAATGTTATCCATTTTCTCAATTTCTGCCATCCCTTACCACTTCAGTAGCCTGTAAAAAAAATTGGTTGCAGTTAATTTCTTGAAACTTGGTGTTCAATCTTATATTGACCTGATCTACAAACGCACCTAATATCACCTGCGCGTTTCAAGTATTTGTACTGTATGCCGAGAACTTATCAATCACCCCTCCCACATGTATGTACAAAGACCATATATATATATACATACGTACATAGCAATATATATACACATACACACAGGGCACATATACATATATACGCACATAAATATATGTACCTACACCTATTTATACATTTACATATACATATATAAAGTACGCACAGGAAATGAAACAAAAATACATATTAGGGAGGCATATAGTCGAGAGAGAGAGAGAGAGATTCATATAATGATTCACTTATTAACAGAGAAAGAGAGAGAAAAATTACTAAAGATGAGAAAGACAGGTGGAATAAATGATACACAGGCCCATAAGATATCCTGCTAGAAATATCATCAAACTTTCACTGTATCAGAAACACTCAGCACACACGTTACGTAGAAAACAAACATTACAGACAGATTCTATCAGTCAGGGTTTCGATGACTGAGTCATCTACTTTCTAACTGTGGCATGTGACATATTTTCAATATTACTAGTAATATAAAAAGGCTATGTTGAGTCTTGTGTTGTCTTGCTTTGTCTTGTCTTAATCAAAAACGTGCTTAAACTTTAGCTCTTATGATCTTTTCGCATAGACCTTGATTCTGTCGTTCTGGAATTTTTATTTATCAAATGAAACTAATCGTGACACTTAAAGCTGGAATGTGACAAAACTCTTTAATTTAGAATGCTCTGTTCTCTTTTGAAAATGACAGCTTTTTTTTCAATAAAACACTGGAAACGGTGAGTATAGGATTAGTTTTAAAGTCAGGAAGTTTTGTTTTTATATTGCAAGAATTAGAACAGCTGCTGTTTATGACACCAATGAGAACAGCTGCTGTTTATGACACCAATGAAGGAGATGTTTACGGTATATCAGAGGAAATCTTATAATTTTATAATCACCTACCAGGTCTTTGAAATCTGACGGTGGCCAGGCTTGTCGAGAAGAAGAAGAAGAAGAAGGTTAGTGGCAACAACTCTTTAAGTTTTTTTTTTTTTTTATGAAACTCTCAAATCACGCCCTGCAATGATTCCTCCCACATCAAAGTCTGTTACTGAGAATCACGGGACACACATTAACTCATCCATCTGCCGCCATTACTGTGGATCGCAAAAACCTGTTTATCCATTTCTATGACCGAATAAAGACCCATTCACGAAGACTAACTCCCTAGGCGTGTCCATGATGTGAAAATGATGGCAGATATTGACTTTTTCTTCATTTTCTCGGCGGGTGTAAAAGGAAGTCTGCTGTTGTTAATGAAAACGAAAACAACTTGGGCATTTAACCCTCCATCGCAAAGCACGGCCCAGTTAATTATGTAACATACCCTGGATTAGCCCTTCACAAAAACATTTCCTGTTGCGATTACTTTCTGCAGGACCCCTGCAGGGACAACGGAACTGGGGGTAATCAACATATAATGCCTGACAGGACACTTGATATGATAGGGATGCTGGAAACAAGATAACTGATGTGAAACTTCATATAACAGGACATGGAAGAAGACAACACACTGAATGTCACAGAACTAGTGCTTGTACTCAGAACTAGTGCTTGTACTGTATAGAAGTTCTCGGTGACCATTGTTTCATTTTGGCAGTTGAAATGATGAACTAAAATATGGAAAAATTATTCAGATAAGCTCTAGCCTGGATTGCTGCGGTTTGTTTTTCTTATTATTTCAGCACTTTCGTTATTTGATTTATTCAGAAAGATCTTTCATTCTCTCACTCTTTTTCCATTTTTGTCTCTCTCATCTTTCATGTTAAACGTTTTGTCCTTTTGAATTTTTGTATTTAGTACTTCCTGTGCTCAAATAAATGTTCCAAAACTTGAGTGGAAGCCGAATAACGACGAGCAGAATATCAGACGGCTGTCAGTATATCATACGGCTGTCAGAATATCACACGGCTGTCAGAATATCACACGGCTGTCAGAATATCACACGGCTGTCAGAATATCACACGGCTCTACATGCCAAAAATCTTCGCCCTATGAAAGTAAACTTCTTTTACTCGTTTGTTCTCCCTCGGGCGCATGCGCCTCCAGTCTGTAAGATTCACCAAGGCCTAGAGTTTTGCTTTCCTTAAGCTATAATCACATCAGCCTTTTTAGATCAAAATCCCATTAGCCTAGTGGATAGAACACTATTAGCAAAAAAAAAAACGATCAAGCCATCATAGAAGCTACAGCTTCGTTAGCTTAGAAACAGTCCAGTCAGAATAGAGGCTACATTCTTATTAGCCTAGAAACACTCCAGTCAGATAATATATCCTTGATAGTCTAGAGACAGTCTGGTTATAACAGAGACTACATTGTTATTAGCCTAGAAACAGTTCAGTCAGAACATGGGCTACACCCTCACCCTTGTTAGCCTGGAAACAGTTCAATCAGAACAGAGGTTACATTCTTGTCAGCCTAGAAACAGTTCAGTCAGCAGATGGAATTCCAACCTATTTAGACTAGAGAAAAGCATGATAGTCTAGAGATGAAAACCAGATTATTTTAAGTTCCCAGAAACGGAGTTAACCAATCTCCACTGCTGAAAGACATAGCTGAGAACATCCCTGGAAGATCCGTAGCCTACGAGAACCACGTTTACACTCTGTAAAAACAGAGAGCCATTATCACAGAGCATTCCGGACTGTGGGGCTAAGTGCCTTCATACTTTCTACTCACATTTTCAGTATAAACGAGGCATAAATTGCCCACTTATCTCTCACTGACAAACATTACCATTTATCTTCTCAGTTCTCTTTGCTCGTACATCAAAACATGACACGGAGTTGTATCTAGTGGACTTGTGTTTTTCGAGGCGGGCAGTCAGTATTTAATTAAGAATAATGAAATTGATTTTTTAAAAACTGAAACTTTTGAAAATACCCATAGAATTTTGCCTAATGTATGGATCAAAGGATAATGAGTTTTGTTAAAACGAGATTAAGAGTTCCAGAAAAAAAATAATACGCGTTATTGTATCGCATCCTTTATACATACATACATACCTTTAAAAGGGTAAGGAGACTGGGCCTTCCCACACAAACATTGTTTGTTACTACTGTGGACGATCATGTAACGCCACGATTTGTGGTTGGTGGAATAAGTCATGAGAGGAAAAAACAGTTAAGAAAACCCGTTTTATAAGACGATAAATGTCAATTTAATCGAAACTCACGTGTACTGTATTACGAGCTTACATAGTTCTATGTTAACTGTGCTAGTGTAAATATGATACTAGATAGATCAGCGTAAATACGACATTAGAGAGATCAAAGTAAAATACGCTGTTAGAGATATCAACATAAATACGGCATTAGAGAGATCAATGTAAATACGGTGTTAGAGAGATCACAGTCTTATTACAACAGAAACAAAGAAGATCACGTCCCTATTCTAACTTTAAGTGGTTCCCTACGTAGGAGGTTGCGGCACAACAGCCTGACTCGTGGGTTAAGTTCCCAGTGTTGGAGTTTCTGGGCTCCTCATATGGAAGCCACAGCACATTACCTCATGCTCCGTACAAAGATATTCACTGCACTCACCAGTGACAACTGGGGGCTAAGACACTGTCCCATTTGGAGGTCAGCCTTAGGGCTGGCGACCCATAGATGACATGATAGACTTAAGAGCTGGCGATCCACAGATGGCATGTTAGCCTTAGAGCTGGCGACCCATAGATGACATGCTAGGACCCATAGATGGCATGCTAGCCTTAGGGTTGGCGACCCATAGATGACATGCTAGTCTTAGGGCTGGCGACCCATATATGACAGTTTAGAGCTGGCGACCCATAGATGACATGCTAGCCTTAGGGCTGGCGACCCATAGATGACACTTTAGGGCCGGCGACCCACAGATGACATGTTAGCCTTAGGGCTGGCGACTCATATATGACATGCTAGCCTTACAGCTGGCTACCCATATATGACATGCTAGCCTTAGGACTGGCGACCCATAGATGGCATGCTAGCGTTAGGGCTGGCGACCCACAGACGACCAAGACCCTGCTCCACCGCTCCGCTGGTCCCTCCAGTAACAGGTCTAGCCTGGTTAATTGAGCTTAGATCGCCATCGTCCCCGTGGGGGTGGAGTCTGCTAAAGAAGTACTGCAGACTCCTTATTTCCAAGCTCCATTCACGGACTGGAAAAAAAGGGCCGCCATAGCCAGCTCCCAATCCGATACTATTCTGTGTCTCGACGCCTTCTTCACCGCATCAGCTGCAAAGAGCACCAGTTCCAGGAGACAGAAGAAGAAGATAGAAAACTATGGTATGATTGTAAGTACTTCCACCCGTACACAACTACAAACATTTTTGGCGCTGCAAACTTCATGCATTTTGTGTACTCATTTTAACCTGTACATACCTCTGTGTTCATAATAAACTTTCATTATGTATATACATATAAACAGTACTTGTTGCTGTAAACTGTACCTATATGCATATTGTACATTAAACTATACTAATTTTTAACTCACTATAAATTACCACTATGAACTGTTGACTGTAATTGTTTTCACAGCGAAGTTTTAACTACGATTATTTCATTTACTAAAGTTAGAAGCATTTACTATTTGGTTAACTTATTTATTTGATACAGTATATTCGTTTGTTTGCTACATCTGTTGAGCCCACGCAAAAATGTGGCTATTTAAGAATAGACGCTTCCATTTGAAGTTTGTTGAATTTGACAGAAAGTAGTCCAGCGGAAGGACTATGGGCACGTAACTCAAGCTTAGTGACGCAATGTAAAAGCACGTTGAGAAACATCAGCAATGGCATGGAAAGAACTAATAACGTATCTTAACACACGGTCTATGACTTCTTGTTGCGTATTATGACTGTACGTTTAATTCAGTTTATGACAAATTCCAGGCACGCTGATATAACTAACATATCGAGACAGTATCACGGAAGGTCGTGTCAAAAAACTCGCGCCACTGGCACAGCCGCTGGTGAGCTGGCTACACTCAGGTCTGCTCGCTCGCGCGCTCGTCCCACAAACACCAGGAGGAGAAGAAAGACCCACTAGACAGATCCAGGCCACCCAATCAACATCTTCACTCATATTAGCTTTTTATTTATTTTTTTTCAAGCAACAGTTTAGTTTTATATACAGTAACGTTTCTGTTGCTATTTTTAAAGAGTCTTTATCAGACAAACCAGGAAACGGTTGTTAATAGTGATTTAACCAAAAATGTCTGACTGACAGAGGTCCCTTTCTACAGCAAGTTTGAAAGGCAGACAGACTGGCCTTCTAAAAGAAGACAGGACTAAGATCTTCTAAAAGAAGACAGGACTAAGACCTTATAAAAGAAGACAGGACTAAGACCTTCTAAAAGAAGACAGGACTAAGACCTTATAAAAGAAGACAGGATTAAGACCTTATAAAAGAAGACAGGACTAAGACCTTCTACAAGAAGACAGGACTAAGACCTTCTACAAGAAGACAGGACTAAGACTTTCTAAAAGAGACCGTGCTAGGAATTTTTTAAATCGGTACAATTATACCTTGCATGAAGTACTTTCCGAAATACCAGTTTTCGAATACAAATTTACACTTTTTAAACTATAAAATTAAACACATTTTACAAACATCAACAGAAAGTAAATGTTCGTGTGAATATTTTTTCTGACCCTATTTGCAATCAATCAATCAATCAAGTGCAGTGCCGCGTGGTGTAGGCGATCATTTCTCTCCTACAATTCCCTGTCTTTAGACTTGATTATGAGATCCACCGGTGACTTTCTTCCTAGCCACACGGACAGCCCATCTAGTAACTTCTCTCATTGTCATCCTCTGTCTCTTCTTCCCTCAATTTTGTTCGGTTGCTACAATGTGTTCCAATTTTCCTCTTCTCAGAAAATGTCCCACAAATCTCGCTTATCTGTTTCTGGTCTTTGCTGTAATTTGCTTTTTAACTCCAGCCTCTCTTAAGACTTCTTCGTTGATTTTCTTAGCTGTCCATGGTACCTTCAACGTTCTTCAACAAAATGTTCACATGCTGAACAAAAGTCAAAATGGCTGATTCTGCTCATTGGAAAATAATCATCACTAACTTCTTTCTGGCCCGATTATCCTCAGACAGATCTGTCTGGTTGCTTTTTTACCCGCAACCTCCAGAAGTTTTTCTCTTTTTCACTCGGTATTTTACCGGTAATTGCCCGTTAACGTGATCAGTGATTCTAAGACTAACAGAAAGAATAATAAGACTAATTGAAAGAATTCTAAGACTAACTGAAAGAATTCTAAGACTAACTGAAAGAATTCTAAGACTAACTGAAAGAATTCTAAGACTAACTGAAAGAATAATAAGACTAATTGAAAGAATTCTAAGACTAACTGAAAGAATTCTAAGACTAACTGAAAGAATAATAAGACTAATTGAAAGAATTCTAAGACTAATTGAAAGAATTCTAAGACTAACAGAAAGAATAATAATACTAATTGAAAGAATTCTAAGACTAACTAAAAGAATTCTAAGACTAACAGAAAGAATAATAAGACTAATTGAAAGAAATCTAAGACTAATTGAAAGAATTCTAAGACTAACAGAAAGAATAATAAGACTAATTGAAAGAATTCTAAGACTAACTGAAAGAATAATAAGACTAATTGAAAGAATTCTAAGACTAACAGAAAGAATACTAAGACTAATTGAAAGAATTCTAAGACTAACTGAAAGAATTCTAAGACTAACTGTAATAATTCTAAGACTAACTGAAAGAATTCTAAGACTAACTGAAAGAATTCTAAGACTAACTGTAAGAATTCTAAGACTAACTGTAAGAATTCTAAGACTAACTGAAAGAATTCTAAGACTAACTGAAAGAATTCTAAGACTAACTGTAAGAATTCTAAGACTAACTGAAAGAATTCTAAGACTAACTGAAAGAATTCTAAGACTAACTGAAAGAATTCTAAGACTAACTGGACTTTGAAGGAATTCTAAGACTAACTGGCCTTTGAAGGAATTCTAAGATTAACTAAAAGAATTATAAGAGATGACTTTAAACTCACTGGTTGTAATCAATACCAGGACTGCAGATACTTTAGATAATAAAGTAAGACTTAATCTAAGTCAGTTTTTTTTAAACGTTTCGAAACTTTTTTTTTTACTCATGAGCTAATAATTTTTATCTTTGTCGTTCGTTACTGATTTTGTCTGAAGAAGGCCACGGTTGAAATATTACATATAATTTTTTTTTATTACCTTTAATACTATCTATTTCAAAACTAAGCTAATTCTATGGTTTTAGACCAGTGATCCTGTATACACATACAGACGTATGAGCATATACACGTATAGGTATATAAACGTATGCGCATATAATCTGTATGTATTTATATGTATACGCATTTACACTTACAATGCATATATAAACATATACAAGTGCAGACCGTCGCTCTAATTTCTGAAGATAACAGACAAGACCTTCAAGTCTGATGACACGGTATCAACAAGGCGGAGTTCCAGCCAAAGAGCTCTCTCATATTCAGCACTGGTTTTAGTTTCATTATCAGATATCTCTGTGTCTTTCTCCACAGTGATTTTCTCTCTCCCTCTCTCTCTCTTTCTCTCTCTCTCTCTCTCTCTGTCTCTCTCTCTCTCTCTCTCTGTGTGTATGTTTGAAATTCTAAGACTTTTCATTTCTGTGTTTTGTCTTTTAAACATAAACTTAGCATGAGCAAAGAAATCTGGAGCAAAAATATCACAATTATCTTACTGTGAATATAGTTTGTGTATAGCAAGCAACAATATCACAGTTATCTTACTGTGAATATGGTTTGTGTATAGCAAGCAACAATATCACAATTATCTTACTGTGAATATAGTTTGTGTATAGCAAGCAACAATATCACAATTATCTTACTGTCTTACTGTGAATATAGTTTGTGTATAGCAAGCAACAATATCACAATTATCTTACTGTCTTACTGTGAATACAGTTTGTGTATAGCAAGCAACAATATCGCAACTATCTTACTGCGAATGCAGTTTATGTATAGTACGCAATAATATCACAATATGTGATTGTGATCAAAGCTTAGTACCAAATCATTGACGCCATCCATGAATACTGACAAGTACAGTAATGAGGAAAAAAGCTAAAGTGTGATACATGAGCCAAGTGACAGAAGCTTGCTAAAGTGTGATACATGAGCCAAGGGATAGAAGCTTGCTAAAGTGTGATACATGAGTCAGGCGATGGAAGCTTGCTAAAGTGTGATACATGAGGCAAGCGATAGAAGCTTGCTAAAGTGTGATATACGTGCCAAGCGATAGAAGCTTGCTAAAGTGTGATATATGAGCCAAGCGATAGAAGGTTGCTAAAGTGTGATATATGAGCCAAGCAATAGAAGGTTGCTAAAGTGTGATATACGTGCCAAGCGATAGATATGTCCCAGAACGTCAAATAAGATAAATGCTGACGCAGCAGAACTTTTTTTTTAAAAAAGGGAAAGGGGGGGGGGGTGTAATATTATCAAAGTCTTAGATTCTAATCCAGCAGGATGGTATCTTCATTCAGGGCATCCCGGACCGCAGATTACAAGTCCGGACAAACGATAACTGAGTCTCATGGGGAGCAAACGTCCGCTCACACAACCTCCAAACCTGATCTCGCACATCCTCTAGACCGAAATGTTATCGTTGAGAGACTGGCGCTGTGGGACTAGAAGCCAGAGCCAGGTCGGTGGAAGTGAGATTAAGCCAATGGGAACGTAAGAATTACTTTCTTGCTTAAGTCGTAATAGTCTTATAAGAATTTCCTGTACACGTGATAACATTTTATATCTTCTATGATGTCAGGAACTGAAGTGGACAAATCTCGACCACTGTTAGTTCAACCTTCCCCTACCCCCATCCCTTCATCCAAGAACTAGGTCAGTGATTAGGGGAGGCAGGGGTAATATGTCATAAAAACAATCGTAACAGTTTCTAAATGCAGAAGAACAAACAAACAAACAAATGAACAATCAGGAATGAAAGATGCCAACGCAGAGTACATTAGGCATGAACATTTTAAGGGCATAAACAAAAAGACTCTCTGAAGGTAAGTGCTAAATTACAGCCAGATAAGTGCCACATTACAGCCAGATAAGTGTCACATTACAGGCAGATAAAACAAATGGTTACGATTTTATGGGTTAACGCATATCATGCTTAGAAACATGCTGGGGGATGTCATGAAGATGTTTCTGCTTGCGGTCACCTAATCTGGGACCAATCTCTCCAAAATAATCTAAAATAACTTTTATACGAGCTTAAAATAACTTATATTTGAGAGACTGCTCTTCCAAGCCAGTATCTAATCATTTCAACGGTCCCAACCACAGATGGAAATCTGGTTTTCTGGTAACAGCCATTAAAAAATATCACTCTGGTGATAGAAGCCGCCTGGCGCTTGAGAACTGCCACATTCAGGACTATGGGACTGTGGAACCGCATGGTTTGAACTCGAAATTCAACTACACTTAACATTCCCTTTCTCCATAATATAATATTCCTTCTCCACTAAGTTTTACTCTGTCCTCATCTGTAACTTATATTCCAGAACCTCCTCACTGCACTAGAATAGAAACCCTCTACCTCAGCCATATTCACCTACTCCGCCCACCCTTTTCTCGGCTTAATTATCATTGTATTCCCCCCCCCTCTCTCTCTCCTTTCCGTTCTCCCAACCCCACCACTCATTACTACCAACAAATCACACATACCAAGTCTTCATTTAAACATTCACAACATTCTACTACACGCACTCCTGGAAGCAGCTTCCTATACGTCACAGCTAAGTGCTCCTTTTTTTCTTTTTTTCCCATTCCTAATTGTTGTACAGCGTTTATGTGAATTTATATTTTGTCTTGGTGTCTGAGTGGCGAAGTGGTTAGTGCACTGCTCTCTCATGGCGAAGGTCGGGGGTTCGAATCCGGCCAGTGGCACCCAGGTCACCCAGCTGTAGAAATGGGTACCCGACTTTTTCTGGAGCTGGGGAAGGAAAGGCAGCCAGGCGTGATACTGACCATATCGCCCTCTAGTGTGCTGACAGGTTAAGGAAAATATGGGCACTAATACCATATCCCTATGTGCCTCTAAGGCATGACAGGATTACCTTTACCTTTTTTTTATATTTTGTCTCTTTTCTTTATTTATTTGTCCTGTATGTTTTGTATGAGTAAGGTGTAAACCAAAACGTCACAAAACTGCGAGCTCGTTAATTAAAATGTTATTCCTACTTTTCTTTTAAATAGTTTTAACATTTTGTTATCACAGCTTTACTGCAGTGGCTTCATGTATATTTATGAATTTAGAGTTACAATATATATACTTATATCCAAATTATTCGTGTGTTAACTCTCTCTCTCTCTGTGTGTGTGTGTGTGTGTTCCTGCATACAATATGTAACGTAAATCTAACACAGTGTGGCGTACATTTCATGTAGTTTATTCTCGTATATTATGTGCGATGCAGAACTTCAGGAATTTCACATACGGTTATTTATCAGTTTATTCAGGATATTCAACCATGTCGAGCAAGAAATATAGATTCTGGCTTGGGATGACACAAGCAAGATTCTCCAGGCTGGCACGATGTTTCGGCAAGGCTTTCTTGTTTGTTATTGTTGTGAAAGGTTGCTAAAGTTGAGATGCTGGGTACTGGTCACAGACCGTGTCGGGTAATGATGCGTGACTGAACTGATGAATGAAGGGATCTGTGCCTTGCTCTGGGGGTGGTCTGACCTGCGGGTTCAAGAACTAGGGAAGTGATATGCAGAATAATACCCAGAAAAGAGACACTTCATTATATGATATGTAGAATAATACCCAGAAAAGAGACAGTTCATTATATGATATGTAGAATAATACCCAGAAAAGAGACAGTTCATTATATGATATGTGGAATAATACCCAGAAAAGAGATAGTTCATTATATAATATGTAGAATAATACCCAGAAAAGAGACAGTTCATTATATGATATGTGGAATAATACCCAGAAAAGAGATAGTTCATTATATAATATGTAGAATAATACCCAGAAAAGACACAGTTCATTATATGATATGTAGAATAATACCCAGAAAAGAGACAGTTCATTATATGATATGTAGAATAATACCCAGAAAAGAGATAGATCATTATATGATATGTAGAATAATACCCAGAAAAGAGACAGTGATATGCAGAATAATACTGAGAAAAGAGACAGTTCATTATATGATATGCAGAATAATACCCAGAAAAGAGACAGTTCATTATATGATATGTAGAATAATACCCAGAAAAGAGACAGTTCATTATGTGACATGTAGAATAATACCCAGAAAAGAGACAGTGATATGCAGAATAATACTGAGAAAAGAGACAGTTCATTATATGATATGCAGAATAACACCCAGAAAAGAGACAGTTCATGATGTGATATGCAAAATAATACTGAATGAGACCATTTCTTCGCTGAGATAGCTACATCAGTCTATGGGTGATACACTTCTGGGTTTCTGGATACCTTAGGCTGAGACAGCTCTGGGGAGGTCTTACGCTGAGCTGTTGAAACCTCAGATCAAGACAGCTCTAACAGTCTCATTTTGAGACAGTAAAACTATAGACAATCGGCTGAGTAGCAAACCTATTGATGTATGAATAATTTAACTAGTAGATGCGGAGCATTACCTTCCACACACTGATACACACGAAGATAAAAGCAATAATATTTACAGCCATTCCATGACAGTCTAAATATTTAGGAACTAGAAAGGTGTAGGGAGTGGGGCATGTGAGGGGAGGGGAGGGAGGAGAGAGGGGAGGGGGAGAATATAAACCAAATGTGGGAGACAGAAATAGGAGAGTGCACAGAACAGTAAACATATGTCTGTCCTTTCATCATATTCTGTCTGCGCAAAAATCTGGTCAAATTTACCACTGATTACAGACGGAGGTGAACTGTGGCTGAAGAGCTGGAACATCAGCCGGAGACCTGCGGAAAGTCAACATCCTCTTGGCTGTGGTTTCCCCTTTTTTTTTCAAGGACATAAATCTTTAACGATGATTTAGCTCCTGTACGCTAGCGCGTGTTGCGTGAGTATCTTATGTCCTGGCATTAGCCGACAAACATGGCTGATCGCTGCTTATCACTCGTACATCTAAGACCTGTTATCAAGAGAATATCTGAGAAAATCCGTTTCTGGGTTCGCTATAGCGTGGCTCGGAAAACAGACCCGTGATGCAGAATGTGGTGTTTTTCTAGATGAGCCAACGATCTCTCGCTCCAGGCTAGAAGAAAATATTAAAGGGCAGAGCCTGGTGAGAGCCGAACATATGGCGAGGGATTTAACTTACAACACGATGATGTGGGGCTACAGAAAACACAAAGGTGAGAACTACAGAGAACTCGGGGGGGGGGGGGGGGGAGGGGAAGAATAACTGATGATGGATTACACTTGATAAGGAATTATGTACAGCAGATGGGGCTCGTTGGAGTGTGTGCCGAGGAAGTGATGACTGATCAGCAGATAAATAAAGACAAAAAAAATGGAGTTGGTTAGGATAAAGATAAGAAAAGATCACACAGATGAAATGGCAGACAATTTGACATGCAACGGAGAATTAGACAAGCCCGTGATATGACGTAGACAGACAAGACAGTCAGGAGGGCAGACAGACAGACAGTCAGAGGGCAGACAGATAGACAGACACGTCCTAAAATACAAATATTTGAAACACACAACTGATATTAGGTGCATTTGTAGATCAGGTTAATGTAAGATTAAACACCAACTTTCAAGAAATTAATTGTAACCAATTTTTTTTTACAGGCTACTGAAGTGGTAAGGGGTGGCAGAAATTGAGTAAATGGATAAAATTTCTCATCAGCAGTCATTCGCTACCTCTGAATCAAGGGCTTATCATCGTAGGAGATTCATGACGAAATGGTAGAGAACATACTTTACTTTATACATTATTTTAAAAGGGAGAGTCTGGAAGATGATCCCCGTCTAGGAAGATCAAGAACGGTAACCACCGATGAAACCACCAGCAGAATCCATGACATGATAATGGAGGATCGACGACTGACTGAGCGGTACATTGATAATGAGTTGGCCATCTCCAGGAACGTGTTCATGCCATTATTCACAATGATCTTCAAATGACAAAGGTCTCTGCTCGATGGGTCCCAAACTTCTTGGAGCTGATCACAAACGAGAGCGCCTCAACATGTCAAGAGACAATCTTGGCCATTTTTCTGCAGATCCTGAAAGGTTTCTTCAGCAATTTGTGACTATGGATGAGACTTGGTTCATCATTTTCAACCAGAAAGCAAAGAACAGTCAAAGCAGCGGAAACATCATGGATCCCCACCTCCAAAAAAAAGCAAGGGTGGTTCTGTCTCCAGGCAAAGTGATGGCTTCCATCTTTTGGGATTCAGAAGGTGTGCTATTGGTATACTATCTTCAAAAGGGCAGAACGGTCACCGGGGCCTATTACGCTAATCTTGTGAAGCAACTGCGGGTCTAATTGAAGGAAAAGTGTTGAAGGAAATTAATGGGAGGATTCATCTTTCATCAAGACAATGCTCCAGTTCACAAGTCGGCGATGGCAATGGCTGCCATTCATGAATGCGGCTTCCAGCTTCTTGAACATCCTCCGCAGTTCCCAGATTTGGCCCCTTCGGACTATTACCTGTTTACCAAACTCAAAAAAGGAGCTCAGTGGTCACAAATTTGCTTCAGATGATGACGTCATTCATACTGTAGGCCACTTTCTACTGGCACAAGATGCTGACTTTTACAAAGAAGGGATCCATATGCCCCAGGATCGCTGGACTAAGTGCATAAACTTGCAAGAGGACAATGTTGAGAAATAATCCAAAAATGTTGTCCACAAATAATCCGTTGTACCTGGGCTGGATATTATCAATCACCCCACACAGACAGACAGACAGCAGTACAGAAAAGAAAAGAGGCACATATAACCAGAAGCACAAATGCATATAAGAACTGAAAGAGCAAAGAAACCACGTGGCAAATAAACACGATCAATAAGCAAAGATATTTCAAAAGGACACAAATACAAACGGCCAGCAAGAGAAAGTAGACAAACAAGTGAGCTAATACAGAACGAAGCAAATCATCAATAAAACCAAACATTGCAGCAGATAAAATACAAACATAAATGTAATGAAGGGACAAATATAGAAAGTTTCGTAAAATATAAGCAAGGAGACAATGGGAAACACAGTTAGTCATGAGAAAAACATGAAGAATGGAAGTTGACAAACAAGGCAGCGGAACAGAAAGAAGCCAAATCTGGAAATGACAGGTCGAAAATCGTCGTGATAATTCTGCCAGTGTTCAGCAGATGCTATTATTTCTGATGCACAGACCGATACGGAAATGTTCACTTTTCGCTTGACGATTGAAAAAAAAAAATAGGAACGAACTCTAGAGGAACTACCGGAAGTGTTACTATAGGAAGTGATGAACTGTCACGTGAGCGAGCAAATACGCATGAGCTGATAGGTCTAATCAACTTAGGACTTTCCTCCCATGAATTCCTACCACTCTTACCCTGGGGCATGGTGAGGGCTCCTCTTGTGTGCTTTCAGTTGCTAAAGTTGGCGTGGTCTTTGGTTGGAGAGCCACCAAAAAATGCTACATCTGCACTACAAAAAATGCTACATCTGCACTACAAAAAATGCTACATCTGCACTACAAAAAATGCTACATCTGCACTACAAAAAATGCTACATCTGCACTACAAAAAATGCTACATCTGCACTACAAAAAATGCTACATCTGCACTACAAAAATGCTACATCTGCACTACTACACACGCCGCAATGCATCGATTTACGGATAATGAGGTGCAGAACTGATATTCTTCGCAACATAGAACTATTTTTCCATCCAAAACAACTGCATGTTTCCCTCTTTGGAAATTATCACTCATTTCCTTTTTTTTCACATTCATTCAGTACACTTCTCATATTTTTATCATCACTCCTTATCTTTGAAAGTTTTATTTCTCCCGATAAAATCCAACAAAATGCAGACAAAAACTGAAGAGTCTCATCAGACATCGGCCTAAGCCAAGGAACAATACACTAGAACAAAAGGCGTATATATTTAATGCTCAGTTTATCACATTCAGAACATTCAGGAGATGTCCACTGTCCTTTATCTCAAACAGATAGCACAGGGCATTTAGAAGACATTTTAGTTAACTTAAATTATGTCCAGTGACATTTGAATGAAAACACTGGCATTGAGTGTTAGTTCCTTCACTTTTCTAGACCACGGCAATGTGGGGTAAGGAAGGTAGCATATATCCTTACTGTCTTTACTTTCCAAGCGTTATCCCCGTTACCTATTTCTTGAGGCTGGATCGACCCCTACCTATTTCTTGAGGGTAGAACGACCTTTATCTATTTCTTGAGGTAGGAACGACCACTACCTATTTCTTGAGGCTGGAACGACCTTTATCTATTTCTTGAGGTAGGAACGACCACTACCTATTTCTTGAGGCTGGAACGACCTCTACCTATTTCTTGAGGCTAGAACGACCCCTACCTATTTCTTGAGGTAGGAACGACCTCTACCTATTTCTTGAGGTAGGAACGACCCCTACCTATTTCTCGAGGTAGGAACGACCACTACCTATTTCTTGAGGCTGGAACGACCACTACCTATTTCTTGAGGCTAGAACGACCCCTACCTATTTCTTGAGGCTAGAACGACCCCTACCTATTTCTTGAGGCTAGAACGACCACTACCTATTTCTTGAGGTAGGAACGACCACTACCTATTTCTTGAGGTAGGAACGACCACTATCTATTTCTTGAGGTAGGAACGACCTCTACCTATTTCTTGAGGTAGGAACGACCACTACCTATTTCTTGAGGCTGGAACGACCTTTATCTATTTCTTGAGGTAGGAACGACCACTACCTATTTCTTGAGGCTGGAACGACCACTACCTATTTCTTGAGGCTAGAACGACCCCTACCTATTTCTTGAGGTAGGAACGACCTCTACCTATTTCTTGAGGTAGGAACGACCCCTACCTATTTCTCGAGGTAGGAACGACCACTACCTATTTCTTGAGGCTGGAACGACCACTACCTATTTCTTGAGGCTAGAACGACCCCTACCTATTTCTTGAGGCTAGAACGACCCCTACCTATTTCTTGAGGCTAGAACGACCACTACCTATTTCTTGAGGTAGGAACGACCACTACCTATTTCTTGAGGTAGGAACGACCACTATCTATTTCTTGAGGTAGGAACGACCTCTACCTATTTCTTGAGGTAGGAACGACCCCTACCTATTTCTTGACGCTGGAACGACCTCTGCCTATTTCTTGAGGCTGGAACGACCCCTATTTATTTCTTGAGGATGGAACGACCCCTGCCTATTTTGTAAGGCCGGAAAGACTCCTGGTGCCGAATGATTTAAAAACAAATTAGGCCTAACTTACACTACATTACGTCATCTAAATCAGAGACAAATGCAGAGATCGAAATGTCTTGTATATTTATTTCTTTGGAAATGTAATGCACATGCACTATTTCTGACTAGAATAAAAATGAAATAAGCAAGTTCTGACTTCTTTCCATGCCAGAAGATGTTCGCTACACGGGCTGAAAGTTTGGTTCTGTAGCTTTTCTGATTTCGGAATTTCGGATACAAAGTTTGCGGACCTAAAAACAGAATGACGCTTACAAATCCGTCTTGTCAAACGTCAGCTGCATAATCTGATCTTGTCTTCCGCTATGAACTATATTGTCTGATTATGTCTAACGAATGTGTGTACATTATGGTTATATTTGTGGTACAGAGAAATGTGTATGTGACGGACGCGCCTGCTTAGTCTCGTGGCGGATTAGGACAAAGTGTGCATTTCCTGTGTTTCGAAATGGCGGCTTAGAAAAGCAGACGCGTTGTAATCTAGCACTGTGATAGGGGAGAGAGCTAGCACTGCGATAGGGGAAAAAGCTAGCACTGTGATAGAGGAGAAAGCAAGCACAGGTGTATCATCGTACATGGTGTTAGTCATAACAGAAACAAACAAGGTGAGCAAGCGGGCACAGAATACAAACTGTTTATTGTTTGTACAATAAGAAATAAGTCAGATGGGGAAAAAAAACAACTGGGCTTATGTTATAAGGAAGCAAACCAACATATAAAACATCATCAGCTTGTGTCATATAACTCAGGCAAGTTAGCTCCATTGTACAAGACTTTCTCCGCCTGTCTCTTGCTTTCATGGTGCATTTGGCTGCGTAGATTTCTGCCCATCTCTTAAACGTTGTCAGTTTCTCTCTAAAGTGTGATTTTTTTTTAAAGCAAATTTTAATGTCTCTTGATATGGCCAAAATATTTCGTTTTCATTTGTCTTACTTTTACGATGAATCAGCTTTCTAGTTATACAAGTCAACACTGCGTTTATGGACGATGCATCAGACACCGTTATCGTGTACTCAGGTATTATGATCGACCGCCTGACGTTGTCTGTTACTTAGAAAGCTGTACCCAGGAACATCATACATCAAAGAGGTAATACATTCACAAGACAGTCACGTTTTTTTTATCTACAGCTCGGCGTCCGCGTCACTGGATACGCCACTATCACTGGTTATCTCATGCAGGTGACGGGATGTAGTAGATGAACAGAAATACCAGCCCTCTGCTTCCAATATGACGGACCAGCGTGTTACGAAGGTTTCTGTAGTGATATTTTAACTCGCAAAGAAACAGACTTGCTCAGTGAGCAGAGCAGCAGTGTGAATCCTGAAGTCGCGAAAACACATGTAGAGTGGGCGGGAACAAATTTTTTAATCCGACTCCAACATCTTTATTTTATTTGTTACTATCTCGCTCAGAATCCTGCTCTTTCGTAAATGGCACATTAGTGTCGGTATCGATTCGCTCAAAACTGCTTTCGATTTTGACTTTGTCTCCGCATTCCTCGGTAAGAAATTAGCCTAAAGATGTCTTATAATGTTTTTAGTGCGTTATCTTTTATGTGTGGGTGCGTGTGTGCGTGCGCGCGCGCGCGCGAGTGCGTGTAAGTGTGTTTATATGTGTGTGCGTGTAACACCTGATGTTAAGCATTAAAAAAAGTGATCTAAGCACAGCAATGATCGCACACTGGCACCATTTATCCCATGTTTCGGACTTTACTGATCGCACTATGACCCCATGTTTCACGCTATAATGATCGCACACTGACATTATGACCCCATGTTTCACGCTATAATGATCGCACACTGACATTATGACCCCATGTTTCACGCTATAATGATCGCACACTGGCAATATGACCCCATGTTTCACGCTATAATGATCGCACACTGACATTATGATCCCATGTTTCACGCTATAATGATCGCACACTGACATTATGACCCCATGTTTCACGCTATAATGATCGCACACTGACATTATGACCCCATGTTTCACGCTATAATGATCGCACACTGGCAATATGACCCCATGTTTCACGTTATAATGATCGCACACTGACATTATGACCCCATGTTTCACGCTATAATGATCGCACACTGGCAACATGACCCCATGTTTCACGCTATAATGATCGCACACTGGCACTATGACACATTTTCGGTGACGGAAATTTACTCAAAGCTCGTCACTCACATTCAGATTTATAAAACTGCTCATCATTCAAAGCCAAACCTCCAAGGAAAGACGAAAATGAAAGAAGAGTAATACACTTCTACGGTCCCCCTTCAGAATTAGGAAAGTACTGCACTATAGCGTGATCCTAAAGTAGGTATCAGAAATATGAAAGGGAAAGTTGAACAATCTAACACGACTGACAAGGATCATCTACAGGTAGAAGGACAAGATGATGACAGCTACTATCAATCTGTGAAGAAAATCTGTCGAAAACTTTCAGGAAAAGTCTCAGGTCTAGACGACATATGCAAAGAAACTGACTGAAATCAGAATGGTCTCATTTAGTGTGGGGTGAAACGGAAAATCTCAGCTGCGGTGTTAAAAACCAGGACAAAATCAGGTATCGCCATGTAATGAAGATATGTACTTGTGCAGAAAACTCTTTTTAACGTTCAAAACGTCATTTATAACTGTTGATGGCAGTATTAACCTACAGCTCTTACGTATGTAGTAAACTGTAGAAAATAATATTTCTTACTTTAGAGCAGAAAAACTTTTTATTTGTAGTTAAGATATGCGTAACTAGTGGTGAATCTCTCTCTCTCTCTCTCTCTCTCTCTCTCTCTCTCTGAACCTTCAGTGCCCAAGGCACACTGGGCTTCCGCAAGGGTTTTCCACAAACGCCTCTCCTTTGCCTTTTTTCCACTCTTGCCCAGGTGAGCCCTCTATTGCTCAACATCCTTTCTATTGTTCTCCTCCATGTCTCCTTTGGTCTACCCTTACTTCTGTTCCCCTGTGGTGTCAATCTTAGTGTTTTTGTTTTTTTGTTTTTTGTAGTGAGTCGCCAGACGTCTGGAGCACATGTCAGGAGCAGATCGCCAGCGTCTTTACTTAGTGGTGAATAAAGTTGTGATTAATACTCAAAACATCTGTAACCTGTAGCTAAAAATCTCCAAGTATTTGACAAAATACCTCTAACTTATCGAAATACTGCTGACTCGTAATCAAAATACTTCTTCTAATCAAAACACCTCCAGCATTTCCAGGTAACTTTGATATCACCGCAGGGCAGCCTGTTCTGGCCTCGCATAGTTTGGCCTCATCAGGTTCGCGTAAAACTTATGGCTCTTTGTGCAGTGCAGAAAACCTTGACACAGAAACAGGCGAAGAACTTGGAGCAATACAAGGCTAAGATAGGCAACACCTGCACTAGCGAGTGTTTAAGTAAATAAATTTGTGACAAGATTATAAAACAAAATGTTATTATGTGGGTGATACTCTACAAAAAGAACGCTTGGAGGGTCACCTGGCCTTGGTTGGACTGGGAATATCCCCTTCATTTCTCGGCATTTGATGGCGAAAACAATTAATGTCAAAACCTCTCTCTAGATACAGCAGGCTAAGAGAGCCAGCAAGGGCCAGCAAGAGCCAGCGAGAGCCAGGAGTTGAAGAAAAATCGAACGGCCTCGGCAAGTCACACAGCAGGTCTACGATAGATCGAAGATTATAAACAACAAATTGCAACAACTGGACGTGGTAACAGAAGATCACGTGAGCAATGAAGGTTTTATGTTTGTGAAATTCTAAAACAGAAATCTGATACAAGTTTGTTTTTTTAACGTATTAGATGATTATTTTTCGTTTCATTTATCATCATTCTTAGATCACACTTTTTGTTTGATTTATATTATCATTATTCTCAGATCACAGTTTTCGTTTTATTTTTACTATCATTATTCTCAGATCACAGTTTTTCTAAGTGATAAAGTCTGGAGATTTTAGAACTTCCTCTGTCCTGATACGGCTGTTCAGTGTCCCGTATTTTATATACAAGCTCGACTATATGCAATACAACTAGTGTATGCAAGTATGTATTATTCTCTAAATCATGCATGTAAGTAGATATCCCTTCTTACTGTGTCCAAGTATTTATATGAATCTTACTGTGTCCAAGTACCTATATGCCTTCTTACTGTATCCAAGTAACTATATCCCTTCTTACTGTGTCCAAGTATTTGTATCCCTTCTTACTGTGTCCAAGTATCTATATCCTTCTTACTGTGTCCAAGTATCTATGTTTTAAAATCTCTCTCTTTCAGTGTGTAATCCTCTCTAGCAAAGCAAGTTATTCTCATGGAAAGCTATGAAGGACGCATTGAATAAAATATATTGATCAGGACGTCCTTGTTTGCTTTGCCCTAAGCTTCAGATCCATTCCTCTTCCTCCTTTCTTCTTCTTCTTCTTCTTCTTCTCGTCTTGGGCTGTGACAACAACTGTGTGTCGGGTGAAAGATATGTCTCGGTTAAATATGTCTTTGATTTAAAGCCTCAGATGTCTAACTGAGATAAAGAGCAGGATAATGAAAGCCAAAGTAATGTTTCAGAAAATGAGGAGCATCCTGTGCAATAAACACTGTTACTAGGAGTAAGGAAAAGAGTACCCCAGTGCCTACATCGAGCCAATTTTATTTCACGGATACGAGGCATGGTCAGTCACTAATGAAGTACAACAAGGCCAACTGGAAGTCACTGAAATGTGGTTCCTTAGAAGAATGGATCGAATACTACAGACAGCAAAGAAATCAAACGAGGAGGTTATGAGGGAGGCTGGAGAGACGAGACAGACAATAACAAAAGTCAGGAAAAGACAATCCAGATTCTTAGGACACGTTCTGCGGTGAGGCAAGCTATAGTACATTGTGACAACAGGAAAAATAGAAGGCAAAAGAGACCGAGGTAAACACAGAGAGAGAGAGAGAAAATGCTGCACGGATGAACTAGATGGCACAAACAAAGAACACCAGCAGAGCTTATATTCAGCGCTCGGAGCAGGGAGTTGTGGGAGAGCATGATCGTCAACGTCTGCCAGCAGGGCAACAGATAGACAGATGGATGATTTAAAGTTTCTTCTGCATCTGTTACTCTGGAGGTTGTAAAATTCTACAAACAATGGAGGGCTGGGGTTTGAACATAGACAAGTACGCGAGTGAAAACTTCACCAGCTGAAGGATAACATTTCTCTGTGTCAACATTTTCATTATAGCTGGCCGTGACTACAGAGGAGACAGCACGCTGAGTTCACAGGTCACTGTGTGAGGTCAGCAAAAAGGTCAGATGTTTCCCAAGAGCGTAAGCCAACAGAACTGGCTAGTAGGTCACCCTGTCCGACTCTCCAAAGTTTATTGAGCTAACTTAAATGCAGTAATAAAAAACAGAAGTCTTTTTTTTTTGCTTAGAAAATTACAGTACAAAAATATGGTGCCTTCTATACATGGGCAGAGATTGACTGATCTTTATTTTCAAATTGGCCACGCAGGCTCTTCTGACATTCTGCCCTTTATCACACAACGTTTTCTCTGTTCCAGACATTCTACATATATGTTGCGCATATAACAAACATAATTAACATTTACAAAGCTGGCAATAAAATATAAAACATTCACCTTACACTCTTCCTTGCACTTAATTCAGAAAGTGAGTACATGTATGTAAAAAGATATTCTCGCAGTCTCGCACTAATGAATATCTAACACAAAAAGGCCCCCTACTACTTCACTACTCTTCATGTGGAGAAAAGTTTGCCTTTCAAGATTATAAATCAGACACAGCAAGTAACTCAGACACTTCAGATTCTAGACACAATACACTCGAGTGTGCAAAAATAATGTATCTTTCAAAAGTTGTATGCTGAAAACTAGTTAATCAGACTTGAGTCCCTACAGTTAAGAGCAACAGACACCACATCACGTCCTCCAGAGTTGCCAGTTACACAACGCACTCAGGCAAGGAACCTGGCCAGAACCCAGCCCTCCACAAGAGAATCTCTACAGCGGCGTGGAGAACCTGAGACGAACTGCCGCACTTGTGAGACAATGATGTCGAAAGTCTGAGCGAACGATGAAGAAGAATAAAAGTTGTGCAAATCTACCACAATGAAGATTTGGTAAAATAAACATGACACGGTACAGAAATCTCAAAAGTTTATGAATTTTGACAAAAATGGTATACAAGGCAGAGTTAAAAACATAATTGCAATATAGGAAGTAACCGCAATATTTCAGGCATAATTTCAATGACTGTATGCATGTGCATAAAATATTGCTGTTACGTCTCATACTGCTATTACTTTTTGACTCGCCCTCCCATACTGGCGAGTCTGTGTGTTAATAAATGAGTAGACTTTACAGACGTAGCAGCGGGCAGCATGAGACACGGATTTAGTTTCGCTGAGTACTTCTATCAGTTGCTTAGGGATTTATGAAAGGTTACATTTTCTGTACGTAGTCACATATACGTGGTTACATGCATGTACTCACATATACGAGAAACTTGAGACGGTTGCACAGAAAATATTTCATTACATAGTTACCATGATTTTAGTTTTTCTGGATGTTCCAGTATACGGTTACTGTGTTTCTGGATATTTTAGTATATGGTTACCATGTTTCTAGATTTTTCAGTGCATGGTTACCATGTTTCTGAGCGTTCCAGTACATAGTTAGTGTGTTTATGAATATTCCAGTACGTGGATACCGTATTTCTGGATATTCTGTTATGTGGACAGTGTATTTCTTGACATTCCAGGTAGTGGTTAGTATCTTTCTGAATATTCCAGTATGTGATTATGGTGTTTATGGACATGCCAGTAAGTGGTTACCGTGTTTCTGAGTATTCCAGTGTGGTTATCGTGGCTCTGGATATTCCACTATATGGTTAATGTGTTTCTGGATATTCCATTACATGGTTACCGTGGCTCTGGGTAGTCCACTACATGGTTATTGTGGTAATGCACCCCATGACTTGAAAGCAATAACATAAGGGAATGCTTGACAGAAAAGCCAGGAGCAACGCTCGGACACGGTTAAGAGATCCTATGTTAAAGAACAGGTTCTCTATCCAAAAATAACATCTTCTTTGGTTAAGAACTTCTGAACCGTGACGAAACAAACTAATTTTATTTGTATTTTTTCAGAGGGCGTTTTCCTTCTGAACGAAGCTAATTTTGTGTAGGTGAGATCTCATGGAGTAACAGATGTTATAAGGTTTGCTGGCTCGTGTGCTAGACTTGTATTCTTGGCTGTATGTTTGTTCATCTGTTGTTGAACTGAAATGAATTTCCTCTAGGAGTTCACTTTCTTCTGTTTGTCTCCCTTGTGACCAGCGGTTAAATCCCTTGTCATTATTTTCTTTCTTAATTGCCTCCTTTTCAGTGCATTAGTCTTTACACACTAACGAAAACATTCTTTCTTCCTGCCTTCCTTACCGTTTTAGTCCTTACGTCTCCTCTCACCTCTTTCACTGGCACTTTTCTTCTCTTCTTTCTCGTCTGTATACGCATTCACAACTTAGTTGTGATTATTCTCGTACTATTTTCATTTCAGTCCAAACAAACTATGCTCTGTGGCTAAACTAGAACAAAGACTGAGACGTGACTAACATGGTCAAGTACAAAGCATCAAGAGCTTGTTTTTATTGAGGATGTTATTATTTCTGGTTAGAGAAGCTCTGTTCCTTAATACAGGATCTCTAAATGTGTTCGAGCTTTCCTCCTCACTTTTCTGTCACGTATATTTCGGGACGGGACATACTGTAACAGGAAGAGAAGTATGTACGGTAGTGTAAATGTGAACGTGTCAAGATTAGAAAATGAAAGAGTGTGTACTGTGTTCTTGTAGCAATATGTACCGCTTCTTATTTTTCGCATAACGTATTCCTCCCTTTCTTCTCAGCCATCAACGCCATGCCGAGGCCCGCCAGCCCACCATAAAATATACCAATATAAGGCCACTAGTATAAGTAGAAAACAATGTTTATCAAGCAGGCCCCCGCTACCACCGAAAAGAATAATAATAAATGTTTAGTATACAAAATGCTAATGAGGCCTGGCTTGTGATATATGGCATGTACAACAGTAGGCTCTTTTGCCCTTGTGTAGAACTAAAAATGATTTCTAACCAACCTGTCTTGGACAAAAACAAAAGCTTGAAGATAAGCCTTGAGGTTTCATGGGAAGTGTTTAGGAGGGATTTTTTTTTCAGTCATGATATCTGGCGGAACCCCCTGAAGATCCGTTGAGCAACCCTGGGGTTTCCGCAGGACCCTGGCTGAGAAACATTGCTTAGTGTTTGGACAGGTCAAGGAAAATGAGGACACGTACGCCATGTCTTCTAGGTTAAAGAATGTAGAGGAGCTGATCCGTGGCACTGTGGCATATAAACGACATGTGGTTCGAGCATCAGTATCTTCTGAAGAGGATGTGGTTAGTCTCACAGCGGAATTAGGAGTCATCAAGGGAGGCAAGGGATTCCCCGGGGAGTACTTCCACGTTTATGGGGAGGAATTTAGAATGAAATCAGTAACAGTGAAAATCCTTCCTGGGTGATGAGTTAATACATAAAGGGAGGAGAAAAACAGGGCAGCGTGGGCTGAGAACGGAGAACTGGGATCCGAGATACTGACAACCACTGAAACTACTAACAACCACTGAAACTACTGACAACCACTGAAACTTTTCTCTCCTGTTATAACTGGCTGTACTAAAAGATGAATGCCTTTGAATGAAATGCTACAGAAGAGTCCTTCAAATATCATGGACACAAAAAAAAAGAACAAATATATCCATACAACAAGAATTAATATTGAAGAAAGTTGGCTAGTAAAGAAAAGTAAACAGAGAAAACTTACACATTTTGGACATATTAAATGTCATGAGAATTTACAGAAGACAGTCTTGGAAGAGTACATAATGGGAAAAAGAGAGGAAGACCAAGACGAAGATGGCTGCAAGACATCGTTGATGTTCTGCGAATGGACGCATCAGCAGCAGGGCATCTTGCTTACAACCGATAGGCCTACAGCAAAGCTGTTAGAGAGGCAAAGTTCCGCAAGGGACATGCAAATTACTGACTGATTGAAAATATGAAAGAAGAACAAGATATAAAAGAAACGACACCTACGGTAAAACTGGCTCTAGTAATGAAAATAGATGGCTGTACGCTACGGTTTTACAAAAGGATAGAAAGAGTGAGGATAAACAATATGTACTCATCTTGCTTTCTAGCATTCTTGTTTCTGCCCACTTTTACTCACTCTTTCTATCTTTTTTTTTTTAACTGTAGCATACACTCATCTATCTTCATGGAAGATAAACACTTTGCAAGATTCTGACCTTGACATTATTCGTCGCCATGGACCCACGAAGCCAAAATGGCGGGCGGGCACGTCGTGTCAGATTCATGTTCTTATGTGGCGTTACTCAAAAGATGCAGAAGAAACCTTTCACATAGTTGCAACCATTGGGTTTACAGAGAGAAAGAAAGAGAGAGAGAGAGAGAGAGAGAGAGAGAGAGAGAGAGAAAGAAGGAAGGGAAAGCGCACAAATGTTTACCCAACAAAAATAAATGCATCTTCCTGAAAACAACAAATATTCTCCAAGGAGGTGGAGCAGATAAAAAATTTTTTTTCAAAATCAGGTTTTGTTTTTGTAAACATATCTTATATCTTATATCCTTCCCGTGCCGTTAAACGTCACATAGGGCTCTCAAGGTAGTTCGGCAAGTTTCCATGTCTTCGGCGAGTCTTTCAACTTCATCAAGGGATTTTATGCCTGTCAATTTGGCCTCTCTTAACGTCCTCTTTAGAGTTTCACGTGGTCTGCTTCTTTTTCTTTGGCCTGTTGTGTTCCACTTGATAGCTTGTTTTGGGATTCTCTGTTTCTTCTCATCAAGTGACCAACATACGTCCATCTCCTTTTCCTGATCACCCATGAGACTGGTTGTTGTTCAGTCATCTGTCTTATCTCTGCATTGTTCTTGAATTCGTTCTACTTGATAGCGAGTATTTTCCCTAATGATTTGTTTTCAAAAGAGTCTAATTTCTTGTCTATTTCTTTAGTTGTTTTCCAGCTTTCGCATGCATAAATGAGGGTGGATATTATTTGAATTGAATAGTCTAAACTTGGTTTTTGTGCTTATAACTTTTGAATTTGTGGCAAACATAATAGAATGTTTATATAGAAGATTAACAGACTGCTTATAGAAGACTGACAGACTGCCTATAGAAGATTAAGAGAATGCTTATTAAAGAAAAACAATGTTTATTGAATAAAATAAAATTCATATTTTATTATATTTCTGAAGAGAACTAGCAAGGCATTCATAATCCTCTTAGCCTGATTCGCTTTTATGAGAAAACAGACTTACCTAGCAGCTACGATAATAGGCCAAACATTAATGATATATTCAAAGATAAGTAACAAACTAATGCTGGGAGTTTTATATTCAGTTTTATGGCAGTATTTTTCTTATCAATCAATATCATCATTCATCATCATCATCATTATATGCCGTGCTGACTGGCGATGGCTATTATGCTTCTCTAGAGTACACGATCCTTCATGCAGGCCATCAGCTCAGTTGGTGATCTCCTCTCACATCATCCCGTCAGACTGTCCAGTATCATTTCTCTTGGTCTTTCTCTGAATCTTCTTCCTTCTATTTTTCCTGTTGTTATAATATTTTCAATGCCCCCTCTTCTCAATGCATGTCCTATAAAAGTACATTATCTCTCTCTTATTTTTTTTTACAAGATTTTGTTGTCTCTCCAGCTCTTCTCGTATATTTTTCATTAGTTATTTTTGCTGTCCAGGGGATTCGCAACATTCTTCTAATAAACCACATTTCTACTGCTTATATCAATCCTCCAGATTTTAATTCATTTTCCACATCTTCTTATCCGGTTCAATATAGGCCAGTCTAACAGCTGCCAGCACTCCCGCCTCAATGATTTCACCCTGATTAGATAGCAGGTCTGTATCTTAGGAAAAGTCCCCACAAACGAAGTAGCTTCGAGCGCGTGCTCGCTTACGCCCCTGCCACGCTATCGCAGCACGTGTTTCTTTTTAACGCCGCATACTCCGGCAGAAACGAGTATTTGATGAAAGATAAGGTTCCCATCTTCTTGATGATGCCCGTCTTATCTGCGATTTCATCAAGTTTCCTGGCGGAAATCTCGGGCTCGCCAGAAGATATCAATACTCGTACGTGAGAACAGACACTTCTTTTTTTTAAACAGCTTTTCTCTGATCTAACACTAATATCAGAAAATATGATATTCAGTTTTAGGAAAGTTAACGTTAAATTTTGTTAAATTTTAATCCTTACGTCCTTCGCTGAAGACGCCCTCACGCTTCTTGTTTTGCGTGACAGGAAGAAGTTTTCATGCGAATTTAAGAATAAAATGAGATAAAATAAAAGTTAGGTTCAAGAAATAGTCGCCCATGTGTTTAAAATTAGCGCCAGGAAAATGTTGCTGGTAAACAGAAGATAACCATAGCCGGCAGGTCGGACAGAGATAGCCACACACCGGCAGGCCGGCTGGAGATAACAGAATCTAAGTTTCCTAGAACAGAGTGGTTATCAAAAGATTTGAGTGTCCCTGATAAGTTAACTTTGACATACATACGTAATCTATATGCTACGTAACTACATTTAAACTTAAGCGTTTTTTTAATACGTTAAGTGCATTACGTAGTGACAATCTAGATATGTCTGGTGGAGGTACACAGGATGGAAAGACAGAAAAAACATCCATTTACAGTTGGTGTTGTCCACTGGTTTGATGACCATGTGTCTGTATTGTTTGTTTTTTTTTTGTGTCTTCGTGATATATCCAGTATTGTCTATTGCATGGATGTCCAACCGGGGCCAGAATGCTACAGGTGGCCCACAGAGCGGTCTCTTGCGATCAGTTAGATTACTTTGACAATGTTAGATTACTTTGACAATGCAGTTTTTTTTTTAATTGTTAGCAAAAAGAAAAAAGAAGAAAAAAAAAAAAAGCCGGCGAATTTCAGTTCTACGCTGTGAAAGAAAGAAATCATAATAGCTCCAACCGATTTTGCTGTCGGTCATCACAACTCCATATGATTGTGTGGTAGGTCATCATAACTCCATATGATTGTGTGGTCGGTCATCATAACTCCATATGATTGTGTGGTCGGTCATCATAACCCATATGATTGTGTGGTCAGTAATCATAACCCTATATGATTGTGTGGTCGGTCATCATAACCCTATATGATTGTGTGGTCCATCGTTACAGCTCCAACTGACTGTGCAGTTACGTAATTCGCCAAAAACTGGTTGGTTTACATGCAGTCCACCACTGGACTATAGTTGTCCTTTGGGCTCTTTTTAAGATTGGCACTCCTTTTCACTTGTTTATGTCATTTTCCAGTCAACTTGACCAGCACTTTCAGGTGGGGGGGGGGGGGGGGGAGTCGACATATAGTGAAAAGTGCATCGGGCAAAACAGGTTGAGTCTAAACGTTTGTATTGAAAAAGCCTAAGTTTGGTTCTTGTTTTGATATTCTTATATGAAGAGGTCCTCTATGTTCGAAATCCCACAGCACTGCTTAATTTGTTGTGATCCATTTAGTGATTAATTTACAAATATTTGCTGTTCTTTAAGCACTAAAAACTCAATACAAGACAAGGGAAAGAGATAAACTAGTACACAGCATCATCAGTTGCTGAGTACATAATGTATGTATGTGGGTGTGCACGCGTATATGTATTTTGTTGTGTGTGTGTGTCACTGAAAACTGTGTAAATACCATCAAAGTTAGAAAGATGAGATGTTTCGGCCACATCAAGAGACATGATGGTTTGGAGAGGTTGGTAGTAGAAGGCATAGTGCCAGGCATAAAAGAAAAGGGACGACCTCGTCACAGGTTGACTCAGGAGGACCGAAAGTCTGAATATGTCATTGCGAGACTGGTCAACTTGCGCAAGATCGAACTGCATTCAGGGAGGCTGTGAAAGTGACAACCTTCTGGACAGGACACGTGACATGAAGAAGAGAGTCACTGAAAGTTATTATAGTAATAGTGTTTACTGAAAACGCTGTGACTGATATCGTGTGATTAACTTCCATACATTTACGGTGTCAGTTTATCTTAGTATTTTAAAGCGACAGGAAACATGTCTACTGGTATTGTACCGTGTTGCACAGTGAATTGTACTTAATGTTTGACCTTCAACTATAAAGACTGACTTATGACTAAAACTGACTTTTGACGGTAAGTCAGCGCATGACTGTAATTCAATCAACGTTGATATTAACAACCAGTGAAAAAAAACCACATTCTTCGGGCATGAAAAAGACTAAAAAACTATTGAAAGAATCTATGAAAGGACTCCAGTCTATGGCAGATATCAAGCATAGAACACCTACACAAATAAATACAGAACATCTTACGCAAAGATTACTCAGCAGTGCTGCTCAGACCGTCTGAAGAGCGATATACGTGATCCCTGTCTGAATATACCGGAAGGTAAGACTGATAAAGATATTCTAGGAGAATTACTCATGAAATTACACTGATATGACTCATGAAATGATTAATGGAAAACATGATAACATTACATATTTGAGTTTCAAAATAGATTGTATTTTTTTTTTACTTCTGCAATTTGGCCTGAGGGAAAATGTGAGAGTTTCTTTGTTGTTGTGGCTGGTTTATGTTTGTTTTGTTTTGTTTTGTTTTGTTTTGTTTGCCCCGAACAATAAGTAAGATGCTTCAAGCAGCCAGCTCTCTTAGGGCGTTGCGAAGCAGCCTGGAGCTGGCTTTGTTGGCAGTGGATAGTTTGAAACACACAGAATAGACAAAAAAGAACTCCATCACCATGGGAACGGCCTACACTATTATCACGGCTGGGCCTGTTATTTAGAGCACCAACGGAGATGTGGACTGGGAAGTGGTTCCAAACCTCAGGTCGTGATCCAAATTTGGGTTCGGGGGTGGGGGGGGGGGGGGGGGGGGACGGACTCTCAATATGCCATGCACCTTTTAAACAACTTATTAAATAAATTAAAAATAAAATAACTAAACTCCATAATGTTTTGTTTCGTAGTCCGGGAGTTCATAATTTTAAACTGTTTAATAAACGATTTTAAAATGGGCAGGGCGTCATTTCCCCGGTAAAACAGGGAGGCAGTTATTTTTGTGTTACAACAAATGTTCGTGTGTCAGAGATGTTGCTTGACTAAGAGTTGAAATACCAGCCACGCCCTCTGCTATCTACCGAAGTGATTTTTTAAAATGTTTTTTTAAACTGTTTAGAGTATTTGTAACATCTTGAAAAAGTTAATGAAATTATCCACAATTTTTTGTGTCTAGTGGCAAAACTGTCTCATGTTAAAGTCACTGAAATGGTATTAGCGAAGTTTTTGTTGTATTTCAGTTTTTAAAATATTTTAATAGATTGCACTGGCTGGTTTAAGGTCCTACTCAAAAAAGACTGGTAACCGCTTGGATAGGGTGTTGGTCATCTCTGATTTGTTAATCTAGATAACCATGACATAAATCTAGAACAGTCGGGTTTGGGTCATCTCTGATTTGTTAATCTAGATAACCGTGACAGAAATCTAGAACAGTCGGGTTTTGGTCATCTCTGATTTGTTAATCTAGATAACCATGACGTAAATCTAGAACAGTCGGGTTTTGGTCATCTCTGATTTGTTAATCTAGATAACCATGACGTAAATCTAGGACAGTCGGGTTTTGGTCATCTCTGATTTGTTAATCTAGATAACCATGACGTAAATCTAGAACAGTCGGGTTTTGGTCATCTGATTTGTTAATCTAGATAACCATGACGTAAATCTAGGACAGTCGGGTTTTGGTCATCTCTGATTTGTTAATCTAGATAACCATGACGTAAATCTAGAACAGTCGGGTTTTGGTCATCTCTGATTTGTTAATCTAGATAACCATGACGTAAATCTAGAACAGTCGGGTTTTGGTCATCTCTGATTTGTTAATCTAGATAACCATGACGTAAATCTAGAACAGTCGGGTTTTGGTCATCTCTGATTTGTTAATCTAGATAACCGTGACGTAAATCTAGAACAGTCGGGTTTTGGTCATCTCTGATTTGTTAATCTAGATAACCGTGACGTAAATCTAGACAGTCGGCTCTGCTCTCATTGTTCCTTTCATTTGTAAGTTTCACCTTCTCCTAGTATTCATATAATCACTAAGTTAAACTAACTTTCTCTCAGTATTCATGTAATCTCTAAGTCAGACTAACTTTCTCCCAGTATTCATGTAATCTCTAAGTCAGACTAACTTTCTCCCAGTATTCATGTAATATCTAAGTCAGACTAACTTTCTCCCAGTATTCATGTAATCTCTAAGTCAGACTAACTTTCTCCCAGTATTCATGTAATCTCTAAGTCAGACTAACTTTCTCCCAGTATTCATGTAATCTCTAAGTTAGACTAACTTTCTCCCAGTATTCATGTAATCTCTAAGTTAGACTAACTTTCTCCCAAGGTTCATTTAATCTGCAACTTAACTAACTTGTCTCATTTCAGCTTCCAGTATTATTACGCTTCTCAGATGGAAGCATGTGATTGTCAGAAGGTAGACAACCGCTATCCTGACAGCATTTGATTGTCAGAAAGTAGACGACCGCCGTCCTGACAGCATGTGATTGTCAGAAAGTAGACGACCGCTATCCTGACAGCATTTGATTGTCAGAAAGTAGACGACCGCTATCCTGACAGCATGTGATTGTCAGAAAGTAGACGTCCGCCATCCTGACAGCATGTGATTGTCAGAAAGTAGACGACCGCCATCCTGACAGCATGTGATTGTCAGAAAATAGACGACCGCCATCATGACAGATGTGATTGTCAGAAAGTAGACGACCGCCATCCTGACAGCATGTGATTGTCAGAAAGTAGACGACCGCCATCCTGACAGCATGTGATTGTCAGAAAGTAGATGACCGCCATCCTGACAGCATGTGATTGTTAAAAAAACTAGACGACCGCCATCCTGACAGCATGTGATTGTCAGAAAGTAGACAACTGCTATCCTGACAGCACGTGATTGTCAGAAAGTAGACGACCGCTATCCTGACAGCATGTAATTGTCAGAAAGTAGACAGTTGCTATCCTGACACCATGTGATTGTCAGAAAGTAGACAGTTGCTATCCTGACAGCATGTGATTGTCAGAAAGTAGACAGCTGCTATCCTGACAGCATGTGATTTTCAGAAGCTGTCCGTTTTTTTGATGTGACTTCCACTCCACCGATCCTCTACCCTCTACTAAAGCACACATATTCTGCTCACTTTAAGGAGGCACTTAAGCTCTCCAGTCTGCCATGACATGGAACAGACAAGTAAAAGAAACTTTGACACAAGGCAGTAACTACATCCGCCGGTGCGGGATGATAGCAAATGTTTATATAATTTGTTTTCCTTTAATGTGAGTATCAGACAGGAGCTTGCAGTGATTGGCAGAAGGTTCTACCTCACACAAACTGATACACCAAAGTACGTCTCATAAAAAGCCAGCGTTTACGAGTTTCTTTGTGGCTGCACTCCTGGCCCGAACATCTTATCCTGGGAGATCTTCATGAGTGCGTACAAACATGTACATCCCAGGCCGCATTTGCCGACGCTTAACTTGAGGACAGATGCCACGAAATAAAGATAATGTTACAGATTTTAAAACTCTGGCATTGGTCTGGAAGATTGTCAGATATTCTCTGTGGGCGAATGAAAAGGCAGGGTACACCAGAAAACATGAGATTCTTCCCTGGCACTGATAGACGGGAGCCATGTAATAAATTCGTTCTGAGATTATAACTGGATGCAGCCTGATGTGTGAGAATCTTCAAGGAGCCCAGAAAAGAAGACTGTGAAGCACTATAAAACTTTGTATATAATGGC
Source organism: Achatina immaculata (assembly GCA_009760885.1). Taxonomy (NCBI): domain Eukaryota; kingdom Metazoa; phylum Mollusca; class Gastropoda; order Stylommatophora; family Achatinidae; genus Lissachatina; species Lissachatina immaculata. The sequence continues at coordinate 699,999 of CM019692.1, forward strand.
CCAACGTCATATAGTCTTATATTAATTTAGGATTAAATGACATATTCACCTGTCTGACATTCAACCTGTGGCACACCTTAAAAATATTTTTTTTCTTGTACACAGTAATAAGTCTCGCGTACTCTTGAGAAAAACAGAAATCGCCCACTTAAAGATACTGCTAAAACTTTACATATTATTATATACCGTTAAAACTTTACATATTTTTATATACCGCTAAAACTGTGTAGATTATTGTGGAATGTCGAGTTTTGGTACAGTGACGACGGCTCTGTGAAAGTTGTTTCTAGATTCAGCCATGAACTGGCCTTCAAGCGACTGGACACACAAACAAAGCAGGGGCAATATAATCTTAACTCTGACGCTGGTAATGGAAGGTCAGAATATAATCATAAACGCTAATACAGGTTAAAAAAAACAAAACTGGAAAATGATCCTAGTTGTTATACAAGTAATATAATGAGTTCTTAACACGGGAAGATATAATGTATGTACGTTTGGTAACATCATATGTGACAGCATGTTCAGAAATCTGCATGTTTATTTGCCTTACTTTGCTGGCGAAAACATGTATGCGATGTTAACGTTATGTGCATATGTAAATGCTCTTATGTTGTGTGTTAGGAATAATGACAAGGCTCAAGATCATACTGTGATGGTGGAGTCTGTTAAAAAAATACTTTTCAGCTCTTCATCTCTATTTCCTAATGGGAGCCACGTTTTGGCATCAAGACCATCACAGCAAGGATCGAAGAGAACAGAAAACTCCAGGCTAATAAAAGAAGAAGTTCTGGCAACAATTACTGAAACCTCAGAATAACAATAAGATACTGTATCAACGGTCATAAACACACTGGTTAACATACAAACAAACGGTTGTAGATTTAAGATTCTCTTGCATATATGTATGTCTTGAGCGACGCCAGACGGTGATCACATTGAGCAGGTAGTCATTTGACATTTCCACTACTGTATACGAAATGCTATAGTTTACATCGATATAGTGCAGATGTTGAAAGTAAAGCTGGGTCGAATTTATTATATAAGTCTGGACTGTAAATACAATGAGGTGAAGGAGGTTATATAGGTGTAATGGGGAGAAGGTAAAATGGTAAATGACAAGGGTAAAATGGTATGTAGTAAATGATAAGATGGAGAGAAAGCTGTTTACAATTGTGGGATGGTAAGAAGGGAATTAACAGACAAAGAACTGTAGGTTATGGTCAGTCGTATGTTTATGAGAGACGAATCAGTGGGAGAAGCGAGATTACAGACAACGGCAAGAAAATGAATGGGGAATATATAGACAAGAGAAAGATGGTGAATAGGGAATATATAGACAAGGATGTGAATAGGGAATATATAGACAAAGGAAAGATGGTGAATAGGGAATATATAGACAAGGATGTGAATAGGGAATATACAGACAAAGGAAAGATGGTGAATAGGGAATAAATAGACACAGGAAAGACAACGAATGGAGGATATATAGGCAAGGGAAAGGCCGTGAATGTAGAATATATAAAGACAGAGAAAGATTATGAATGTGGAATATATATAGACAAGGAAAGACAGTGAATGCGGAATCCACAGCAAGGGTAAGATGGTACTGGGATAATTTATGGATAAGGGTAAGATAATTTATGGATAAGATGATCACAAAAGAAGTAAAGAGTAATTGGAATGGTAAAAGATCGCAAATATTTCAACGCGAGATCAAGAGGACCTAATGGAACGAAGAACATTTCAGTATACCTCCAGAGACTTCTAGAAAAACTATTAAACAAATGAGCTTTTAAAACAGTGCTAAGGCAGGGAGATCATGCTGAACTCATATTTTTATAATATGATAGCTAGAAGCTCGAATAATCTGATGTCACTGATAAGAACCTGGTCTACGGAAGAAGCCAAAGACTGAGCAGGGAACCGCTTGTATCAGAAAACTCCGATAAATGGGGTTGGGGGGTATATTTTTGTCTTGATTCTGTAATACACAGCTCCTGGGTGACGTAGTAGTTAGTGTGCTTGTCTCTTACAACAAGGCTGATAGTTCAAGTCCGCCCTAGTTACCCAAATCTAGAAACAGATACCTGGGTTTTTTTTTTTGTGGAAGGGAGGAAGGAAAATTGCCCTGACCTGATGCAGACCGAAATCATCCTGTCAGGTCAAGGAACATTCTGGACCTAACAGAATAGCTCTATGATTTGTACGGCGTGCTTAGGGTAAGATTTTCTTTAACGATCCTTTTCCAAGAAAACAACATTAAGGCCTTCACCAGTTCTGACATGCAAAAGGTCTTCACCAGTTCTGTGTCAAGGTCTTCATCAGTTCTATGTCAAGGTCTTCATAAGTTCTATGCCAAGGCCTTCATAAGTTCTATGCCAAGGCCTTCATCAGTTCTATGTCAAGGTCTTCATAAGTTCTATGCCAAGGCCTTCATAAGTTCTATGCCAAGGCCTTCATCAGTTCTATGCCAAGGCCTTCATCAGTTCTATGCCAAGGTCTTCATCAGTTCTATGTCAAGGTCTTCATAAGTTCTATGCCAAGGCCTTCATAAGTTCTATGCCAAGGCCTTCATCTGTTCTATGTCAATGTCTTCATAAGTTCTATGCCAAGGTCTTCATCAGTTCTATGTCAATGTCTTCATAAGTTCTATGCCAAGGTCTTCATCTGTTCTATGTCAATGTCTTCATAAGTTCTATGCCAAGGTCTTCATCAGTTCTATGCCAAGGTCTTCATCAGTTCTATGCCAAGGTCTTCATCAGTTCTATGTCAATGTCTTCATCAGTTCTGACATGCCTTTCTGAACAATAAGGCTGCCATACGAAGAAAGATCCAAGTCACGAATATCATGAAGAATTGTTAAAATAAATAATTTATGTTTAAAAAAGATTGCTACGGACTAAATAAGGCGAGCCCTGATAAGAATATCCAAATTCCCATTAACAAATGGTTACAAGTATTCTGATTGGTTGAAAGAAAGAACACGAGAAACTCACTGTTAAAACATGCACAAGTTTGGTTTGATTTTAGAGCTCGCAGCTTATCACATGACGTCCCTGTTTTGATTGTCTGTATCAGAACGTACAAACTTCATCATTTTACTCCGAACACGTTTATTTTCTCTCAAGACGTTAAAAAGAAAACTTTCTAAGATATAATATCTGTACAGAAGATAGCGTAAGATTACTCTTTACATTTTGTATTAAAGAAAATTAAAAACTAAACCGGAGATTCAAATTGCATAAAGATTTTGTTGCATCTTTCGGTGCATCGCAAGAATCTCTGCGCCGATAAACCAAAATAATGACAGATATGTCATTAACTTTAACTTCACCAGTCTAAACTGGCAATTCGAATGATTCATGAACCTCATTTTTCGCTTGTTTATTTTTGGTAATAAGATTTTTTTTAAACGACAGAAAGAGGTTCAAGGAAGGAGTAATCGCAACATAGAACTGATTAAATATGAGGAAGAGTCTAGAAGGTTTGGAAAAAAAATGTCGGTGAAACAGATTTAAACACGGAAACATGTGAAGTGTGGCGATGGCTGGAGTATTTGTTAAATATACAGAGCTATTGTCTCTTCTGAGATATATTGTAACCAAACACAAAAGAAAGAGCTATCAGAGCTTTTGAGCTACCAGAGCTTTAAAACCACCAGTGCCTTAGAGCCACCAGAGCTTTAGAGCTACGAGAGCTTTAGAGCCACTAGAGCTTTAGAGCCACTAGAGCTTTAGAGCTACCGGTACTTTAGAGTCAGCAGAGCTTTAGAGCTGCAAGAGCTATAGAGTCACCAGAGCTTTAGAGTCACCAGAACTTTAGAGCCACCAGAGCTTTAGAGCTACTAGAGCTTTAGAGTCACCAGAGCTTTAGAGCTACCAGACCTTTACAGTCACCAGAGCTTTAGAGCCACTAGAGATTTAGAGCTACCAGAGCTTTAGAGCTTTAGAACTACCAGAGCTTTAGAGTCACCAGAGCTTTAGAGCTTCAGAGCTACCAGAGCTTTAGATCTACCAGAGTTAAGTATGTGTGTTTCAGATAAATACAGAATGGTCGCATTTAGATGTTAGTATAGGAACTCAAGATATTTTTCATTTGCAGTAGAAAACTTTACAGAGGAGTCAGCATTTAGAACGTGTTTTACACAGAGCACTAAATCTTTGGAGAGTTATCAGGATATTTTTTTCCCTGACAAAGCAAAAAAAAATTCACATGGCATTCGGCATATAAATTACACATAACATAAAATCGTCATAGAGTTATTAGCAACAGCATTCAAAACTTATCACTTCTACAGAGAGCAGTTACTTCAATAAAATTTTTTATAATTGGTTGAAGAGCTCTAAATATTAAGAACAAATCATATGAAGTAGACAATTATCATAGATCTGTCAGCAGGAAGCAGAATCTGTTCTAGATAAAGCAGAAAAACATCAGAAAAAAAACCCTCCAAGAACGTACCAACTTATCAACAGAACACATCATATAGTGTAGGGAAACATGAATCACAGGATGTACATTTGGAAAAAAGTATTATCACATAAGAAAAGATGACGATACAAAGATAACGTCGCTAGAGTACACTCACCTGAAACTGTCATTAATAATCTTCCATCATTTTCTGTATGTATTTCCAGACCACAGACGAAACGCAAACATAACAAATCCGCACCCGTGTATAACTTTCCAGTTATCTTTGGGGACATCTTCTCATAAAATATGTAGACACATCTGGTGTATCTATCAAGCTTGAGTGGTCAGGAGTCTATGAGGCGATTACTCAAACAGTCCTCTCATACACATAAAGTCAATTTCTGACTTATCTAGGTCATGTGCTAAAATACAGCAAGGGCGCTCTGGGATACGGCCGACATTTTAAAACCTCTATTGCTGTGATAACTCGGGTACAACTATTGGTTAAAAAAATATGAATATGTGTGAGAGGTTCGTGTTCAAAACCCAGATACCAGCAATCAAGGCAGAGTTTATACAAGTATGATAAATAAAAGTGTGGCAGACAACGCACTGATATTTTGTGTCTAAAAGCTAACATTTGCTATACGTGAGGGCAGTTACCGACTGTTAAAGTACATATACTGCTGACTAGTAACTGCGTGGCCAAGGCAATAAAAGGCATTAGAAAATCGCGGCTGGGCGGTTGCTTGTACTACTGGAGTCCAGGGTTCTCTTCTCTGTCATCATCTTAATATATTGTTCATAAAAAAAAAAAAAACACCGCAGCACTATTGTAGTCGTAATTTCAAACTTGTATAAAATTTTTATTCTAAGGAATTAATGTTTCAATCTTGGCATGAAGAAACTTTAAGACATTAACATTGAAATGATGTTCATTAAATTTTGTTTGGACTTTTATTCTCTGTGACTGACGCCTCCGTTTCAGTAAGGTGTATGGCCTCCTCTGGCCTGTATCAGAGAACGGCATCTCCTTGACATGGATCCGATTAGCCGTTGGATCTGTTGTGGGATGGCTGCCCACTCTTCCCGCAGTGCAAGAGACAACTGTCGGAGATTGGTTGGCGCCACGTCTCGCTGGCGGACTTGTCTGTTGAGTTCATCCCATAAGAGTTCTACTGGGTTCATGTCTGATGATATGTGCGGCCACGGAATGGTCTGGACGTTGTTGTTAGCGAGGAACTGGGTGGTGAGTTGTGACACATGAGGTCAAGCGTTATCATACTGAAAAATCGACCCTGATGCAGCCAGAAGTGGAAGGACGTGAGGATGAAGAATTTTATCGACGTATCGTTTGGCATTCAGGCGTCCTTCAAGTTGCACCAGCTCACTTCTTCCCATGAAGTTGATCGTCCTCCGCACCAGTACACCTCCACCACCATGTGGAGGAGCCTCATCCACGCAGTTCTGGGCGTAGCGCTCATGGGCTCTGCGGTAAAACTTTTCCCGTCTATCACGGGACCAGAAAGAATGATTCATCACTAAACCAAACCCTTCTCCAATCACTCGCAACGGTCCATTGACGATGCTGGTTTACCCACTGCAGTCGGTTCTGGCGATGCCGTTCCGTAAGAACAGGACCTCTGTAGGGTCTTCTAGCCCAAAGACCAGCGTCGAGCAGCCGGTTCCTGACCGTTTGATCTGAAATTCGACGAGATGCTGTCATTGACTGGACTGTTGAGGTAGCAGATGCAAATCGATTCTGAGGTGACGCAGCCGTGTGAAGTGGTCTTCGGCAGGATTTGTTGATGGCGCTTCTAATCATATTAAATTGTCTGGCTACTACACTCTGTGATTGCCAAGTCAGTAAACGTCCAATGGTAATGAGCCGTTGTTCTGTAGTGAGATGAGCCATGCGTGCGCAATGAATTTTCAAATGAATTTATTCGAGGAGCGTAAATTTTTTACAGGCATTCAATAACACGGTGAGTGAGTTTTGTGGTCAGTAAGTTTCACGGGATTCTCGTGAACCTGTCATGATTTATTGTCAGAAATGCTGATCTGACTAGTTTCGCTTTTCTGTGCGTATGAATCATCTGCTGAGTACAGTTCAGGTCAGCGCGTGAAGTTGATGCAATTTGCCCTTGTCTGACCGGCAAACTTCAATTTAAATCGCAACATCTTATTTGTTGCGTTTTTTTTTAAGACAGCGACAACAACAGGCCGTGACCCGGTGCTACTGCAAACCGGGCCCACCCGTAACGAGATGTGGACCATACCCCCGGCATTCATTGTGCAGGGCAGGCCTCGGGCATGTCGTTTAGTTCAAAAATAACGACGCTTTTGTCTTAATCAAAGGTCATGTTGATCAGGGTACCTGCCAAGAGAACACTTTGACTTCAGCCACTTTGATCTTTGCCAAAAGGCCGAGATGCGTTTTTTTTAACAGTATATATTTCTTTCTTTCGAATATAAAATGTTTGTTCTATAATTTTCGAGATTAGAACTACGCATATTTTGCTCTCTTTTTCTCTCTTTATTAATAATTATATTTTTTTTGTACACTTAGAGAAATATCGCTTATTTTCATCTACGCAGTTTATTTCCATATTTTCTTCTCTCCGTATTATTATTGTATTTTTTAGTTTTCTCATTTATTATGGTTTATTCAACTTTTGGTTCCTCCATTTCCAACATTTCAATTTCGCTACTGTTTCTCTCCCTTGGATTTGAGAAATTAGCCTATCATTTTCTCCCTTCCTCCTTTGTCAATAACCATCATTTCCTCCCTTGTCCCGTATTTACATTATCTGACCTTTTTGCTGATGGCTGCACAGTTTACACTAGTAACAATGACTGTATTAATCTTGATTCAGCTCTTCAGCTAATTGACTAGAGCAACAACAACAGAATGCTCATAAGCACCAGTAAAACAAATTCCAAGCTCATTACAACAAGACAGCAAATTCGCCAATAGCATCACTACAGCTCCATGCTGGAATTTCACAGACAGTGAATGTTAGTGAACATAAAACTCTAGGTCTTACGACTGACACCGCTTCAGCTGGAATCATCATGTAGACAATCTAATAAAACTCACTGCACAAAACTTTAACCAATTTGCTAAAATTAAACACTTTCTTGACACAGATACTAGGAAAATATACTACATATCACAGATACAAACATACATAGACTACTGTTCCACAATCTGGATGGTTGCTCCATGTAAAACATGAAACGATTACTAACTTTGAAAACAAGCAACATTGTTTATAGGCGACAAACATGCAGCACATATTACAAATATGGACAAACATCTTGATACTCTACTACTCAAGAAAAGCCAACTTAATTCTTAAAATTATGTCGTACAATGCTCCACTTTATGTGCGGTCATTGTTCAAATACATCCCAAAACATAGCCAACAAGGTTTGACATGTTTAAAGAAAAAGTTTACCTTACTCAGCTGCCCACCTCTGAAGCACCCTACCAGCTCATGTAAACTTATAAGTAATATTCGTTCTTATAACTTCGGAACTGCAAGAACTTAATATTGAGGAATACTGATAGGATTGAACAGAGAAAACTTAAATATTTTCCTCGCTTTATCGACCTTATCTTCTCTCTTCCAAAGAAACTGAGACTATTCTTTATCTATTATACATGGTAAATGTGGCACTCGTATCTAGAAAGATCCGTACTTACCCGTGTCCTCTGCAGAAATGAAGACCTCTCAAAAGGTCTTCAAACGAAAATGGATTTTTTTTTTTTTCATTATAACTTTGGCCTTAGTACAACAACTTCTATTTCTAAAGATTATGCCATATTTACTTTTGGAAATCGTATCAAGATATTTAAAAAGCTATCAGGGAGTCTGTATTTGTATGCAAGGCTGGCCAAACTATCGTGAAATTCATCAGCTTCCTTACACCTTTTACTGACATAAGCTAGGGTGTAGGATTAATAGAAAATAGGACAGTCTTCAAAAACAACCAAGAAGGAAATCTCTACTTAAAACACGAATCCGAAAGGTAAGAACATCTGTTTTAGAGATATAAATAGAGTTTTACGACCATAATATCACAGCAGATAAAGGATGATAAATTATCAACTATCATACGCTGCAGGGCATTGATGGTGGCTTTTATGGGGGAAAAACTCAACACTTTTCAGAGATATAAGGGAAGTAATCACGAAAAAAGTCAGCATCTTAAAGTAGGTCATACAATGTAGGGGAGACTACTGAAGATAAAGTGGATGTGACTTCAAGCGATAGTATTCTAAAAATAACCTAGAAAATGTTCAACCTTGACATAACGTTTCACCAGATCTAGCAAGATTACTTCTGTACAAACAGTTGCTCCCACAATATTCTGACATTTGCGTGACTCTTGGCTGGTTTTTACACACCAGGTCTCGCGCAAAGATAATACGTTTCTGAGAATCTCGAAAGCAGGAAGAAAATTGAAGAACAAGCTGTGAAACAACAGAACAACGTTCTACATGTGGGGAAAGAAGCATATGAAGTTCTTAGCACGCACGCCTGTTCTGCAAGCACTGAGTCTTGAAGGAAAACTGGCAGACATGTCCTCTGTTAAAATACCTTACATAAAGAAACAGATACAAAATTTTGGATGTTTACTTTTACAGACCTGACCACTAAAACAGAAAACATTAGGAAAACATAATCAAAATTCCTTGAATATGTCTGGAGAAAACAATTTTTACAAAACCAGACGATCACTGAAAATCTCATGCAAATAATGGAGATATAGGCAGGAAGAAAATATCACTGATTTTATCAGGAAAAAAATGATAACACACGCCTCGTGATGATGATGACAGATAATGCGAACTGATTTGTCTTGTTAAATCCATTAATACATTTAGCTTTAACTAACAATAAAAAAAAGGCTTTCAAAAGCTTTCTGCGCCATTTTCTAACTTTTCTAGTGTGGCACTGATTTTATACAACAGCAGAGAACAGAAGTACGGTTTAATGGTAGGACGGGAGTTAACCAATAAAATACTTTCTAACCGCTTGTCTAAGAGTTATTGTACGTGACTGTTATGTCTACACAAGTAATACCGTACATTCATCTAGATCAGTCTTCGTCGGGTTTTTTTTTTTGGGAGGGGGGGGGTAGTGGGTCACCTTTCCGCCTTGAGAATCGCTGTGGACCTCCTTCTCGGCTGTGAACAGCTGTCTTATATCCTTCCCGTGCCGTTAAACGTCACATAGGGCTCGCAAAGTAGTTCGCCAATTTTTCCTGTCTTCGGCGAGTCTTTCAACCTCATCAAAGGATTTTATGCCTGTTAATTTGACCTCTCTTAACAATGTCCTCTTCAGAGTTTCGCGTGGTCTGCCTCTTTTTCTTTGGCCTGTTGTGTTCCACTTGATAGCTTGTTTAGGGATTCTCTGATCATTTCTTCTCATCAAGTGACCAACATATGTCCATCTCCTTTTCCTGATCACCCATGAGACTGGTTGTTGTTCAGTCATCTGTCTTATCTCTGCATTGTTCTTGAATTCGTTCCACTTGATGCCGAGAATTTTCCTTAGGCATTTGTTTTCAAAAGAATCTAATTTCTTGTCTATTTCTTTAGTTGTTTTCCAGCTTTCGCATGCATAAATGAGGGTGGATATTACATTTGAATTGAATAGTCTTAACTTGGTTTTTGTGCTTATAACTTTTGAGTTCCATATGTTCTCAAGATTCTTGAAGATTGATGCTGCTTTTGCAATTCTGATCCTAATTTCCTTTCTAGTGTCACCATCCCGGTCTATGTAGCTGCCAAGGTATGCAAATTGATTGACTTCTTCAATATCTGTCCCTTCTATGTGTATTTTTCCATTTTGATTAATGGAATATTCATTATTTTTGTTTTGTCCTTGTTAATTTCAAGTCCTATTTTACTAGCCAGCTGTGGTTCCCTCATAAAAATAAAGCAATAAACAGAACCCAAACGACGCTAAGATGTATTTTCCAAATCGAGAAAAGTCATGTTGTGGTCCATGGGCAGCCGTGAGATTAAGATCCACAGCTCTAGATGTAAACTGTGCTGGGCAGTGTCATTTGTGGACTAGGATAAACAGAAAGAAACTATCTACATGTTACAGGTCACAAACAGCAGTTACGTATTCTCAAAGAAATGAAAAATTCTTTCTCCAGCGATGATAAGATTTGTTGTGGGAACTGATCATGACAAAAACGATGATGATGATGATGATGATGAACTGCATAGGAAAACACGCAAGGTTAGATAATGCTCAGAAGACATGAGGATTACTACTACTACTACTACTACTACTACTTTCACTATCTAACGCTATCCCATCCAAACAAAGAGACGATATAGCTCCTACACAGTTTTTACCATCTACATGAGTCCTTCATTCCCGCCTCCACAGCTCTTCCCAGGGATAACTTTGCCTTCTTAAGTCTGTACAGATTACAGGTTTTACAGGACGTGTTCTGGAACCTGAAGACTGCCTCCATATGACCCGCCGTAAATCTCGTATTTTGTTTGTTTGTTTTTTTTTTAATCTCGTAAATTGGTAATAAAATCTCGTACCTTGGTAACAAAATCTCGTAATTTGGTAACAAAATCTAATGTGGTAACAAAATCTCCTAATTTGGTAATATAGTACATTTTTTTAGGTGTGCCAGAGCAATTTTGTTCACTGTAACCCTAGAGCTCTGCCTTGGACGGTGCTGTAAACACCTGCTGGCATATGTCTGGATCTGCTTCAAAGAAAACCTGGCAACTCGATGATCCCTGGCACTCACACAACAGTATCGTTCTGAATGTGTAATCTATTCACATCCCCAGTAAACGTTATAAAGGCCCTCGCTTCGTGAGTGAGGGAGAGGTATACAGATGTATGACCTTCCATGTTGGTGAACATGTTAGCCCTGGTCGTTAGTTCCTGCGCCATCGCGGGCACGGAAGCATCAACAAACAATGCACGAGTGGGCTCATGCAGTTCAGCCGGAATCTTACTCCTACAGGTGATTGCTGTTACCTGCCGGCGGTGACTGATACAGGTAAATACAGGTAAATACAGCGTGGAACACCGCGTGTCTCAAACAGAGGAGGAGATGAAGAAGAATGGGCGGAGAGGAGGATGAGGATGAGATAAAGGAAGACAGTATTGACAAAAAAAAAAAAAGATGATGAAGGAGTATAAGAAATAGGATAAGGCAGGAAACTCTCTGCTGTAAACAGCGAAAAAGACGATCGCACAACTTCGCAGATCATCAGAGCAGTACCCTCTTTCCAAGCCCCTTCAATTTACGATGCTCAAGGGAATAATAATAATAATATGATGATGATGATGAGGAGGAGGAGGAGACGGAGGAGGAGGATAAAGAGGAGAAGAAGAAGAAAAAGAAGAAGAAGAAGAACTGCTCTGTGAATAAAATAAACTGGTTTAAAAAATGTCTGATTTCAGTTTCATAAAAGACTGACAGGCGTGGGCGTATATTTCTACCTGTCGGTGAGCTCTGGTGAGTAGCCGATTTACCTGGTTATAGAGAATCCACGTGAAATTTTGGCACTTACCTGGTTATAGAGAATCCACGTGTAATTTTGGCACTCACCTGGTTATAGAGAATCCACGTGTAATTTTAGCACTTACCTGGTTATAGACAGTACAAGTGTAATCTTGGTACTTGCATGGTTATAGACACTGCACGTGTAATTTTGTTATTTACTTGGTTGTAGACAGTACATGTGTAATTCTGGTACTTACCTGGTTATAGACAGAACATGTGTTATAGATAGCACACGTGTAATTTTGATACTTACTTGGTTACAGACAGTACACGTGTAACTTTGGCACTTACTTGGTTATAGACAGGACACGTGTAATTCTGGTACCACTGATCTCTCCGGATTTGGTACATTGACCATCTGTCCATACTGCGTAATCACGTGACCTGACACTGGTCTACTGCTCATTCAGAAAATCCGTAGCGGTCTCATTTTCACTTAAATGTCAACACGGGCAGTCCAGATCTCATCATCTTCATTAACATCGTCGTTTCACGAGCTGATAACACGTTGACTCACAACTCTACACATGTCCGTGTACACGCGGGTCAGACTTACACACATTTTGTTCTTATTCCCGTATCGTACTGTGTAAATAAATTACATTTACATCAAATTCTTGTACTTTCTTCTATGAACTGAGAGACAGGTAATTTAAAAAGAAACGTGATTTGCTTTATAACAGTCACGGAGTCGAGCAGAGCACTTTAGAAATGGGCAAACTGTTTACATTTCTAGCACATGATCACATGTACAGTAAATTCTAGCACATCTTCTTGGCAACGGACAAGTACAGTAAATTCTAGCACATCTTCTTGGCAACGGACAAGTACAGTAAATTCTAGCACATCTTCTTGGCAACCGTTTTCTTTATAAGGAAACCACAGTAAGACAAAGGTTCCTGACCCTGGCTATTTCTTGCTTACAGGAAACTTGCTTCTGACACAGATACACCACCAATAGTTATTAAACTAAACAGCTTTTTATAACACTTACATGAGTTCATTATACACATCATTTCAGAGAATAAAAGAAGCGCATTCGACATTGAACTATGTGTTTCTATGGTTAGACTGTAGGAAGAACAACTGATCTCAACATCAATATGATTATTAAAAACTGGTCGCCCTGAATATCATCCTCTAGTCTGCTGACAGGTCAAGGAAAATATGGGCACTAACATCATATCCCTGTGTGCCTCTAAGGCATGACAGGGTTACCTTTACCTGTTTACTTTTACCTACACTTGAGTTTTGGGCAAACTATTTCTGAAAACAGAAAAATAAATATGTAGAACTGGCGAGGAAAATCTGAATGTACACGCGACGATTGAAATAAGGAGAGGAAAAAAAAAACAAACAAATAACGCAGAAAAGTAATCCAGCATTACTATTATCTAAGTTGCTGTTATCGGCAATAATAATAAGTAAAAGCTAAATCACTGAAACTAGAACTGGACTGACCCGACACTGGATACCGGGCCCTTGTCTTACATTGTGTATACATTAATCCATAGTGGAAGAAAGTGTAGGCGAGTATTTCCGCTATGTTTTCCTAGATTCCTCGGAGTAGCCTAAAGTATTAGAAAGATGTACTTGATACGCTGAGTTCCTGTAACGACGGAGCTACCGTCGTCCGTGCTGTGAACATCTGTGGCTTCGCGGTATAACATAGCTGCACGCCAGCCCCGCAACCACTTTTCCAGGTTACCAGCCAGAAGTGAGGGCACTGACTGAACATTCTTATCAAAATAAAAAAAATAAAAAAAATATTCCAGTATTCTCTCCAAGGAGGAAAGATTAAAAAAAAAACTGAGATACGGTATTCGAGATAAAAAAAAAAGGAATTCAAATCTGGAAGATGTGAATTAAGATAACAGTCACTGCCAGCAGGCAAAGATAAAGAAGGATAACCGTGCCAGATGGAAAGAGCAGGTATTAACACCTGGCAAAGAGAAGAGGTAAAGACCCTGTTTTTTCTCCTTGCTGTGCTGTAAGAAAACATGCGGAAAAGTTTGCCGAGATATCAACAAAGTCACAAGGTCAGAAAGAAAACATCTCTGCTAGTGATTGATCTCGACCCAACTATTACTGATTTCTCGATCCAACTATTATTGATTTCTCGATCTACTGTCGACTATCTCTCCATTACAAACATTTCCATATCTTTATCACTCATCTTTTGTTATTGATTCTCAACATCTCTAAGGAACAGAAAGAAGTCCTATTCTGTTCACTGTTGAATTTTTTATAAATATTCTGATGAGATTCTTTGGCGTGTTTTGAGTAAAGTATTGGAAAATAAGTCCATCCCTTCTTCCTTGTCCAGCCAGTTCGTCATGTTCTAAATCTTCTGTGATGAGCAGTTTATTTATTCAGGTTTTTGTTTCTTTGTTCGTTTCTTTCTTTTCTTTTAATCCACAAAGGTTCCCTTATAGGAGGTTAACCTGACTTTGCGAACTTGTTGACCCAGCCCTTGTGTTATAAGTTAACTGCCAGATCAGTGTGGGGTGTTAGTTTCTGGACAGATGAAGAGTGGATCTGCCGGACTACTGACAGGTCAGTGTGGGGTGTTAGTTTCTGGACAGATGAAGAGTGGATCTGCCGGACTACGGACAGGTCAGTGTGGGGTGTTAGTTTCTGGACAGATGAAGAGTGGATCTGCCGGACTACGGACAGATCAGTGTGGGGTGTTAGTTTCTGGACAGATGAAGAGTGGATCTGCCGGACTACGGACAGATCAGTGTGGGGTGTTAGTTTCTGGACAGATGAAGAGTGGATCTGCCGGACTACGGACAGATCAATGTGGGGTGTTAGTTTCTGGACAGATGAAGAGTGGATCTGCCGGACTACGGACAGATCAGTGTGGGGTGTTAGTTTCTGGACAGACGAAGAGTGGATCTGCCGGACTACGGACAGATCAATGTGGGGTGTTAGTTTCTGGACAGATGAAGAGTGGATCTGCCGGACTACGGATGAGGCACAGGCTCTGACAACCTACACCAAGATGTTGACCAGGTTGTGTGGATGAAAAAAGATTAATTCTTGTCCAGATTACAAACATAAACATCCTTAATTCTTGTCAAGATTACAAACACCCCTAATTCTTGTCAAGATTATAAAACATAAACATCCATAATTCTTGTCAGAATTATACATATAAATATCCCTAATTCCTGTCACGATGTCCAAACTCAGTTTTCCTCAAAACAAGCGTGCCAGGTACCCGTTTTATACAGCCGACGCGCCAGTGGCGGGTACCGAACTCACAACCCTCTGGTTTGAACCCAATTCATTAACGGCTGCACTACCTTCCCCCTGTTCTTAACCTAGTGATCTTGGACCCCTTTCTTCCCTCCAAGGGATCCGCGGAAGGATTTCTGGGGGCCCATGGACCAGCAAATAAATTGGTTGGCTTAAAAAAGAAAATCTTGACATCATCTGGGCTCTATTTATTGCTTTATTTTTAATGAGACGCCCGGGGCTGGCCTCAAGCTGGAGAAGGGGTCCAGTCCCCAAAAAAAATATTTTTAAGAACCGTTTTTTGCTTTCACAAATTAACGTGTATTAATCTGCATGTTCCTCGTAGATGTCCGCCTAAAGTTCGAAACAATTCATCCGGACTGCATTCTATGAGAGATTCCGTAGAGAAGATGTCTTATCTGTGAACACCGTGAACGGCACGAGAAACCTGGGCAGCAGACACGACAAAATTTACTTGGCTACGCTGCTCTCCAGCAGATAAACCTCGTGTGTCTACGTCCGCCTCACTAGGAAATATTTTAGTTATTTTGGGATTAATTTTTCTTGGCGGTAGCATCATGGCAAACCGGTGTGTGAATTGGACACATTATAAGGAATGCTAGAACGAAGCACACCTATCCAGATTTTGCTGTATTCAACAAAATACAAAAAATATCAGAAATTTGTTTTTCTTAATAGGGAACTTTTCAAATTTTCCTCCATCTCTCTCTCTCTTTTTTTTTTTTGTATGTTAGAAATTCAATCCTACTTTCCGGCATTATTTTTTATATACTCTCCCTTCCGTCGCCATTATAAAAAAAAGTGCATGAAGGGGGAGATAATTTGGTAAAATGAGATATTGTGAAGTCTAGAAATCATGTACATGCGATAAATAAATTTAAATGTTATCGGTTATGTTGCCTGGGGCCAGAAGAAAGTTAGAGTGTAAATTTGATTTCAACGCCAGTGTCTAAAAGTTTGGTGGATAAGAAAGGTGGAGTTCTCTTTATGGAAGTTCCTGACATTTTTAAGCTGACTGGAGTTCCACGTCTGGTAGAGTATTAGCAAATAAAAATGTCTGATACACTTAGACAGGGGCGTATAGTTCAGTTTTATAAAGAGGAAAAAATATACTTTTCTGTCACTTTTGTAAAGGTGAACCATGAATCTCTGTGTAGCTTTATTATCTGTACCAGTATTACTATAGTTGTCATTTCTCTTTATCTAACAGACTTAGCTTCACAGAGAAAATTTCTGTCGAAACTAAGAGAGACGCCATTGTTTCTAGACTAGGCCTTGTCTCTACATTCGCCCGTGTCTCTCGTCCTTGTCTTTAGACTCGCTCTTGTCTCTAGACTAGCTCTTGTCTCTAGACTCGCTCATAGACTCGTCTTTCTCATGTCTCGCCTCCTCTTTGTCTCTAGACTGGTCCTTGTTTCTAGACTCGCCTTTGTCTCTAGACTTGTCCTTGTTTCTAAACTCGCTCTCATCTCTAGACTAGCTCTCATCTCTAGACGCGCTCTCATCTCTAGACTCGCTGTAATCTCGTTCATCAATTAAGCAATCGCCAGCTCAGGAAATATCTTAATACCGGATGTCAAACCATACTTCAGACCTGATAACAGATAAGACCAAAAGCTCGGCGGTCTTTACCTGGCAGCTTTCTAGAGCACTAAGATTACTGTGGTAGTGGGATGGCATGCTATCATGGCCGACCAACCGATTAAAACTATTAGCAGCTTAATGCTTTCCTTAGAGCCTGCTAAATGTGACTCTGGGCATTTGGTGATCAAGTCTGCTGACATACTGAAGTTCTTCGTTTCATATACAGGGCTTCAAATAATAAACTGTAACCTACTCCCGATCCGATTCAATGATTGTGATTAATGATTGCCACAGCGAGGGCTGCAATGAAATCACGCTCGTAGTTTCTGTGATATCAGTCGTCAATCACCGGATCTCTTTTGCACATCTCTATCGTCAATCACCGGATCTCTTTTGCACATCTCTATCGTCAATCACCGGATCTCTTTTGCACATCTCTATCGTCAATCACCGGATCTCTTTAGCACATCTCTATCGTCAATCACCGGATCTCTTTTGCACATCTCTATCGTCAATCACCGGATCTCTTTTGCACATCTCTATCGTCAATCACCGGATCTCTTTAGCACATCTCTATCGTCAATCACCGGATCTCTTTTGCACATCTCTATCGTCAATCACCGGATCTCTTTTGCACATCTCTATCGTCAATCACCGGATCTCTTTTGCACATCTCTATCGAAGACAAGAACATTGTTTCCAAAATACCAAACTTACACTGACCTCATCCCCAGTTACTGGGGCGTAAAACATGACACGAATACTGACCTCATCCCCAGTTACTGAGGCGTAAAACATGACACGAATACTGACCTCATCCCCAGTTACTGAGGCGTAAAACATGACACGAATTAGTTCGTTATTTATGTCCAAGAACCCACATCAGCATTACCAGCTTGAGAGATACTGGACTGACCTGGCGTTGAAGTCCAGCATGACAGAAGATCTCAACACAAACAGTGATGTAATTATCTCCATTTAAGATAAATGAATTAGGTTTAAAATCTAGTGACGTGCCTCCTCACAAAATGGCATGTTTGTACAATAAAAGAAATGCAAATAAACACGAAACAGATGTGAACACACTGTCTGCGATGACGGACACAATGACTGGAGCATCTGTGGACTTATTAGAAGGCAAACGTTGATCCTTCTAACTATCCGTGGTGCTATGCTAAAAGAGATATCGTTGTTCAGCTTGAAGTTCCACGCGTCAGCGATTTGTGTCAATGATTTCTGTGAAGCTGGTCTGTCTAGTAACAAAGCTGCACGCTCAGTGTATATTTCGCTACTGTTCTGTTATTACCTCGGGTACCCGTTCTCATCATTTTCAAACATTTTTTTATTATCATTATTATTATTATTATTGGTAAGAGTTAGGACTGGTCAGTGTACGGTTTCTCTGGATACTACGGGTCAGGTAGCAATGTTTAGGGTCAGAGTTCGGGTACCAATGATTAGGGTCAGAGTTCGGGTAGCAATATTTAAGGTCAGAGTTCGGGTAGCAATGTCTAGGGATAAAAGAGTTCGGGTAGCAATGTTTAGGGTCATAGTTCAGGTAGCAATGTGTAGGGTCAGAGTTGGTGTAGCAATACTGAGGGACAAAAGAGTTCGGGTAGCAATGTTTAGGGTCAGAGTTCGGGTAGCAATGTGTAGGGTCAGAGTTGGTGTAGCAATACTTAGGGTCAAAAGAGTTCAGGTACCAACGCTGAGTATCAGGATTAGAGTACTAATGGCTAAGGTATCATGTACTTTACCATACCTTAATCCTAAAAATTACATAAAATCAAGAGAAAAGAGACAGAAAAAGAACAAAGAAAAACGAAGTAGTGGGAAGACAACAGTATAGTACTTATATCTGCAGTTATTGTCTGCACTAAATACGCAAGAAAAGTAGACTATAAAAAAAACGTGTGGCAGTCTATACATTTAGGAACATTCCTGTCATCTTCAAAAATCTCATCGCTGACTTTTTTGTTTCGTTATCTCGTCTCCTGGTACATCCTCCAAAAATCTTGTGGGTTTTCATCCCCGACGTCCAACTCCCCCCCCCCCCTCCCACCCATCAAATCCCGTCCGCCTACAACCCCACCCCACCCCAAACTGATGCCTTGTAATTAAGAACCTCACACTCGACAGTTCCGTAGTTCAGGCTAAAACATATCTGCACCGTAGGTTTAAGTTAAAACAGAAGGAACGTGTTGTTGACTTGTCTAGTTTTTGTTATTTCTTTCATTAAACAAGAACCGGGGAATTGACGAGGTTTACGAGACTGGTGGGGGGGGGGGAGGGAGAGGGTGAATGTTTGGGTGGGGACCAGGAGAGAAGACAGGAGGATCGCATGTTTTTAAAATTGAGTCGAGATCATAGGTTGCGCCAGGAGAGAATCCATATCTTGTACAAGTAAGAAAAGCAGACACAACCCAGATACTTTTGGGGGGGGGGGGTAGAAGTACTCTTGGGTCCGACACTGATTACAGATTTTAACCCTGTTTTTTTTTTCTTCAGCTGGACTCATTACAGATTTTAACTCTGTTTTTAAGCTGGACTGATTACAGATTTTAACCCTGTTTTTTTTTTCTTAAGCTGGACTGATTACAGGTTTTAACTCTGTTTTTAAGCTGGACTGATTACAGATTTTAACTCTCTGTTTTTTTTTCTTAAACTGGACTCATTACAGATTTTAACTCTCTGTTTTTTTTTCTTAAGCTGGACTGATTGCAGATTTTAACTCTGTTTTTAAGCTGGACTGATTACAGATTTTAATCCTGTTTTTTTTTTCTTAAGCTGGACTGATTGCAGATTTTAACTCTGTTCTTAAGCTGGATTACCTAAATGGCTTTGTAGAGAGAAAAAAAAAACTCCAATATCCACAAATAAACAAACTTCATTCGACCCTCTTGGAGATTTATAATCTAAAATACACCAGAAAAAAATAGCGGGTGTGTTTATTATCCCTGCTTTTGGGATTTGTGGTCTGGTATAGTAAGGGTTAAAAGCATACGAAAGATGTATTTTTTCCCGTTTAAGAAAGCATAATATACCAAAAACTATGCTGGAGGGATTAAGGAAAAATAATCCAGGGAACAAAATACAGAGGGGTGGATGCAGTAAAGAAGTATATAGAAAGAGATCTGAACAAGACAGACGAAGACAGAGAACCAGTGCAGCCAAACTTTCCAGTGGAGATGATTTAGGATATTAAAAATTCCGTCATCCACTTGTGTGATGTTTGTGGATTCTGTGATATAAAGTTCACTCCCACATTTTCACCACGCCCCACTCATGTGTGTGAGAAGGGCCACCAAAGAGCACCTCCATCGACGGTCCAGACGAGAGAAAACTTTTCGTATCAGTATCGCACACAAACATGGAATCCTCTACGAACAGTCCCTCTCGCGACTTTCTTCCTCTCTCGGCCTCAAGTAAAACTAGAAACCGCTAGCATTTCCAGTTTCCTTCCTGTTATTTTGGGCAGTTTTTCAAGCCTGATATAAGAAGGTAATATATGAGCTAAATTTAGCTCACGCTGAGTCGATGTACAGAGATAAACATGCAGGGCTTGCCTGGGCCAAAGGAGGGTGAGCTATGGGTTGGTTTTGTTCCGGTGTTTCTTTTAATTTACAATTTTAAATAAAAAAAATATGTCTTATTTCAGACCAGACAAAAACATGACTCGATCTATGCGAGTGTAGGCGTTATAAGGCAATGAATGTTTATGGACAAGACTGAAATGTAACCGTTACATGCAGCTACAGGTGAGAAGCAGTTGCTACACACAGCTAGACGTAGCAGATAGTCAATTATTACACACAGCTAGACGTAGCAGACAGTCAATTATTACACACAGCTAGACGTAGCAGATAGTCAATTATTACACACAGCTAGACGTAGCAGACAGTCAGTTGTTACACACAGCTAGACGTAGCAAATAGTCAATTATTACACACAGCTAGACGTAGCAGATAGTCAATTATTACACACAGCTAGACGTAGCAGATAGTCAATTATTACACACAGCTAGACGTAGCAAACAGTCAATTATTACACACAGCTAGACGTAGCAGACAGTCAATTATTACACACAGCTAGACGTAGCAGACAGTCAATTATTACACACAGCTAGACGTAGCAGATAGTCAATTATTACACACAGCTAGACGTAGCAGACAGTCAGTTGTTACACACAGCTAGACGTAGCAGACAGTCAGTTGTTACACACAGCTAGACGTAGCAGACAGTCAGTTGTTACACACAGCTAGACGTTGAAGACAGTCAGTTGTTACACACAGCTAGAAGTAGCAGACAGTCAGTTGTTACACACAGCTAGACGTAGCAGTCAGTCAGTTGTTACACAATAACTGGTCGTGAAAGGCAGTCAGTTGTTACACAATAACTGGTCGTGAAAGACAGTCAGTAAATGTACAGAACTAGACGTAGAAGACAGCCAATCATTATACATAATTTGACACGAAAGACAGTCACTCATTACATATAATTGAGAGACAGCCAATACGCAAATCTAAACATGGAAGACAGTCAATAACTGCCACAAAATTAGACATAAAAGATAATCATTCCATTCTCTTAGACAATAAAGACACGGACTACGTAGACAAAAGAAGTTTGGTCATTGGCTGTATCCAAACATGAAATATAATCACATCATATTACATATTACCTGACAGTAAAAGGCTCTTAATTTCATGAGAAGTATAATTATTATATCATACAAGGTGTAAAAGTCACTCAGTCATTGCATACGTGGTGACTTGAAGACTACCAACGTTACCATATGCAACAAAACGTGAAAGATTGTTAAGTGCCGCGCGACACCAGACAAATGTCACAATAAATAAATAAAGATGTTGGTTATTGTCAGTGGAAGACATTTAAGTTAAAAAAATTGTCAGTATTTGATAGACAAAAATTTTCCTGCAAATTTTCTGCCCAATTTACTTTCCCGAGATTTCTGAGTGAAAAGTGGAGTGCGTGAATGAATGAGTGAACTGACGAATGCGTGAATAAAATAATTTTTAAAAGGAAGAACATGTAAATGAATGAATGAACTGATGAACTAGTGAATGAATGAATAATAATATGAAGGAAAGAAAATTATAACCGATCTATTTTTAAGAATATCTTCACACCCAAAGCACTAAAATTTTATTTCGAGAAAAAAGAATGCATTAAAAAAAAAGGCAACTTGAGTTTCATGACAAAAATGCTGATACTAAATTTATAATTCTTAGTTTTATGGGTAAATATCGCGATAAGACTCGGAAACTAACTCGTCAAGATTGTTTCCCTGTTCAAGCGGACACGAGGTGGCAGACTTGCAGAGATAAAGTGTGAAAGATAGGCCAGCAACACGCGGTCACTTGCATGTAAAGATGTCTCAAAATTAGATAACAGGAGAGCAATAAATGAGTTTTTGGAATCTGGAGGATGCGCCCAGGGGCGGAGGGAATTACAGGCAGGTTCGGAAGATAAAAGATAACAGTGCTGAGTTTTTAAGATAACAGTGCTGAGTTTTTAAGATAACAGTGCTGAGTTTTTAAGTTAGACTGCACGGAGGACTGAACAGACTTGTACCAGCCTTGCTCGATCTGTCATGAAGTGTGTACAGGGATCGCTGTCAGAGAAGAAAAGTATCAGCTTTTACTGATATCATACTTGTATAGCAAAAAATGGCGTAGCCTTTTATAAGTTAGTTCGTGTAACTTATGGACTACATCTCTTTAAAGTTACTGGCAGTTTGTGTACCATATGGGCCACAATCCTTTATAAGTTACTGGCAGTTTGTGTACCGTATGGGCCACAACCAATTATAACTTTATATATTACTGGCAGTTTGTGTAGCATATGGGCCACAATCCTTTATAAGTTACTGGCATTTTGTGTACCATATGGGCCACAATCCTTTATAAGTTACTGGCAGTTTGTGTACCATATGGGCCACAATCCTTTATAAGTTACTGGCAGTTTGTGTACCGTATGGGCCACAACCAATTATAACTCTATATATTACTGGCAGTTTGTGTAGCATATGGACCACAACAAAATCTAGAGTAGTTACAGAAAATTACAGGGGGGGGGGGACTAATACGCACTCTCTGTTTAACTCTGTGATAAACATTTCTGCTTACAAATGGAATTCAGTAAGGAAAGTACCAAATGTTTGTTTTGAACTGTTCTGGTTTTATAAAGGACTACAACAAACAGGATGAAGTATTTTTTAAAGTGAATATGATTTACACATTCATGTGATATACATCAACGACAGCTGCTCACACGATATACATCCACAGTGCACTTATCTGAACATGGGTTATCTACCCTGTTCTCATTAGCACCGTGACAGAATTTGACGACGTAAAGTTTAAAGAAAGTGTATGTAGCATCTAGACGGGGTGGCCAAGTGGCACCGAAGAATTAAAGAAAGCAGAATGACTGGATATACCAAGAACCATACAAAATGGAGGATGATCGCCAGAGACTGTCAGCAAGGCAAATAATGAAGTTTACACTTAACAGAAACCACGTGTAACGATGTGAGAAAGAACAGAATGAGCAAAGCAGGGTCGTTAAATCTTCTTCAATTCAGACATCAGAAGTTGTGCAAATGTGCATCAGCGATCATGTTTGCACATCTGTGATCATGTTTGTACATCAGCAATCATGTCTGTACATCAGTGATCATGTTCTGTATTGTGTGAGGTCAATTGTAGTTTTAATCAAATCAGTTGCCTTTTCTTTTCAGCCCAATCGGGTATGTTTTGTTTTCCTCTTTCGCCGTTTTCCCTGCGATTACCAGGTTCTCTGACTGAGAACCTGGTAATCTTTGTTGTTCTTTGATTTCTTCAGACTTCTTCATGAATCTCTGACTTTTTCAGACTTCTTCAAGAATCTATTACTTCTTCATGAATCTCCGACTTACTCACTGTTCTTTGATTCTTCATAGATCTTTGACTTCCTCACAAATCTGACTTATTCAAAGTTCTCTGACTTTTCCATGGTG
Organism: Achatina immaculata; assembly: GCA_009760885.1. Classification (NCBI taxonomy): domain Eukaryota; kingdom Metazoa; phylum Mollusca; class Gastropoda; order Stylommatophora; family Achatinidae; genus Lissachatina; species Lissachatina immaculata. The sequence goes on from CM019692.1 coordinate 723,844, forward strand.
CTTTAACATCTTCAAGGTTTCTTTCTTGTTCAAGATTTTCTGACTTCTTCACGGTCTGCTGAATTCATAAACTTTGACATTTCCTAAATAAACTTTATCTTTCCCTAGTTCATTTACACAATTTCTGTTGTTCTGCAACTTGTCTCGAAACTATCTTTCAGGTATTTAAAAAAAAAAAACGTTTTCAGAGGTTGGTCTATGGAGTTTCACTTTATGGCAGAACTGGGATCTGTGTTTGTGCCATCAGAACTTTGTGGCAGCACTGGGATATTTGTTTGGCATTCATAAAACTGAAAAATGAATGCCCCAAGAAGGCGAACAGCTTAAGAAACATTGTTTTCACGTAGCGGTTATCTGAACAGACTGACAGACAGTAACGCAGGCAGGCAAGCAGGCAGGCAGACAGGTAGGTAACTAGTAAAGAGCGGTTACTCACGTTTGTGCTGAGCTGGTTTGTCAGTGTCTGAACTTTCTCCTGAGCTATCATGAGGTCACGCCGGAGTTTTCGCACCTGCAAAACGAGCCACACGATGAATGGCAACAAAGAAAATATTAATGACAAGAAAGTGTATGAAAAAACATTGGAAACAGAAAGTGTGGCTCAAAACCATGTTAGATGGAGAGTTCTTGTTTTTGTTTTATTTGCATCGAGAAAAAAAAGAGCCTGAGGGAATGCTGTTGTTGATATTGATGATGATGATGATGTGATGTGATGTGATGTTTCTTTTTAATCATGCAATATTGATAGAATTGTAGATAGTGATGAAAATCTGAAAAATCTGAAATGGATGTTGGAAATGCTCAGGATGTTGCAGCCGTAGTTGTTGCTGTTAATGATAGTGACCATATTGTTGTTGCTGTTAATGATAGTGACCATATTGTTGTTGCTGCCAATTTAGTGACCATATTGTTGTTGCTGCCAATGATAGTGACCATATTGTTGTTGCTGCCAATTATAGTGACCATATTGTTGTTGCCAATGATAGTGACCATATTGTTGTTGCTGTCAATGATAGTGACCATATTGTTGTTGCTGTCAATGATAGTGACCATATTGTTGTTGCTGTCAATGATAGTGACCTTATTGTTGCTGCTGTCAATGATAGTGACCTTATTGTTGTTGCTGTCAATGATAGTGACCATATTGTTGTTGCTGTCAATGATAGTGACCATATTGTTGTTGCTGTCAATGATAGTGACCATATTGTTGTTGCTGTCAATGATAGTGACCATATTGTTGTTGCTGTCAATGATAGAGACCTTATTGTTGTTGCTGTCAATGATAGTGACCATATTGTTGTTGCTGTCAATGATAGTGACCATATTGTTGTTGCTGCCGCTAATGATGATGTCAATGATGTAGTTGCTGCTGCTAATGATGGTTATGATATTGTCAGTTTCTGCTATTAATGATATTACTGATTATGATGTTTCTGCTGTTAACGATGGTATTTCTGCTGTTAATGATTGTGATTATTGTGATGATGATGTTGCAACACTTACCTCGTGCGCGTGCTTGTCTTCGGCCTGAGGGAGCAAGGGAAATAACCGCAATTATGATTCGGAAAATGTGAAAGTGACAACAAATCTACATCAGCTCAAGACAACTACGAAAACATCCCAGTATGTCACAAATGTTATCATATCCTTAATTTTGCAACATGTTTGTACATAACAAATCTGTCACACACATCACAAACTCTGTGGCACACATCACAAACTCTAAAACTTTTACTTTTAATCTAATGACATCATCATATACAACAGTATACACATCTAATGTTACAATCCTCCTCATCTTATAACATATATCAATAATCTTGTAATATACATAACCAACTCTGTGACATATGAAACCAGCCCTGTGGCATATATAACCAGTCCTGTAGCATATGTAACCAGTCCTGTGACATAAATAAGCCCTATGGCATATATAACATCCCTTTCATCATATCATATAATCAGCCTGTGTCCTGAAACATATACCACTAAATGTAATGACATCATCAATCCTGCGACCTATGTCAATAATGCTACCTAATGCTATATCACTAATCTTACATGATATACATCACTGACCTTTCGAAATTTATCACCGATCATACTGCATGTACCAGCAGGACAACTAATCACCCTGTACAAGCGGACATTTGCTCACAAACAGTTGTGGCAAAGGAGGCAAATCTTATACTACTGGCATCCTAGCTATATTTTCTAACTTTCTTACCAACATGGACAAGAATAAATGTACTTACTGAGGAGTATACAGATGACGAGCTGGACACCAAAGACAAGGTGGACCCATGGACTGCAAACAGACATAAATAGACCACCTCAGATAGTGCAAATATCAAGTTTAACAAGGCAATATAACAATCCTTTTACTGTAGCAATTAATATGTGTTCCTTACACTACAGTAGAAGTTCTGTGAATATAATTGTCCTTTCTCTGTATCAGTTAATATGTGTTTCTTACACTACAGTGGAAGTTCGTGGTATATATACTGTTCAAAAAAAGAAGCGAACATCACTGCAGTCGTAATGGACACCAAATTTGAACCTTGTGCCAAAATTTTATTTTACGGAATTAATGTTTCAATCTTGGCATGAAGAAACTTTAAGACTTTAACAATGAAATGATGTTCATTAAATTTTGTTTGGACTTTTATTCTTTGCGACTGCGGCCTCCGTTTCAGTAAGGTGTATGGCCTCCTCTGACCTGTATCAGAGAACAATATCTCCTTGATATGGATCCGATTAGCGGTTGGATCTTCCCGCAATATAAGAGACAACTGTCGGAGATTGGTTAGCGCCACTTTTCGCTGGCGGACTTGTCTGTTGAGTTATCCCATAAGTGTTCTATTGGGTTCATGTCTGATGACATGGATGGCCACGGAATGGTCTGTACGTTGTTGTCAGCGAGGAACTGGGTGGTGAGTTGTGGCACATGAGGTCGTCGTTATCCTGCTGAAAAAACGACCCTGGTGCAGCCAGAAGTGGAAGGACGTGAGGATGAAGAATTTCAGCGACGTATCGTTGGACATTCAGGCGTTCTTCAATTTGCACCAGCTCACTTCTTCCTATGAAGTTGATCGTCAACCACACCAGTACATCTTCACAACCATGTGGAAGAGCCTCATCCACGCAGTTATTGGCGTAGCGCTCATGAACTCTGCGGTAAACTCTTCTCAGTCTATCGTGTCGCTGGAGCGGAAAGAATGATTCATCACTAAACCAAACCCTTCCCCAATCATTTGCAATGGTCATTTAACGATGCTGGTTCGCCCACTGCAGTCGGTTCTGGCGATGCCGGTCCGTAGGAACAGGACCTCTGTAGGGTCTTCTAGCCCGAAGACCAGCGTTGTGCATCTGGTTCCTGACCGTTTGATCTAAACTTTGACGAGCTGCTGTCATTGACTGGACTGTTGAGGACGCAGGTGAAAATCGTTTCCTGAAGTGACGCAGCCGTATTAAGCGGTCTTCAGCAGGAGTGGTGACTATGTGTCTTCCACTGCGTGGGCGGTCTGCATCTGAGCCAGTTTCTTGAAATTGTCTCCAAAGGTGACTAATGATGCTTCTAACAACATTAAATTGTCTGGCTACTACATTCTGTGACTGTCCAGTCTCTAAACCTCCAATTCTGTCGTTCTGTAGTGAGATGATCCATACTTGCACATTGAATTTTCAAATGAATTTATTCGAGGAGCGTCAATATTTTATAGCCATTCAATATCATGGTCAGTGAGTTTTGTGTTCAGTAAGTTTCACGGGATTCTCATGAACCTGTCATGAGTTAGTGTCAAAAATGCTGCTTTGACTAGTGTCGCTTTTCTGTGCTCATGAATCATCTGCTGAGTACAGTTCAGGTCAGCACTTGAAGCTGATGTTCAAGTGAACGTTTCAGGCAATTTGCCCTCGTCTGATCAGCAAACTTCAATTTAAATCCCAACATCGTATTTGTTGCGTTTGTTTTTTTTAACAGTATAATTGTCCTTTCTCTGTAGCAATTAATATGTGTTCCTTACACTACAATAGAAGTTCAGGGAATATAACTGTCCTTTCTCTGTGGGTATTAAAATGAGTTCCTTACACATGTACATATGTATTAATTAATAAAGCTGTTCCTACATTTTCCTAGTTTATACATTTTGTTATCATAGCTTTACTGCAGTGGTTTCGTGTATAGTTATACACTTATACACTAATTATTTATGATTCACATTTATGATCTCACTTCATACATCAAACTTTTTGTGAATACATTTTAATAAATTATTACATTAAAAAAAATAATGACACATTAATAACATTTTCTAAAAATAACAATTTACAAATAATACGCAATATAACTCATTTTTTACTTGACTACTCTCATGCACAACACAGACTGGCAAGCATGTGTGAGTACTGAATTATATGTTTCAGTTTATATGCTGTATGCCCCTGCAGAAGGTCACACAGTTACATCTAGTATGAGAATGAGTACTGAGACTCCTCATATAAGACTTCTGTATTGTCTGATATAAGACTTTGCACTAATAACAAAAGACTTATGTGTTTATTAATAATTGGGTTTGCATTGCTCACATAAGACGTAAGTGTTGTCTGATATAAAACTTAAGTTTTTGGTGATACAAGACTTCAGACTATCTGTATTAGTCAATATGATTGTTACATAAAATAATAATTAACAAGAGTTAGTGTTAGGGAAATGAGTTTAGGATGGAAGAATGAGGGAGTGAGAAAGTGTTTTCTTTTCTTCTTCTCTCTCGCTCTTACTCTCTTTCTTTTGTTCTCTTTCTCTCTTACTTTCTCTCTCTCTCTGATTCTCTCTCTCTTACTCTCTATGTCTTTCTCTTTCTTTTTCTCTCTCTCATTCTGTCTCTTACACTCTCTCTGTCTCTCATTCTCCTTCTTTCTCTCTCTGATTCTCTCCCTTACTCTCTATGTCTTTTTCTTTCTCTCTCTCACTCTGTCTCCTACACTCTGTCTCTCATTCTCTCTCTCTCTCTCTCTTTCTCACTCTCTCTCCCACTCTGCCTGCAAATTAAAGCTGTTTGTATTTTTAAATCATTCATTCATTCATTTGCATGTCCCCTGTGGAACTTTGCCTCCCTAACAGCACTCCTGTAGGCCTCTCGGTTGTGAGCAAGATGGCCTGCTGCTGATGCATCCATTTGCAGATCATCAACGATGTCTTGCAGCCATCTTCACCTTGGTCTTCCTCTCTTTCTTTTTCCCATTATGTAGCCTTCCAAGATGGTCTTCTCTAGATTATCATGACGTTTAATGCGTCCAAAATATTTAAGTTTTCTCTTTTTAAATCACACACATTTAAATACATCCTTTCAAACAAAAAAAAACCTAAAGTTTGGAAATATTGATGAGTGTCTGGTGCATGCTGTTGTGTCCTTGACCTGTTAGTCAAACTTACCAGAGGATAAATAAGCATAGTCACTCACACATGAGTAGTCCAGTGTGGAGGACTTGCACAGACCTGATTGACATGCAAAACAACCAGTTACAAGCATAATCACATGCAAATTTATGCAAAGATAACATTCTTTCACCAAATTCTAGAAACTTCTAAATTTCCTCTGCCCTCAAACTAAGTGTCTTGATCTTCTCTGCCACCACATGTAGCAATAAATTCATTTGCAAACTTCTGAGTCAAGTTATGAAGGTCATTCCAGCACTAGAGGTCATGGATAACCAGCTGCAAGATTAATTGAATGACAGGAGATCAGACCCAAAATTCTACTCATTCACAGCCATGGATGCTTTCATTATGGAAATCACCTACAAATAGGTAGATTTAACTGACAACCTTCACTTTATCAGCAGCTGATAAAACCACATGCCACACCAGCAACAAAACATGTTGATGTTCTTGAGTCCAGTCTAGTTCATGTTCCACTTCTAATTCTCATCTGGTCCTATTTCCTCCCCTGAAGATGCTATGCTGCTGATACATGGTTCCAATCTTTGTGGCTAATGGAAAAGTCTTTTGGATGCCATGCTGCTGATATATAGGTTCCAATCTTTGTGGCTAATGGAAAAGTCTTTTGGATGCCATGCTGCTGATATATAGGTTCCAATCTTTGTGGCTAATGGAAAAGTCTTTTGGATGCCATGCTGCTGATATATAGGTTCCAATCTTTGTGGCTAATGGAAAAGTCTTTTGGATGCCATGTGAGATTACTGTATCTGGGTTTCTGGTCTACCTCATGGCATTTTTGCCAAGTAATACTTTTCATGGAGATAATTCCAACAAAAATCTGTCAGTCACTTGTTAGCAGCATCATAGAAGATAAGTCCAGGATCTCATACACAAAAGGGCCTTATCATTCATGCATTACTCAAGATGGTACCTGGCACACAATATACAATCTAATACAAATATTCACACGTCTCATGCTTTTCCATAAATCTAGAGGAAACACAAAGGGAGTTCTTGGATGTGCATGGCATTTGGTGTCCTGAAGCAGTGATCTTTGCTGTCCATCTGAGCTGCTGTCTAAAAACATGTTTTATAGTTCTGAACTGTGATTTAAACAAGGAAATCCATTCAAGAATATGATCCGTTGTTATAACATCTTTCCTCCAGTGGTTTTATGTCTATTTAGTCTTATATATACACTTGTACTCAAAAAGTAGTCATCAGTTCCTGTCCTTGACCTGTTGTTTGTGAATACTGAAATAATTTCAGTTTTTAAGCAAATGCTTATAATACATTGCCATTTAACAGCAGATGTGATCAAATTCGTCTACATTAGCGCTAACGATAAAAGGGAGGTAATCCACCTTGGCAGTCTTTTATTGTATTTGTGTTATTGTCTCCCTTAGTTCGATCTTTCCATCTTATCAACATATCACATCAATCACACGGTGACCTTTATAAATATTTTTTTTTCCCTTCATCTGCAAGAGAGAAAAAAACCCTTTACGATCATCTCAGATTATTTGTAGTTGTAACAGAAATTCTTTCACCGATTTATATAATATTTCCTTTATGGACATCTTCAACTTCCCTGTTTGTTATCACTGGCTTATCAGTGCCTACTTTCTATTTGTTGTTCCTAGCTTATCAGTGCCTACTTTCTGTTTATCGTTCCTAGCTTATAGTGCCTACTTTCTGTTTATTGTTCCTAGCTTATAGTGCCTACTTTCTGTTTATTGTTCCTAGCTTTATCAGTGCCTACTTTCTGTTTGTTATCCTTAGCTTATCAGTACCTACTTACTGTTTGTTATCCTTAGCTTATCAGTGCCTACTTTCTGTTTGTTATCCTTACCTTATCAGTACCTACTTACTGTTTGTTATCCTTAGCTTATCAATGCCTACTTCCTATTTAGAAGATGGTATTTTAACGCTGATGTTGGAAACGCTTGTGAAAGTTGTCAAGTATCTTTGCCGGAAAAATCGAACTCCATGTCCAGAAGAAAAAGCAAAACTACTGTGAGTTAATTTATGAATATTTAACTTCAACTGTAGTGAGTCAATTCATGAATATTTAATTTAAACTGCAGTGAGTTAATTTATGAATATTTAACTGAAATTAAGTAGATTAAGAATTTACTGTAGCGGATTAAAGAATTTAGGTGTAATTTAATGTCCTAATAAGAAGATCCTTACTACATAAATGCTTTTCTGTGTTTATTTGTTGTTTCGTTATTTTCGTCTTCCTTGATAAAGCATGTTGATGAAATATTACTTGACTGCTTTTTGTTTTACATTTCTACGTGCTCATCTCACTGATTCCTTTTCGCTTTTATTTCTTTCTCTCACTTTAATAAAACTGAACTATATATCTCTACTCTACTCTACTCTACTCTGCTCTATTCTGCTCTGCTCTACTCTGTTCTACTCTACTCTGCTCTGCTCCATTCTAATCTACTCTGCTCTGTTCTGCTCTACTCTATTTTACTCTGTTCTGCTCCATTCTAATCTACTCTAGTCTGTTCTGCTCCATTCTAATCTACTCTGCTGTGTTCTGCTCTACTATATTCTACTCTGTTCTGCTCCATTCTAATCTACTCTAGTCTGTTCTGCTCCATTCTAATCTACTCTGCTGTGTTCTGCTCTACTCTATTCCACTCTGTTCTGCTCCATTCTAATCTACTCTAGTCTGTTCTGCTCCATTCTAATCTACTCTGGTCTGTTCTGCTCTACTCTACTCTGCTCTGTTCTGCTCTACTCTGTTCTACTCTACTCTGCTCTGCTCTACTCTGTTCTACTCTGCTCTACTCTACTCTGCTCTGATCTGCTCTATTCTACTCTGCTCTGCTCTGTTCTACTCTACTCTACTCTACTCTGCTCTGCTCTACTCTACTCTGCTCTCCTCTACAAAAACAAATGAAGACTGTAATGACAAACATAGCCTCTGCTTCGGTGCCTTTGATTCTTAGCCGGGCCTCGTCTTTCCTGTCGTAAAATAAATATCCAAAATATAATCTCTAAATGGCGGCAAACTTCTAAATCGATTATTTCAACAATTTTCTAAAAAAAAAAAAAAACTCAAACTCCATATTATAAAAGAACAAGATGGTGAACTTATCCCTTTGGGGGTCAGATCGAACTGTTTTCAGATCCGCTTACAAGGCACGCTCCAGGGAAATAACCGTGAAATAGATTGCTGACAACACTCAACAATACTTTCCAACCATGCTCTAGTAACCTGACTCAAGCCATGCATGAAACCACATGCCTACAAACATGATCTACACGTTCTGCCATGTAGACAGTTCGTTAATAATAAATAAGGTAGCTACAAATGATAATCTAGAATCTTTGAATATTTTTTTGCTGTATTACATTTCCTAACCACAGCTTAAAGGTAAAACAATAGTAGCCACTGGTTAAAGACAACACTGCACCAGCAAGTCATTTAATAAACAGAAACCACACACATAACCAGAGAGGCTCAGTTGCTACAGCCAAGGCATATAACCACACAACAGAGGCTGGAACTGAACTGGAAAAACAAAGCATGGAAAGAAAAAAACTGGGGAAACACACACAAAATGGGAAAGAATGGATGGTAAGTGTGTTTGAGACACTTACGACTATCATCTTCGTCCCGGCTACTTCCTTGATTCAGACCACAGGCTTGAGAGTAGGGCAAAGAGGATTGGATATTCGAACGAACCATGTTGAGTCCGGACGAAGGACCTACAGAAGCAGCAGAGGGGGTGTAAGCCAAAGGGTAAGTAAAGCGAGATGATTGGCTGAGATTTGGCGAGGCTGGGACAGTGTGACATTGCTGGGGGCTGGTCAGCTGAGAGAAGGAACCAGTTCGAGGTAGATCCTCGTTAAAAGAAGAGTGCTTAGTACTGGAATAGGCGCTGTCAGATTTGATGCTGTTTGATCGCTGAAGATTCTTATGAGATGGAGAGGGTGCTGGGAATAAGCCAGGGATCATGTCGGCGTGATGGCCCAGCATTCGAGCGTTCGTGAGTGCTCTAGCCTGCTGGATCTGTGCCTGGATGTGAGGATTCGCTAGTGACTCGAGAGTCTCAGAGTCAGACATAGTGTGGGCGTGGAAAGGATGGGATGAGTGAGGAGACAGTGGCGGAGGAAGACCAACACCATTACTGGAAGCCGACGACTTCAACCACATACTTCCTGGTCCCAGGGCGGGGCTGCCTAAGCCTGAGTTTCTAGGGCTCGAGGCGAACTCCAGGGGCACGTAGTTGGAGTTGGGAATCCTAGCGTGCAGCTCTTGTAAGTTTACGTAGTGGCTGGTCTGCTTGTCACGACCGTACGTGGCGTGTGGGTTTGAAATAATTGTCCCACCCACGAGAGAGGATCCACCTCCAGCCTGATCACCTTGCGGAGACTTGGCGAGGTTACCTTTGCTGCCGAACAAATGTCGCCTCCCCAAAGAGTTTGACTGGTAGTCGCGATCAGTCTGGGTGCAGCCTGTTGACTTGCTCTGGGTAAGGCCACCGTTTTTCTTCTTCCTGTCCAGGGTTGATGAACTGTAGCCGTCCATTAAGGCCACGTCAGGATTTAAAGGTTTGCCTGAAGCACTGGCTGGTCGGGGTATCATGACGTCTGCCATTGACCTTTGTCCGTTATCAACGCCGTGTTTAGCCAAGCGGCTTCCAACTGCAGAGGAACCTTGACCTTGAGCTTTTGACCCTGAACTTTTGCTACTTCCGCCAGATGAATTGCTGGCATTGCTGAGTGGTCTGCGGTATCCAAACTGCGTTCCTGCACCATTGCTGCTCGGTGGCGTGGCGTTGCCCACTCGACCAGTCTGTAGACGCCTCATGCTGGCTTCCAGCAAGTGGGACTGGTCAGTGTTCGTCTCTGTGTCCTTCTTCATCCCCGGACCTGGAGAATAATCTCGGTGAGGTGAGTCGTAATCACCCTCGGAGTGGTACGCATAATCAGGGTTACTACCACTGGACATCTTCCTCAAGGAGCTGTAACCGCCCTCACTCCTGGAAGACGGCCAACCGTATCCGTAACCATAGTCACTTGGGTCACTGCTTAAAAGTTTGTTGGGGTCGCTGCTCAGTAGCTTTCCTGTCTGAGGAAGCGAGTACTTCCTTCCCCAGGGACTGCCAGCGCCCAGACCTGAGTCGCTGTTGTAGTCAGTGCCCATGAAGGCACTAGTACCTAGAGTAGGGACTCTCTTCCCGACCAAGCCTGGATGCGGGAAAGGGAAGCCAGCTGGGCCCCCAGGACCGTTGCTGAAGCCCCCGTGAATGGCGAGGATGTCTTTTGGCGCACGCTTAAGACTGTTGTACGGATTGTCAGAGAGGGCGCCTTGTGACGACCCGGTAAGATTTTCATCAGTGCTGATCTCAGCAATCGTGTCGCTTATCTCCCCGCTGCTGATGGAGCTGCTGTCATCAAAACTGGGGAGAAATTCAACAAACAAAAATCAGAAACTTTGCAAACTATATACTTTGTGCAGACATTATAATTGTAAGAAAGATATAAATGCTAATGTTTACACAAGGAAATTTTTGATAACTTAAATAATTACCGCAGCAAAGATCACTTGAAAAACTGAGGCACGACATTGTGGAAGAGGGTCTTGACACATTTTTGTTTTCAGTCCCTGAGCGCAGCCAAGAAGTAGAGGGCGTGCAGTACTCCTTTGGCAGACTCCACCACCATGGAGACTATGGCGATCCCTGTCCTGTCAGCCAAGATAGGCCTTGGTTACCTGGGATACTAACGGAGAGGTGAAGGCAGGGTCTTGGTCAGCTATAGTTCGCCAACCCTGATTCAAGCATGTCACCTATGGGTCACTGGTTGCAACAAATGGGGGGTCTTCACAACCACCCCCAAGAATCTTTTAAATGAGCATTCTGAGTTCTGATTTAAAAAAAACACCAGAGTCACAAACCATCTGGGCGCCCGTGCTCTCTCACGACCAAAACCCGTCGACAAAAAATGATCTTGACAGCTGCTGTGTTGTCACCACAGACCAACACCGGCAGTTATCTTCTGACAGATCTCACCCTCCGTCCATTCCCCCCCCTCCTCTTTCATGCAACATCAACAGACTCCTCCCCGTGCCCCAGCCTCCCTCACATAAAAGAAAATGTTGCAAACACTAGCCCCTGAGAAATCACACAGGCACACACAAGACACAGTCACACAAACTACACACACAGACACACACAAGACAGACACACAAACTACACACAGACACACACAAGACACAGACACACAAACTACACACACAGACACACACAAGACACAGACACACAAACTACACACAGACACACACAAGACACAGACACACACAAGACACAGACACACAAACTACAGACACACACAAGACACAGACACACAGACACACAAACTACACACACAGACACACACAAGACACAGACACACAAACTACACACACAGACACACAAGACAGAGACACACAAACTACACACACAGACACACACAAGACACAGACATACAAACTACACACACAGACACACACACAGATACAGACATGCACACAGACACACAAGACACAGACACACAAACTACACACACATGCACACAGACACACAAGACACAGACACACAAACTACACACACAGACACACACACAGATACAGACATACACACAGACACACACAAGACAGACACACAAACTACACACACAGACACACACACAGATACAGACATGCACACAGACACAGACACACAAACTACACACACAGACACACACAGATACAGACATACACACAGACACACACAAGACACAGACACACAAACTACACACACAGACACACACACAGATACAGACATGCACACAGACACAGACAGACACTCACTTACACAGACAAGGATACGCACAGACACCCACACATAGACACACAACATACACAAACACACAGACACACAGACACAGACAGAGAGACAGACACACACATAGACAAGTAAGCAAATGCCCAAAAACTGCTGTTCGATGTTTCAAAAGAACCACACAAACAAACAAAAAAAAAGGCTGTTCTGGTCACACAGACAGCGCCACGTTTTCGCGTGACAAAGAGCCAGAGAGATTCAACATTTCTGAGTGCCTCGTGTAATACATTGTGATAAAGAGACGATCTTACGAATGTGACACAAAGATGAGATTACAGCAAACACGCAGCGAGGATACGTGCCCACGGCGAGGCCGACCAGCAGTGGGCAGATCCGCCTGAAGTGAGCCTAACGCTAAGTGTGGAAGAGTCTGCACCAAGACCACACAGGGACAAAGGCGTTTGTTGACATGGACAAAATATGATCACTGGAAATTAGAAATGATCAGCAAACAACAGCTGCAGAAATCGCTCCAGCGTCAACCTCTAGACTAGATTTTCTGGGAATATTATCAATAAACTACGTTTCTTTAGAGTTCATATTCGATGTTTCTCACCCTACAAGTCGCTAACATTCCATATGTTTATATCATATCCTAGTGCACTGGTCTCTCATGGCGAAGGTCAGGGTTTCGAATCCGGCCGGAGGCGCCCCAGTCACCCAGCTGTAGAAATGGGTACCCGACTTCTTCTGGAGTTGGGGAAGGAAAGGCGGCCAGGCGTGATACTGACCATATCACCATACAGTGTGCTGACAGGTCAAGGAAAATATGTCCACTAACACCATATCCCTATGTCCCTCTAAGGCATAACAGGATTATCTTTTTTTTTTAAAATTTACATTAACAGAGCAGCTTGTGACAACATCCAGAAAACGTCCCTTGCCGTACAGGACGGCTGCCACTCAAATCTCATTTTTCAATGCGTTAACCCTTGACGCAGCAACTTTTAACATATATGCCACCATAATACACAACATTTAATGCTTTAAAAACCTACTTTGAACATAATTCCCAACATACGAAATAGGTAAAATAACTCACAATGCTCAATTAACTCTTTACTAAGTATTCATAAATAAAGCGTAGCAAGTTAGAATATAGTGATGTGTGCTTGTTCAATCATTTTTCTGTGCTCAGTAAAGGGTTAATATCAGAAAATAGGTCAAAGGTTAATAATGATTTCAAATTAGTTCCCGCCGAACACAGAATCTGAAATATAAATATAAATCGTACGTCGCTTTTCTGACTATGTTGTAAATATTATGACTACAATTCTACTTCTAACACCCGATCAGTGCGAATACCCAGGCACGTATATACTGCATACATATAATTGGTCTTTTACATGAATCCCTTCTTAGACGTAAAAAATGGAATCAGAAATGAACAAGACGTAATATTATCGTAATAAGAAATGTTACAAATAAAAAACAATTTGTGAGGTAAAGCTGTTTCTGGAATGTGAGATAAATCAGACATTTTATAACCAAAGATAAATCATTTAAATCATGATATAAATCATACATTTTATACCTTCAGATAGATAAGACATCTTCTAATCGATGATGATGATGATATGTGACTCTGAGAACACAAAACGGTGTATAAATAAAATCAGTAGTCCACAATGTGACACAAGTATTTATCAGTAAAATAGGGTAAAATTAATGTGACATCTGGAATGCCCACAACACGCCCGTGGTTCTTTACCTTTCTCGACCCTGGACCCCATTTCGGGCCTAAGAACAGCTATGGGCCCTTCATTTTAAAAAGCAACAAAGAGAACCCAGGTGATGTTAAGACTTTTATCTTTTACTAGAGCCAATTCACTTGCCGGTCCGCGGATCCCCAAAAATCCTTTCACGGACCCCCAGGGATCCATGGACCCATAGATTAAGAAGCTCTGCTCTAAGCTCTCACAATGTGTCATGTAAAAAACTGAAAAGTCGCATATTTATGGTTCACTGATATACTGAAAACATAATGTGACAAATGAAATACTGAGAATATGCATTAAGGAGGCTTGAAATGTAATGTAGATAGTAAAATTGCAAATAAAATAAAAGCAAAGCATGCTCAAGTGACGACTGTAAAAGTAAGTGTAAAATAATGTGACACTGTAATGTGGAAAAAAGTAATATTCTAAACCCTGTGTTTATTCAGAAAAGAAAGAGAATGTTAATGACAGGTACGATGATGATCAGGCGAGATCGACAGAATTTTGATCTCAAATATTTGAGACGAACTGGAATGTCAGGGCAAGTCTGAAGGATCATAATGTGGCCAAGGTGTGGAAAGATTGTGGGACTTTATAGAAAGAAAGCAAGGTAGAGACTTTATAGAAAGAAAGCAAGGTAAAGACTTTATAGAAAGAAAGGAAGGTGGAGGCTTTATAGAAAGAAAGGAAGGTGGAGACTTTATAGAAAGAAAGCAAGGTAGAGACTTTATAGAAAGAAAGGAAGGTTGAGATTTTATAGAAAGAAAGGAAGGTTGAGACTTTATAGAAAGAAAGGAAGGTAGAGACTTTATAGAAAGAAAGGAAGGTTGAGACTTTATAGAAAGAAAGCAAGGTGGAGATTTTATAGAAAGAAAGGAAGGTTGAGATTTTATAGAAAGAAAGCAAGGTGGAGATTTTATAGAAAGAAAGGAAGGCTGAGACTTTATAGAAAGAAAGGAAGGTGGAGATTTTATAGGGAGAAAGCAAGGTTGAGACCTTATAGAAAGAAAGGAAGGATGAGACTTTATAGAAAGAAAGGAAGGTGGAGATTTTATAGAAAGAAAGGAAGATGGAAACTTTATAGAAAGAAAGGAAGGTGGAGACTATAATTTATAGACAGAAAGCAAGGTGGAGGCTTTATAGAAAGAAAGGAAGGTGGAGACTATAATTTATAGACAGAAAGCAAGGTGGAGGCTTTATAGAAAGAAAGGAAGGTGGAGACTTTATAGAAAGAAAGGAAGGTGGAGACTTTATAGAAAGAAAGCAAGGTAGAGACTTCATCGCAATATGCTCACAATAAACAAGAATCACAGTGTGGGGAATAGAAAGATCGTGATACAGACATAATATAGAAAGATCGCGATAAAAAGATATAATATAGAAAGATCGTGATATAGACATAATATAGAAAGATCTCGATAAAGATATATAGTATAGAAAGATCGTGATATAGAAATAATATAGAAAGATCGCGATATAGACATAATATAGAAAGATCGTGATAAAGGCATAATATAGAAAGATCGTGATATAGACATAGTATAGAAAGATCGTGATATAGACATAATATAGAAAGATCGTGATAAAGACATATAGTATAGAAAGATCGTGATAAAGACATAATATAGAAAGATCGTGATATAGACATAATATAGAAAGATCGTGATAAAGACATATAGTATAGAAAGATCGTGATAAAGACATAATATAGAAAGATCGTGATGTAGACATAATATAGAAAGATCGTGATATAGACATAATATAGAAAGATCGTGATATAGACATAGTATAGAAAGATCGTGATATAGACATAATATAGAAAGATCGTGATATAGACATAGTATAGAAAGATCGCGAGAAAGAAAATGAACATGTGTGAGTTCTTTAAAGTTAGATACGCTGGTACACATACCGCGGATTTTACCTCATTTTAAACAAAGAGACAACCAATCGCAATACTTAAAAGACATCACATGACGGTCACTGACCAATCGGTTTCTGCAACTCGCCATAAGGCAATTTTTCGGAGATAATTTCTCAGTAGGTATCTTCCTATTACTTTTCAGAACTACATCATGTGAAAGAACAATAATGTGTTTTCTTCTAATAAAAACGGGAATCTCATTTTCTTCTATAAAACAGGCAATTACACTTTCTTCTCTAAATACGACATTCTCACTTTCTTCTATAAATACGACAATCTCACTTTCTTATATAAATACGGCAATCTCACTTTCGTCTATAAATACGACAATCTCACTTTCTTCTCAGATACAACAATCTCACAAGAGTGTTTCAAACCAATTCAACGTTTTTAGCTTTCCCAGAAGTGGTCAAGAACCCACAATACTTTTTGCTTTATTAAAAAAATATAAATAAACAAAATAATAATCAGTATCACATTCATGACAACTACAACATTTACATGCCGCAGGCACATGACCAGGCCAGTATGGTTAGATGATCATCTTATGAACGACTGTTGTCATTATCTGTACAAGTGGTCGATTTTGTTTTGTTTTTTCTTGTTTTTTTTTGGTTGTAAATCCAGTAGTTTGTTCTGTAATGTCATGATTCAGTAAATGCTTGTTCTGTAATGTCATGATTCAGTAAATGTTTGTTCTGTAATGTCATGATTCAGTAAATGCTTGTTCTGTAATGTCATGATTCAGTAAATGCTTGTTCTGTAATGTCATGATTCAGTAAATGCTTGTTCTGTAATGTCATGATTCAGTAAATGCTTGTTCTGTAATGTCATGATTCAGTAAATGCTTGTTCTGTAATGTCATGATTCAGTAAATGCTTTATTTTTACCTTCAACTTTTGACACACGCAGTTTTTATTTAATGCACAGTTTATTTTTTAAAATATGTCTTTAAACATTTCCTGTCATTAAACGCTCTTCTTCCTTATCGCTGGTCGTCTCATCTTCTTTCTTCCAGTTCTTTCATTGTCTTCGGAAGAACGAGAAACAGGCATCTTTACTTATATACTTACAGATTTGGGCAAATTCTCAGTTTTACACTTTCACCTTCTGAAGGACATACCTCTTCTACAACCTCCTTGCAGTACATGACCTTGTGAGTCACAGGGAGAGTACTGTAAGGGAACATGACACTAAATATAGCACCAGTTCCCAGCACTATACCCCCGACTGGGCTTGTGCCAACGGGCGTCGTCTCTATAGCCTGGCGTTATTTCGTCGTGTAAACAGTCTCTTATCCAGGGCAGATCGTGTAAATAAGTGCGGCTTTATACCTGTAAATACCCACAGATACTATACACACGGAGCACGTGCTGAAACAGTTCACACGCAATTAGTGTGATAATAGCAGTCTCCGAAGCCAAAAATACAAAATATATAAACGCGAATAGGGTTTATTCCTTACAATAAATTCTTCTCCGTCCGTAGATATTCCCCCCCCCCCTTCTTGGTATCTAACAGAACCAAACAAAAAATACTTAAAAGCACACAGAATCTTCGTCCATAACTGAGGCCTAGAACAACGAAGTTTGTGTGAACTGGAAAGAGTGTGATAAAGTTGTTAGAGTTAGTTTCGTAGAAATCTTAGATATAAGCACACAGGCATAGAGCTAGTGAGAAGCGCAGTGGTTAGTGCACTAGCCTGTCACGACGAACGTCGGCGGTTTGAATCTGACCACAGACGCTGAAGTCATCAGGCTGTAAATATAGGTGCCTGCCTTCTTATGGAGATGGAGGTAGAGGTGAGTTGGGGGTGGGTGGGGGGGGAAGGGGGTTAAGGTAGCAGAATCTAAAGGCTGAGAACAGCACTATCTAATATACCGACACATCAAGAAAAATACTAGCACTAAGCCCGCGCCTTCTAAGTGGCACTGATGATACGTGCGAGCCACCTTTATCTAACACGGACGTGAGAAAAAGACAGTTCATAACAGAATAATGAAAATCAAATCATAAACTCTGGCAGAACTTGTAAATCATTCGGTTGTTGCTACTGTTTGTCATATATGCCCTACACATACACAGCACACATACATATGTGCATGAGGGTGTGTCATAAATTCAGTATTTTATCTGAGACTAAGATCTAAATATTACGTAGTCTTTAGTTTTAAGAGTCTGAGAACCAAATGTTACGTAGTCCGGTGTTAGTTTTAAGAGTCTGAGGTCTAAATAGTACATAGTCTGGTGTTAGTTTTAAGAGTCTGAGATCTAAATATTACGTAGCCTATTGTTAGTTTTAAGAGACTGAGATCTAAATATTATGTAGTCTAGTGTTAGTTTTAAGAGACTGAAATCTAAATATTACATAGAGTGGTGTTAGTTTTAAGAGACTGAGATCTAAATATTACGTAGTCTGGTGTTAGTTTTAAAAGTCCTAGAATCAGACACATATTAATTTACAAGTTCGTGTTGCAGACATATTAATTTACAAGTTGGTGTTGCAGATATATTAATTTACAACTGGGTGTTGCAGACACATATTAATTTACAAGTTGGTGTTGCAGATATATTAATTTACAAGTTGGTGTTGCAGACACATATTAATTTACAACTTGGTGATGCAGACACATTAATTTACAAGTTGGTGTTGCAGACATATATTAATTTACAACTTGGTGTTGCAGATATATTAATTTACAACTTGGTGATGCAGACACATTAATTTAGAACTTGGTGTTGCAGACATATATTCATTTACAACTTGGCGTTGCAGATATATATTAATTTACAACTTGGTGTTGCAGACATATATTAATTTACAACGTGGTGTTGCAGACATATATTCATTTACAACTTGGCGTTGCAGATATATATTAATTTACAACTTGGCGTTGCAGATATATATTAATTTACAACTTGGCGTTGCAGATATATATTAACTTACAACTTGGCGTTGCAGATATATATTAATTTACAACTTGGCGTTGCAGATATATATTAATTTACAACTTGGTGTTGCAGATATATATTAATTTACAACTTGGCGTTGCAGATATATATTAATTTACAACTTGGCGTTGCAGATATATATTAATTTACAACTTGGCGTTGCAGATATATATTAACTTACAGCTTGGTGTTGCAGACATATAATAATTTACAACTTGGTGCTGCAGATATATATTAATTTACAACTTGGTGCTGCTGACACTACATGTTTTTTTGTGGCTGAATGGGTAAGCGTGCTCACCTCGAACTACTAGTGACGGGGTTTAGATTCTAGATTTAATTTTCACGTCTAAGTTCTTTCCCTGCAATCATTCTCCCTAGACTTCACAACAGGAGATATAAAAGACATTATAAACCAGCGGTTCTCCACTTGTGGTACATGGACACTAGTGGTGGATCCCAGGAAGCCCACAGAAGGATTTTTAGGCGTCCACGGACCAACAAATGGATGGGATCGATTTAAAACATGGAAGCATCATCACGGATCTCTTTATTGCTTTCTTTTGAATGAAGGGTCCACAGCTTTCTCAGGTCGGAAAAGTGGGGCCCCAGCCGTTTTAGGACCAAAAAAAGTGAGGTCCACAGCCAAAACAAAAGTTAAGAACCACTGAACTAAACATTCAGAACAAGTGGACATTAATCAGTATTTGTGTCTGTAGTTTTCTCTGCCAGAAAATGTACCTCCATACCTGACAAGGAATACACGCCAGCACAGCACTTGGTATATACACAAAACAGCAGCAACATGTTATACTTGGCGAAATAATCTAGTACGTTAAACAAAGAGAAAACAGCACATATATGTATGATCTCTTCCCTGGAAATGAAATAACTGAAGCGCATATATGTGACCTCTAACCCGGAAATGAAATAACTACAGCACATACTTGACATGAAACGCCAGGTCGAAGTCACTAATTTCCCGCGCGGAGCAGCAATCACTGGTAACTCTCAAAAATCATATCGCCCTTGTTTGATTACTCTCGCCCCCTCCTGGCATTGATCTCCGGTCGAGGTCTCCGTCATCGTGCTGTGTGTGAGTCACACGAACTGCTCATGACTAGCATGCCTCTTTGTGTCCATTTGTTCCGGGACGGCGCGTGCACGGCCAAACGGTTCTAGACGTCTTGAGCATCAGCTGGGAGCACGGATGACTGGACCACCGGCGGCCACAGTTATCTGCAAAACCAAAGGTGGTGAAGACCCTTCTCCTAGACACAGTGACGCTGCTACGAAAAGTTGCTTGTCCTGCATTCAGTTTTGCTATAAAGACAGAGGTCACTGTCGCCACCAACGTAGTGGAGCCTACTGAGAAGCAAGATTTCATTAAGCCACTGCATCCCACTTCCCATGTTCTTGTTCTTGTTCTGACTCCCCAGAACTGCTAGCAGGATGTTCTCTCCAGCCCATGCGGTGAAGAACAAACATGGTGTCGGATGGGGAGTGGGTTACGAAGGATATTTGTGCAGACCCAGAGCGAAGCTAAAAGAAAGTAGTAAATGTGCAATGACTTCTTGGCCGCGGGAACTGCATCGATCCATCACGGGCTAGTCACTCTGAACCTGTTACTGCGGGCACTAGCGGAGAAGTGGGACAGCATCTTAGTGGGTTCGCCAACTTTGACCCAAGCAATGAGGTATGGGTCACTGCCCGCTATATGGACTCCACCTGTACTTAATAATCATCACAATATCAGACTGTAGGTTTATGGCGTCGTAAGTTTATCAAGTGAGTCACTGCAGAAGACGCAGCATATAATGTATTTTACTTCACAAGCTATATAAAGTTTATAGAGTAATATAACGTTTATAAAGTAAAATAAATTTTTAAAAGTAATATAAAGTTGTTAAAGTTTAACTGATTCGAGCATTCCCAGGGACTTTTTAATTTAAGAGATTAAATATGGCTCTACAAGTTTATACAGCTAATCAAGACCCTATTTTGTCTCAGCGTGGTGCCCCAGATAACGAATAATAGTTTAGCCGAGTGGAATGAGACTGAAGTGAGAAAACAAAATTGGTCCTAAAAGTAAACCGTGCTGAGGTCAGGTGCGTCGCGCCGAAAAATACAGTCAAGCTGCATACAGTGACATAACGCAACCAAGGTCATTTTGTGTGCGAACATGATGATGATGATGATGATGATGATGATCAAACCTGCCTTATAATAAAGCACACTGTGGAATTGTTCATGTGACAGGATACTACAGAAGGCTTTACATTGCAGTTCTAAACGGATGGAGCAAGGTTTCTGATCTGTTGATGCCGTGATAACAGCTTAAACATTTAACATATTTAAGACAATAGCTTTTCAGCATATTTTACAATAGCCAGTGTTATGTCCAAGTCTGATCACTTAATGCACTGGACTTTATACGGACGCTGAGAATTGAGACAGATTTTAAATCACAGTAGAGTGGCATTTTTTTTTTAGCTGTAGAAATGTAAAGTGTTTACAACCATAATCTGTGGTACCGCTGCTGACGAAATTCTTCAGCTGCCGTGCGAAGAGTGGGGCTCCTCCCGGCCAGTGAAGAAAGGTGTGATAATGGGTTGCCGTGCGGCACTGTGGAAAAGGTGACAGAAAGGAGTAAGTGAAGTAATCAGTAGCCAAGAAGTCAAGACTGCTCAAATCACGGCACTTTTGCTCTGGAGGTCGGCCACGTCCCATGTACACTCATACCAGGCGAAATGCCTGAACCGGCTTAACCCAGGGGTTAAGACGCTGCTGGCGAGACTCTTTGGATACCGCGCGTGGAGTGAAACTCCTTCCGACCAATTAAGAAAATGATGAAAAGCTATCAGGGTTGCTGTGCGGCGCCGATATGAAAAGGCAATGGAAAGGATAAAGTGAAGCTTAATTGGTATGTCCAGTAGTATCGCGGCGAGAGCTACTCATACCACGGCACCTCTGCTCTAGAGGCTGGCCACGTCCGTTCTACACCCATAGTGGTGAAATATGCCTAAACCAGCTTAAACCAGGAGCGAAACTTGATGGCTACTCAAGTCGCGGTACCTCCGCTTTCGAGGTAGGTCACGTCCTAAACACGCCCATACTGGGATATTATGCCTAAACCGGCTCAACCCAGGGGTGAAACTCACTAATGGGGAGGATTCGTCCTCCTGGACAAAAGCTCCGCCCTAGTCACACCTAGGAAGGGTAGCGGCCACGATCACAAAATGCTGAAGTCGGAGACACTGGACGAGTGCAGTCTAGATAGGCAAACACCTCTCACTCGGCGGGGATGTATGCGTATCCTAATCAGACTGAGGTTTTCTGGTGAGAAAGTCCAACTCTAGGCTAGATGGGCAATCATCTCTCACCCGGCGGTGATATACTCATATCTAAAACACGTCGAGGTTTTCCGGTGAGAAAGTCCAACTCTAGACTAAACTGGTGCATCGAAAACTGTCATGAAATCCCGCTTCTGAAACTCACCAATAATACAGGCTCAAGCTCTGCGATACTCTGAACCTCTTATGATCCTCTCGGGGATCTCCTTTTTTGGGACCACACGGGGACCACGGGATCTATTGAGGACCACAGGAGTAAATTCAGTAGGATCATGGGGTGGTCTCTGTGGTAGAAGCGAACTAAGAAGAAGACCAAAGAAGAAGAAGAAGATAATCAGTGCTTTTAAAGTTGTGCAACGGTTATGATTTTACAAGTAAAATAGGCAGCTTTTTAAAACCAGTAAAAATGTTAACAGTTTATAATCGTAAGTGGCTTTTTTAGCTGTAGAAAGGTTATATTTTTACAAAGAAGGGGCTCTTTTTTAGATGCAGAAAAAATAAAATTTTAGAACCTTGATTAGTGGGTTTTTTTTAGCTGCAGAAAGGTTAAGATTTTATAGTCATAAGTGGGTTTCTAGACTTAGATAGGTTAGGTTATGAACCAGGAGAAGTGTGAAGATAGGTTAGGTTATGAAGCAGGAGAAGTGTGAAGATAGGTTAGGTTATGAAGAAAGAAAAGTGTAAAAAGTCTATCAAAGTTTGACTGGCATAACAGTTCAAAATAACAGCCAATATATTTGTTGTACGCATATATGTAGTTAATGTCTTCAGTCTCCAAATTTGGCTGCCATTCCTTTTCTCACGAAACCCTGCCTCATTGCGTAGAGTTGCTATCCAGATGGAGCAGTCCTTCGCCAGTTACTTCTATCTATGTTGGCGACGGACAGAATCTTTCATGATAAGCATCGGTTATCTTTGCACGCCAGCTTACAATGCTACAATATTATACATTCATCGGACAAGCTAAACAATGCTATAAACATTGCCTATAGAAACAAGTAAAAGTTAACAGATAAGTAAACAGACTTGGTAGTAAACAGTGGATAAAGTTATCGGATAAAAACACACAGTTAGGTGTATTATTAACTCTTAGGTGTACTATTAACTCTTACCTACACATTTCTATAAAAGTGATGTCTTGCTGTAGAGACTAATTTATCGAAAACTTCCTTTGGCTATTTACTGAGTTTGCAGGAAAGAATTAATTTTCTTGTAAACAATAAATTAATTATTTCCATTCATTAATGATCTATATGTCTAGGAAAATCTTGACACTGGTTTTAACCTGAGAAATCTTTGACACATGACCAAAAGATGACTGTTAATAACCAGCGGTATATTTGTATGCATCCCCATTAATAAGAAGTTCACCTTACCTTACACTGACCGCTGAACCTCATATTCACTACCTATGGCCGCAAGGTGCCGGATGGAGCAATAGCTCGGCAGCTCACACCTGACCACATCGTGGTACCATTACCAGAGCATCAGGTAAACAGAAAGCGCAGAAAGTGAACGCGGTTCCAGAATCTTACAACTCTTGTAATTCATTCACCTTTCGTATGTTGGTGTTTGTGTAGACAACACCAAATCTGTTTTCGCTCATATCATACTCAAGCAAGAGTTTTTTCCCTTTCTTTTGTTTAGCCAGGCGTTAGGGTAAACATAGAAGGTTGCTAGGCAACCTTGTTAAATGGCCCAACAGTTTTGACAAGAAGCAAAAATTAGATTTCCTGGAGTTACTATCACCGAATTTTTAAAAAATTTATCTCATCTCTCATCTTTCCTCGTGTTATCCCTTTTTCAAAAATTCTCTCTTTGATATTCTGATTCGTTTGCACTTAAAATTATTTTTAACCTGACCAGCTTCAGACCTGGATGTGACCTTTCCTTGCGTGAAGTAAGATATTCTAGATTTCTCCTTCACACCGAATCCCTCTCCTCCTCAAGCAAGAAATTTGTTTCTAAACTATCACACAATTTCGTGAAAACTTCAAGACCGCTTTGGTGTTATGATAAGTTTACTTATTATGCGTGAGACAGTCAATGTGTGCGTGCTTGGGACATAATGCGTGCATGCCTGGGACATATTGCGTGCATGCCTGGGACATAATGCGAGGCGCTGATATCAGGACGTGAGTATGCGCGTGCACCTTGGAACATGTGTGTGTGCGCGCACGCGCATGTGGGATATAGGCTCAGACAGTGATCTGTGTGTGTGTGTGAGAGAGAGAGAGAGAACGAACATACTTTATTTTCAAAGGGTTAAGAATTGGGCACGCAGTCTGACATTCATCATACAGCTTTCATTTAGTCACAGACATTCAGCATTTGTTAATGTGTAGAATAATCATGACAACACATTAAATGATTACATAAATAAATAATAAACTATCTCATGTCCATACACTCTACAGTCTGATTTATGCAACAACATGAATTAAACTTGCATTCTTACATTCATTCAAAACTAACACATTTATAGAAAAGCAGTATTTTTTTAAAATTACAACACTCAAGCCATACTTTAAACTATGTTTAAGGAGGCATACAGTCCATATCAAACAGATGTTGACAAAGTTTAAAGTTATAAGAACGAATATTACTTATAAGTTTTACATGAATTGGTAGGGCATTCCAAAGGTGGGCAGCTGAATAAGAGAAGCTTTTTTAAACATGTCAAGCCTTGGTTTTGGGAGAATACAACTGCTTAAGCGTTGACTGTGTTTTGGGTTGGATTTGAACAACAACCACAGATAGGGTGGAGCATTGTGTGATATAATTTTATGAATTAACTTGGCCTTGTTGAAAAGAAATCTTCTTGAGGGGTAGAATATCAAGATGTTTGTCCTTACTTGTAATACATGCTGCATGTTTGTCACCTATAAGCTTTACTGCTCGTTTTTGAAGTGAGTAAAGTCTTTTCATGTTTGACCAACCCAGACTGTGGAGCAGTAGTCCAAGTGTGTTTGTATCTGTGATATGTAGTATATTTTTCTGGTGTCTATGTCAAGAAAATGTTTAATTTTAGTAAACTGGTAAACTTTTTGTGCATTGAGTTTGGTTAGATTGTCTACATGATGATTCCAGCGGAGGTGGTGGTCAATCATTGGACCTAGTGTTTTATGTTCACTAACATTCTCTATCTATGAAGTTCTAGCATGGAACTGAAGTGTTGATGTTTGTGAATTTGTTGATTTCTATCTTGTTGTAACGAGCATGGATTTTGTTTTGCTGATGTTTATGAGCATTCTGTTGTTATTGCTCCAGTTAATTAGACTGTTTATTTCAATTTGAAGAGTTGACTCAAGGTTAATACAGTCATTGTCACTAGTGTAAACTGCGCAGTCATCAGCAAAGAGGTCACAAGATGATTTTTTGAGATGAAGTGGAAGATCATTGATATAGATGGTAAACAGGAGAGGACCAAGAATAGATCCATGTGGAACACCATTATCAACCACAGATGAACTTGACTTAAGAGTTTTTGAGGCAAACAGAGAGAGAGAGAGAGAGAGAGAGAGAGAAAGAGAGATGCAATCATTAGTTAAATTTGCGATAAACGCCTGGATACTGAATACTTTGGCGAGCAGAAGAAGAAGAGATCACTTTGTTAGGTAGTACGATAAGCACCTTGTCAAGCAATCACTTCTGTCGTTTTGTTTGTCTATCCAACGCTCATTTTAAACCATGGACAGAGAGAGAGAGAGAGAGAGAGAGAGAGAGGAATATTCTGCTGAAGTAAACAGCAAGGTTTTTATAGGGTCATGTTATACAGGAAAGTAAACAGACATAAAACGGGAAACGCTCTGGTCCCAGCACCTGAAAGCATATGACGTAGAAGGTCAGGTGAAGCGTTCAACTTCCAACAATCAGGTATGACTCACGCCTGACATCAAAAGGTGTCCGCGTTCAGTGAGTAACAAGCACGGCCGCTTGAAAGCGCGTGACTGGCCTTCGCATATTCGCCCAATATTTAAACTAAAGGAGAGTAGTGTAGCATATTTACAGAGGCGATATGAGTAATAACGAGAGTAAGGTTTTATGGGATGAGTAGTGTGATTTGAATATCAATTGCTGGTGAAATGAGAACACTACAATGGAGGATGTGTCGTGTAACAGCAGAGTTCAGTGGAATCTAGGTCACGGGAGAATATTTGAAACAAACTGAATTCACAGACAGAAACGTGAGGCACTGTTGCTTTACCATCAGCTAGAAGGACTGTCCTGCTGTATGTTGTACATATGTTCTATGTGTATGTGCTGAAGAAGAGCAGTATGTGCAACAAACACTGAACAGCCTCTATCATATGATATAAACAGTAGCATCCGGTCTTCGTCCTGATTGGATGTTGAACTGTTTGTTGTCTGTTTCTATGACGACGAGTAAGGGAGTCAAATACAATGTACATATGTGCACGTATGAGATCTGAGGAAGTCCCACTTCATGTCCATATATACAACCCACCTCTCCATGGTACCCCCAATAACAGGCCTAGCCTGGCTAAAGAGGCAGGGATCGCCATAGTCCCATGGTGGTGGAGTCTGCTAAAGAAGCAATGCACACCCCCCTTCTGCTTTTTTAGCTGTACTCCGGGACTGAATCCATAACCCGCTCCCACTCCGATACGATGCTGTGCCTCAACATCTCTACAGCATCGGCTGCAAAGAACTACAGCTCGCAGTTACAGGGAGTTCGTACAAGTACAAGATATAGAAAAATGAGATATCAGGGAGTTCAACTTGACATTTGCATGTATAAATATGAGATATCAGCGGAGTTCAACTTGATGTACACATGAACAAATATGAGATACGAGAGAGTTCAACTTGATGTACACATGAACAAATATGAGATACGAGAGAGTTCAA
The DNA here is from genome assembly GCA_009760885.1 of Achatina immaculata. Lineage (NCBI taxonomy): Eukaryota > Metazoa > Mollusca > Gastropoda > Stylommatophora > Achatinidae > Lissachatina > Lissachatina immaculata. The sequence continues at coordinate 750,990 of CM019692.1, forward strand.
CTTGATGTACACATGAACAAATATGAGATACGAGAGAGTTCAACTTGATGTACACATGAACAAATATGAGATACGAGAGAGTTCAACTTGATGTACACATGAACAAATATGAGATACGAGAGAGTTCAACTTGATGTACACATGAACAAATATGAGATACGAGAGAGTCCAACTTGATGTACACATGAACAAATATGAGATACGAGAGAGTTCAACTTGATGTACACACGAACAAATATGAGATACGAGAGAGTCCAACTTGATGTACACATGAACAAATATGAGATACGAGAGAGTCCAACTTGATGTACACATGAACAAATATGAGATATCAGCGGAGTTCAACTTGATGTACACATGAACAAATATGAGATACGAGAGAGTCCAACTTGATGTACACATGAACAAATATGAGATACGAGAGAGTCCAACTTGATGTACATATATAGAAATATGAGATCTGAGGAAGGGAGTGTAGTAAGACAGATAGAGAGAGAGAAGGGATGGGGTGGGAGTAGAGAGAAGACCGATATAGAGAGGAGGATAGAGATGGGGTGGGGTTGGGTTAGAGGCAGAGACAGGAGATAGCTGAGGAGGGTAGAGAGAAGAGGAAGGAAACTGACAGGAGCTGGGGTGGGGGTGAGGGTAGAGAGAGGTGAGACAGAGAGAAAAATTGGTGATAGAAAGAGATTAGAGAGAAAGAGAGATGGGAGAGAAGGTTGAGATTTAGGGGGGGGGGGTGGGGAGGCAGAGAGAAAAGGGGAAGGAAGACAGAGGAGGGTTGAGATTGGGGGGGGGGGGAGTGTAGAGGAATATAGATTTTTAAAACAAAGGGGAGGGGAATTCTTTGGTTTCGGGGATTTATGAGTTCAAAAATCTTTACAACCATCTCTCTAAATTTATTCTAAAAACCAAATACTCTAAAAAAGTATGACTAGAAAAAAAAATTGAACATCAAAACAGCTGGAAAGAGAAGTGGAAAGAAGATGGAAAGAGAAGCTGGAGAAAGAAGCTGGAAAGAGAAGCTGGAGAAGGAAGCTGGAAAGAGAAGCTGAAGAAAAAAGCTGGAGAAAGAAGCTGGAAAGAGAAGCTGGAGACAGAAACTGGAAAGAGAAGCTGGAAAGAGAGGCTGTAAAGAGAAGCTGGAAAGAGAATTTATAGAAATAAGCTGGAGAAAGAAGCTAGAAAAAAGAAGCTGGAAAGACAAGCTGGAAAGAGAAGTTGGAGAAAGAAGCTGGAGAAAGAAGCTGGAAATAAGCTGGAAAGAAGCTAGAAAAGGAAGGTGGAAAGACAGATTAAGAGAGAATGAAGAAAGATAACAAAGTATTGTCTGGCACGGTGTGATAAAACCAATGTTACTGTGACTGTACTGTAAATGTAGTTAAATCATCATGCTGAGCTTGCTCTGGTGGAGATATACTAACCTGTTCTTTAAGATCTACGTTTTCTTCACATTATTTCTTACTCATTTGCCGTTTCTATTATGTATTTGAACAAAGAAATAATTCTTCGTCAAACAGCAATTTAGTCAATGAAAAAAAAAGCAATGCAAGGGAGGTAATGAATAATATGATCAATCATTATTAAATCCAGTTATGTCCCCTGACAAGTGCCAGCGTGGAAGATGATACTCATAATTTTGTTCTCATGTCGTTAATGATATCTCATGATAGTAACTGTGTGATAGAGTGAGCCACGGACTGTAGCGAAATGAATGGAAATGCTCAAACTTTTATTTTACAACAACAAATTAGCATTTCAAACATTAGTCCTTTGTGACAGAGTAGCTATGATGTGTTTAAAGATTCTACATCATACATTCTCTGATAATCTGGGGAGCTGTGTGGTTGTTTCACTCTCTACATACTACAGAGTTTTCTACATTTTTTTAAAATAAGTATTGAAATATGGTGAGTAACACTTTCAGGAAATTTATTTTCCATAATTTAGTTTAACTCTCTACTCTCTGAAGTATTTATGTAACTACACCATCCAATTTTTAATATTATTTAGATGTACACATGAACAAATATGAGATATCAGCGGAGTTCAACTTGATGTACACATGAACAAATATGAGATACGAGAGAGTCCAACTTGATGTACACATGAACAAATATGAGATACGAGAGAGTCCAACTTGATGTACATATATAGAAATATGAGATCTGAGGAAGGGAGTGTAGTAAGACAGATATAGAGAGAGAAGGGATGGGGTGGGAGTAGAGAGAAGACCGATATAGAGAGGAGGATAGAGATGGGGTGGGGTGGGGTGGGGTTAGAGGCAGAGACAGGAGATAGCTGAGGAGGGTAGAGAGAAGAGGAAGGAAACTGAGAGGAGCTGGGGTGGGGGTGAGGGTAGAGAGAGGTGAGACAGAGAGAAAAATTGGTGATAGAAAGAGATTAGAGAGAAAGAGAGATGGGAGAGAAGGTTGAGATTTAGGGGGGGGGGGTGGTGGGAGGCAGAGAGAAAAGGGGAAGGAAGAAAGAGGAGGGTTGAGATTGGGGGGGGGGGGAGTGTAGAGGAATATAGATTTTTAAAACAAAGGGGAGGGGGATTCTTTGGTTTCGGGGATTTATGAGTTCAAAAATCTTTACAACCGTCTCTCTAAATTTATTCTAAAAACCAAATACTCTAAAAAAGTATGACTAGAAAAAAAATTGAACATCAAAACAGCTGGAAAGAGAAGTGGAAAGAAGATGGAAAGAGAAGCTGGAGAAAGAAGCTGGAAAGAGAAGCTGGAGAAGGAAGCTGGAAAGAGAAGCTGAAGAAAAAAGCTGGAGAAAGAAGCTGGAAAGAGAAGCTGGAGACAGAAACTGGAAAGAGAAGCTGGAAAGAGAGGCTGTAAAGAGAAGCTGGAAAGAGAAACTATAGAAATAAGCTGGAGAAAGAAGCTAGAAAAAAGAAGCTGGAAAGACAAGCTGGAAAGAGAAGCTGGAGAAAGAAGCTGGAGAAAGAAGCTGGAAATAAGCTGGAAAGAAGCTAGAAAAGGAAGGTGGAAAGACAGATTAAGAGAGAATGAAGAAAGATAACAAAGTATTGTCTGGCACGGTGTGATAAAACCAATGTTACTGTGACTGTACTGTAAATGTAGTTAAATCATCATCATGCTGAGCTTGCTCTGGTGGAGATATACTAACCTGTTCTTTAAGATCTACGTTTTCTTCACATTATTTCTTACTCATTTGCCGTTTCTATTATGTATTTGAACAAAGAAATAATTCTTCGTCAAACAGCAATTTAGTCAATGAAAAAAAAAGCAATGCAAGGGAGGTAATGAATAATATGATCAATCATTATTAAATCCAGTTATGTCCCCTGACAAGTGCCTGCGTGGAAGATGATACTCATAATTTTGTTCTCATGTCGTTAATGATATCTCATGATAGTAACTGTGTGATAGAGTGAGCCACGGACTGTAGCGAAATGAATGGAAATGCTCAAACTTTTATTTTACAACAACAAATTAGCATTTCAAACATTAGTCCTTTGTGACAGAGTAGCTATGATGTGTTTAAAGATTCTACATCATACATTCTCTGATAATCTGGGGAGCTGTGTGGTTGTTTCACTCTCTACATACTACAGAGTTTTCTACATTTTTTTAAAATAAGTATTGAAATATGGTGAGTAACACTTTCAGGAAATTTATTTTCCATAATTTAGTTTAACTCTCTACTCTCTGAAGTATTTATGTAACTACACCATCCAATTTTTAATATTATTTAGATGTAAGTAATATCAACACTGATAATGTCACAGTATCAACACTAAAAATGTTGCAAAATAAACACTGATAACTTGCAATATCAACACTGATAATGTCACAATATCAGCACTGATATGTCACAGTATTAGCACTGATAATGTCACAATATTAACACTGATCTTCTTCTTCTTCCTCTTCTTCTTTCGCTTCTACCACCAAGACCGCCCTATGACTCCACTGAATTTACTCCTGTGGTCCTCCTGTGGTCCTCCTGTGGTCCCCGAAAGGACTACAAGAGATATTAACACTGATAATATGACATCTGTTTTTAGAGCACAAATATTCATTCACTGTTAGTTCATGAACATTTCATGGGTTTTTTCCCCTTCTGTCTGTAAAGTTATTGTAATCTTATGATTAGCTGTACTAATCTTTGTTACTTTAATCTCTCCTCATCCATCATGGTACAGATTTTATCTTTTCAAAAAAAAAAAAAAAGCAATAATGAAATGATGGTACATAATGGATGATGAGATTAATGATTGTAATTATATGGATTATTATATTAATGACTCTAAATATATGGATGATGAGATTAATTATTTAATTTGCAAATACTGGTACGGCAGCCAGTTATTACAAAATTCTTTGTAAATATTTTATATCAATATTATAATGTAAGATGCAATATAGGATATAATGTCAATTTTTAAGTTTAATGTTTAAAAATCACAACCTTTAAATACGTCAATTTTATATTGCTGAGTATTAGCACTGACATAAGAACACATAATGGAACCAGTTAAACGGTATGGAGAAGCTTCATTGTGGCACCACAGCCTAACCATACTTTGAGTCTAGGAGATACTTTAGGCTTGCCCAAGTACAAGATGTAAATTTATAAACTAAATTTAGAGTGAGACGTGAATATGTGTCAAATAAAATGATCATGAAAATACAACGCTTGCGATGGCCATCAACCGATATGTTGCTGGTAGAGAAACTGTGCTCCCAGTCACCAAGGATTAAAAAAAAAATAAACTTAAAGGGAAGCTGAAACTTCAGCTAGCAAGAATAAACCTTGGGGTTACAAAAAGAAATAATTTTAGAACCCTACCGAATGGCTCGCCTTCTCATACTTGGTCTGAAATTGGACATAAGTTAAACACATACTGTTATTATGTCAGTACATGCGTATGTGTATGTTCAGGTATCAAGGTTGCTTGTGGATGAAGCAACCACTCTACTAATGTGCTTATCTCGAAATCTGTAGTGATAGGTTAAGGATAAAAGGCACCTGTAGCAACTTTTTAAAATGCAGATTACATTCTTGATGAGAGAAGGTAAAACCAATGATGAGGGAGATGAAACAGAAGCATTGTCTTGTGATCTATGACAATATACTAACTATGACAATATACTATGATACTATACTCTGAAACAGTGATACAGACTAACAAAATGTGACAAACTCAAACACTGTGACAAACTGAAATAATATGACAATTTCAGACTCTGATACAAACTGAAACAAGGTGACAATGCCCAAACAATGTGACAAACTCAAACACTGTGCCAAACAAAAAAGATTTACAAGAGATAAATATTACATTGAAAAATGAGTGAAAAACATGGGAAATGAATATGAAGAAATAGGATACAAAAGATCTGAGTAACAAGAAAGTAAAAAACAAATAATAAAATAGCACCTGGAGAAATATAAAACTAGTGGTAAATGATAGAACTAGATAAAAAAAGAATGACATGAAATGTTAAGTAACAAGAGAACTGAATAACAAAACATTAACCAATACTTGATGATGTCACAGATATGATGTTTGAAGTGTTTGGGACAGATGAAATTTGTGATTGAAAGGCTGAGCTACTGGAGATTGTAAACCAGAAATAAGACAAACTGCAAGTTTAATTATCAGTAAAACAGACATGAAAAAACTTTCAGCTCACAAGTCTATAAAACAGACATGAAACAATCAATCAGTTCACCTGCTTGTAAAACAGACATAAACTATTGTTTCACCTGTCTGTAAAACAGAAATGAGACAAACTACCAGCTCACCTGTCTGTAAAATAGACATGAAACTAACTACCAGCTCACCTGTCTGTAAAACAGACAAACTACCAGCTCATCTGTCTTTAAAACAGACAAACTACCAGTTCAGCTGTCTGTAAAACAGGCATGAGACAAACCACCAGCTCACCTCTCTGTAAAACAAAAATGAGACACACTACCAGCTCATCTGTCTTTAAAACAGACAAACTACCAGCTCAGCTGTCTGTAAAACAGGCATGAGACAAACTACCAGCTGTCAACTCTGTATAACAGACCAACTACCACCTCACCCGTCTGTAAAACAGACATAAACTATTGGCTCACCTGAATATAAAACAGGCATGAGACTAACTGACAGTTCAACTGTTCGTAAAACATACAAACTCATAAAGGGCAAACTAGCAGCTCGTTTGTCTGTAAAACAAACATAGAGATATAAGACAAACTGCCAGCTCCTCACCTGTCGTCGTCCATAATCCCACTGCTCTTCTGCATGCATTCCCTGACCGCCTGCATTCCCTCCCGGAACCTCTGCTGCAGGCGCCTTGCATACAGCGACGCCCCTCCTTCGCTGAGATATCCACTGGTCCAGTCGTCTCCACCACCGCCTCCGTTGTTTCTGTTTTTCAGGATATCTCCGTCGGACATGATACAGCAATTTGCTGTCCTGCTCAGTAATGACTCTCATCATTGACTCTTACGGTGTTCCGTACTTTCTAGTACGCACTATAGAAAACTATCCCATCTTCGTGGAGGCAACCCCTAGACCATACTCATCTGTCATCTCCACGACCTTATAGGCCATGCTGTTGTGCCACAGCGTGCTATCAGGCAACACTGCGAGGAAATAATGTAGCGCTTGTGGCCTTCTACTCTCTAGTAATTTTATTGTCCTAGTTAACTCCCTTAATCTCTATTTTACATGAACTGAGAAATGAGGACAGATGTTCACAAGACTTGAGTTAACATGAACACCGCAGCCTGCACTGAACAAATACAAAAATGTATAAACTAGGAAAAAAACGTAGGAACTGTTTTATTATTTAACGAGCACACAGTTGTGACGTTTCGGTGTGGAACTTAATCATACAAAAGCCCACAGGACGAAGAAATAGAGAAAGAGGATAAAATATAAATTCACATGAATGCTATGTAAAAAGTAGGAAAAGAAAAAAAATAGAATAAAATAAAATGAACGGAGCACTTAGCTGTGACTTGTAAGAGGTTGTGTTCAGAGGTGCGCATGGTGGAGTGTAGAGAATATTTAAATGGGGACTTGTGATGTGTGATAGATGGGTTATAAATGGGAGGGGGGTGGAAAGAGGAGGGAGTGATACAATGGTAATGTAGCCGGAATCTAGTGGAATAGGTGATTATAGCTGGAGTAGAGGGATCGTAATCTGATGCTGTGAGGGTGTTCTGAACTATGTGTTACAGGTGAGAAGGGAGTGGAACTTAGTGCAGAGGGAATATGGTTGTGGAAGAGAGGAATGTTAGGTGTAGCTGAATTGCAAGTTCAAACCATGTGGTTAGCCAGGCTATGTCTGTTACTGGGGGTACCACGGAGACCACAGAATACGAAACATACTCGCTTATACAAACAACGTTGACACACTAATATAACATTTACTTCTTATAGTAGAAGTAAAACTTAAAGTAGAACTTAAATATTTTGGACACATTAAACATCATGATAATTTAGAGAAGACCGTATTGGAAGGATACATAATGGGAAAAAAGAAAAAGAGCAAGAGCAAAACGAAGATGGCTGCAAGACATAGTTGACGATCTGCAGATAGATGCATCAGCAGCAGGGCATCTTGCTCACAACCGAGAGGCCTACAGGATTGCTGTTTGGGAGGCAAAGTTCCGCAAGGGACATGCAAATAAATGAATGAATGAGTAGAAGTTTCCCACTCTTTCTGAACACGATTCTAAACTAACAACAGTACACGACCAGAGGCTTATGAAAAACAGTTGTTTAAAAAATACTGAAAGTTAACAAAAATGAACTAACACTTTCAGTGCCTTTAACATAACATACCTTTAACATAACTTCAAGAACACTATTACAATGCCACATTCATTTTGTCCAGGGTATGTACAAAGCTCAGTTGTACTCAGCTACCCCAAAATATTCCAGTTAAGGTTACATCAGCGTGGCTGTTGTTATTTCCATGTTTAACTTTGAAAACTTATAAAGAACACATTTTCCAAATGAGAATAAACGAAGCCTTGGTACAGTACAGTGATTCAACACAGTAAAGTCATTTAGCACAGGGTTATATGGTTACCATTCCAAAAATAGTAGACAATGAAGTGTAGACGTAAGGGAAAGAAACATAACATGAGAATCACCTGGGACTCCAACCACGGACTCCGTATGTATGTATGTATGTATGTTTGCATGCATATATATATATATATATATATATATATTTTTATATATATAAATCTCACTATAACGGACTTCAATGGTACTGGCAAACTAGTATGCTATATCTAAAGCCCGCTATATCCAGAATAATGCATGCCGGACCGCCGGACCTGCGGACCTGGTCCATTATTACGGAAGCTCCGTTATAAACGGGATTTTACTGTATATGTTTAAAAAAACACATGTAATTTTCCAAGATATATACTGGAAAATTACTTTCTGTTTTTGACGAAAGAAAAAATATTTACCTGGAAGTAGAATTAGGGCAAGTGCTTGACCCGGCCCTCTTGATCTGGCCAGAGTAATACTTGTTAGGGCTCTGATCCATATATGGGCGTGGCAAGCCCAGACCGTGAGCACTGCTGGTCCTGGTGGCATACATCGCTGTTGTGGGAACAGAGATACCTGGGGACGACGATAGGCCGCAGTGTAAGTGTTTGAAGTGGAAGAGTTTGTGCACTGGTCAATGAGTGAGACTGCTACTTGGGCTTATTGACTGCTCAAGGTTATGGTGAGTACTTTAAGAGACACTTCAGATAATTATGGCACCTCAGTGGCGTAGCGGTTAGTGCGCTCGTCTCTCTTGCGGAGGTTGGTGGATAAAGTCCACTTGGAGAGGCCCTAGTCATCCACCTGTAAAACCAGGTACCCGGCTACTACAGGTATGGGGGAAGGAACGTCGGCCAGGCGTAATGTTAACCACATTGTCCTCTTCTGTGCCATCAGGTCAAGGAAAATATGTACCCTAAAGCCATATTCCCTACTTACTTCTATGGCATGACAGACCTATGTTTCAGTGCAGCAGTAAGTGTAAGAGCTGACTTAGGTAAGATAAACTGAGCAAAATGCCAAGAAAGGGCATGGCGGAAAATCATAGACAGTCTAACACGTGACAGAAAGTTACCAAGTCATAGACGGTCTAACACGCTGACATGACAGAAAGTTACCAAGCAACAGACGGTCTAATACGTTGACATGACAGAAAGTTACCAAGCAACAGTTGGTCTAACACGTGACATGACAGAAAGTTACCAACTCACAGACGGTCTAACACGTTGACATGACAGAAAGTTACCAACTCACAGACAGTCTAACACGTTGACATGACAGAAAGTTACCAAGTCACAGATAGTCTAAGGCGTTGACATGACAGAAAGTTACCAAGCAACAGACAGTCTAACACGTTGACATGACAGAAAGTTACCAAGCAACAGACAGTCTAGTACGTTGACATGACAGAAAGTTACCAAGTCACAGTCTAACACGTGACATGACAGAAAGTTACCAAGCGAGATTATGGAAAGAATGAAGAATCGAGATATGTGGCGATGTTAAGATCACTACAGCTTGCATATGCCATGATGATGATGATGATGACGATGATGAGTTTACAAATTCTTCATGAAAATAGCAGGTCCATAAGGTATTTCGTAGTTCGTAGTAACGACAATGAGTACAAGAGTTCTGAATACTCGTTAGAGAGACAACACGCATGGTGATGTCTGACAGCTTGGCACATAAGAGGTTATATTATCACAATTATATTATCACCAAAGCACCCAGTTCTTCACTAGCTTTTCGTTTTAATCTATAATATAAACCAAAAACTTCTCTATCAATGTCTTTCATCTTCGAAAAGCGGTTTATCTTAATTATATAAATAAATCTACTTTGAGAATTTGAGCTTAATTTTCTAGTTTTCGTGCCTCTGTCTACAGCCTTTCTTGGTGAAGTTGTGGACATTACAGAGAAATCAAACACAGTGTCGGAATACTTGTTAAAATGTCGAAGAGTTTAGGAGCAATTAGTCCAAGAGTTGTGGAACACTCCAAGAGTTTATAGACGGTTGAACATAAAGTGTGGAGAAGGCAAATCACGAGTTTAAAGATCTTGATGAAGAATTTATGGACCTTGATCAAGAGTAAATAACTTTCTTAAAAGTTCAGAGACCTTGCTCATGAGTTTAAGGACCTTGTTGAAGGGTTTATGGGCAACTGATCTCAGAGTTAAAGAAAAGCTAGTCCACGAATTATCGCTCAGCTATAAATGCCTCAGGTATTAGGTTTACAGTACACTGAGCAGAAAGGAGTTCAGTCTTCAGTCCAGAGCTTCTACACTTGAAGGTAACTCACTATCAGCTTTTTGCATCTAGTTTCTCAGATGTAACATATGGCTTACACATGACAGTGAGCTGCACAAAACTGCACCTAGTTAAGTAGGGGTACAACAGAACCAGTCAGTACGTCATCGCACATGCATGCAAATAAGACATGTAATTACCTGGTATGTGGAACGTCCTATTGCTGAATCCACCATATCCAGAATAGCCACGAAAGTATCCATAGGGCAGAGCCCTCATGATAGGAGGCATTGGTTTAATATCCATAGCTTCACCAGCATCGTCTAAGAAAGTGGTCTTCTCATCTTTGTCTGGCGTCAAGAATGTAGTCTCCTTGCCAGGAGCTGGCTTGTTGGTGTCTGAATCAGGGCTCAGTTTGTGAATTGTTTCTGTACGGACTTCAGCGTCAAACGTAGTCTCCATCTTCTCGCCTGACCGCGGCTGTACCACGGCGACGTTACTGGCAGTTTTTGAGATATGAGAACCGAGCATTTTAACTCCCAGCTTTGGCGAGTTTGTGTTGGAGGACGTAAGGGCCTTTTCTACAGCGAGACTTGGAGTATCTTTCAAGCTTGGCTTACATTCAGATTGTGTCGAGTCCATGTCAGCGTGTTCTGTAGCGTGGCTTAGTGTGTTTTCTTTACCATGTATCTCCTCGCCTCCTTCCAGCTCCTTATCTGGAGTGGAACTTTTGGTCGTTGCTAGTTTTAAAGTTTCCTTGCCGTCCAAAGTTCTCTCCGGGGTTTCTGATTTTCCTTTCATGGACTTATTCGTCAAAGAAGGAGAAGCAGGTGTATAGTGTGATTTTGCATCGGATGAGTTGTCACTTTGTGAAGAGACGTCTCCGAGTCTGGGGCTCGACTTGCCCCCTTCACCGACCGCGCTGATGTGTTTTGGAGTAACTGATCTGTGTAGCACCGAGAGGTTGGTCTGGGTGTTGCTGTCCGACTTGCTGGACTTATGTCCTGCGGCTGATGGCGTAGAGCTGGACATGGTTGGCTTGACCACATTCACGGTAGGATTGTGTCTTCCAAGGTTGGGACTCATCATGGGACTTTGTGGCAGCATCTGCTTGACAGAGCGCCCACTCTGGGACAGGTTAGCCGGATGTGTATCCATATTAACGGCTGGGATTGTCACAGGCACATAGTGGGAGGCTTGTGCGGCGCTCCTCTGTTGTGGTGGAACGAAGGCACTTGCTTGGTCGTTAAGTTGCTGTTGTTGTAGCTGCTGCTGCTGCTGCCGTTCCATGCTCTGGAGATTAACCCTTGGATGTACGTTCTGTACGAGTGGACTGGTTGGGACGCGGGCTGGCGTTGCGTAGCCAGGGTTGTGAGCATAAGGCGGTATGTACCCATATGGCGTGTTATAAGAGTGGTCAGGCATTGGATGCGTACCATGATGAGGTGAGTAATGCTGAGGATAGCCCTGATACTGCTGTTGCTGAGAGTACGCCGCCTGCTGAGCGTAATGCTGTTGTTGCTGTTGTTGACGCATATGATATGCTTGTTGTTGCTGCTGCTGCTGCTGTTGCTGTTGTTGCTGATACACCTGTTGCTGTGATTGCGTCTGTTGTTGGAGTTGTTGTTGGTGTTGAGGAGATGATGAGGCCGACGATGATTTGGAACCGGAAGTTAAGGACTTCTGCGCGTTAACCCCGGGAAGGTCTTTGTATAAGGCCTTATTGTACTCTTTGTTGGCAGCGGCTGCCCTGGCTTTGTCTTCTTTGGACAGTTTGCCCGAGGACTTGCTAGAGCTCGGTTTGGGGATTCCGGATGAGGATGCTGGGATCGATGATGACGACGATGATGTTGGAATCGATGATGCAGTGGATGAAACTGTCTTTGAAGATTTGCCAGATGACGATGATGAAGACTGCGTTTTCGGGATGCCAGTTAGACTGCCAATCTTGGAAGCCTTTTTTGAAGAAGAAGAAGAAGAGGGCGTTGGACTGGCGGTGGCAAGAAGGGAATCTGCTTGTCGCGGATCCGTCTGTCTTTGATCTGTCTGTCTTGGATCTGTCTGTCGTGGATCTGTCTGTCGAGGATCCGTCTGACGAGGGTCTGATTTAGCACTTGACTTTCTCCCCTGGTTTGGGGATACGTTTCTCTGAGATGATGACGATGACGCCGAAGCATAGGGGCCTCCTGTAGGCGGGCCCAGACCTACAGCACTTGGTATGGGAGGGGGCACACCCGATCGTGTCTGCTCCTCTGGAGCTTCCTTCTTAGAACTGAAAGCTTTGACCAAGGATTTCTTCCCAGACTTACTGGAGCTTTTTGAAGGAGAAGTCGGATTGAGGAGAGCGCCGCCAGTAGCTCCAGCAGAGCTTGGCCCGGCATGGTCTCCCGAGCTTGAGCTTTGGCTGCTGGTGAAGGAAGACGACTTGGTGGTATCGCTGCTGCTGGTCCTAGAGTCGGTGTCGCTCCTGGAGCTGGTGCTGGTGGTGCTAGTGCTGGTGCTGCTGTTTTTGGAAGAACTTTTAACCACGCCCTTGCTCTTCTCCTTGTCTTTGTCCTTGTCCTTGTCTTTGAAGAATTTGAATTTGTCCAACATGGAGTTCTTGTTGTTGGACGGCGGTTTGGAAGAAGTGTTGCTCTTGGAGGACGATGTGGAGCTAGTGGAACCAGCGCTGGTTCTGTTGGACTGCTTCTCAGCGAGCGTCTGACTTCTGGAAGTGGGGATTCCCCGGCCGATAGGGGTCGGTATGGCGGAGTGGGATGCCGCAGGGGAAGTGGCTCGTGCTGACCCGCCAGAACTAGAGTTGTTGGATCGGAGGGGAATCAGTGATGCGGAACCTGTTTCAGAAGAAAACGGGGGAAAATATTTTACAATATTCATTTTCGAATTCTTACCAAAAAAAAAATTGGAAACTTGAAAAAAAAAATTAGTGAACAAAAAAAAAGATCCAGATAAACGTATTTGATACGTAAATCGTTTCAAGCCTGCTTACTGTATCCCACACAGATGACAGAGTCGGATACACTGATGCATTTTTTTGTTCAAATCTTAAGGCGCTTTCAAACTGTTTCATTTGCCTTTTTTTTATTATACAAAATCAGCCACTGGTAAAATGCAACGAAAGAAAAATTTGAGAGAAGGAAAGCAACCAGATTTTTTAAAAGTGTAATAAAATTTCTACAGGATTTAGCGCGTGAGCAGTTTAGATATTCTTGTTGCGTGTGTTGTGGATTCAAGGAAGATCTATGGCTTGTTGGTGAGTAATGAGATAAGAATCAATCCTTAATGAGAAAGTTGAGAGATCTGATTCAGTAATAATAATTCAGAAACTATAAAACAGTGTTTCCCAACGTGGGGCGTGCGCCCCATGAATGGGGGAGATTTGAATATTTTGGGGGAGAAATTAAGAGGTTTTCAGAACTTGGATCACTATTACTCTGTGTGTGAAGACATGAACTCTGTGGGGGTGGGGTGTGTGAAGACATGAACGACAAGGGCTGGGAACATCAAAACCTTTGAGACGTTGAGGTGGAGCATAATCTAAAATGGATTGGGAAACACTGATATAAAACTACGTGAAAGTTGATGAGTTATAGCCGAGAAATCAGCTACAAGAATTGCTAGCAGCAAGTACAGTTACTACAGGGTTGCAGAAGGTGAATGAGTGAGTGATGAATGAGCGAAACAGACATGTGTCCATAGATTGTTTACCAGCTCTTTTTTGTTGTCTATTTTCTGACTGGCCGCTCTGTAAAATGGTTGCCTAATTGATCTATTATTTCCCGTCTTTTCATTGGCTGCCCCAGAGACTGATCTCTCATATCTACCTGTTGTCTACTCAGTCAGCGGTCACATCACCTCTGTGTATAATGTGGATTCTCAAGCAGTATGGACTTCTCCCCAGGGTAGAAATATAGTATATAACTTCTTAGTAAGAGTGGGGGGGGGGGGAAGAGAAGGAGGGGGTTGGGGGGCGCAAAGTCATAGTCTCAAAATGTTGGAATATTGATCTTTCTACAACGTACATCGATATTCCAGTAGTTTAAATCTGTCAGTCTGCGGTTCCTAAAATTCCACCCTAGAAATGGGGTAGATTCTCCGCTGGCAGAGAACCTCTGAGGTATACAAACCGCGGAGGAAAGCAAAGCGCCGTAATTAACTACCGATTAGATATCCCGGCATCTTCAAGCCTGGTATTTAAAGCTTATCTGGCAAGTCTGACCAGACTTCCCTTGGCTAAACTTCTTACTGTTCACACGAGGAAAGGCTCTGGCCACTTGTTGGAGTTAATTAAAATACTGTCATGTAAGGGAGAGCAACGCCCGGATGTGGCCCACGAAATTTCCGATAACAGGAGCGGAAGTAAGTCATTGGGCATAACTGATGAATTACAGATCATGACTGTACATCAGAGTACAGGGCAGCCACGTTGGTAGATGGTGGGACATGAGCCAATAGTCTGACATAGACAACACTCAAGAGGGGAGCGAACTATAGCAAAAGGAAGTTATACATGGTTGGAATTTATGAGTGTCTTGTATATGCAGACCATACGACCAGTCACACACATCTTTGCCGATATACAACCAATCATACACATCTTTACCAATACACATACCCATCACACACATCTTCAGCAATATGCAACCCATCACACACATCTTCACCAACATAATATCAATCATACATATTTTCACTAATATATAATCAATCATACACATTTTCATTAGCATACAGTCTATCACACGCATCTTCACAAATCAGGTGATGTCAACAACGCACAATCAGCTCTACACGCTATTGTGAAAGTACAACGCACTATCAGCTCGGCTTAATTATGAAAACACAACGCACTATCAGCTCGGCTTAGTTATGAAAACACAATGCACTATCAGCTCGGCTTAGTTATGAAAACACAATGCACTATCAGCTCGGCTTAGTTAGCAAAGCACAACGCACTACCATGGACACAATGAACAAAAAGTAGCCTGAATGTTAAGTACACACCTGATAACCTGTCAACGACTTGTCTCTGGCCTGTCATGCCGTCAGAACTCCGCAGATCAGAAACTTCTGTCCACTTCATTAAACTTCGTTACTTCCTGCGTCCAGTTTCACACCAGTTAGGGCCGTGTTCGAATCACAACATCATCCTCGCATATCGCTACCCCGTGGTCCACAAACATGAGATATTCACAGCACAAGAAACAGGTCAGGACCATCATAAAGATCTCAGGGAGCCTCGTTAGACCGCTCTTATCACTACGATCACTGGAGCAGGACCGCTGCTCGGAAACGTAACAGAATTACAGTATGTTGGGCAACAATGACTGACTACCTTCCGAAGTAAAAGGGGCTGGAGTACATCCTTAGACGTCATGAATAACTAAGTTACTTTCTCTTCCCAGAACCGCTTCTCCTCCTCCCTCTCTCCCCTTACATTTATCTTCCAGCAGTTGTGAATCATTAAGTTCCATCTACCTAGATTTTCTATTATTTTTGTTCTCATTTACGTGTTCCACACACGGGTGCGCCTCAGACAGTTTGGGTTGAGTACAGTAACAATGACGTTGGCTTGACAATAGAGAGGTAAGCTTTAAGGTATAGGAGACTGCAAAGAGGCGGACAGAAAGGGAATCAGAGAGGGAAAGAGAGAGAGGAGAGAGGCAGACAGAGAGAAGAGAGGGGGGATCAGAGAGGGAAAGAGAGAGAGGAGAGAGGCAAACAGGGAGAAGAGAAGGGGAATCAGAGAGGGAAAGAGAGAGACGGGGGAAGAGAGAGACAGTATGAAGAGAGAGTGAAGAGAGAGCCAGTATGAAGAGAAGAGAGAGACAGTATGAAGAGAGAGTGAAGAGAGAGACAGTATGAAGAGAGAGTGAAGAGAGAGACAGTATGAAGAGAGAGTGAAGAGAGAGACAGTATGAAGAGAGAGTGAAGAGAGAGACAGTATGAAGAGAGAGTGAAGAGAGAGACAATATGAAGAGAGAGTGAAGTGAGAGACAGAGAGATGGAGAAAATACAAAATATGAGAAAAGAGAGTGGAGAGACAGAAGTGACAGTAAGAGAGGCAGTGAAAATAGAGGCGACAGAGAGAAAAGAGACAGGGAAGAGAGAAGAGAGAGGGAAACTGAAGGGAGAAATGAGACAGAAAGTGAAAAGTGAGAAAGAGTGAGAGAGAAACTGAGACACACACACACAACATAAAAGAAGGGGAGGGAGCGTCGGTTATTATAAATGATTGGAAAATAACCAATGAAAGCTAACCACATATATTAGGAGCTTTATATCTACATATTTCTGTACATTGCATTTTGTCTACAATATACAAATTAGATTTTCCAGCAATAAACCCATTTCCATTTATCTAACTCAAATCGGGGGCATTTTCACCGGGGCATAATGTTAAACACAACAGATCACAACAGCGATTTGTGATGATTGAACCCGCACATAAACATATCGTATATCACAGCCTGTCAGTTAGAGCCAGGATAACATGGATAACAGATACATCACATTCACAAGGATATTAAAGGTAACACACAACACTGAGACTGTAGAAGTTGGGGGGGGGGGGTAGAGTTATTTGATGAGGTAAAAATATCTACAGCAGCTTTAAACAATCAACATATGGCAGCAAGAAACAGAACTTATAAGGTCAACATATGGCAACAAGAAATAGAACTTATAAGGTCAACATGTGGCAACAAGAAATAGAACTTATAAGGTGATGTTGAACAGGTAGAACAGATTTGCGCTTTAAAAAGACATGCAAGAAAGAACGAGGCTGAACGTGAGAATGAAATGAGAGAAGTAATCAAGGGCATGTGATAATGAGACTGAATTTAAGAAGAAGAAGAAGAAGACAATATTCATTTCCACACACACAGAAAACTGTTGAGAGACGAAGCTAACATATACCTATGTTGTTTATTCGACGTTTTTTCTGCTCTCTCTCTCTCTCTCTCTCTCTCTCTCTCTCTTCTGCCTGTCTCTCTCTTTTCTCTCATCTCTGTCTCTTCTCTTTCTATTTCTCTCTCTCCTCTCTCTCTCTCCTTTTCTCTATCTTGTATTCTTTCGTCTCTCTTATAAACGCAGATCAAATCTCTGTTTTCTCTTTCTTTTATCTCTCTATTTCTCTCTTTGTCTCTTCTATTTTTCTCCTCTCTGTCCCTTCTCTCTCTCTCTCTCTCTCTCTCTTATTCTTTCACCTCATCTACAAACGCAGACCAAAATCTAAATTTAAACAAAAACACATTCCCACTAACATCCTTGACAGTTTACCAAACTATTTTAAATGTCATTTTCAACAAATCTCCCAGATGAAACCTGCCTGGCTGTCGCCCAGATGAAACCTGCCTGACTGCCCCCTATGGTGCAGGCTAAGCGCCTGTGTACATACGTACATCAAGTCCTACGTAATGCCCGCTCCTAGAGTGTTGAGCAGCTCCGAGGGGTTTATTTGTCCAGGAGTGGTCGGACTAGCGTGAGACTCGACCCCGCAGGTTCAGAACTTGTCGACTTTCCTCCGGCTGGTCGACAACTTATCATGACACTGGTTTGAAAGACGGAGACTGAACACTTTCTCATACAACCATACAAAGTTTTCCATTGTCCGCCAGTGACAGCAGACCGTCCCATGTTTTGTAAGCAAACAGCCAGCGCAGCAACTTATCTACGCTATGAAACTTACTTCACCAGGCCAGCAAGCCTTCTTTGTTTAGCTTTTCCCTAGATTGGCCAACACGTGGCTTTGCTTTGTCTAATATCTACACCGTTTTGTTTTAGATTTTCTCAGATTCGACTTTCAAAATACTGTTTACTTTAATACTGGCATCCCGTTATCTCTCTCTCTCTCTCTCTCTCTCTCTCTCTCTCATATATATATATATATAATATATATATATATGGCTGGGTTATTTATTATAAATTGTGTTCGTGATTTTCGGAGTTTTTGGTCTTTTAAGAACCATTTTAAACGTAGAATAACAAACCACAATTTTCTGGCTTCGAACATTTTCACTTAAGATTTCAAGCTCATCTGTACACCTGAAGACCGCTCAAACCTTATTCTGAGCATGCCAAAATGGGCTCCAGACTCCAGAACACATCATGCAATATTACAGAGACTTAAGATGCCAAACCTGGCACCAAAACGAAAACTCTGGTGGTACACGTGAAATACTTATACTGGAGGTGGAAGTCATGGAGGTGACCTGACTCCTTGTCTATACAGCTGAGCTTATGAAACTTAAAGAAGAAGAGGAAGACGAAGAAGAAAGAGTAGAGTAATGCATTGTTTGTTTATATGGAGTAGACTAAGAGAGGTCTGAACTTTGAGCAGATTTAGGACCAAACACAGAAAGATCATTATGTCAAGAATTATGTCAAGTTATCAAAAAAGTGGAAGTCTATCAAGAGTAGAAAAACTTGCCACAGAGGAGACCGAATCTTGATGTTTAAAAAAGCTAAGGATGTATTAAGACTGACGACTGGAATCAAGTCACCGAGTGTCTGAACATTCTATTAAAGAACGAAAGAACGTAAGACTCTGACGACTGGAATCAAATCACCAAGTGTCTGAACATTCTACTAAAGAACGAAAGAACGTGCCGTACCGAGGCCTACAGTATTTCATGAGCATTTAATGTATGATACAACTTTATCAAATTCTTTGTTGCTTTTTTAGATGAAGCTGTAACGAAGTTGGCGTACCGATAACGTGTCGGACGGGAAGTGAATTACGGCCTTTTGCTTGAAATTCAGAGGTGGACACATATAAACATACTTCCGATCAAACCCCACTACCAACTGAGCCACTCTCCGCTAGTTTAAGACGTGTGGCTGTCTGTTTCAGGGTGCACAGTGTGGCTGTCTGTTTCAGGGTGCACAGTGTGGCTGTCTGTTTCAGGGTGCACAGTGTGGCTGTCTGTTTCAGGGTGCACAGTGTGACTGTCTGTTTCAGGGTACACAGTGTGGCTGTCTGTTTCAGGGTGCACAGTGTGGCTGTCTGTTTCAGGGTGCACAGTGTGGCTGTCTGTTTCAGGGTGCACAGTGTGGCTGTCTGTTTCAGGGTGCACAATGTGGCTGTCCGTTTCAGGGTGCACAGTGTGGCTGTCCGTTTCAGTGTGCACAGTGTGGCTGTCTGTTTCAGGGTGCACAGTGTGGCTGTCTGCTTCGGGGTGCACAATGTGGCTGTCTATTTCAGGGTGCACAGTGTGGCTGTCCGTTTCAGGGTGCACAGTGTGGCTGTCTGTTTCAGGGTGCACAGTGAAGAGGCGAAACAGCAGCTTCCTCATCTATGGTTCGTTTACTCTAATATACATAAACATCCAATACATTATTCAACCTCTCTGGTTCGTTTACTCTAATATACATAAACATCCAATACATTATTCACCCTCTCTGGTTCGTTTACTCTAATATACATAAACATCCAATACATTATTCACCCTCTCTGGTTCGTTTACTCTAATATACATAAACATCCAATACATTATTCACCCTCTCTGGTTCGTTTACTCTAATATACATAAACAGCCAATACTTATTCACCCTCTCCGATTCGTTTACTTTAACATATATATAAACAACCGATACATTATTCACCCTCTCTGGTTCTCTTACTCTATATATATATATATATATATATATCTCTCTGAACCTTAAGTGCCCAGGGCACATGGGGCTTCCGCAAGGGTTTTCCACAAATGCCTGTCTTTCGCCTTTTTTTCTGCTCTTGCCCAGGTGAGCCCTCTATTGCTCAACATCCTTTCTGTTGTTCTTCTCCATGTCTCTTTTGGTCTACCCTTACTTCTGCTCCCCTGTGGTGTCCATCTTAGTGCTATTTTTGGTACAACCTTCATGGGCTCAGTTTCCTGATACGCATTTCTCCTTCCACCTGCATTTGCTTTTTCCCTTGCTTCTGTTTCTGTAGCAGTCTGATTGTTTTTTACCAGATAGGGTTGCTGGCCCTATGCTGAACCCTCCTTAGTCGCCTTTTACGATCATGCATGGTAGGGTACAGTGGTCCTATTCTTTGCAGATCCCGGGTACCACACGGGGGATATATATATATATATTATATATATATATATATATATATATATATATATATATATATAAGAGTAACAGAGGGTGTATATTAATACATTATTCACTTTCTCTGCTTCGCTTACTCTAATATATAAACAGCCAATATATTATTCACCCTCTCGATTAGTTTAATACATAAACAGCTTATAACTTCTACACTACATTGTCAGTCTTTGTCACATTCCACTGCCACTTTCCACTGTCATTCTTTGTCACTCTCTGCCCCACAGTGTATTTGGCATAGTTTCTCACTATCTCCCATCTTGTATAAACTAGGAAAATAATAGAAGCAGCTTTATTACTTAACGATTACAAAGTTGTGTCGTTTCGGCGTGAGCCTTAATCATACAAAAACATACCGGACGAAGAAATAATTACAACCCCTCTACCCTAACTATAATCATCTATTTCACCTTCTCTTGGCTAGGTCAACATTGTAGCACCCTCTCTCCCCTCCACGGTTTCCCCACCCACCACCCCCTAGTTACGACCCACCGACCACACATCACAAGTCCCCATTTAAAACAGTCTCTATGCCCTACCATGCTCATTTCTGACACACAGCCTCGGGCAAGCCACATCTTCTTACAGTTACAGCTAAATGCTCTCATCATCATCATGTGCCGTGCCGACTGGCGTTGGCTATTATGCTTCTCCAGAGTATCCGATCCTTCATGCAGGCCATCAGCTCAGTTGGTGATCTCCTCTCACACCATCCCGTCAGACTGTCCAGTATCATTTCTCTTGGTCTTCCTCTTGATCTTCTTCCTTCTATTTTTCCTGTTGTTATAATATTTTCAATGCCCCCTCTTCTCATTGCATGTCCTAAATGCTCTATTCATTATTATTTTTTAAATAGCATTCATGTGAATCTATACTTTATCTCATCTCTCTATTTCTTCGTCCCGTATGTTTTTGTATGATTAAGTCTCACGCCGAAACATCACAACGTTGTAATTGTTAAGTAATAAAGCTGTTCCTATTTTTTTCCTAGTTTATACATTCTGGTATCACAGCTTTACTCCAATGCTTCGTGTATAGTTGAATACTCATACACTACTTATTGTGTGTTACTATCTCCCATCTTATCTGTCCGGCGTGTATTGTCACTCGTCATTTCACTGTCACATTCTGGAGAGGCTGGTGCTGTCACATTCTGAAGAGACTGGCATTCTTGCGGTCAAACGAAAGCTCCCAGGGCTTACAGAGTTTCTTAAGACATCTCACTTCTCCTCAGGAAACCCATCTACCCCTTCCCCAACACAATAACCAGTGATGGACATGGCTAAGCTACGAGTCTGATCCCTATCATTGTCTATTCTCTATTTTAACTTGCCTTCCACTTCCCCAGCTGTGTGACTCATTCCATTTATCACTTACCATCCCTTCTCTAGCGAGACCACAAAGCTGTCCTAGGTACCCCATGTGTTGACTCCGCGATGCATATAATACACTCAGAACAGACTTGGCATTCCGATCGCTCTAAAACGGGCTTTACCTCCTGTGTTTTGTTTTGTTTCGTGATTTAGTTTTGATGGAGACCGCCATTTTAAACCGGTGTCCTTTTAATTCTGATTTTCCCTTTCACAGATTGACATCTTTTATCTTTTTACTACAGTGAGTCCAAAAAAAAAAAAGAGTATGGATGTTTGTTTGTTTTTTTTCTCCCTGGATAATTTGTTTATAGAGGCACTGGTCTTTCATGCTGGTGAGCAGAGGTTCGAGTCCTGTCCGTTATTATCAAGTAAACTAAACTGTAAAAATGGACACTTGATTCCTGTTGGAAGAGCTGGAAGAAAAAGTGGTCAGGAGTGGGACTGGCCATATCCCTTCCCCGGGGGGGGGGGGGTCGGTAGATGGTGGAATCTCTGAGCAATAACGTTATGTCTCCTATAATTTGGTGGAATCTCTGAGCAATAACGTTATGTCTCCTATAATTTGGTGGAATCTCTGAGCAATAACGTTATGTCTCCTATAATTTGGCGGAAACTTCGAGTAATAACGTTATGTCTCCTATATGTTTCAACGATTTTGTAGAAACTTTCAGCACTAACGACATGTCCTGCATAAGTTTGTTTTAGTGGCTTTCTAACAGACTTAAGCAGCCTTACCACAGCAATATCTCATTATTCTCAAGGAAAAAAGTTCTTGTTTGTGTGTGTGTGTGTGTAGATTATACTTTATCTTACATCTTGCATCCTTCCCGTGTCGCTAACATCACATCTTACATCCTTTTCGTGTCGCCAACGCACACGAGGTTCGCAATGGATTGCGCTATTGTGTGTGTGTGTGTTTGTTTGTTTGTTTGTTTGTTTTTCGGCGAGTTTTCCAACCTTGTCAAGGATCTTAAGTCGACTAATTTAGCCTCTTTCAACAATGTTCTCTTTTTTCGCGTGGTCGACCTATTTTTCTTTGTCCTGTTGTGCCACAGCTGATAGTTGTTTTTTACTGGTGGGGGGGAAGAATTCTCTGTTTCTTCTCATCACGTGGACGATGAATGTCCATCTCCTTATTCTTGACCACTGATGAGACAGGCTGTCGTGTGCTACTTTTCCTTATATCTGCGTTGGTCTTGAACTGGTTTCAGTTTATACAGATTATAAGGAACCTGGATTTTTAACAACTTGTTGAGAATCATAAGAATGCTGGAAGACATCAACATAGATGGGAAAGATCTGAAACTAATCAAAAACATATACTGGCAGCAATCAGCAACAATGAAGGCTGAGAACCAAATAAGAGTATTCCAAGACATAAAATTGGGAGTGAGACAAGGATATATTCTATCTCCTGACTTCTTCTCCTTGTACAGCGAAAGCATAATGAGAAATATAGAGAGCTTGCCAGGAATATCAATTGGCGGGTACAACCTTAACAACTTAAGATATGCAGACCACACAGTTCTGATTGCTAACAGTGAAGGGGAGCTACAGGCTCTTCTGGACATCGTGGTTCGTGAAAGTAAAAGTAAAGGTCTCAGTCTGAATAAAAAAGAAGAATGAAGTGATGGTTATCTCAAAGAAAAGAATATCACCAAAATGTAGCATTACCATCTATCGCACAGAACTGAAACAAGTTGATAGACTCAAGTACTTTGGAACAATTATAACAGCTGATGAGAAATGTCACAATGAAATAAAAAGCAGACGTGCTCAGGCCAAGTCAGCAGACAATGAAACACATCTTATGCAACAGATCCATATAAATGGAAACAAGATTCCGTGTACTTAAATGTTACATCGAGCCAATTTTGTTTTATGGGTGTGAAGCATGGTCTATGAATAAGAGAATACAGCGAGAAGTGGAGGTTATGGAAATGTGGTTCATAAGAAGGATGTTGAAGGTACCATGGATAGCTAAGAAAACCAGCGAAGAAGTCTTAAGAGAGACTGGAGTTAAAAGACAAATTACAGCAAAGACCAGAGGCAGACAAGCGAGATTTGTGGGATATTTTCTGAGAAGTGGAAAACTGAAACACATTGTGGCAACTGGAAAAATGGAGGGAAGAAGAGACAGAGGAAGACAGAGAGAAGTTACTGGATGGGCTGTCAGTGTGGATAGGAAGAAAGTCACCGGTGGATCTCATAATCAAGTCTAAAGACAGGGAATTGTGGGGGAGAAATGATCGCCTACGCCACGCGGCACTTGATTTGTTGCGAATGTTGTTGTTTTAAGGGATACCACTTGTCAGAATATCTAAAATGTATAAACTAGAAACAAAGCAGAAACACCTTTATTACTTATCTTTAACAACGATGTGACGTTTCGGCGCCAGCCTTCTTCGTACTAACACAAACAGGACAAGGAATCGGACAGAGAAGATAAAGTATAGATTCACATGAAATATATGTAAAAGAAATAATTTTTTTTAAAAATGATAAAAAATTAATGAAAAATACAACTTACATTACGTTTTTCCAAGACTTAGGCTAAGTTCCATTTTTCATTAATTGTTTTAATGTTTTCATTTTTTTATCATTTTTAAAAAAAATTATTTCTTTTGAAGTGTTCCACTTCATGGCTTGTTTGGGAATCCTTTGATTGTTTCTTCAAGTCAAATGACCGACAAATGAAGCATAGCATAGTATAATATTTTATATTAACAAATTAACAGGCAATTAACTTGATGAGGTTGAAAGACTCGCCGAAGACAGGAAAAATTGGCGAACTACTTTGCGAGCCCTATGTGACGTTTAACGGCACGGGAAGGATATAAGATATAAGAATAGATAGTATAATATGTAACACAGCACCCTTCGGGAAAATACAGTTACTACAATTTTCAGTACGAAAACAGGAAACAAATAGGGTTTCAGTACACTTTATGTCTTTGAAGTTTGCCCAGATGGTACAAAGAGACATGTCCGGTGCAGTAGTTAAGGTAACGACTAAATCTAAGGCAGCTGCTACGAGTCCAGCACTTACCAGATAATGTATCCATGTTTTATGAATATCTCATCTTTCACGAGCACGTAAAAAGTTACTGACTGAGCCTGACAAATGAGGGCCAACAAGAGAGCGTAAGGCTTTTCTTAAGAGTCTACCGTCTCCTAAGTGGATAATGCTGGCGATAGGAAGCAGATAACCACGACCGTGTCCGGGGAGACACAAGTTTAGATAACAATGACCGGCCTTCTTCATTTTTATAAACATCCAGAATCTGGGAGTGACGAGAGAAAAAGAGGGAAGGGACCAAAGAGGGGGTAACTGATTGAAGGAAGTTAAATAGCGGCCAACAGCAGCTGGCCCAATAGGGTTGGGGGAGGGGGGGGGAGTCAGTACATCGCTCTTGGGACTGGGTAACTTCCCCTGTTTTCATGAAGCTTCGTATTTGATTTCAGTGCAGTAAGGGGGGGGGGGGGAGCCTGAGGAGAAGAAAGGAAAGATGAGAAAGACACTGTTTTGCACCATCTCGCAAAACTCGTCTCCCAAGCCGGCACTGTCAGCATGTACTGCTACTAGGTCCACTTCCAGTTTAGTTGACCTTCAGACTTGTGGACTATAGTGCTAGTGGTCCCCTGTAGTACTGGAGCTCAGTAACAGCTGTCCACAGTTTTAGTGTCCCTCAGTTCTAGTGGACCACAGTACTAATGTCCTCAGTTCTAGTAGACCACAGTACTAATGTCTTCAGTTCTAGTGGATCAAAATACTAATGTCCTCAGTTCTAGTAGACCACAGTACTAATGTCTTCAGTTCTAGTGGATCAAAGTACTAATGCCCTCAGTTCTAGTAGACCAAAGTACTAATGTCTTCAGTTCTAGTGGACCACAGTACTAATGTCTTCAGTTCTAGTGGATCAAAGTACTAATGTCCTCAGTTCTAGTGGACCAGTACTAATGTCCTCAGTTCTAGTGGACCAGAGTACTAATGTCCTCAGTTCTAGTGGACCAGAGTACTAATGTCCTCAGTTCTAGTGGATCACAGTACTAATGTCCTCAGTTCTAGTGGATCACAGTACTAATGTCCTCATTTCTAGTGGATCAAAATACTAATGTCCTCAGTTCTAGTGGATCAATGTACTAATGTCCTCAGTTCTAGTGGATCAAAGTACTAATGTCCTCAATTCTAGTGGATCAAAATACTAATGTCCTCAGTTATAGTGGATCACAGTACTAATGTCCTCAATTCTAGTGGATCAAAATACTAATGTCCTCAGTTATAGTGGATCAAAGTACTAATGTCCTCAGTTCTAGTGGATCACAGTACTCGTGTCCCTCACTTCTAGTGGAGCACCGTACCAGTGTCTCTTAATTTCACATATGAACAGAATGAACACAGGGACGCTGCTAGCAGATCGTTCACTTCATAACCTTTTCATCTGAAGATAGCTCATATTTTGACTGAACTACACCCTCTCTAGTAATGGGGAAAGAAGGAATTGACATGGTAAATCAGAATGGAGAAAGATTAATTGGAATATGTCTGACAGATAGCATGGTCATTGAAGGCACAATATTTCCAAACAAAGAGATACATAAAACAACGTGGATATCTCCAGATGATAGAACTAGAAACCAGATAGATCATTTTTGTACTAGAAAGCAATAAAGAACATCTCTGATAGATGTAAGGGCATACAGAGGTGCAACAGTGATCACAACCTGTGTATAGGGATAATAAGACTAAAACTGAAAAGCCAACACAAGAAATAAGTAAACAGAAAGATAAACAGCCACAGCCTACAAGAAGAAAATACTAACAGTAATTTCAGTCAGGAACTTGCCAATCATTCCACAACACTCAATGAAGTAGAGGAGATAGGTATAGATGAATTGTAGAATTCTTACAGCACAACCATAATCACAGCAGCAAAAGCAAGTGATGGACTGAAAAAACCAAATAGAAAAGCATGGATATCAGAAAACACTTGGAAGTACATACATGAAAGATGAGCAGTCAAATTAGACAGATTTTGTAAAGACAGATCTTGAAAAAGATCTGGCGAAAGCAACATACACAGTAATAGACAATAAAGTAAAAAAAGTTCAGCTAGAAGAGATAAAAAAGAATACACAGACAATATGGTGAAAGAGGCAGAGAAAGCAGCAAAAACAGGAGACAGCAAAACTTTATATAACATACAAAAGAGGCTAACAGGTACTATTACATATAAAGAAAGACAATCCTTAGCAAAACTTATTAACATTAAGTAAAGACCAAAAGCAAAGATGGGCTGAACACTTCCAAGAAATACTGAATTGACCACACCCAAAAGAATTGTTAAACCTTGAAACTGACTTACCAGCCCCACAACTAAATGTTAACCTAGATGAAATTACATTGCATGAAACTGAAACAGCAGTGAACTTAATGGCTAACAACAAAGCTGCAGGTGAAGATGAAATAACACCCGAAATGTTAAAAGTTATCAATAGTGACAATATGAGACAACTACAGAGAATGTTTAATAAGATTTGGAAAGAAGAAAAGGTCCCTTCTAAATGAAAAAAAAAAAAAGAAAAACTGTTAAAATATTTTTTAAAAAGGCAACCTTACTGACTATAACAATTGGAGAGGAGTAACTTTAGTATCAGCTGTGTCAAAAGTATTTTGCAAGGTCATTTTGAATAGACTTAAAGATATAGTGGATACCGCAATGAGAGAAGAACAAGCAGGATTTCGAAAAGGGAGAAGCTGTCTCGACCAGATCTTTACTCTCAGAATAATACTTGAAGAAGATATTGAAAAGCAGAAACCATTAATACTGGACTTCATAGACTTTAAAAAGGCATTTGATAGCATATACAGAGAATTGTAAGTCTGTATGGAATACCATCTAAAATTGTCAATATCATTAAGGACTTCTACAATGGATATGGTTGTGCAGTCAAGACAGAAGAAGGGATGAGTGAATGGTTCCAGACTGAAACAGGTGTGAAACAAGGATGTATACTGTCTCCTTTGCGTTTTGGAATTACAGTAGAGTTCATAATGAAAAAAATGCTGCACAGATAACATGGGTATTGACTGGGTACATGGGACCCAACTAGAAGATTTTGATTTTGCTGATGACATAACTCTTATCAGTAACAATGTGAATTCCATGCAATAAAAAACAGATATCCTGCCTTCACTGACCAGCAAAATAGGACTTGAAATTAACAAGGACAAAAGAAAAGTAATGAAACTTCCCATTAACCAAAATGGAAAAATACACATAGAAGAGACAGATGTTGAAGAAGTCAATCAGTCTGCATACCTTGGCAGCTACATAGACCAGTATGGTGACACCAGGAAGGAAGTTAGAATTAGAATTGCAAAAGCAGCACCTATCTTCAAGAATCTTGAGAATATATGGCATTCAAAAGTTATAAGCACAAAAACCAAGTTAAGATTATTCAATTCAAATGTAATATCCACCCTCATTTATGCAAGCAAAAGCTGGAGAATAACTTTAAAAAATAGACAAGAAATTAGACTCTTTTGAAAACAAATGCCTGACGAAAATACCTGGCATCAAGTGGAATGAATTCAAGAACAATGCAGAGATAAGACAGATAACTGAACAACAACCAGTCTCATGGGTGATTAGAAAATGGAGATGGACATATGTTGGTCACTTGATGAGAAGAAACGATCAGAGAATCCCAAAACAAGCTATCAAGCTGAACACAACAGTCCGAAGAAAAAGAGGCAGACCGTGTGAAACTCTAAAGAAGGCATTGTTAAGAGAGGCCAAATTAATAGGAATAAAATCCCTTGATGAGGTTGAAAAGCTAGCCGAAGACAGGAAAAATTGGCGAACTACCTTGCGAGCCCTAAGTGACGTTTAACGGCACGGGATTTATTATTAAAGATCTAGGTACAAGATGCTTATGAAAAAAGGCATTACTGTACTCTGCACGGCACATGATGATAGCAACAGTTTTGGTAGAAATGACAGTTTCAAAATGTGGCGGTATTCAAAGAAAGGGGAAGGGAGGCAATTTATGCTTTTGTGTAAGGGAAGGGAGGTAATAGGACTTAAATGACTGATAATTTGAACGGCGAAAATGTAGGTCACTGGAAACATGCAGTAACAGGTGAAATGAGATAGGTAAGGTGACTGATCACAGCAGCTGGCGAAGTTGAGAGGATACAGAATGTGAAACGATCGTTACAAATTGCTACTCACTGCCATCCTACAGCAAAGAACAATTGTTGAAACAGTTCAGGCTAGCGCCACAATAAGGGTAGAAATAAAATTAGTCCCGGCTAATGACACAACCGCGTGGTAATAAGACTGACATAAGTAACAGGCGACATCTAGTGGTGTGTCTGTTTCAGATAAACTGAAACCAGTTTATCCAACTCTCAATTTCGCCACCTACACGTAAGACACTCTC
Source organism: Achatina immaculata (assembly GCA_009760885.1). Lineage (NCBI taxonomy): Eukaryota > Metazoa > Mollusca > Gastropoda > Stylommatophora > Achatinidae > Lissachatina > Lissachatina immaculata. Next base: position 780,208 of record CM019692.1, read on the forward strand.
TCTCTCTCTCTCTCTCTCTCTCTCTCTCTCTCTCTCTCTCATCTCTCATATACACACACTCTCTCTCGCACAATCTCTATCTTACTCATTCTCTATTCGAACTCTCCGTTTCTCACTCGCTCTCATTCAATCACTCATTCTCTCACAAACGTTCACTATGTGTCTATCTATCTGTCTGTCTGTGTCAGCCAGCCTGTCTGTCTACATGTCTGTCCTTTCTGTTAGTGAGAATCCATGCCCAAAACCCATCAACTGTCATGGCCGATATGCCACGCCCACATCGTATATTTACACAAGATCTACATTGAAAACACGAGCAGCTAACGTGTTGTGAGCATTGGATGTGCATACAATACACTAGGGTTGCAATAAATAATGGGAACATATGGTGTACATAATACTATATACCTGACACCAACAATGTTTAAGAAACAGGAATCTACAGTTTACATGTGCAAAGTTTGTTTTCTTTGGCATGTCATTACAAGCGGAAGTGATCGACTTGAAAATATGCAGTGTCTGAACGGACTAAAATGGATTCTCTTAACAATGTCGTCACCCTCCGGTAGATTGAGCTCTTAAAAATATGCACTCAGTGCGCTGTGTGAGAAAAATTGTCTTGGGAAACGGAGAATATCTGTTTGCACGGCGATGCGTACTGGATTATGACGATTTTGCTTTCATTTACGTGTGTGGTTTGTAATAGCTTTTTTTTTTTTGGCGCTAAAATCCAACAGTGTACGGGCTTTTAAAAAATGTGTCATTCTAGTAGTGACATAATATGCTACATTTCTAGCTACAGTAGTTATCACAACAGTTGGAACAAAATAAGGTATCCCATTAGCTACGAAATCTTACGCCCTAGTGGCTACAAAATGGGATATCCTATTAAATGCAAAATCTTACGCCCTAGTGGCTACAAAATCTGTTGCACTAATAGCTACAGTAGTTGTTACACCGGTTGTAATAAAATGTGGTATCCCATTAAATGTAAAATATGACGCCCTGGTATCTACAAAATCTCTTACATTAGTAGCTACAGTAGTTGTTACAACGGTTGTAACAAAATGTGGTATCATATTAACTGCAAAATCTGACGCCCTGGTGGCTACAAAATATGTTAGCCCGTTAAATGTACAATCTGGGGCCTTAGTGGCTACAAAATATGATAGCCTATTAAATGTACAATGTGGCGCCTTAGTGGCTACAAATTATGATAGCCTATTAAATGTACAATGTGGCGCCTTAGTGGCTACAAAATATGATAGTCTATTAAATGTACAAACTGGTGCCTTAGTGGCTACAGAATATGATAGCCCGTTAAATGTACAGTCTGGCGCCTTAGTGGCTACAGAATATGATAGCCTATTAAATGTACAATGTGGCGCCTTAGTGGCTACAAAATATGATAGCCTATTAAATGTACAATCTGGCGCCTTAGTGGCTACAAAATATGATAGCCTATTAAATGTACAATGTGGCGCCTTAGTGGCTACAAAATATGATAGCCTATTAAATGTACAATGTGGCGCCTTAGTGGCTACAAAATATGATAGCCTATTAAATGTACAATCTGGCGCCTTAGTGGCTACAAAATATGATAGCCTATTAAATGTACAATGTGGCGCCTTAGTGGCTACAAAATATGATAGTATATTAAATGTATAATCTGGTGCCTTAGTGGCTACAGAATATGATAGCCCATTAAATGCAAAATCTAGCATCCTAGTGACTACAGAATGCGGTACACTGCAAGTTGTTACACTAGTGTCCAAACCATCTGTTATGCTCTTAACTACAACGTTCGAGGCACCAGCAATTATGAAATCTTACCCACGTGACAACAAAATCCTATAAACAAAGCCCAACGTTTCTTAAACAACTCCTCTTGATGATGCCCAGTTATGTCCAATTTTTACTGGCGGTCAACAGCAGCAGCTTTAGATCAGATGCTCTAGTGGTTGTGAAACAGAGCATGAAAGTCTACTTTTCTACTAGCATGAAAGTCTACTTTTGACAGTTCCCACGATATCTTTCCCATGTTTTGTTTTATATCCAGTACAAAGTACTTGTCAGGTGTTATGTAGATAGCCACTTGCACGACTAATTGTCTGATCACAACCTGTATGCACAGCCAAGTGTCTGTGTAAAGCTTGCACGGCTAAGTGTCTGTTTACAACTTGCACAGCTAAGTGTCTGTTTACAACGTGCATGTCTACGTGTCTGTTTAGAACTTGCGCGCTAAGTGTCTGTTTACAACTTGCGTGGGCAAGTGTCTGTTTATAACTTCGCAAGTGTCTGTTTATAACTTCGCAAGTGTCTGTTTATAACTTCGCAAGTGTCTGTTTATAACTTCGCAAGTGTCTGTTTATAACTTCGCAAGTGTCTGTTTATAACTTCACAAGTGTCTGTTTATAACTTCGCAAGTGTCTGTTTATAACTTCGCAAGTGTCTGTTTATAACTTCGCAAGTGTCTGTTTATAACTTCGCAAGTGTCTGTTTATAACTTCGCAAGTGTCTGTTTATAACTTCGCAAGTGTCTGTTTATAACTTCACAAGTGTCTGTTTATAACTTCGCAAGTGTCTGTTTATAACTTCGCAAGTGTCTGTTTATAACTTCGCAAGTGTCTGTTTATAACTTTGCAAGTGTCTGTTTATAACTTCCGCGCTAGTTGTTTACAACTTGCATAGCTGAGGGTCTGTTTACAAATTGCACGGTTTGCTAACATCTTGCGGCCTAGATGTCTTTTTTTTTTACAACTTCCACGTTAAGTATCTGTTTACAACTGCCACGTTAAGTGTCTGTTTATAACTTCCGCGTTAAGTGTCTGTTTACAGCAATTTGTGTGGATAACTGTCTGGCTACATAGTTAACAGAAGCAGCGTCTGGTGATAATGAGAGGGTTATAACACTCTTCTATGCTGAAAACAACCTTCAGAACTGCAACAATCATGAAGCACACAAACGCACTTACTGGCCCAATGAAACGACCCCAGAAGCCAAACTCCAGCGTTCTACAGAAGAACTAGAATGGCGGTCCAATTTATCCAAGGGGCTGAATATATAGACTATAAATGCTTGCAAAGAAGATAACGTTTGTTCTTTGCTAACTGGGTGGTCTCTAACTGGCCATTAAAATTTGTGGCCCATCAGTTTCGCCTCTCGCAGAAGTCTGTACTCCGTGCCCTTCGCAAATGATAAGTGAGGATCTATGAGGGGTTAAGATATGGGGTCGAGAGACAAGAAGAAATAATGAAGAGTTAAACATCGCAGATCATTGGCAACTCTTAACGTTAGGAAAACTTATTTGTGATGATGGCCTACAATCATGTTTTTTTTCTTTTATCCACATATATTTTTTTACTGCAAATAAAGCTGAAGTTTGTCAAGTGTTGTTTATACTAATATTTGTATAAATGAAGCTGTGAAGCATATATGTATATATTTGTATATGCATTCATCACAATGCGTTGTGCAGCAAATATGTACATTCAGTTATCACACTGAATGGCCGTGAGGCAAGTAAGTAAATTCAGTTATCACACTGAATGGTGTGAGGCAAGTAAGTAAATTCAGTTATCACACTGAATGGCCGTAAGGCAAGTAAGTAAATTCAGTTATCACACTGAATGGCCGTGAGGCAAGTAAGTAAATTCAGTTATCACACTGAATGGCCGTGAGGCAAGTAAGTAAATTCAGTTATCACAGTGAAAGACTGTGAGGCAAGTAAGTAAATTCAGTTATCACAGTGAAAGACTGTGAGGCAAGTAAGTAAATTCAGTTATCACAGTGAAAGACTGTGAGGCAAGTAAGTAAATTCAGTTATCACACTGAATGGCCGTGAGGCAAGTAAGTAATTTCAATTATCACAGTGGAAGACTGTGAGGTAAGTATGCACATTCAGTTATCACAGTGAATGGCTATGAGGCAAGTATGTAAATTCAGTTATCACAGTGAATGGCTATGAGGCAAGTATGTATATTCAGTAATCACACTGAAAGGCTGTGAGGCAAGTACTGTATGTAAATTCAGTTATCACAGCGAAAGGCTGTGAGGCAAGTACTGTATGTAAATTCAGTTATCACAGTGAAAGGCTGTGAGGCAAGTACTGTATGTAAATTCAGTTATCACAGCGAAAGGCTGTGAGGCAAGTACTGTATGTAAATTCAGTTATCACAGTGAAAGGCTGTGAGGCAAGTACTGTATGTAAATTCAGTTATCACAGTGAAAGGCTGTGAGGCAAGTACTGTATGTAAATTCAGTTATCACAGTGAAAGGCTGTGAGGCAAGTACTGTATGTAAATTCAGTTATCACAGCGAAAGGCTGTGAGGCAAGTCTTATCTTATATATCTTATATCCTTCCCGTGCCGTTAGACGTCACATAGGGCTCGCAAAGTAGTTCGCCAATTTTTCCTGTCTTCGGCGAGTCTTTCAACCTCATCAAAGGATTTTATGCCTGTTAACTTGGCCTCTCTTAATAATGTTCTCTTCAGAGTTTCACGCGGTCTGCCTCTTTTTCTTCGGCCTGTTGTGTTCCACTTGATAGCTTGTTTTGGGATTCTCTGCTCATTTCTTCTCATCAAGTGGCCAACATATGTCCATCTCCTTTTCCTGATCACCCGTGAGACTGGTTGTTGTTCAGTCATCTGTCTTATCTCTGCATTGTTCTTGAATTCATTCCACTTGATGCCGAGTATTTTCCTTAGGCATTTGTTTTCAAAAGAGTCTAATTTCTTTTCTATTTCTTTAGTTGTTTTCCAGCTTTCGCATGCATAAATGAGGGTGGATATTACATTTGAATTGAATAGTCTTAACTTGGTTTTTGTGCTTATAACTTTTGAATTCCATATGTTCTCAAGATTCTTGAAGATTGATGCTGCTTTTGCAATTCTGATCCTTAACTTCCTTTCTAGTGTCACCATCCTGGTCTATGTAGCTGCCAAGGTATGCAAATTGATTGACTTCTTCAATATCTGTCCCTTCTATGTGTATTTTTCCATTTTGATTGATGGGAATTTTCATTATTTTTGTTTTGTCCTTGTTAATTTCAAGTCCTATTTTGCTAGCCAGTGAAGATAGGCTATCTGTTTTTTCTTGCATGGAATTCACATTATTACTGATAAGAGTTATGTCATCAGCAAAATCAAGATCTTCTAGTTGGGTCCCATGTACCCAGTCAATACCTGTGTTACCTGTGCAGCATTTATTCATTATGAAATCTATTGTAATCCCAAAAAGTAAAGGAGACAGTATACATCCTTGTTTCACGCCTGTTTCAATCTGGAACCATTCACTCATCCCTTCTTCTGTCTTGACTGCACAACCATATCCATTGTATAAGTCCTTAATGATGTTGACAATTTTAGATGGTATTCCATATAGACATAAAATTCTCCATAATGAATCTCTGTGTATGCTATCAAATGCCTTCTTAAAATCTATGAAATTCAGTATTAATGGTTTCTGCTTTTCAATATGTTCTTCAAGTATTATTCTGAGAGTAAAGATCTGGTCGAGACAGCTTCTCCCTTTTCGAAATCCTGCTTGTTCTTCTCTCATTGCAGTATCCACTATATCTTTGAATCTATTCAAAATGACCTTGCAAAATACTTTTGACACAACTGATATTAAGGTTACTCCTCTCCAGTTGTTACAGTCACTAAGGTTGCCCTTTTTTGGTATTTTCACAATGATTCCCTTCTTCCAATTAGAAGGGACCTTTTCTTATTTCCAAATGAGGCAAGTACTGTATGTAAATTCAGTTATCACAGTGAAAGGCTGTGAGGCAAGCATGTACATGGCAAGTGCCTACTCGAATGTAAATTCAGAAAATGAGGATAAGAAAATCGACACTTCTAAATCTGGAAATGAACTCATCATCATCATCATCACTGCCCGTCATTCCGTTGGAAGTCTAGGCCACGGATATGTTTCTCCAGTCATCTCTGTTCTTTGATGTGTTCTCCACTTCCCTCCACGTGCACTTTCATAACTTCCTGAAAGCAAGTAGTTCTGTGTCTTCCTTCATTTGTATACATATGATACTGTGTACATCAGAAATGTAACAGAACGTAGCAAAGTTTATAACAGATCCACGAAGATAACGCAGTCGGGTCAATTTTAATTAGCAAACATTCAAATAATTGATCAAGCGTGACGGGGGAGATTAACTACTCGTCTTGGATTAAATGAAGCGGCCAATTTGAAAGTCTGATCATTTTGTACGTGTGTTCCAGCTCACTGGACATTTTATACTATGGAGCAAAACTAGATGTCGCGGTGTTAAACAAGGAAGCAGAACTAGACGTCTCGGGATTAACAGCGACAGAGTGGCGGGTCTAGGGGTCTCAGTGTTAAAGGTGATTGGGGAGCAGGACTAGGGGTCTCAGTGTTAAAGGTGATTGGGGAGCAGAACTAAACGTCTCAGTGTTAAAGGTGATTGGCGAGCAGGACTAGGGGTCTCAATGTTAAAGGTGATTGGGGAGCAGAACTAAACGTCTCAGTGTTAAAGGTGATTGGGGAGCAGGACTAGGGGTCTCAGTGTTAAATGTGGCAGAGGCATCCAAAACTTTCTTCTTCCAGAACTGTGTTGCTATCCCGTCTTTGAATGAATCACATATCAAAAGTGAAGTCAAAAAATGGCCGCGACATCCCAGAATTTCGACAATTCAAATCAAGAACAACATTCACCAATGAATATAAAATGTTCTTCCATAACTAGAAGCTGACATAAGGCTTTTCTCTTCTTCCTTTTCTACCAAGAGCCTGTGGTCTCTCTTCCCCTGCCATAGCCATTTAAAGGGCCGCATCCGGTTTGCCATATTGGTGCCGGGGCCATTATAGTGGCCTTTGGTTCGTTTCAGTGTAAAACCGGCGTAATTTTTTATTGTACACCTTTTATCTGCGCATGTCTTATGACCCTTCATAGTTCAATCCAAAGCGTGGCTAACAACGGAATGATATCGATGTCTGATTCGATAAATTTCAATATTTATTGTGATTTCAGAGGCATACTGATATGTCCTATGACCAGACCACTGTTCTTGAATGTACCCCAAGTAAATGTAGACCTATTATATTGACTGGAGAAGTAGTTAGAATGTTATTTCAGACATTATTTTAGGGAGCATGCCACATATCACACGGCGAGATCGGATGAAATGTACAAGTAGATCTAGCCATCGCCGATGGTAAATAGTGTTCATCTAGGCAACGCTGATGGAAAGTAGTACACAATTATCAGCTAAAATCATCACATTACTTCTTTTTTGTCCTAAAAAAACTTCATTTATGAAATCTTCTTATATTTACAGCTATTTTGATGCATAATATGTATACTTTTAATGTGGACATACTTTGTTACATTCACTTTTACAACTATACCCCCATAGATATCAAGACCCTTGCTTTTTGTGTGGCATAAACAGAACCTCCGCTTTTTTTTCCCCTGTGGCATGGGAAGAGATTAAAGGCATAACTATTCTACATAACAAGTCTTCTTCATAGGAATATTACAGTTTGCATTAAGACACAATTCTGGCTGCTCTTGTTTCCAAAGAAACTACGTCATCGTTGCCAAGGATGTCACGAATCTTGTCCTTTTGTTTTAAACTTTAACCCTCTATGAGGTTGAGGTTTATATGTATATATTTGAAAAATTGTTTCCGATAATTTAAAAGAATGACGTCATCGATCTATCCGATACATCGGGCGAAGTTTTCCACTTGAAAACGAGTATGATCGACAAGATTAAATTTGATTGATGAAGATATTTGATGTACGAAACAAAAGAGTGTGTGCGTAAATGGACTTTGCTCTTTACGTGACTCGTGGAAATATTGAAGTCTTGGTAAATTTAACTTCCGTTGTTCTTTGCTCAAACATACACATAAACAACACCACCACTGTGTATACGGGACAGAGAAAATGTCAACTCCCGTTAGCGTAAATAAATATGTTCACGTGACACACGAAAAGAAGAAAGGAAAGGGCATGAACTTAATACGTTTTCTTCCCGACCTGGGCTGATTTCAAGTGCTGGGGCAAATACAAAAACAACAACTCAAACTTTGAAATAAATCCTGTTGCATTTATAACATCAGTCCGTGACATAACATTTTAGGAGAGCGGAAGAGATCTCTTGATTGCAGTGGTTTAGGAGTTCCTTGTTCTCCAGCCCAAGTCGGTTGCTTATCTCTTGATGTTACTTGAATCTCTCCATCGTTGTCGTTCATTTCTTTGCAATTTCCTCATTAAGTGAGACTTTCCTCATTTAGAATATTTGTATTCAACGCGAAATTGTCAAAACCGTTAATTATCTGATTACGCGAAATTGTCAGAACAGTGTAAGTATCTGATTCTGTTGTTCAGTACTTTCATGCTTTTTTAAACATCATATTTGACAGAACTTCTTTTACGTATCATATTGTTTTCCGTGAAATATGCTCCCTCCCTCCCTCCCTCACTCACTCAAATACGATGGAAATGTGGCAGATAAGACTTCCACGCCACCAACATTTCGCCCAAATGACGTCTTCCTCAGTCCCAAATAAACACAATGACGCAGCTTTCATACTGACATTTCAGTGTGATCAATACAAGACACACAGATATTTTATGACGTAACCAGACTTACTGCGAAGATCATGCTTCACCAGCTCAAAGATGGTTTTTCGATCTTAAGTGAAGCAGACACGAGAGTTCGTCTACTGTACATTCTTTCTTTGTTTTCCAAACACAAACACATATTAAAACACACACACACATACATGCATACATGCACACATACATAATGAATAAGAAATAGTAAGACCAGGCAAAAGACCAGGCTAACTGGAGAGTGATTCCACGTTAGAGTGGCGAGGAAATTTGGTGAAAAGATGAAAGTCAGACTTGAAGACATGAGGCGCAAACACAACGTAGTAACACAAACATTATTTGTTACTACAGTGGATGATTATACCAGTCAAATATTAGAAGAACGAGGAGAATGGCAGACGCCAACCAGCAAAAATGTTGGTCGGGAACTTTGGCAAACATTTAACGTGCTTCGAAACTGTCTCTTATATGGAGACGATCCATCAGTGAGCTTAACCTGCGACTGAAACAGGTAAGTGTGCTAATCAATAATCCCCCCCCCCCCCCCCCGTCCGTGACACCTGGAAAATGTGTTTTAGTCATTAACTGGGTAAGTTGAATCATTAGGCGGATTGCCTCTGTATCTTCTCATGTAGGCAGATGAAATGAGGCTCACTTTCTAGTGAACAACAAAACCTGAGAGTCGGGTATGTAACTAACTGGTTATGTCCTGAACATAGCACAGACACAATCATCCCGCTAACTGGTTACATCATGAACATAGCAGATGCACAATCATTCTGCTAACTGGTTATATCCTGAACATAGCAGAGGCACATTCATTCCGCTAAATGGTTATATCCTGAACATAGAGACACGATAATTCTGCTAACCGGTTATATCATGAACATAGCGAAGGCACAATCATTCCGCTAAATGGCTATATCCTGAATGTAGTAGAGGCACAATCATTCTGCTAACTGGTTATATATAAATATATAGAGAGACAATTTTTCATCTGAATGGTTACGTCAACAGCAGAATGTTAAAACTATGTAAAATAAAAGTAGGAAGAACTTTATCAGTTAAACCACAGTTTTAGCGTTTCAGTTCACACCTTAGTCATACAAAAACATACAGGACAATGAAATAAAGAAAGAAGAGAAAATATAAATCCACAAATAAGAAAGGGGGGGGGGAATGACACTTAGCTGTGACTCGCAAGAAGCTGTGTCCACAACTCTCGGTGAAAACCGAAAATTTAGACCCGTGTTGTTGTTGACTATCAAAGCTGCCCCTTCTTTTGTTTTATACACTTGTAACATTTTGTTATCACGTATTTACTGCAGTGACTTTCTGCATATTTCTAATTTATTATCTTATACACACTTATACCCTCAAAACATCTACAAGCAGAAGTGTTCAGCTTGGTGGCCCACGGGTCGCATCCGGCCCACACCGTCTTTTTGCGGGTCGAGAGGTTACTATGAAAATGTTATTTATTTTAATAAATGTTTAAAAAAACATGTTAAAAGAAGTAAAACACTTCTAAAAGACGTGCAAATCTAAATAAAAACGATCAATTCACCTTTTACTTCATAACTGTCTTTTTTTTTTTCATTTTTAGTTGACAAAACCTGGTTGACTTCGCTGCGACCCGTCAAGCAATTTCTGCATACAGTTGAGGCCCTTGAGGCCAATGAAGTTGGACACCCACAGAAAGAAAGGCTTACTGCACCAGATGGGTTGTTAGATAGGTAAGCGTAGTCCAAGGACCACGGCAGCTATTTAACAGAAACTATATTTGTCAACAAGAGTAGAGTAGTGACTTTGTTACACGAAAGCACAGCCGTAACATCCTGAAATGTGTTACTGTTTAAACATAAGAAGCAACTTGTGAAAAGTTTCCATCGTGCAGAGTTATGAGCACAAGCGTGTATTTTCCAAGTCTCTTTTTTTTTTTGTCACAAGTTTCTCCTGTGTTCATAATCTCACCACTTTCTGATTCTGAAGATCAGATTCTGGAACATTATCAAATTTGTCAAGAGATTTGCTACCTGATGTAGCGGAGTTGAGAAAATAGATCCAGGTGTGGGCGTGCTATTACAATCATCATCATCGTCATCATCATCTTGCGATAAGGCCAAAATGATGCCACGAAATCGGGGTTGTCTGTGCAAACAGAACCTCCACACCCTCATTGATTTAGGGCACCGCTGTAGCAAGTTCTCTCTCTCTCTATCTCTCTATCTCTCTCTCTCTCTCTCTCTCTCTCTCTCTCTCTCTCTCTCTGAACCTTAAGTGCCCAGGACACATGCGGCTTCCGCAAGGGTTTTCCAAAAAACGCATGTCCTTTGCCTTTTTTTCTGCTCTTGCCCAGGTGAGCCCTCTAATGCTCAACACCCTCTCTGTTGTTCTTCTCCATGTCTCTTTTGGTCTACCCTTACTTCTGCTCCCCTGTAGTGTCCATCTTAGTGCTATTTTTGGTAGTGATTTGTCATTCATTCGGAGCACATGTCCCAACCATCGCCAGCATCTTTCCTCAATAATTGCTGTCAATGGCTTCATCTGCATTTCTGCCAACAAGGTGTTATTTCTTATGATGTAGCAAGTTCTACAAAGATGTATTTCATGTCTTATACAGAACGGGCGAAGATGTGTTGAACTTCACAGTCATAATTCATCTTCATATTACGTACACGAGAGCTTTAGGTGTCCACAGATTTTAACATACTGTACTAACCGAGTTTCAGGATTTCGGGGGGGGGGGGGGGTCCTACTACATTCCTGGTCGTGGTAATGCTCGCAAAGAACCTTAGATTGTAGCTCTCTAGGAGGCCATCCACTCACCCTATCATTCACGCTCTTGGGTGTGTACAAAGTAAGAGAACAGAATAGATAATATCAGCCTCTAAAATTGATAGACCAGGCATTTAAGACGCGAGAGAACGTGTACTTGTACGAACTCCCTGTAACTGTGAGCTGTTGCTCTTTGCAGTCGATGCTGTAGAGATGTTGAGGCACATCATCGTATCGGAGTGGGAGTGGGTTATGGCTGATACTTTTCAGTCCCGGAGAACAGCTAAAAAGATGGGAGTGTGCAGTATTTCTTTAGCAAACTCCACCACCATGGGGACTATGGCGATCCCTGCCTTGTTAACCAGGCTATGCCTGTTACCAGGGGTACCACAAAGAGGTGTGACCGGGTCTTGGTCAGCTATGGGTCGCTGATTACCTTACTGGGCGTCTTCACCCCTAAACGTGAGAGAAAGATAAGATACTGGCTGGAAGCCGAGCTCCGGACTTTAGTAAGACGACCGGTCAGTTAACCGGTCACTTAGCCACAAGCAGACAACTAATATCTCCAACAAAAGGCACTCCCTGGATATGACAAAAGAAAAAGAGCATGATGATCGCTCGACATCAATATCATCGTACTTGATTATCAATGATCAAACGAGCAAAGAGGAGGTCGGTCATACAGCAACCAGAGCCAAACTGTAATTTAGAGGAAATCGTTCATATCGCAACTGACAACTTGTCTATTAACCAAACTGACTACCTGTCTATTGACCAAACTGACAACCTGTCTATTGATCAAACTGACTACCTGTCTATTGACCAAACTGACTACCTGTCTATTGACCAAACTGACTACCTGTCTATTGACCAAACTGACTACCTGTCTATCAGTCAAACTGAAAACATGTCTATCAGTCAAACTGAAAACATGTCTATCAGCCAAACTGAAAACATGTCTATCAGTCAAACTGAAAACATGTCTATCAGTCAAACTGAAAACATGTCTATCAGTCAAACTGAAAACATGTCTATCAGTCAAACTGAAAATATGTCTATCTGTCAAACTGAAAATATGTCTATCTGCCAAACTGAAAATATGTCTATCAGTCAAACTGAAAACATGTCTATCAGTCAAACTGAAAACATGTCTATCAGTCAAACTGAAAACATGTCTATCAGTCAAACTGAAAATATGTCTATCTGCCAAACTGAAAATATGTCTATCAGTCAAACTGAAAACATGTCTATCAGTCAAACTGAAAACATGTCTATCAGTCAAACTGAAAACATGTCTATCAGTCAAACTGAAAATATGTCTATCTGCCAAACTGAAAATATGCCTATCAGCCAAACTGACAATTTGTCTATCGGCTAAACGGACAATCTGTCTATCAGTCAAACTGACAACCTGTCTATCAACCAAACTAACAACCTGTCCATCAGCCAAACTGATAACCTGTCTATCAGCCAAGAGCTGCTAGAGCAAATTTAAGTCAGCGCAACCCCCCCCCCCCCCCCCCCCGCTTATCCGTTTTCATCCACTAAGGGCCTCCTGAAGCCTTCCGGGGCCCACCCTTGAAGCAGGAAATCCTCTAGGCCCTGAAGAGATGTTTCGGCAAGACCCTTTCCCCTCCCCATTCCTCCCCGTCTCACAGGGGGCTGCTGACAACCTGTCTATCAAGCATGTGCCATTCATTTCTTACCTGTCATCTCATTTCCTAGCTGGCTGTAATAATCCTCGGCAAGTGATATCAAACTGAGCACGTCCAGTCTGCGAAATGGTCCAATTACCGTTCTTGAAACGTAAAAAAAGTTCGAAAAGTCAAAGACAACACACAAGGTTTATGCGAAAGCTGTAACTGAACAGGCTGCTTGAAGTACCTAAAACTACAGCTTCGTCGTTCACAGCTCACGCGCGCAAGTCAATGACATCTGTTTCCCTGGGGTTGCATACCGAATACACACTGGCACAGCCCACCTCGGCTTTCGTTTTGGTCCAAATCTCTAAAGCAAGGTTGAGTCATAGCTCCTACCCTGGGTTACTCAGTGGGGGAGTGGAGAGTGAAAAGGGAGGAGGGAAGGGGGGGGGGGATGATTTTAAAATGTGTAAAGCAATCCAGAATTGGGAAATCCCTCGCGGCACGTGACTTGATTTGGAAGACTCTCGCTACTCTGTTTACATGAGCGGCCATGTTGCGTCAAATTAAGCCGGGTATTGAAACAATGGCTACATGAGTGTGTACATTTAACCTCCTACTAAACGTGTGACACGAGCTATAAAATGTGACACTCGTTGAATTTGAAAGTGTCCTGTAATGCTTTAATCATAATAATCATAAATCTCCTGTAATCCTGACAATTGGAAGAAAGTATCTTAAGGAATAGCTGACTAGTTCATCTGCTGCATATTACTGGAATAGCGGGATTACACTGGTACAAAGGGACTATTGTAGCATGTGTTTGTGATGTGAGTTGTTTGTAGTGAGATTTTAATGAAGAAAGCATTAAGTTATAGCGTAAGTGTGCTGTAGCGAGTTTTCTTTTAGCAAAAACTTTGTAGCGAGTTTGTCTATAGTGAGTCAGATGACTCTTGTCCGATTATGAAAATGTCATTTTCTACTACCTACACAATAAGAATGACCATATACAACAAGACTGGCCCACTTATAGCAAAACTGACCCACATATAGCAAGATTGGCCCATATATAGCAAGACTGGCCCACATATAGTAAGAGTGACCTAGACATCACAAAAGTGACCCACATACAACAAAAATGACCCACATATAGCAAGAGTGACCTTTACACAACAAGCCTGACCCACATAAAAAGTGATTCGTATGCAACACGAGTGACCCACATACAACAGCAGTGACCCAACACAATAGGAGTGAGCCACATACAACAAGAGTGAGTCCTACACAGCAAAAGTGATCCACATACAAAAGAATGATCCACATACAAAAGAATGATCCACACACAACAAGAGTCACTTGCATACAACAAGAGTGATCCATATACAACAAAAGACCCACATACCACAACAGAGAATCGCATACATCAAGAGGGAACAAATAATCTCTCAGAATCTTCTGTACATCAGATTTGTACACAAATCTTGTAGAGGTACAAAGATTATTTAATCGGTTAAGAAAGAATTTTTAAAAAAAAGGATAGAGAAATGATAAACAGACAGCATGAAGGAGGGAAGAGAGATAGAGAGCGAGAGAGATAGAGAGCGAGAGAGAGAGAGAGAGATGGCAAAAAAGCTTGTGCGAATGCAGGACTCCTGGAGAGCATGCCAGTGCTACACTCCCTGGAGAGATGTTAAGTGTATGTGGCACCAGGAGCCTAACAGCAAGCAAAACAAGTACGCAGTTGATCAAGTACCAGCTAACGTGTTTGCGTCTTTCTTCTCTCCAGAGGTCAGGAGCTTAAGTTCGCCAGACGCGTCAACAACTTCCGTGGACAACCCCGAGCTCTCCTATACACAGTAACTACAGTGTGACATTAGTCACGGTCACCTACAGGTAATCCCCGAGTAACGAACGTTTGAATTACGTACAACGCGTATCACAAACGTCAGACTTATGTAAAACCCGCGATTTACGTACAACTGGTAGTTATGAACGTCCGATTTATGTATAACCCGTTGTTACGAACAACCCCCACAAAGTCCATTATAATAAAAATGCAATTTACCTACAATGGTTCAGAATAAGAAATGGGCGATATTTTGCGGAGCGCATCAAAATACTGTGGGTCTAACGCGGTTCGTCGGTTTCTTTAATGAGTGTTTTTTTTTTTTTTTGTTTGTTAATGCATAGAAAGGTGCACTGTATACTTTATACTGTTAAAGTAAAGTTAGTTACGACCCGTACTTAACTGTTCCGATTTACTTACAAATTCGATTTACGAACAGACTTAGGAGAAGGAACACGTTCGTAACTCGAGATTGTTTGTAATTAAAAGTCTTTATCATCAAATAAAGATAAGAGAGAGACAATGTACTTTCATAGGACATGCAATGAGAAGAGGGGGCATTGAAAATATAACAACAGGAAAAATAGAAGGAAGAAGATCAAGAGGAAGACCAAGAGAAATGATACTGGACAGTCTGACGGGATGGTGTGAGAGGAGATCACCAACTGAGCTGATGGCCTGCATGAAGGATCGCGTACTCTGGAGAAGCATAATAGCCAACGCCAGTCGGCACGGCACATGATGATGAATCAAATATTAACAACGAATTAACAATTCGGCAATGTTAATTAACAAGTATGTTTTTATCTGTGGTGGAGTCTGTTTTTGAATTAATATTGCACTCAAAGTTATAAGCACAAAAACCAAGATAATACTATTCAATTTAAATGTAATATCCACCCTCATTTATGCATGAGAAAGCGGGAAGACAATTAAAGAAACACACAACAAATTAGACTCTTGAAAAGAAATGCCTAAGGAAAATACTCGGTATAAAGTGGAACGAATTCAAGAACAACACAAGAGATAAAGCAGATGAGTGAACAACCTGTCTCATGGGTGATCAGAAAAAGGAGATGGACATATGCTGGTCACTTGATGAGAAGAAACAATCAGAGAATCCCAAAACAAGCTATCAAGTGGAACACAACAGGCTGAAGAAAAAAAAGAGGTCGACCACGTGGAAACTCTAAAGAGGACATTGTTAAGAGAGGGCAAAGTAGTCAACATAAAATCCCTTGATGAGATTGAAAGGCTCCCCGAAAACAGGAAAACTTGGCGAACTACCATGCGAGTCCTATGCGACGTTTAACAGCACAGGAAGGATGTAAGATGAATGTTAACAAACGTAGATGAAACGTGTAGTTTCTGATTCGGTAGTGTCTACAATGTGACACAGGCAGATAGGAGGACGCATGTCACAATTTTGTTGTAAAACAACTTTCTTCCACGAAGACCCGGGAAAACAAATCCACCAGCCTCACGGGCGAGATTTGGCTGATCTCACTGCATACGCGGTTATCAATGGATGAAGATTTAGTTATCAATGGATGAAGATTTAGTTATCAATGGATGAAGATTTAGTTATCAATGGATGAAGATTTAGTTATCAATGGATGAAGATTTAGTTATCACTGGAGGAAGGTAAAATCAAATATCTAATGAAGGCGAGTCTAACAAGTAAAATAAAGGTAAATGTAAATAAAGGTAGCCAAGTCTTCAGTTGTTGCTACTACGGTTTCTTGGTAGAACCGAGAGACCTTCAAGAGAGTTGTTAGGGAGGCAAAGTTCTGCAAGAGCCGTGCTAATGAGTGAATGAATAAATGAGCCATGTCTTGCACATCTGGTATTAGTCTCCAAATTGTCCTTGATCTGTCAGCACACTAGAGGGCGACATGGTCAGCACGCTAGAATGCGACATGGTCAGCATGCTAGAAGGCGACATGGTCAGCACACTAGAGGGCGACATGGTCAGCACACTAGAGGGCGACATGGTCAGCACACTAGAGGGCGACATGGTCAGCACGCTAGAAGGCGACATGGTCAGCATGCTAGAAGGCGATGTGGTTAGCACGTTAGAGGGTGATGTGGTCAGCACGCTAGAACGAGATGTGGTCAGCACGCTGGAAGGCGATGTGGTCAGCATGCTAGAGCGCGATTTGGTCAGCACGCTAGAATGCGATATGGTTAGCATGCTAGAACGTGATGTGGTTAGCATGCTAGAAGGCGATGTGGTCAGCATCACAACTGGTGGTCTTTCTTCTTCAGCTACAGAAGGGCTAAGATACTGAGTTAAGTATCTGGGGTTCGAACCGCTGAATTTCACCATGACAGAACAGCGAACTTTGCTACCACATGCGCCCATTCAAATGTGTGTGAAGATGTACTCAGAGCTAGGTGAACACAGAACAGATATGTTGCTGTCTGAAGTTGAACTATCACAATCACAACTTGTTACTCAACGCTCAGTTTCGCTGTCTACGCTATAACATGGACAGTGGTTTTTGTTATAACAAATACCAGAGCTTAATTAAAAAACAGACCTCACCACAGACAAAAACAAACACCAGAGCTTAATAAACAAAAACGGACTTCACCACAGACAAAAAAAATACCAGAGCTTAATTTTTTTTAAAAACAGACTACGCCACAGACAAAAATAAACATCAGAGCTTAATTTTTTTTATACCAGACTACACCACAGACAAAACCAAATACAGAAACAGTAAAATATAAATATATAAACCAGGAAGTCATATGTTGTAATCACTAATTGTTTGTTAGTCAGAAGTTTTAGAGGAAGAAAGAATTGTACAAGCCTCGTACAACAGAATCAAAGGTCATTGCTTTACAGCGCCTGCCTTTGGCAGGAAAAGTTAGAGATGTCAAAGTTTGAAAAAAATATCTCCAGTAAGTTCTCTCTCTCTCTCCTCTCTCTCTCTCTCTCTCTCTCTCTCTCTCTCTCTCCCGTTTCCATGCCATTAAAGCATATTGGGAATACGGTGTTAGTCTCGTATTTCCAAAACCTTCGGCTCATGAAAGTCTGATGTCATCAGTATCACACTTGGCCGCATTTATCTTCCCAGATTTCTCTGGTACCCATTTCTAGAGGCCGGGAGAACCCCAGGGCCTTTGTTTGGTGTGTACCAACAAAAAAAAAATCGCCACCGATGAGACTTGAACCCAATACCACTGGATAAGTAAATCGAGCTATATACATACATACATACCTGTCTGTTTGTCTGTCTGTGTCACTCTCAATACTTCTCTCCTTTCTGCTTTGCTGTTCTCTCTCTCTCTTTCTTCTCATCTTTTTCTGCCTTTCTCTGTTTTCTCTCTCTCTCTCTCCTCTTCTCTTCTCTTTCTGCCTTTCCCTATTCTCTCTCTCTCTCCTCTCTCTCTCTCTCTTTCTTTCTTTCCGTTTCTCTCTGAAACTCTCGGAAGAGTGAGGAAGTTATTTTTTTTAAAAATATTATTAAATCTAAAGTTTCGTTTGTACCAGCTCTTGAAATAACGACAGGGAAGATAAATAATTGAAAACACTTACAAACAGAACTTGGAACCCCTTAAAATGATGCGACAATAAACAATGTCCCATCTCCCATTTCATGTATCTCGAACTACAAGGCATTATTTTCCAACAACAATGTTACTCATGATGGCAAACATCGATGATTGAAAGAACAAATGTTGACACTCTCTCTCTCTCTCTCTCTCTCTCTCTCTCTCTCTCTTTCTCTATCTCTATCTCTCTCTCCGGTGTGTGTGTGTGTGTATGGGCACGCACATTTGCATGTATGTCTCTGAGTAAGTCAGGTTTCGTTTTAAAAAACAAATGATCACACAACTTAGGGAGCTAAAATGACTGAGACGACAAGGAAGAATGTTTATCAGGGAATTTATTGAGCGAGGATGACTTGAGTAACAGAATGTTTATCAGGGAATTTAGAGGCAAAGTTGACTAAAATAATAAACAGAAAAGAAAATTTAGTGACCAAAGATGTCTAAGATAATAAAATGGAATGTTTCAGAAAATTTAGTGAGCAAAACTTGACTGACCTAGAGAAATTAAGGAATTACAGGAGCAGAACATATATCAGTGGCGATAAAGCAGAGCTAGCCAAAACGCTATCCATCTTCTTCGCAGTGCACCTGGTAACAGCCTATTAACGATCCCTCAGACCGATGTTAACACCAGCGGGCCCTTCTTCGTACAAAGGTTCAAACACAGATTTTGGTCTCACTGCATTCAGGACAGCCCGATACATGCTCTGTAGCATGCCACAACATCCAGCCAAGAGTCTGTTTGCTAGTACGAGGGGTGATTGATAAGTTCTCGGCATAAGGTACACATACTTAGAAACACACAGTTGATATTAGGTGCAGTTGTAGATTAGGTTAATGTAAGATTAAAAACCAAGTTTCAAGATAACTCAACCAATTTTTTTACAGGGTACTGAAGTGGTAAGGGGTGGCAGAAATTGAGAAAATGGATAAAATTTCTCGCTGAGCAGTCATTCGCTATCTCTGTATCAAGGGCTTATCATCGAAGGAGATCCATGAGGATATGGTAGAGACTCTAGGGGAGAGTGCCCCTTCTTACAGCACAGTGAAGAAATGGGCAGCTCAATTCAATCATGGAAGGGAGAGTCTGGAAGATGATCCCCGTCCAGGAAGATCAAGAACGGTAACCACCGATGAAACCACCGGCAGAATCCATGATATGATAATGGAGGATCGACGATTAACTGAGCAGTTCATTGCTTCTGAGTTGAGCATCTCACAGGAACGTGTTCATGCCGTTATTCACAATGATCTTCAAATGACAAAGGTCATTGCTCGTTGGGTCCCGAAACTTCTTGCAGCTGATCACAAACGAGAGCGCCTCAACATATCAAGAGACAATTTTGGCCATTTTTCTGCAGATCCTGAAAAGTTTCTTCAGCAATTTGTGACTATGGATGAGACTTGGGTTTATCATTTTCAACCAGAAGCCAAAGAACAGTCAAAGCAGTGGAAACATCATGGATCCCCACCTCCAAGGAAAGCTAAGGTAGTTCTGTCTGCAGGCAAAGTGATGGCTTCCATCTTTTGGGATTCAAAAGGGCAGAACGGTCACCTGGGCCTATTATGCTAATCTTGTGAATCAACTGCGGGTTAAATTGAAAGAAAACCGTCGAGGGAAATTGACGAGAGGAGTCATCTTTTATCAAGACAATGCTCCAATTCACAAGCCGGCGGTGGCAATGACTGCCATTCATGAATGCAGCTTCCAGCTTCTTGAACATCTTCTTTATTCCCTAGATTTGGCCCCTTCGGACTATTACCTGTTTACCAAACTAAAAAAGGAGCTCAGTGGTCGCAAAATTTGCTTCAGATGATAACGTCATTCATGCTGTAGACCACTTTCTACTGACACAAAATGCTGACTTTTACAAAGAAGAGGTCCGTATGCTCCAGAGTCGCCGGACTAAGAGCATAAACTTGCAAGGGGACTATGTTGAGAAATAACCCCAAAAGGTTGTCCACAAATAACCCGTTGTACCTTATGCCGAGAACTTATCAATTACCCCTCGTAGATCCCATCAAATGTTGGTTGTTTATAACGTGACTTCTGCCCCACAGCTCAGACTTCCTAGCTCAAGCATTCGCTTCACATTGTTCTCTCTGCCCCACAGCTCAGACTTCCAAGCTCAAGCATTCGCTTCACATTGTTCTCTCTGCCCCACAGCTCAGACTTCCTAGCTCAAGCATTCGCTTCACATTGTTCTCTCTGCCCCACAGCTCAGACTTCCTAGCTCAAGCATTCGCTTCACATTGTTCTCTCTGCCCCACAGCTCAGACTTCATAGCTCAAGCATTCGCTTCACATTGTTCTCTCTGCCCCACAGCTCAGACTTCCTAGCTCAAGCATTCGCTTCACATTGTTCTCTCTGCCCCACAGCTCAGACTTCCTAGCTCAAGCATTCGCTTCACATTGTTCTCTCTGTCCCACAGCTCAGACTTCCTAGCTCAAGCATTCGCTTCACATTGTTCTCCCATTCCCGCTCTTCACTTTCTCGCAGTAAGCCTTTAGCATTGCCACCCGTGTCCATTCTCAGTCTGCCATTTATTTTAGCCTGTCCAGTAAGCCTATCTGCCACTTAATTGCCGTGTACTCCTGCATGCCCTGGACAATGAAGCCACGTTAGGCTTTGTAGCCTTTTTTAAAAGCTTCCTTTCCAACTACAAACAGGCCAGGTAAAACCACAGTCAGTCACGTGCCATGTAATCAAGATCATCCCCGAAGCTAGATGTAGAAATCACAGCACAGGTGGAGGGATACCGCAGAAGCACAAACGTGACAAACTCCCCGACCTGAGACGTGGCGTGATTATTCGCACAGACCAGTGACGGCGAAGACAATCTTCACCAAAACCTACAACTAGGAGAAGCGGCCATGACTTACCTTCTGATGATGACCTAATTAACTTCCGCAGCATGAAGAGGCAGTCTCATACACACGCGCTACACCACCGTTAGCATTCACCAGTATAAGAAAACACAATATCCCGGGGCCAGATATTCCAAACTTTGAGAAAGTAATCTTTGACTTGGTCGACAGGTTACAGGTTGTTTTTATTTTTAATGATTTTCCTCTGAATTGTTCCTTACATATTACAATCAAATGTTGTTTTTTAAACGTACAGTAACAGCACAGGTAAACAACACTAAAACATTAACCATACGATCTGTGGCAGTGACTGAAATAATTTAGCTTATTAAGAGATCAGCAGGTCACATGACCGCAGCATGACGGCCTACGCAATGAGGTTCTAATCTGTCAGGCGTCGCAGTTACGCTTTGCGCGCCAACACCGTGGTCTTGAGAGAGGCTTCAAGTGAGTGCCAATACACTCCAAGTTAAGAGATTTCATTTCTACCACCTACTCTTACAATCTTCAACATCTTTCTGTGATAGCGACAAAATAACGTCACTAAAACGTGCTTATTTGATACATACACATACAAAAAAAAAAAAACCCCCAATCAGGCTACACACTGTTCATAGACCGACCCCGGGAAGAAGGTATACACTTCTACAAAGATCTAATTCCTGCCGTGTACAGTACGGGGGAAGATTGAATTTCAGTGTCAAAATTTTCAGCGTTATAAAACTGTCATATGGAATAACAAGTATACATTTCTCACTCCAGGTCTAATTATTATTAAGTGCGGTGTCTAGAGATAGAACCGTAATGTAGTAATTTAACCGGATCTAGGTTCTAGAGATAGTACTGTAATGTAGTAATTTAACCGGATCTAGGTTCTAGAGATAGAACCGTAATGTAGTAATTTAACCGGATCTAGGTTCTAGAGATAGTACTGTAATGTAGTAATTTGACCGGATCTAGGTTATCTCTCTCAGATCGCATGGCTTTCCTTTAAGTGCTCCATGTGCTTATCGTGTTTGTCTTAGATGAAAAGAAAATTCTTCTGCTCTGAGCTAAAATATCATAGGTCTTTTTGTGTTGTTGACTACATCTCTGCTTGGTTTGGTAAATATAGCTATGTTTACCTTGTAGAACATAACCCTGTTTGTCTTGTAGAATACAGCTCTATTGTCTTGTAGAGCATAACTCTGTTTGTGTTGTTGAATACGTCTCTGCTTGGTTTGGTAAATATAGCTTCGTTTACCTTGTAGAACATAACACTGTATCTTGTAGAATACAACTCAATTGTCTTGTAGAACATAACATTGTTTGTCTTGTAGAATATAGCTCTATTGTCTTGTAGAACATAACACTGTTTGTGTTGTTGAATATTGCTCTATTTGTCATATAGCACTGTATGTGTTGTTGATTATAGCTCTGTTTTGTGCCCTCTAACCCCGCATTATTCCCTGTTGCTGTCTCGTAATGTTGAATATTGTTCTCTATAACTGCATCATTGTTTTGGGTTGGTTAAAGCTTTGGGAAGGAAGAGGAATGATGGTAACTACGGAGTTAGTGCTGATGGCCTCACTAGTTTTTCTAGTCAACTACTGACTAGGCAGCAGAGCACTTATTGTTTGACTGTGTGCAATGACGCTGGTTCATGATTCACGCCTTTATATACGTTGTTGTATGTTGTTTTCTCATGTTAAAATGTAAGCTATTATTGTTTCTTGTGTTATATTTGTTGTATATTGTTTACTTATGTTTCTTAAAATGTAAGGTGTTGTTTTCTTGTGATATTTGTTGTACACTGTATTCTCATATTAAACTGTAAAGTGTCGTTTCTTTTGTTATATTTGTTAAAATGTTGTATACTGTTTTCCTTCGTTAAATTATTGAATGTCACTTTCTAGTGCTATATTTGAAGTTAAGCTATTGTGTGTCGCTTTCTTCAGTTATATTTGCTTTATATTCTTTTCTCAGTTTAAACGGTTTTTAAAGAGTCGATTTCTCGGGTTTTATTTGTTGTACAGTTCTGAGGCATTAAAATGCTGAGTATCGATTTGATGGTTGTTACAGCACTCTTTATTTCCTGCCATAATTCTGAATATCACTGTTCATGCTGAATATCAAATGTAGCGTTCTCATTTTCTCATGCCCATGTATAATGCTGGATGTTTGTAATAGAATAAATGTTGAAAGATTAATCGCAGGATGTCAGGGATAGCTGTCTAGATCTTCAGACATTGAAACCATTTTTTTTTCTTCTGTGCTCTTATATCATGATTTTTTTTTCATTTATGATGTTATGTCACGAAATGTCATTAGTTTACAAATGATAAATGACCCTGGACCTGATTATGTAAAAGGTATAACATGTTCCATCGCTTATTTCTTCTATCATTTTGTCTTAATGTTGACTAATCCGTATTTATTTGTTTCTTTATACAGACTATTTTGTTATAAATGTGTAAGATAAAATAGTTATGTTATTTGTTTCGTATACAACCCATTTTGTTATAAATGTATTAGATAAAATAGTTAGCTATTTGTTTCGTATACAAACTATTTTTAAAATAAGTGTGTCAGATAAAATAGTTGTTTAGATTATTAACACTCGGTTGTCTCCCTTGATGCCTGTTCGAACATTCACCTGCTGTTATGCTGACCGATATGATTTGCCTTGTCTTGTTTTTCCGTTTTTTTCCTCATCTACATTTCAGTGCTGGCGGAGAAAAATAGACGTCTTGACAGAGCTCGGCGATTTGCGTCATCATCATCATCATGTGCCGTGCTGACTGGCGTTGGCTATTATGCTTCTCCAGGGTACATGCAGGCCATCAGCTTGGTTGGTGATCTCCTCTCACACCATCCCGTCAGACTGTCCAGTATCATTTCTCTTGGTCTTCCTCTTGATCTTCTTCCTTCTATTTTTCCTTTTGTTAGAATATTTTCAATGCCCCCTCTTCTCATTGCATGTCCTATGAACGTACATTGTCTCTCTCTTATTTTTTTGACAAGGTTTTTTTGTCTCTCCAGCTCTTCTCCTACATTCTTCATTAGTTATTTTTGCTGTCCAGGGAATTCGCAACATTCTTCTAATAAACCACATTTCTACTGCTTCCAATGATTTTTGTGCAGACCTGCCTATTGTCCATGATTCACTTCTATATAATAAGATATGTTCAATATAGCATTTTAGGACTCGTTTTCTAACATTCATTGATAAGGATGTGTTGCATAATATGTTTCTCATTCTCTGAAATGCAGTTTTTGCTTGGCCCATTCTGTTCCCAATTTCTACTCTGCATTTCCCATTCGAAGTTATTACTACTCCAAAGTATTTAAATTTCTGCACCTGCTATAGAACAGTTCCGTTTAATTTTATATTGAATGTTGATGGATTCTGTTTCTTAGATATAACCACAGTCTCTGTCTTTTTGATGTTCAAAGTAAGGCCTTTCTGTTCACTTTCTTTGGCGACTTTATCCAAGAGATTTTGCAGGTCTTGTTGGATCTCAGCTATCAGTACTGTGTCGTCAGCATACCGAAGGTTGTTAATATTGTATCTTCCAATTTTTATACCTGGTTCTGTGATGATTGTTCTTAGAATATTCTAGCTGTACAGAGAAAAAATGTCTGGAGATAGTACACATCCTTGTCGCACACCTTGTTTTATAGGCTGACATTTTCCTGTCCTACTTTCAACTCGAATTTGCTTTATTTAACGGGATATACAAGGATTCTGTAACTTCCTCTCTCCATCTCTTGCGTAGGAAGCCTTATCCTCTTTTTTCCTGAGTTCTTAGCATGAGTGTTCTCTGGGGTGAACCATCTAATGGTAACAGTGTAATGTGACCAACCCATTTGACTCTATTTCTGGACGTATTGGTGTCACTCCAACCCTCGCCTTGATTTGGTCTCTTCTTGTTACATTTAGTATTCTTCTCAAACATCTATTTTTTTCCTGATGATTCTCCTTTTAACTGTTGGTACGGCAGCACGTATGTCGGAGGACAACTGTTTTGTACAGTGATCATTTTGTTTCAGTTGTGACGTATTTGTTTTGTTTCAGTTATGACGTATTTGTTTTATTTCCGTTGTGACGTATTTGTTTTGTTTCAGTTGTGACGTATATGTTTATTTTCAGTTATAACGTATATGTTTTGTTTCAGTTATGACGTATTTGTTTTGTTTCAGTTATGACGTATATGTTTTGTTTAAGTTATGACGTATATGTTTTGTTTCAGTTATGACGTATATGTTTTGTTTCAGTTGTGACGTATATGTTTTGTTTCAGTTATGACGTATATGTTTTGTTTCAGTTATGACGTATATGTTTTTCAGTAAAGGTGTCATTTGTCCAATGACCTGATTTGCTTTACTGCATCTGTTCTCAATTTCGGCGCTAATTCTCCCAAAGGGTGATAACGTACTGTGTTGACATTTGAAATCTTTCACTTGTTTTAAAGGATGATTGTCCATGAAGACCTTCACTGGGATTTCTTCAGTGGCAATGATCATGACTTTTAAAAAAAAATATACACTTACTACATAATAAATGTGCTGTAAGCCAGTATCGATTCCCGTATCGTAATGATATCTTAATGACTGCGGTATCTAGCCACATCTACCCGCGTACGTTAAGTGTATTGAACCCTGCTGTTGTGTAACATTCGCTGTATTCAGTCTGTCTTTGTGTATCCAGTTGTTAATCAGGGTAGCAGTTGTCGAAGCGCGTGACTGGCGAACTGCTTAAATCAGTTTATTCACTATGGTTCTTTCACTTGAGGAGCGTATTTTTCTCGTTGAGCATGTGTTTCGAGAAGGCAGTACATACACAATGCGGGAGCTCTTTGTTGAAAAATTCCTGGAACACCAGTACCTTATCGCAATGCAGTTTATAAACTTACTGAGAAATTTCGTGAAACAGATTCAGTGTCAGATGCACACCATAGTGGGAGACCATCTACACTTAATTAACAAGGAGAAGTTATTGAATATTTCTGATTCTATGCTTCGGAATCCATCAAATGCTTTGCGAAAGTTGGCACAACAGTAAGGTATCGGGCTTGTAACAGCGCATAAAGCAGTCAGAGAAAATGTGAAACTCTTCCCATATAAAGTAACAGCGGTCAGAGAAAATGTGAAACTCTTCCCATATAAAGTAACAGCGGTCAGAGAAAATGTGAAACTCTTCCCATATAAAGTAACTGCGGTCAGAGAAAATGTGAAACTCTTCCCATATAAAGTAACAGCGGTCAGAGAAAATGTGAAACTCTTCCCATATAAAGTAACTGCGGTCAACAACTTCTGCCGGCGGATCATGAAAATCGACTGTTACTGTGAAAGGTTTACAAATTTCATTCAAACTAAAACTGCTGATATTCTTGATGTCACCATTTTTACAGATGAGGCTTGGTTTCACCTCTCGGGTCATGTTAACACACAAAAAATTCGATCAGAAGTTTATCGAAATCGCCCACACATAAGAAACATTTCACCAGCAGAGCTAAGAAAAGTGTTTGCGAATAAAATTAAATGTGTTCAAGCTTGCATAGACGCACAAGGACATCACTTTCAACATTTGTTATACGTAAGGTACGTAACATTTTGTAATCAGCACGCTTAATCGGCGACTTCAGCCACGGCAGGTATATGTGGCTAGATACCATAGACATTAAGACATCACTACGATACCGGAATCGATACTGGGTTAGTGGACAGTTACTTATGGAACACCTTGTAGGTTTTTCATGTTTTGTTATAGGGCTTACTCTAATGTGGCTTTATGAACTGCGCCATCGGGTAAAGGGAGATAATTTGTAGCCCACCTACCTATCTGGTTCACCTATGACCGATATGATAACATTTAATTAACAAAAACAAGATAAAGATGGCTGGGGTCTGCAACAAGACTGATGTCGACCGTACCACAAAGTTTTCTTGTCTCCTTTCTCATATATATTGAGAGGACAAAAGATGTCATGATAGGGCTGGAAGATGTGTTTCATATAATGGCATATTTAATGCTTCTGTAATTTCCTCTCTCCATCTCGACCCCTTCCTCTGTTACCTACAAATCTTAGTGTGAATGTTTTCTGTGATATACTGTCTGGTGGTAATCGTGTAACATGGCCAAACCATTTGACTTGTTGTTTCTGGATATAATGTAATGCTGATGTTACTCCAACCTTTGCCCTGGTGGTGTTATTTCTTATGTGGTCTCTTCTTGTCACATTTAGTAATCTCCTTAAACATTTCATTTCTGTCGTAGAAATTTCGTGAAACAGATTCAGTGTCAGATGCACACCATAGTGGGAGACCATCTACACTTAATTAACAAGGAGAAGTTATTGAATATTTCTGATTCTATGCTTCGGAATCCATCAAATGCTTTGCGAAAGTTGGCACAACAGTAAGGTATCGGGCTTGTAACAGCGCATAAAGCAGTCAGAGAAAATGTGAAACTCTTCCCATATAAAGTAACAGCGGTCAGAGAAAATGTGAAACTCTTCCCATATAAAGTAACAGCGGTCAGAGAAAATGTGAAACTCTTCCCATATAAAGTAACTGCGGTCAGAGAAAATGTGAAACTCTTCCCATATAAAGTAACAGCGGTCAGAGAAAATGTGAAACTCTTCCCATATAAAGTAACTGCGGTCAACAACTTCTGCCGGCGGATCATGAAAATCGACTGTTACTGTGAAAGGTTTACAAATTTCATTCAAACTAAAACTGCTGATATTCTTGATGTCACCATTTTTACAGATGAGGCTTGGTTTCACCTCTCGGGTCATGTTAACACACAAAAAATTCGATCAGAAGTTTATCGAAATCGCCCACACATAAGAAACATTTCACCAGCAGAGCTAAGAAAAGTGTTTGCGAATAAAATTAAATGTGTTCAAGCTTGCATAGACGCACAAGGACATCACTTTCAACATTTGTTATACGTAAGGTACGTAACATTTTGTAATCAGCACGCTTAATCGGCGACTTCAGCCACGGCAGGTATATGTGGCTAGATACCATAGACATTAAGACATCACTACGATACCGGAATCGATACTGGGTTAGTGGACAGTTACTTATGGAACACCTTGTAGGTTTTTCATGTTTTGTTATAGGGCTTCCTCTAATGTGGCTTTATGAACTGCGCCATCGGGTAAAGGGAGATAATTTGTAGCCCACCTACCTATCTGGTTCACCTATGACCGATATGATAACATTTAATTAACAAAAACAAGATAAGATGGCTGGGGTCTGCAACAAGACTGATGTCGACCGTACCACAAAGTTTTCTTGTCTCCTTTCTCATATATATTGAGAGGACAAAAGATGTCATGATAGGGCTGGAAGATGTGTTTCATATAATGGCATATTTAATGCTTCTGTAATTTCCTCTCTCCATCTCGACCCCTTCCTCTGTTACCTACAAATCTTAGTGTGAATGTTTTCTGTGATATACTGTCTGGTGGTAATCGTGTAACATGGCCAAACCATTTGACTTGTTGTTTCTGGATATAATGTAATGCTGATGTTACTCCAACCTTTGCCCTGGTGGTGTTATTTCTTATGTGGTCTCTTCTTGTCACATTTAGTAATCTCCTTAAACATTTCATTTCTGTCGTAGGATTTTTCTTTTGTTCTTGGCTGTTAGTGTCCATGATAGGCAACAATAACAACAAAACTTTATTGGAGGGAATAGAGTCATGTAGTAGAATATACAAAGATATTTGTCTGCCATCTTTAATAGATTTTTCCATCAGCAACAAGTTCTCCGACACAACGACTAGGAATGCAGCGTAACTTGAGGAAGCAACGAGGGTTAACACTGAAAACGATGAACGCAAGCTCACAAAGAATCAGGATTGTGCAGCAAACTGAATCAATCATGGGCGATACTAATACTAGTTCAGCAAAATGATGTACGAGAACCTCTAGAAAACGGCTAACTTCTACCAGTATCCAAACCGTTAATAAAACATGAAAAGAACGTGGAAGATTCGAGAAAACCTAGCCTAAGTGGACACACATAAATTTGGACCGGCCCTTTACCACTATTACTACTACTACTACTGATGCTGCTACCACTGCTGCTGCTGCTACTACGACAATTATTATTATTATTATTGTTGTTATTATTATTATACAACCGCCCCAAATATTCTGTATTTTAAACAAGTTTTTCATGCCTTGATGCATGCTGCTGATAAGTTGCCTTGTTGCATGCTGTTGCTAAGTTGCCTTGTTGCATGCTGTTGCTAAGTTGCCTTGTTGCATGCTGTTGCTAAGTTGCCTTGTTGCATGCTGTTGCTAAGTTACCTGGTTGCATGCTGCTGCTAAGTTTCCTGGTTGCATGCTGCTGCTAAGTTGCCTGGTTGCATGCTGCTGCTAAGTTACCTGGTTGCATGCTGCTGCTAAGTTTCCTGGTTGCATGCTGCTGCTAAGTTGCCTGGTTGCATGCTGCTGCTAAGTTGCCTGGTTGCATGCTGCTGCTAAGTTACCTGGTTGCATGCTGCTGCTAAGTTTCCTGGTTGCATGCTGCTGCTAAGTTTCCTGGTTGCATGCTGCTGCTAAGTTGCCTGGTTGCATGCTGCTGCTAAGTTGCCTGGTTGCATGCTGCTGCTAAGTTTCCTGGTTGCATGCTGCTGCTAAGTTGCCTGGTTGCATGCTGCTGCTAAGTTGCCTGGTTGCATGCTGCTGCTAAGTTTCCTGGTTGCATGCTGCTGCTAAGTTGCCTGGTTGCATGCTGCTGCTAAGTTGCCTGGTTGCATGCTGCTGCTAAGTTGCCTGGTTGCATGCTGCTGCTAAGTTGCCTGGTTGCATGCTGCTGCTAAACTGAAAGTGTGCGGAGTATGAAAGTTAAGAGATAAACGGCAGAATGTTGGACGGGTCTGTGTGGCAAATTCTTCACTCACTGCACAAGTTCCTTCCTTCGCTCCCTTCAACGTCCAGGGAAGAGATCGGTACTCAGAGGTCGAACGAGATACCTGACAACCTGCATCAGGGTTGGAGAAGCATAGCTAGTCAGGGCCCTAGTCTACCCCCAGTGGTGCCCACGTCAGCTGATAGTAGCAGAAGACAGGGATCGCAGTAAGAATGGTGAGAACCTTTCCAAAAACGCTTGGCGCCGAACATGGATGTACACGGGGCTTTGGGGCGACACAACGCAACTACCTCTCTCTTGATGACAAACATGGATGTACACGGGGCTTTGGGGCGACACAACGCAACTACCTCTCTCTTGATGACAAACATGGATGTACACGGGGCTTTGGAGCGACACAACGCAACTACCTCTCTCTTGATGACAAACATGGATGTACACGGGGCTTTGGGGCGACACAACGCAACTACCTCTCTCTTGATGACAAACATGGATGTACACGGGGCTTTGGAGCGACACAACGCAACTACCTCTCTCTTGATGACAAACATGGATGTACACGGGGCTTTGGAGCGACACAACGCAACTACCTCTCTCTTGATGACAAACATGGATGTACACGGGGCTTTGGAGCGACACAACGCAACTACCTCTCTCTTGATGACAAACATGGATGTACACGGGGCTTTGGAGCGACACAACGCAACTACCTCTCTCTTGATGACGAACATGGATGTACACGGGGCTTTGGGGCGACACAACGCAACTACCTCTCTCTTGATGACGAACATGGATGTACACGGGGCTTTGGGGCGACACAACGCAACTACCTCTCTCTTGATGACGAACATGGATGTACACGGGGCTTTGGGGCGACACAACGCAACTACCTCTCTTGATGACGAACATGGATGTATACGGGGCTTTGGGGCGACACAACGCAACTACCTCTCTCTTGATGACAAACATGGTGTACACGGGGCTTTGGGGCGACACAACGCAACTACCTCTCTCTTGATGACAAACATGGATGTACACGGGGCTTTGGGGCGACACAACGCAACTACCGCTCTCTTGATGACGACCGCTGAAGAAAATAAAGAAGTTCATTTTATTAAGACTCCGCCATTTACGTCATTTTCAAAATGTCATTTATCACAATCGTCAATCTTCCTCGCATCAATCATTCTTCATTTCTTTTCTTTACTTTTGTCTTCCGTTCCTTTACCTTCACTCTCAGTTTTTCTTTCCTGAACACGCTGCTTCTCCCGGCTCATCACATACTGGTTGAACAGAAACTAGGTCACCTGTGTGGATATATTGATCAGGTAATCCAGCGCTTTAAGCTGTCCAAGTCTGGGCGATGTGTGTCACAGACTTGTTGACAAGGAAAATGCGAATTTATATTACTCGATATTAACCTGGCCATCGTTCTAATAGGGGACACTTCAGTTGGGGGAGTGGTGGTGGGGTTAAATTTGATTTTTAACCATACATTTGAATAAGCTGGCCTGGTTTATGACTTTGCTCACAGATGGACTAGTCAGATCTACTTGCTCTTCTCTACACGCAGAATTGCCTTCAAAATGTAAACAATCCCACTAAGATCATTCAAAGTTTTTGGGTATTTCCAAACATGCAGAGATTAAATATGAAAATACCGGACGATATAGGACACGAGTTTAATAATAGCGGATATTTAGGCACCTCGGCCGAGTAATACGATTCCAATGACAAACCCTTACATACGGGACTGCCCTGTAAAATATGAGACGGCTGGCCACTTTACTCAGTACAGTTAAGCTGATCAAGAACTTGCTCAATATTCTGGGTTCTAGTTTTTCCAGTTTCCGTTTGTCCGTGTTTCTAATTGTCCTGTATCTACGTACCAAATGTCCTATTCCTGCAAATTTTACTTCTGTTGGAATAGTTTCTCTGTTCAGTTTTCGAAAATTTGTTTACCGGTATCATTCCTTGCCATGTTTACCTGCATCATTCCTTGTCATGTTTACCTGCATCATTCCTTGTCATGTTTACCTGCATCATTCCTTGTCATGTTTACCTGCATCATTCCTTGTCATGTTCTTAAAGTGTTCAGAGACGTGATGAGCAGTTAAAGCGTTAAATATGATGAGCAGTTAAGGTGTTTTAAATGTGATGAGTGCTTAAAGTGTTAAATGTAATGAGTGATTAAAGCGTTAAATATGATGAATAGTTAAACTGTTTAGTATGATAAACAGTTAAGATGTTAAGAATGCATCGGGGGTGGGGGGGGGGGAGTAGCGGGAGGAAAGTTCCTTCCTTCGCTCCCTTCAACGTCCAGGGAAGAGATCGGTACTCAGAGGTCGAACGAGATACCTGACAACCTGCATCAGGGTTGGAGAAGCATAGCTAGTCAGGGCCCTAGTCTACCCCCAGTGGTGCCCACGTCAGCTGATAGTAGCAGAAGACAGGGATCGCAGTAAGAATGGTGAGAACCTTTCCAAAAACGCTTGGCGCCGAACATGGATGTACACGGGGCTTTGGGGCGACACAACGCAACTACCTCTTCTTGATGACAAACATGGATGTACACGGGGCTTTGGGGCGACACAACGCAACTACCTCTCTCTTGATGACAAACATGGTGTACACGGGGCTTTGGGGCGACACAACGCAACTACCTCTCTCTTGATGACGAACATGGATGTATACGGGGCTTTGGGGCGACACAACGCAACTACCTCTCTCTTGATGACGAACATGGATGTATACGGGGCTTTGGGGCGACACAACGCAACTACCTCTCTCTTGATGACGAACATGGATGTATACGGGGCTTTGGGGCGACACAACGCAACTACCTCTCTCTTGATGACAAACATGGTGTACACGGGGCTTTGGGGCGACACAACGCAACTACCTCTCTCTTGATGACAAACATGGATGTACACGGGGCTTTGGGGCGACACAACGCAACTACCGCTCTCTTGATGACGACCGCTGAAGAAAATAAAGAAGTTCATTTTATTAAGACTCCGCCATTTACGTCATTTTCAAAATGTCATTTATCACAATCGTCAATCTTCCTCGCATCAATCATTCTTCATTTCTTTTCTTACTTTTGTCTTCCGTTCCTTTACCTTCACTCTCAGTTTTTCTTTCCTGAACACGCTGCTTCTCCCGGCTCATCACATACTGGTTGAACAGAAACTAGGTCACCTGTGTGGATATATTGATCAGGTAATCCAGCGCTTTAAGCTGTCCAAGTCTGGGCGATGTGTGTCACAGACTTGTTGACAAGGAAAATGCGAATTTATATTACTCGATATTAACCTGGCCATCGTTCTAATAGGGGACACTTCAGTTGGGGGAGTGGTGGTGGGGTTAAATTTGATTTTTAACCATACATTTGAATAAGCTGGCCTGGTTTATGACTTTGCTCACAGATGGACTAGTCAGATCTACTTGCTCTTCTCTACACGCAGAATTGCCTTCAAAATGTAAACAATCCCACTAAGATCATTCAAAGTTTTTGGGTATTTCCAAACATGCAGAGATTAAATATGAAAATACCGGACGATATAGGACACGAGTTTAATAATAGCGGATATTTAGGCACCTCGGCCGAGTAATACGATTCCAATGACAAACCCTTACATACGGGACTGCCCTGTAAAATATGAGACGGCTGGCCACTTTACTCAGTACAGTTAAGCTGATCAAGAACTTGCTCAATATTCTGGGTTCTAGTTTTTCCAGTTTCCGTTTGTCCGTGTTTCTAATTGTCCTGTATCTACGTACCAAATGTCCTATTCCTGCAAATTTTACTTCTGTTGGAATAGTTTCTCTGTTCAGTTTTCGAAAATTTGTTTACCGGTATCATTCCTTGCCATGTTTACCTGCATCACTACTTGTCATGTTTACCTGCATCATTCCTTGTCATGTTTACCTGCATCATTCCTTGTCATGTTTACCTGCATCATTCCTTGTCATGTTCTTAAAGTGTTCAGAGACGTGATGAGCAGTTAAAGCGTTAAATATGATGAGCAGTTAAGGTGTTTTAAATGTGATGAGTGCTTAAAGTGTTAAATGTAATGAGTGATTAAAGCGTTAAATATGATGAATAGTTAAACTGTTTAGTATGATAAACAGTTAAGATGTTAAGAAATGCATCGGGGGTGGGGGGGGGGGAGTAGCGGGAGGAAAGGGTGGACAGAAAAATTGAGTAAAACAAAGATAACATTTTCTGTAGGATGAAAACAAATGTTTGTACATGTAATAGAAAACGCCTGATTTGACAGATTTCCCCCCCCCCTCCTTATTTTTTCCTCTTCCCCTCCAGCAAGATGTTCCCAGCCTCAACCTCTTACCCCACCTGGCTCCTCTAACCGCTCACCCAAGCAGGCCAGATGTTACGCCTGGAAACAAGCAACTTGGACAACGCAACTACCTCTCTCTTGATGACAAACATGGATGTACACGGGGCTGAGGTGTGACACAACGCAACTACCTCTCTTGATGACAAACATGGATGTACACGGGGCTTTGGGGCGACACAACGCAACTACCGCTCTCTTGATGACGACCGCTGAAGAAAATAAAGAAGTTCATTTTATTAAGACTCCGCCATTTACGTCATTTTCAAAATGTCATTTATCACAATCGTCAATCTTCCTCGCATCAATCATTCTTCATTTCTTTTCTTTACTTTTGTCTTCCGTTCCTTTACCTTCACTCTCAGTTTTTCTTTCCTGAACACGCTGCTTCTCCCGGCTCATCACATACTGGTTGAACAGAAACTAGGTCACCTGTGTGGATATATTGATCAGGTAATCCAGCGCTTTAAGCTGTCCAAGTCTGGGCGATGTGTGTCACAGACTTGTTGACAAGGAAAATGCGAATTTATATTACTCGATATTAACCTGGCCATCGTTCTAATAGGGGACACTTCAGTTGGGGGAGTGGTGGTGGGGTTAAATTTGATTTTTAACCATACATTTGAATAAGCTGGCCTGGTTTATGACTTTGCTCACAGATGGACTAGTCAG
This sequence comes from Achatina immaculata, assembly GCA_009760885.1. Classification (NCBI taxonomy): domain Eukaryota; kingdom Metazoa; phylum Mollusca; class Gastropoda; order Stylommatophora; family Achatinidae; genus Lissachatina; species Lissachatina immaculata. The sequence continues at coordinate 815,409 of CM019692.1, forward strand.
ATCTACTTGCTCTTCTCTACACGCAGAATTGCCTTCAAAATGTAAACAATCCCACTAAGATCATTCAAAGTTTTTGGGTATTTCCAAACATGCAGAGATTAAATATGAAAATACCGGACGATATAGGACACGAGTTTAATAATAGCGGATATTTAGGCACCTCGGCCGAGTAATACGATTCCAATGACAAACCCTTACATACGGGACTGCCCTGTAAAATATGAGACGGCTGGCCACTTTACTCAGTACAGTTAAGCTGATCAAGAACTTGCTCAAATATTCTGGGTTCTAGTTTTTCCAGTTTCCGTTTGTCCGTGTTTCTAATTGTCCTGTATCTACGTACCAAATGTCCTATTCCTGCAAATTTTACTTCTGTTGGAATAGTTTCTCTGTTCAGTTTTCTAAAAATTTGTTTACCGGTATCATTCCTTGCCATGTTTACCTGCATCATTCCTTGTCATGTTTACCTGCATCATTCCTTGTCATGTTTACCTGCATCATTCCTTGTCATGTTTACCTGCATCATTCCTTGTCATGTTCTTAAAGTGTTCAGAGACGTGATGAGCAGTTAAAGCGTTAAATATGATGAGCAGTTAAGGTGTTTTAAATGTGATGAGTGCTTAAAGTGTTAAATGTAATGAGTGATTAAAGCGTTAAATATGATGAATAGTTAAACTGTTTAGTATGATAAACAGTTAAGATGTTAAGAAATGCATCGGGGGTGGGGGGGGGGGAGTAGCGGGAGGAAAGGGTGGACAGAAAAAATTGAGTAAAACAAAGATAACATTTTCTGTAGGATGAAAACAAATGTTTGTACATGTAATAGAAAACGCCTGATTTGACAGATTTCCCCCCCCCCTCCTTATTTTTTCCTCTTCCCCTCCAGCAAGATGTTCCCAGCCTCAACCTCTTACCCCACCTGGCTCCTCTAACCGCTCACCCAAGCAGGCCAGATGTTACGCCTGGAAACAAGCAACTTGGACAAGGCAAGATGCTAATTAGGCGCCTGCTATGCTTGTCAATATCTAACTCGGGGAAACATCAGAGACTGATGTAAGATGTTAGGAGCAAGTTAATAATCGACTCCGCGTGAACTAGCGATGATGCGGAGTACATCAAAGCACTGAACAGTCGACTAAAAAACATTTTAAAAAATGGTACTTTAGACTTTCAAACTAAGGTCTTCTTTAGCAACAAATTATAGGGAAAAAAAAACCAAAAACAATTATAAAATACATTTATATTCAGCAGAACAAACTGAGTACTTGATTCTGAATGTATGTATGAGGCGTGAAAATATGGAAAATGGATGAAATTTATGAATGTGCCTAAGGCAATGTATGCGTGTGTACGGGACATAGCGTCTTTTGGTTCTCTTCACTGTACAGTGTAAAGAAAAAAAAGGGGAGGCAATGCTATTTAACTGATTCTCCTTTATAATGTCAGAGTACACGGCTGTATGGTTACAGCGGCCCGTACAGTAATGTACTCTGTCACATCATTGTGCCAAAGCCTCATTGTTTCTCACTTGAAAAATAATGTGTCCTTTATGCAAGGGAGAGATCATTTAAATCCACGTTTAAATTTTTAAAAAAATAAAACGCAAACAATATAATTCCTATACACAGCGTACAAGAAACGGTCTGACTAAGCTGTAGGAAAGTTCTGCTAATCATGTGTCTTATCAGAATATTTCTGAACTCATTATTTTGATAAAATACTTTGAAAGCAGCGTGGCCATGCGCTTTAAACAGTAGTTTCTCAACCAGAGACCGTAGGTTTGAATCCCTACAGAATCAAGGGGGTTTTTCCCATTTTCCTTTTTTTTTTTAAAGAGGTCAACATTTAAAAAAAAACAGCCCAAACCACAAGGTGGCAACCGCTCTTACAAACACAGCCCAAACCACACCGTGGCAACAGCTCTTACAAACACAGCCCAAACCACACAGGGCAACCGCTCTAGCTAAGGGGAAATTAATCCTCCAGCATCAAACTATCCCTCCCCTTCCCACTCCAGGCCGACTCCAGGAAATCGGTATACATACTATAACTGACAGGTGACGTTATCCCAACAACCGCGTCAGGAGTCCGTGAGTTTCTCGACTCAGCTACGCCAGAGTCGGGAAAGTGATGATCAAATCAAGCATGAAGAAGCCCCCCTTCCCTTCCCCTCCCCTCCCCTCCGCTTGCTCAACACTTGGTGTAAGATTACAGGGCCACCGCAACATCTGGGAGGAAGGACAGGATTTGGCGATCTCCAGATAAGACTTCATCGTAATCCCAACGGGCGAGCGAACGAGATGATCGCCCTCGTGGATACAGAATGTGTTATCAGAAGAAGGAGATCAGGTGGAGATGATATACAGTCAGAGCTGAAATCTACTTATCTTCAAACTCATCCCCCCATCGTCGTTATCATAATCATTGTCGTCACATGTCGTATCTATTCACAAATCTCGATGTTTGATATTTTCCATTATTTCGTGATTTTTCATCAAACCATCACCAGTGCTCTCCTCCTCCGGCGCCCCCCCCCCTCCTCCCATGGCTAGAGTGGTTCTCTAGTTTGTTCTGTGTCCCTGGTTGCAACAGTGCACCCTGCCAAGCTAATCCCAGTACATTTTTTTAAAATTTACGTTGTCCACCAATCTATATCACTGCCGTCTTCTTCTTTTTCTTTCTGCCCCTCCTGTAATACCGTGCTCATTATTTTCTCTATTTCCATTTCTCTGAGTACTCAGAAATGAAACGACACTTTACTCTTTTTCTTTAACCTCCTTGTATACAGACAGAGCTACAAAAATATGATTTTTAATGACATAAATCTTTCTCATTTGCCTGGACACTTAACAAAACAGCTGAGAAACACTTAAATGCCTTTGAATGTAAATGCTACAGAAGAGTTCTTCAAATATCATGGGCCCCAAAAATGAACAAATATATCCATACTACAAGAACTTAATATTGAAGAAGGCTGGCTAGTAAAGAGGATTAAACGTCATGAGTATTTAGAGACGACCGTCTTGGAAGGATATATAATGGGAAAAAGAGGAAGACCAAACCGAAGATGGCTCAAGACATGGCTGATGATCTGCAAATGGATGCATCAGCAGCAGGGCATCTTGCTTACAACCGAGAGGCCTACGGAGTTGGTAGGGAGACAAAGTTCCGCAAGGGACGTGCAAATGACTGATGTATACAATTCTTTGCTTCGTTTATTTAACTTACGTCAACTTTCGTTCATATTGTTTACTTTTATAATTCTTTGATTTATGTTGTCTCTTCAGTCACCGGGAATGCCAAAGTTAATTAGCAATCAAAGAGAAGTTAAGGAGAAATCAAACAAAGTTAAAGAGAAATCAAACATAAATTAAAGAGAAATCAAACAGAAATTAAAGAGAAATCAAATAGAAGTTCAAGAGAAATCAAACAAAGTTAAAAAGAAGTCAAAGAGAAGTTAAAGAGAAATCAAGGACAAGTTAAAGAGACCAGTCTCATCTTTATCACTGTTCACCCTTCTGAAGGCGCTGGCTGCGTTGTTTCGCAGTTAAGCATCTATCGGTCCAACACACCAGGTGTTCCATTGAGCTTGAGTACCGTATCTTCGTTCACAAGGCACACGATGATGATGATGATGATGATGATGTCTGAAAAAATGGAGCCTGAGTTGGAAACAAAGAAACCGGGTACAATTTAAGGAAACCACATGACATATAAGACTGGCGTGAAATGACGCAACAAATTTAAAACCGTCGACATGTGGAAACCAGATCTCATGGACCTGGATGATTGGAGAAGTCATCATCGACAGAAGTGTCGTTACAACAAAAACAGCGATGAAAAAAATAAATAAATAAAAAGGTAGACTATGATGACGCAAGTAAACGATTTTTTTTTCTTGTTCAGATACGACAAAAAGACCAGAACAAGAATCTGAGCAAAAGGAGAATTATATGGAGAAAACTTACCCAATCAATGACAGCTGTAATGTCTGTGTAAGGATAGATTACATTGTCTGCTTTTGGCGGCTTCATGTCTGCGTAAACGAGCACGGTAATCCTTCACTTGAAATCAGCTTTTTGTGCTTATGTGCATACTTATCCTTTAAATTCTACTGTGTCAGTACATTATTACACGGCAATTCACCAAGGATATCAGATCTCTTAATAATGTTATTTATAATCCACCACTGAAATCAGCTTTATAACATATATTATCCATCATTGCTTCTGTCTAGTTCCACTATTAAAAAATATATATGCACTAATAACAGAAGTAACGTTTTTTAAGTCCGTAAGTTCATACGGAATTTGGAAACGCAGAACCGTATATACTAGCCTGTATTTCTAATAAATAACACAACGATCGAGGAAAAAAAATATCAGCTTTATTCTCACTTTCATCTATCACACAGATTTAATATGGAGCCAGAAAACAGCCTTCATATCCAAAATCTTGGCAGCTGTCAATAAATTTTAGATAATATTTTGTCAGATTTCTCTGTGCTTGTCGAGACGTAGAAGATAATTGCTTCCACACAGATAATGTTATGCACTTGAGAACATGAAATCTGTGTGTCGATTTACTTTCTTAACAAAGAACATGAACTCTGTGTGTCGATTTACTTTCTTAACAAAGAACATGAACTCTGTGTGTCGATTTACTTTCTTAACAAAGAACATGAACACTGTATGTCGATTTACACCTTTAACAAAGAACCAGAATTCTGTATGTCGATTTATTTTCCTAACAAAGAACATGAACACTGTATGTCGATTTACATTCTTATCAAAGAACAAGAACTTCGATTTACACTCTCCTCCCTTCAGCATACTGCCCTATATCAAACACCCGGTGTATCTTTTATACTGGAAGTAAATATCTAAACAGTTACTCTGCTTCGGTAGAGAACATAACGGCCCGTTTGGAGCAGACATTAAAGGTGTTATGCCGTATCTGTCTTCAACAACGGCAGCTGTGATAGCAGTTATCTCTTCTAATAGTCTGTGTACTGTTTACTTCATCGTTTTGATCGATCTGTCTAACCGTTCGTCCGTCCACCCATCCATTCATGTTATCATCCGCGTATTCATCTACCCATCATTTCGCACATATTTCCCATCTTTTGACCTACACTTTTATCTCTCCTGTTATCTTACAAACCCTTCATTTCAGACTCCATTTTTTAATATTAATATCAGAAGCATTGAAAAATGAGCGGAAACAAAAAAGAACACAGACTCCAAATGCAGACACAGACTCCAAATGCAGACACAGACATGCACACACAATGGACAGTCTAAACTGGAGAAAAGTCAAACGGCCCTACGACCTAGATAACTGATTCAGGTCAGTGACAAATAACACATGAAGGATAATGTTTCTATGGAAGCGGCAGTGAAACATGTAGCGGACTGTCAGTTCTGGCCCGGGTATGTTCCAATCCTACTGTCAATGTATGCAGATACAGCACAGCAACCAGAGAAAAGTATGTAAGTCCTACGGACAGAGGTGGTCAAACAAAACGTCCCAACTCCCTATTCCTTTTTTTTTCTTGCCGAACTTCCACAACAGCCTGGCGAACTTGATAGGAAATGATGTGGCCTCAGTCGTGGTGAAACATAACATAGAAGTCTAGAACTGTAAATCTCTTGGACAGCATGTTTCTATCTTCTTTAGTCCTCTAAGCGACGTCTATTGCAGTAGCATCGTCACAGAGGAGAATAATTACGTGCCTTTGATAGAGTGGCACGCAGATAAAAATATGCACAGACATTCTGACATTCTCAACTGGTCATAAAGTAATGGGATTCTTCTTCTTCTTCTTCATTCAGTTTTATATGCTCAGATATGTAGACTAGGTCACGGGTTGCCAGCACGGATCCCACTGTCAGTAAGAGTTCTTCATGTGTGCCTCACAGTTTTTCATCTATGTTCTTTTCCTGGAGCAAGCTTTGGACTCCCAAGTCTCTGTAGAAAGTTCAGGTTTGCAGGGCATGTTCTGGGGTCTGGAAGCCAATTTGGCGTGTGCAGAATCGGGTTTGAGGGGCCCTCAGTTTGTGTAGATGGGCTTGTAGTCTGCAATGTCCTATTCGAACCTTGAAAAGTTGTAGTTTAAGTGTACTGTTTAGCTTTAGAATGGAGTCTTGGAGATCCACTGTCTGTTCTGTCTCTGTTCAGTGATGTACTTTCCTTCCACGAGAAGTTTTGCTTCTTCTGGTAATACACTGCGTCGGAATTGTTTTTTTTTTTTTTTTGTGCCTATAGAACTGACAAAATAATAGCTCTCTTTCGAGAGATTGGGTGTCTGAGAGGAGAAGTGGTTAGTGCACTGATCTCTCATGGCGAAGGTCGGGGGTTCGAATCCGGCCGGGGGCACCCCAGTCACCCAGCTGTAGAAATGGGTACACGACTTCTGGAGTTGGGGAAGGAAAGGCGGCCAGGCGTGATACTGACCATATCACCCTCTAGTGTGCTAACAGGTCAAGGAAAATATGGGCACTAACACCATATCCTTATGTGCCTCTAAGGCATGACAGGATTTACCTTTATGTTGTTTTTTTTTACTTCTAGAGATTGTCTACCACTTACATAGCTGTGATTATGTTTTCCCCATTGTGCACATAAGAAAACACATATTTTATCACACGTAGGCAGCATGAAACTGCTTCTCTCGTCCGGTACGCGAGACGAAATCGCATGTTTTATTGTGTACACAAGACTAGATTACGTATTTAATTATATAAACAAGACGAAATCACATAATTCTGTATATAAACAAGACGAAATCACATAATTCTGTATATAAACAAGACGAAATCATATACTTCGTATATAAACAGGACAAAGCCACATATTTTATCCTGTGCGCAAGTCGAAATCACACACTTCAGTATGTAAGCAAGAGGAAATCACGTCATTTAAAACTTCTAAGAAAAACAGAACAATGATCAGTCCCCACGTCCCAGTGTTCTACGGAACAAAAGGTCACAGCACGACCATACTCCTGGGTCACGGGAACAACAACACGGAGACAGTTTTAAGCATCAAAGTGAATGTGCCAGGACAGCATGGGGGATCATTGGCGCACGAAGCCCTAGCGAGTTATATTTGAAATGACGAGATAACCTACACGGCTGGGGGAGATCGATGTATCGAGGGCTGCACGTGTTTCTGGCTGGTCGATCCATTCGCTTACACCCAGTGGTAGCCTAGAAGCTGGGCTTGCTTGAACGTGACGGCTTCTTTCCGCAGAATATCACTTGCTTTAGAGAAGCTGTCGCTTGATGTTTGTGTTCGCGAGCTATCATTTGCTACCTTACTTTCTAAAGTACTACAGAAATATAAACATGATGAATCTATCTTCGTCTCTCTCGCCATTTCTCCATTATATAATCTCAGACTCATTTATCCGATTGTAACGTGATATTCTGTTCTCTCTTGACACACTGACAGTATACAATGAAATCCAGTGCCCCTGGCTTGCAGGCAGATATTACTAGTTTCTGTAGGCTATTTACACCAACATTTGTTGTAGCAAGGCTTACTTTTTAATATGAAGGTCATCTTAGAAGGGACGAACCCAAATCTTTCGGATTAGAAGAAAGTTCACTACTTGCTGCATTACTCACAAACACTTCCCCCGTATATCTTTAGGTAACTTTGGAGTAAACTAAACTATCCGCCTGGTTTTAGAGACACTACGAAGAGCTGTCAACATTTGCCCAAAGCTTGTTACTCTGCTGTCGGCTGGCTTCGGTTAAAAGCATCATCACCACTTGCAGTAAAATAAGGTCATTCACATCAGACAACAGAGAACACAACAACAAACCAGGAACTGTCAGAATTTATCGGGTCCTATTTCAGCTTTCTGCTGCCCAATGTCCGATCTCCCACCACTAGTCTTTGACTGCGCATGTTCGGCAGTCCTGCGCCCTTCTTCACGTGGACAGTTGGTTGCAATGATCTTCCTGTGCCCTTCTTCACGTGGACAGTCGGTTGCAATGATCTTCCTGTACCCTTCTTCACGTGGACAGTTGATTGCAATGATCTTCCTGCGCCCTTCTTCACGTGGAGAGTTGGTTGCAACGATATGCCTGCGCCCTTCTTCACGTGGACAGTTGGTTGCAATGATCTTCCTGTGCCCTTCTTCACGTGGAGAGTTGATTGCAATGATCTTCCTGCGCCCTTCTTCACGTGGACAGTTGGTTGCAATGATCTTCCAGTGAGAAAAGTCATCAACTTCCCGATAATTAGTGGCTTTATATTTTTTAATACATGAGAAAATGGACACCGAATAAAAAGCCAACATTGTATTTTGCATAAGCTTTTTTTTCACGTTTTTTAGTAAAATAAATGTCCAGTGAAAGTTTGCAAATGATTTCAGTAGAGAGAAAGTATGCAATTTTTTCTTTCTGTCACGTCCAAAGTGTTTTGTCTACTATTTTTCTTTCTCTCGCGTCCAAAGTGTTTTGTCTACTATTTTTCTTTCTCTCACGTCCAAAGTGTTTTGTCTACTATTTTTCTTTCTCTCATGTTCAAAGTGTTTTGTCTACTATTTTTCTTTCTCTCACGTCCAAAGTGTTTTGTCTACTATTTTTCTTTCTCTCACGTCCAAAGTGTTTTGTCTACTATTTTTCTGACGCTGACCATGCAACATTTTGCTGAATCACTTTTACTGTGACAGAAATGTACTGTTTCTCGTTTTAAAAACAATATAGTCACAGTAGACATTTTAAAAAAAGTGAAATAACTGCCCCAATATGGGTGTACTTTTTCCCAGTTCTTAAAAGGGCAGACACATGAAAAATTTCGGCTACAGAAGCAGTATTTCTATCACAACGCCCTGATACTGAGAATTCAGAAACACCTATGTATGTCACTCATTGTCCTGAACTGGCTCTTCTGTCCAAGTTACGATCTGTCCAAGTTACGATCTGTCCACGTTACGATCTGTCAACGTTACGATCTGCTGAGACTTATGAACACCAGATAGGTTCATGTCTCATACAGAACATGAGGTTCAGAGAGGTCAGTGGAGATCGTGTCCTATATAATACACGAGGTTCAGGGACGTCAGGGGTGTTTGTGTCTCATACAATACACGAGGTTCAGGAACGTGAGAAGAGTTTTTCTTATACAAAACATTAGGTTCAGAGACATCAGAAAGGTTCGTGCCTCATACAATATATGAGGTTCATGAACACCACAGGGGTTCGTGTGTTATACAGCACACGAGGTTCAGAAAAGTCACGTACAGAACACTGCAGGTTCAGGATCGCCAGAGGGGTTCACGACAGAAATGACCACAAGAACGTTCGCTCAAAGCTTGTTACCAGCGCCCATCTCCGACGTTTGAGCTATGGAATGAACATGAAAATTTGCGTCTTAGTTTAACAAGAGGATGGATGTCTTCAGCGTGTCACTTTAAGAATCTAATTAATTACTGTGCTCCCCTCACCAATCACCAACCCCTCACCCTGACAGCCATTACTTTCTCTTTATCTGGTTCTGAAATTTAGCCAACAATCAGTCGTTTTTGCAAAGCAGCTCTTAAAATTAGTAGACGGAAGATGGTACTTGATTACCTCAAACGAGTTTGTTGTGCAGGCGACCAAGTTGGCGATGGTCATCCAGCTGGTGCCTGCAGAGGTTTGTCTTGTGACTCCCAGAAATGCCAGGACCTGGAAGGGAAATGCGAGTGCTTTCTTTGACTGCTCGTGTCCGGCAATCATCATCCTGTGCCCTCTTGACTGTGGGGGGTTGGTTGCATTGTATTTGTATCATGAGTGCAGGTCCTATAAGAGGGGTGTGCAGCCGGTGCATTGCTTTGGAAAGGGGTGGGGGGGTCCCATGTTTTAAAGGTGAATGAGGGGCTACTAAGGGTCACGAAGGGATGGCAAAAGACAGACCGGGAGTCAGTTTTGTACCGGTTTACAGAATTTCTCTCAGATGTCTTGTTTGAATGTCTGAGTCTGTTATGTCGCCAGGCCCGTGCAGAGTGGTAGTAGACCGGGATCAGAGAAAACCCGGGAGCAGAGTGGTAGCAGACCCGGAATCAGAGTGGTAGAAGACCTGGAAGCAGAGTGGTAGAAGACCCGGAAGCAGAGTGGTTGAAGACCCGGGATCAGAGAAAACCCAGAAGCAGAGTGGTTGAAGACCCGGGATCAGAGTGGTTGAAGACCCGGGATCAGAGTGGTTGAAGACCCGAGATCAAAGTGGTTGAAGACCCGAGATCAGAGTGGTTGAAGACCCGAGATCAGAGTGGTTGAAGACCCGAGATCAGAGAGGTAGAAGACCCGAGATCAAAGTGGTTGAAGACCCGGGATCAGAGTGGTTGAAGACCCGAGATCAGAGTGGTAGAAGACCCGAGATCAGAGTGGTTGAAGACCCGAGATCAGAGTGGTAGAAGACCCGAGATCAGAGTGGTTGAAGACCCGAGATCAGAGTGGTTGAAGACCCGAGATCAGAGTGGTAGAAGACCCGAGATCAGAGTGGTTGAAGACCCGAGATCAGAGTAGTTGAAGACCCAAGATCAGAGAGGTAGAAGACCCGAGATCAGAGTGGTTGAAGACCCGAGATCAGAGTGGTAGAGGACCCAAGATCAGAGTGGTTGAAGACCCGAGATCAGAGTGGTTGAAGACCCGAGATCAGAGTGGCTGAAGACCCGAGATCAGAGTGGTAGAAGACCCGAGATCAGAGTGGTAGAAGACCCGAGATCAGAGTGGTAGAAGACCCGAGATCAGAGTGGTAGAAGACCCGAGATCAGAGTGATTGAAGACCCGAGATCAGAGTGGCTGAAGACCTGAGATCAGAGAGGTAGAAGACCCGAGATCAGAGTGGTAGAAGACCCGAGATCAGAGTGTTAGAAGACCCGAGATCAGAGTGGTTGAAGACCCGAGATCAGAGTGGTTGAAGACCCGAGATCAGAGTGGTAGAAGACCTGAGATCAGAGTGATAAAAGACCCGAGATCAGAGTGATAGAAGACCCAGGATCAGAGTGGTTGAAGACCCAGGATCAGAGTGGTAGAAGACCCGGCAGCAGAGTGATAGAAGACCCGAGATCAGAGTGGTAGAAGACCCGGCAGCAGAGTGATAGAAGACCCGAGATCAGAGTGGTTGAAGACCCGGCAGCAGAGTGATAGAAGACCCGAGATCAGAGTGGTTGAAGACCCGGCAGCAGAGTGATAGAAGACCCGAGATCAGAGTGGTAGAAGACCCGGGATCAGAGTGGTAGAAGACCCGGTATCAGAGTGGTAAAAGACCCGGGAGCAGAGTGATAAAAGACCCGAGATCAGAGTGATAGAAGACCCAGGATCAGAGTGGTTGAAGACCCAGGATCAGAGTGGTAGAATACCCGGCAGCAGAGTGGTAGAAGACCCGAGATCAGAGTGTTAGAAGACCCGAGATCAGAGTGGTTGAAGACCCGAGATCAGAGAGGCAGAAGACCCGAGATCAGAGAAGAGCCGGGATCAGATGGAAAATGTAGTCCCCATTTCAAATTGGTCATTAAGTTTTTTAAAATTTGTGTGTGTGTGTGTGCATATAGTGTACATGATGTGCGTACAAGAGATGTATAGAGATAGACGAACTGGCGGACGGATGAACGGATATAGGACATGGAGATTGATATAACTTTATTACTCGGTTCAATGATGTCCAGCCCAGAATAGATGAAAGCAAGGATGGAAGTTAACAAAATAAAAATGATTAGCTGAAAACATGGCACGAGAAACATTCAACAAACTACATATTCGAAGCAGGTCGGGTGTAAGAGGCAATTCGCATCTGCACGATCTCCTGGGCTGTCTGCACAAAGCAGCAGGACCTTCGCAGAAGAAAATGATGATGAAATGGAAAAACGGCGCAGACTCACGAAACTTGATCTGCAGAAAGTGGTAGCGATTCTAGAACTGCACAGATCATCAGAAGCATTCCAACATTCCAACACACCCAAGACACATCTTCCCCTTCTTTATACACCTGACTTTCTAAATAAAGTGGATTCTAAGTCTTTGAGAGCTTGTGTTATGTTTCTGTCTCTCCCTTTTGGCCAGGAACATTATTGAGAGAGAGAGAGAGAGAGAGAGAGAGGGAGAGAGAGTTTCAAGTGGACATCTGGTGCAGCCACTCCACCCAAGGACACAAGCTAGAAGAGGTCGATCATCAGTCTGTTTTCATTATGGGGGTTGTATGTAAGTCTGTTTTCATTATTGGGGTTGTATGTAAGTCTGTTTTCATTATGGGGGTTGTTTGTAAGTCTGTTTTCATTATGGGGGTTGTATGTAAGTCTGTTTTCATTAAGGGGGTTGTAAGTAAGTCTGTTTTCATTAAGGGGGTTGTTTGTAAATCTGTTTTCATTATGGGGGTTGTATGTAAGTCTGTTTTCATTATGGGAGTCGTATGCTTTTTGTTTTCATTATGGGAGTCGTATGCAATAGGTGGTGTTAATACTTCATTTTCCTATAGTAAAATAAATGTTGCAAATACTTCATTCTCCTATCTTAATGTTCGTCATCATGATAGCGTGACGACAATTTGACAGCAGCGGTTATGTTTTTTAGAGTGACGACAATTTGATAGCAGCGGTTATGTTTTTTAGAGTGACGACAATTTGATAGCAGCGGTTATGTTTTTTAGAGTGACGACAATTTGATAGCAACGGTTATGTTTTTTAGAGTGACGACAATTTGATAGCAGCGGTTATGTTTTTTAGAGTGACGACAATTTGATAGCAGCGGTTATGTTTTTTAGAGTGACGACAATTTGATAGCAGCGGTTATGTTTTTTAGCGTGACGACAATATGATAGCAGCGGTTATTTTTTTTTATAGAGTGACGACCATTTTATAGCAATTCTTTAAAAATAAATGTATAAGTGTCCATTTTTTCCATACTCATTATCATCAGATCTGAATTTTGACTTATTCCACATTTTGAAAATGTTTTGTATGTGATATTCTATATCTCCATTATGCACGAACAGCCATGTGTTCATTATGCTCTAGTGTGTCTCATCCTGCAAGCGGGTATTCTACATTTTTAGAGATTTTCTTCTCCATCAGCGAGTCAGGTAGCCATTTATATAGTTCGGTTTGGTCTAATAGTATGAGTCTTCAAAGAACATTCAGCCCACACCCTTCGCATGAGAAGACAATGAACTACTGTGAATGACTATACGGCGAGTATTTTTGCTCCTTGTAGCATTACACACATCAAAACACGACCGCTGATAGCACGGCTGTCTCTACACTAACAGACACAAAGGCTGTGAAGCTCAGGATAGATCGAAGATGATGACGTGTCCCCTACGCAGCTGTCGTCGTTACTGACACCGCAACACCAGCCTCAGCATCGGGGATCCTCAAACTTTCTCCAAGCTGTTGCCTCCCTGACTCCCAAGCCATAAATCTTCGCACCTGCGAAAACCCATACCGTTCAGTTTGCTCTTATGTTATCTGTCCCTCATCCCCCCACCGTCCCATTGCATCCTCCCTCTCCCACCCACCCGCAGGTCTGCGAAGGAAGTGGGGGGGGGGCAGTACTGCACATTTTGAGTACCACTTCTCTACACGATATTGGGGATGGTACACGATATAGAACATTGAAAGGGGAATGAGGACAGAAATGGGATATCTCCCGTCCACACTGGTTAAGCTTGACTGGTTTTTCAAAACCCCAGCAGTGAACAATGTAGACTGGAAATCAATAAACTGATGCAAGGAGATTTCTGAAAGAGTTTAGCGTTAACAATTACGGACAACGTCAGATAAAGAAATAAAGTAGCGCTGACATAATTGAAATGCTACAGATAAATTTGTTTCTGTTACAGCAAATATCGTCCTGTTACAGGCAGATCATGTAACTGTCCTTGTAATTTTTATTCTCTCTCTCAATTACCGCTGTTTTCAACAGAACTTTTAATATAAAACCTTTTTTCGTAACCTGTATATGTTCTTATTTTGGGATCTAAAATGCGGTCTTTGCAACGTTGGCATCATGTTCAGTGGGGAGGTTATTGTTCAACCAATGACATGGTCATCCAGAAGGCAAAGAGCTCATGATAGGTTCTGATCTGCCACAACGGGCACACTTCCTGCTGATGTCGGTGGCCGAGTATGGCCTCGCTCTTCTGACCTTGTCCACGACTCGGATAATCAGGCTTGAAAGAATCCAAAATGAGGTCATGAGAGCAGTTCTTGGGTGCACCAGAGATACCACGATCATAGCTATGTGTTACTTGCTGGGTAACAGCTTGGTGCACTGGCTTACTACGAGATTAACAAAGAGCTGTTATGATTAGTATGTGGATAACGTACCCGGTCATATGGAAGGACAGCTAGGTCTATTGGGGATATATGGTCTTACCTCCTAATTCTCTGTCTGTGATAAAAATCCTGCCACCCTACAGTCCTGTTTATACTGTTCATAATTTGTAATCCCCAAACACCTGTAACTCGATCTGATTAGAGTTTGTAATCCTCAGTCTTTCTCTGACACTTTTTATGTGTGCGTTACTCCGTGTACTTCAGTGGAAGCTTGAAAGTTGAGTGATAGGGGTCAAGGCCAGACGGACCTGGGTGGCTAACCATTGAAAGTAAACTTCGTTCGTTCCGATCACTTTTCGACTTTTCGCACGGGTCACAAAAGACTGAGGTCCTACATCTCTCACCAAATTCAAGACTGGGCCAACCCACACCTGGCACATGTGGCACTGGTAAGATGGCAGGAGAAGATATTCTGCAGCAGTGGATAGCATATGAGGTATAGAGAAAACAGATGTGGCCAACACCTATTTCAGTTCTAGAGACGCTTTATGGCTATTACTTTATATAAGTCGACGTCGATAAGACGAAAGAAAGAAAGAAAGAAAGAAAGAAGTTCGCTCTCCCATTTATTTGAACCATTTGGCTATTTGCTTGTTTCTAATTCTCTCCTGACTATTTGAAGCCTGCCCCGAAGACAAGGTCATAAATATGATATATCATTTTCTGGAGACCTTCATTAATTTTTTTTTCTTTAAAGAACTCATAGTTTCAGGGTTTAAACTTACTTAACCACCCCACCCCACCCCCACACACACACAAATTAAACGTTCGAACGGAAACGGAAACGGAAATGTCTGGAGGCTGCGGTGACTAATGGTGGACACATTGACCCGGAAGCCGTAAAAACGTCTGATTGTCCTGCCATTGAGCCAAACTTTGCTGATCGGAAAACTATGTGTATGTATTGTGCTCTACACAAAGAGCAGGCGTCTTTCGACCTACCTGAGAGTGGCATTTGGCATAAAATCTAGAATAAAGCGTAATAGAATTAAACGCATAATATACTGGCAATATAAAATTGTATGCGAAAGGGAGACGGCAAATGCAGATTTGTGGAAGATTTGATTTGATTCATGGAGTCAGAATAGCTGGAAAACATGATCACATCCGTCATTTCAGTGAGTCATGGAGTCAGAATACGCTGGAAAACATGGTCAGATCCGTCATTTCAGTGAGTCATATTTCGTACCGTGTACACTACTCACCAATCGAAGTGGAGTCTACTGATCAGCTCGACGTCTTCTTCTTCTTATCAATCTGTTTGCGCCATTAGTGTTGCAGGGAGTTTCAGACATTGGTCCAGAGCAAAGCAGGAGGACTAGGTTGCTGTCATGTTATGTTTTCTCAGTGTGTCTTTCATCCCATCTTATCCATCTTTTCCCTGGTCGTCATCCCGACTTATATCCAGAGGTTTTCGAGTTGTATGCACATGTAGCTGGTTGTTCTGGATTCAAGCTTATCAAATAGTCGAACCACTTAACTCTGATTTTCGATGTAGTCCTTGATAAGTGTTGTTTCCGCCATTAGCCGGAATATTTCATTTCGTACTTGATCCCTTCTTGTCTTGTTTACCAGTTTTCTTCAGCATTTCATCTCGCATGTTGTTATCTTTCTGTTATGGTATCTGATCTTCTGCAGCCCGATAATCCCACGATGGTGATTCAGTATTGTTCAATAAAATCTACAAATAATGGTTCTTTATGGTCCGCAGACATTCAGAGCTCATATTTTGTTCATTGTTCTAGCCCACCGTCCTTGTTCGTTTCTGGTAGCTTATCTGTTAGATATGTCTTATTATGTCTCTTGTATTTCTTTTGAGCATTCGCCGAGGCGCTACGCTAGCCGTGAAGGCAAACCTGGGTCATTCTGATACGACATGGCTAACGGGGCCCAGGTGACGCTGCGACATACCCAGCAAGCCGGCGGTGGATGATCTCAACACCTGCAGCAAAGCTCCTTAGCTTCTACCAAATCCAGGAACTTCAAAAAGAAGGGTGGGGTTGGGGTTGGGGGGAGCCTCAGAAACAATGTATCAAGAGTTACACTGAGCTCCCCTGTGATCTTTGGTTTGAACTGCAGACTCTGACCTTCGAGGTTAAACAAAAGAACTAATGTCTAGCTCCCATGTTATCGAACCAGAACCCAAAACATCAAATTCAGCAAGAACAGTCATTTATCTCAGTCATCCTAACTCAAAAGTCACGTTTAGATATCTTCTGGACTGCAGACTTCTACAATGTATCTGGACGCTTTTTTTTTTTCGATCATGCCTTTCAGCCCGTCTCTGTTCTTCACTTCTTCACAAAATCTATAGAAAAGATAGCCCCTTCTGTTCTGTGCATGAAAACTAATTTTACAAACGTTAATATTTAGCTGCGCAAAGAGTCTCCTGTCTTTATGAATCTGTCATGAATGTCATCGTCATCATCTTTAGCTTCTATAACAGGAGAACATAACCTGATGAAGGATTTATTACTCCAGAACATAACCCGTTAAAGGATTTCTTACTCCAGAACATAACCCGATAAAGGATTTATTAGTCCAGAACATAACCCGATAAAGGATTTATTACTTCAGAACATAACCCGATAAAGGATTTATTACTTCAGAACATAACCCGATAAAGGATTTATTACTTCAGAACATAACCCGATAAAGGATTTATTACTTCAGAACATAACCCGATAAAGGATTTATTACTCCAGAACATAACCTGATAAAGGATTTATTCATCTTTACCACTCCTTACATACCGCGCTGGCTAATGATTTCTTTTAGGGATCGTTAATTATCCGTTCAGCAACATTATCTATACAATTCTGTTTTTTTTTTCCTTACACTTTCGTCTTCTTTATTTCAGAGAAATAAACGGTGAACAACAATCCAGGGCCCTTCTAACACTGTGAGCCATGGGCACATCTGTGCACTGGGGCCCCTATGCAGATTGACCACTATTTAACGCACTGGAGAAGAGTTACACTGACAAATTTTGAATCGTGGGGCCCCCCGGGCAGCTCGTCAGTGTGTCCCTGGGTTTCTTCGCTACTGCATCCATCCGTCCTGTTCCTGAGCACTTGGTGACACTGGCCTTACGATGTCTTCGTTCTCCGAGACACGGCAAGCACAGCACGATACAGGGACAGCATAACAGTCTGAGGGAAAACTGAGGTACCCTAACGCGACAACGTGCTTGTAGCTAGAGTCCTCATGTATACAGCTCATTAAAAACACCAGTAACAAAGAGCCCCCCCCCCCCCCCACACACACACACACAACGTGCTGGGGCTTATCAGCCCCCACAATTTGCTAGGACCCATCATAACATTAACCAAGTGCTTACATATTGCCTATAGCAAAAACAAAGAGTCTACTGGGCTCCATTCTAACTATAACCAAGTACTTGGCAAGTTACTGAACCTCGCGGCAACAAGGTAAAGGAAGAGTCTGCAGGTAGTTTGACTGAACCTCGCAGCAACAACATAAAGAAAGAGTGTGCAGGTAATTTGGTTCCATAAAAAATAGAGCAATAAAGAGCACACAGGTAGATAAGACTATCTATAACAATAACACAGAACATACAGGTAGATGTGTCTATCTTTAGCAACAACATACAGGTACATTAGTTTTTCTATAACAATAACAAAGAACATACAGGTAGATGAGTCTATCTATAAAAATAACAAAGAACATACAGATAGATGAGTCTATTTATAACAACAACAAAAGACGCGCAGATAGATGAGTCTATTTATAACAACAACAAAAAGCCCGCAGATAGATGAGTCTATTTATAACAACAACAAAGAGCACACAGGAAGATGAGTCTATTTATAACAACAAAGAGCACACAGGAAGATGAGTCTATTTATAACAACAACAAAAAGCCCGCAGATAGATGAGTCTATTTATAACAACAACAAAGAGCACACAGGAAGATGAGTCTATTTATAACAACAAAGAGCACACAGGAAGATGAGTCTATTTATAACAACAAAGACCACACAGATAGATGAGTCTATCTACAACAACAAAGAACCCCCGTATAATAGGCATGAGGATCTCTTGTCTGAGGTCTAAACAACAAAACAAAACAAAACAAAAACTGTACCGAAATGATCACGATGTCACTTGCCATCACATGCACAAACAAAACCCGGATGTCGACCACTCATATCAAACTTGCCCACAAACAAGTGTGAAATCACATGGTACGAGTAGTCCCCCAACTTTGACAAAGCGACGTATAAATGTTAGGAAACGCAACTCTTACCTTTGTTTCTAAACACTCACTGGATGAACAAATGAAAAAAAATCGAGGTACTCAGTTGTAGTAGGTTGTGGTAACAAGGTCTTCTGCTCAGTACACACAAGAAAATAAGACCAGGTCCGAAGTGTGTGACCTCGTGTTCGAATGATGTACCTGTGTCCCTGCGTAAGGAAGGTTCTGACATACAGACATCATTACGGGCCCTTTCAACCACGCCCACTTTTACACTTGAACCGGAAGTTGATTGTTAATGAGGCCAGAAAATAACTTGGGGAAAAAATATTGAAAAGGAAGCAGGTAAAAACTGCAAAACGAAACAAAACAAAGAAAGTAACGAATTGCTGAATCTGTTATTTTAAAGAAAGAACACCGACCTGTTTTGGGATTTCAGTTTCTACGTTGTCAATGTTTCAAATACTCGCAGTTTCTAAAGATCAGAAAGTCTTTGTTCTTGTCGCTCATCAACGTTTTCTAGCCCATTAAAAAAAACCTTACCGTCCGTTAATCTTCCACAACCGTCTGGGTTTCTGTGACATTTCTCTAACATTTGCAGCGAGGTCATGCCTTCAGATATACAAGCATGCCAGACATCCACAGCTCACAATCATGGAGTTTTTATTTTCAGATAAACGCACTAAATACTCTCCTAAACGCGACGCTATACGTTTTAATGTTAACTCTGGTGCAGGTGACATTAAAGGTCTTCAGGCCAGACATATCTGACCCGGCAAGAGCTCGGACAATCCTTCGAGTTACACGGAGCTTTGATTAACTTGTCTATGGGAGAGCGAGAGACCTTGAAAATCTTACCTAAGACCTTCAGAATTTAACCCTGGCTCGGGACATTCCACGGTGGAGTCATCTAACAGTTATTCGTCTTACTCAGCAAGAACGAAAACAAATAGTCGACGAAGGATTGTCGGCAGAAGACAAGGCTGATTCGTCTTGTACGGAAAGCTGGTACGTTTATCCTTTTATTACATCATACACCCAACTTTTCTGACTTGGTGAAGATACACTTGCAAAATAATGAGTCCGCAGAGTATGAGATAATTTTGAGCGCATATTCTCTTTTTATGAACAAATATATGTTTGTGTTTATATTTGCAAACACATATATATGTGTGTGCGTATCTAAACAGTTACATAAATGCACGTAGATGGCTATATGACTACAAAAGAAAATGAGCATTTACTAAAACAGAACATTTAATATCAATAGATAAATAAAATGGTATAGTAACATTAAGCAACTACAGCAAGATCAACAAACTTTCACATTCAGGGACAACAATTCAAGAGAGGCCTATAGGAAAATAAAAAAAAGGATTCATTTCAAGTTCTGAGATGTGCAAAAAATTTTTAAAAAAAACGTTTTCAAAAGAACATACGGAGATGCTTGTCTAATACCTCATGATAAGCCAAATATTGACAGTTCATATTGATCCAGTGAAGAATCGTAAAATGAAGCAAGGCTGTTCTTCGAATACCGTCTGTAAAACACCTCGTTAGACAGATTCTTCGAACTCCGGAAAAGAAACATGACGAGGAAATGAAAATCTCCCTCGTCCCAGAAACAGAGCTGCCATAGGTGAAAGAGAAGAGTACAAGAAAAGAGGGCATCTGCAGCCGTGAATATAGTCTTCACTACCTCCACCTGCCGTAGCAACATTCTCCCAGGCACGCACAACAGCGACTTACCTGAGCTACAAGACTGAACGTTGTTGTTGCTGTTGTTGTTGCTGTTGTTGTTACTGCTGCTGGTACTATTATTTCCACTTCCGCTACATCCGCCGCTGTTGTTGCTGCTGCTGCTACAGCTACTGACCACGACGACGCCACCTGGTGGCTGTTGATTCTGATGTAACCGGCCTCTCTCTGTGCTTCCTGTTGGTAGCGAAGATCTCCCACCACCGCCGGCGCCGCCTCCACTGCTGCTATTGCTGCGAGGTAGTAAGTTGTTGCTGCTGTTTGTTAAACTTGAGTTATCCTTGCTAACGGAAGGTGAGGAGGATGATGTTGCTGATAACGATGAAGATGATGATGCGGGCGGTGCTCCAGACGTCTTGGTCCCTGGCTTCGATGGTGACTGGTTTCTGGAATAAAAAATTCAATAAAATTTAAGGAAAGCAATGAATATAATTCTAACCTGAAGATTTCAATAAGAACGACGTAAACAGAAATTCTGGATATGAAGTATTTACGCTATATGCTGGCCCTAGTTTGCTGTTTATCTATAATATTAGTTAGCTCTGGGTGCTGGCCCTAGTTTGTTGTTTATCTATAATATTAGTTAACTCTAGGTGCTGGCCCTAGTGTGCTGTTTATCTACAATATTAGTTAGCTCTGGGTGCTGGCCCTAGTTTGCTGTCGATCTATAATATTAGTTAACTCTGGGTGCTGGCCCTAGTTTGCTGTTGATCTATAATATTAGTTAGCTCTGGGTGCTGGCCCTAGTTTGCTGTTTATCTATAATATTAGTTAGCTCTGGGTGCTGGCCCTAGTTTGCTGTTGATCTATAATATTAGTTAACTCTGGGTGCTGGCCCTAGTTTGCTGTTGATCTATAATATTAGTTAACTCTGGGTGCTGGCCCTAGTTTGCTGTTGATCTATAATATTAGTTGCGGTGAGTGCTGCAGTAGCGAAGAGGTTAGTCCGCTCATCTCTCACGACAGTATGTGTTGTTCAAGTCCAGTGGAGGCGCACGCATTAGTCACGTAGCTATAGAAGTGAGTACTTGGTTACGGAAGAGCAACCAGGAATAATGCAGATAGCTTCACCTTTTTTTTTTATTTGTACTGCCGGGGCCAGAAGACTAACATCACATTTTGTGTTTATAATCACTTTTATTTGAATAAAAGACAAAAAGAAAGAAAATAAATAAACACAAGACAAGACAAGGAACAAGACACGATAGGACAGGACACGACAAGACAAAACAAGACAAAAACAAGACAACATTAGAACAGACAGGACACGAAAAGACAACGCAAGACAAGACTTTGCAACATCCAAAGCTAGTCCCTCTGCATTGGTTTCATCTGTGAGACTAATGCTATAAATAAACACATTCGTACAAGGGTAGCAGAAAAACTGAAACTTCTTGGACGATGTTGGACATAGCTGTGCCTACACAAGACAAATGTCTGAAATATCTATTTTGACAGAAAATACGACAAATAACCCACCTGTCCCGTATGCTGGCGCTTTTAGCACGTTAAATTGGACTTTAAAAGTAACTTTACAATAAGTTTTAAGCAGCGTAACTTTTCATCGGGTCACAACAGCTCAAAGTGGAAATCTTGAATTTTAACATTTTTTTTTTAAAAAATGTGAAGTTTTCGAGTTGTCGTCTGCCCGAAATAATCACGGGTGTGCCTGTTTTGTTAAGCGTGGCCTTGGGTTCACTACAGGATCCTTAAGACTAGAGTATTCGCTGCAACTTCTGATTATAGCACCATCTGTGCACCAACGCTTAATACAAACAATGCGGAGGAGATTTAGCAAACAAAAAAAAAAGAGGCGATGAAAGATCAATAACGAATGAAGTAAGTTGTGACAGCATTGGTAGTGGGAGGACAGAAAGGTGATACTGAAAGATGGTGCACATGCAATGGATGCGGGAATTCCAGAATAATAATTGTTCATTATAAAAATAGGGAGTGTCTCTCCGCACTTGACCTACATTGACTGCGCATCGTGTCTGCGCATATGCTACAAGATGAGAAGTATTTCAACCGCGAACTCATTAGTATAGAGGATATGGGTTCGAACCCCACTACTGGCAATTTTTTTTTTAAAAGCTTTTTAAACGCATATTTTAGATTATTACACTATTTATGTATCTTTTTATTAAGAAAAATATTTACTTTTAACTTTTGGAAAAACTAGCAATTTCGCATGTCCACTGACCTTTTGTCCCGGACGGAGTAAGCTTTCCATTCCGAATACGGTTAGGACCTTGTCCCCACTGTCCGTCCTGGCTCGACTCAGGGGCAGGGATTAGGGGAAAGAGCTAAAGAAATTCGCTTGAAATACTGTCTCCACAAATATAGTGTTATTGGCATGGGGTCAAGGGCGGCGGGACATGCGCAGTGTCAATGTAGGTCACACACTGTAGTGTTGATAGACTCAGCCTAAGGGACTAGGAGAAAAAAAAAGTGACGTGACAAAAAAAGGGACTTGACAAGGGACAACAGAAGAAAAAGACGCACACATAAAGAAAGACTTGTATACTTAGGGACGGTGAGAAACCTAAAACTGGCCTTAGGAAAGGACTGTGCCACCATCATAAGTATGTTGGAAGCCACAACTATAGCAGTATATTGAATGTTAGGATGTAAGATAGATAACTCATCTGAGAATTAGAACATTTGTATAAAATGAGTTATCTTCTAAAGTAATCAGTTGTTTGTGAGTAGAGTCCATCTCCTTTGTCTCGGGTTGCACGAGGGTCACGGATGGGGAATGATAGGAAAAAGGTCAGGTGAGAGAGAACTCATATGACTGAGGGACAGTTGTGTTTTGTGTATCGTCTGAGATAGACGTAGATTAGGCTGTTAGAAATGTTGTTATTTAGTGAAATATATGTAGAATAGAGTGTATTAGGTTGTTCTGATGGCGACAGTAGTCTGCCGGGAACATTTATCGTGGAGATGTCCAGTCTTGTGTCCATGGATTCTGTTCATGCCTTTGTCGTTCTCGTCATATCGCTCATCGACTCATCGTCACCCCGTGCATCATTAAAGTCATTTCAACTGTAAAGTTGCTGCTTCTTTATTACTATTTCCACTGAGAGAGAATGAACCTGGGAGCAAGTAAGTCTGTGAAGTGAGTAATAAAATAGACGCAAAACAACGTAGAATAGTAATGTAAGAAAGAATGTTATTCCAGTGGACAGTAGTGGAAATATACACAGAAATGAACAGCGATACATCTACAGTTTACATTCTACACACAAAAGAGCAGAAGAATGAATCACCACCCGAGTATTCTGCTTTACAACAACATAAGCAGGAAACGAAGCATCCAACACGGTCTTCGCTCTCTACATTTTCACTTCGTTTGTTGTTGTGAACTAAGAAGTACGATCATGTTACATAATGTGGGCTGTATTGCCACAAAGTAGGAAATAGCAAGACGTAACAAGCGTAATAAGCATGTTCACAATAACATTTATAATACACTATACTTACAAATATATAGTTATTTGTAACTAGAAGGTATAGAATACAATCCTACACTCTGTCACAAAAGAGCGAAAATCCTGTTTCTGTTTTCGCATTTTTTTCCCTCCTCTTTAGGCCATGCCTCGACATCTGCCTTTGACATATTTACGCGCACCACTGCTAACCCACTATCAGCGAGTGGTTCAGTACAAAAAAGAGTGGTTCATCTGTGCAACTACTCCACCCTTGACCTCTTTCACCCTCCCCAGCCCTCTGTTAATCTCGGCTGAAGTATCAAGGTTGAATGAGGTAACTCATGGACCCTCGTAGATGACGCCAAGTGAGCAGATGGCATTGATAGAAGTGCTACACACAGACACGCGCGTGACTTGGTGAGGTACACGCACTTGACGTTGTGAGGAACACGCACGTGACTTGGTGAGGTACATGCATGTGACTTGGTGAGGTACACGCACGTGACCTGTTGAGGCACAACAGTGTGATTGAATGAGTGAGCAAAACCACATGATCTTACCAGAGTTTGATTTCCAGCAATAAGCTTCAGAGTTTACGAAACCTTTCTATCGTACCAGGTGTGGAAGAACCAGACATCGACAAAAAAATAAGAAATTTGTTTCATGAGGAATTTTTCTGTTTCTTTTGGGATGTTTCGTGACCGAGTAGTTAGAGCCTTATCTCTTAGTAGTGCTAGTGGTGTCCAAGGTTTGATTCTTAGCACTTCTTCAACATTCCCCCCCCCCCCCTTTTTTTTCTCTTCTAAACATGTTTGTTTGTTTGACTGTTTATTTGTTTTCTTTGCTTTAGATTTCTGTAAGGTCTCTGACCTTGTGTTGTATTACAGGGCCGGTAATATCTGCAGGTTAGTTAGACAGTCCCCTTAGAGTGCAGATATCAGAGGGGCGTATTACTGGCCCTTCAGGGCAACAATTTTATACCCTTCAGTTCGTCTCATGGTCAGAACTAGTAAAATGACCTGGGCCTTTGAGAGGAGTTTGGTAAAATGATGACAAACTATTTATGCTCTTCCCTTTCCACTTACTCTGTTAATTAGACATCCCGTTTTTATTCACTGCGGCCTTCTTTAAAACAGGAGAAGCCGTCTGCGCCCCGCTCTCATTAAAACAGTAGTCATCTGGACCCCAGTTCCATTTAAAACAGTAGTCATCTGGACCCCAGTTCCATTTAAAACAGTAGTCGTCTGGGCCCCAGCTCCATTTAAACAGTAGTCGTCTGGGCCCCAGCTCCATTTAAAACAGTAGTCGTCTGGGCCCCAGCTCCATTTAAAACAGTAGTCGTCTGGGGCCCAGCTCCATTTAAAACAGTAGTCGTCTGGGGCCCAGCTCCATTTAAAACAGTAGTCGTCTGGGCCCCAGCTCCATTTAAAACAGTAGTCGTCTGGGCCCCAGCTCCATTTAAAACAGTAGTCGTCTGGGCCCCAGCTCCATTTAAAACAGTAGTCGTCTGGGCCCCAGCTCCATTTAAAACAGTAGTCGTCTGGGCCCCAGCTCCATTTAAAACAGTAGTCGTCTGGGCCCCAGCTCCATTTAAAACAGTAGTCGTCTGGGCCCCAGCTCCATTTAAAACAAGAAGCCATCTTGGCTCCCGCTCCGTTTAAAAAACACTCCGCCTCCCCAGCCCCACCCCCCCCCCCCCCCCCGCTTCTTTTAAAAGTGGAGATCCGTCTGGGCCCCAGAGTGATTCACCGGCTGGACACCCCCCCCCCCCCCCCCACTCCATTTCACGGAGCCTATCCTTGACTATAAAAAGACTAGAAATATTTGAACTACAAGCGGGACAGCCAAGTTGCCGGAAAATTATAATGAAAAAAGAGCTAACACAAAGATACGTTGTTCTGAAAATAAACAAACAGACGTAGCGGAGATTAAGAAGACGGATGTAGAGGGAAGAATGGAAACAATCGAAATGATCGATGTGTCTCATCAGCTGAGACAGAGGAATATGAAAAAAAATTTGTTATTCTTGTCTTTGTCCGCGTGTGCGTGTGTGTTCGTCCTTGTCAGAGCCTCACGTCTGGAAGCCATTTTTGTTAAATAACAAAATAATCAATATTCAGTGAATAAACTTGATTGTGAAAAGATGAGATAGGAAGAGGGGGAAGAGAGAGAGAGAGAGAGAGGGGGGATGGGTTGAAATAAAACGTATAAGTAGGTGTTTTCCTCTTTCCTGTCTTTCAGCGCTAGGAACAATTTTAGTTCCATTTGTCTTTGAGAGAGAGACAGAGAGACAGAGAGACAGAGAGAGAGAATAATGAAACAAACAGATAGAGAGAAAAAAAAACAAAAGGAGGACAGAAAGAGAAAGAAAGGTAGAGAGAACAAAACAAAAGGAAGACAGAAAGAGAAAGAAAAGTATAGACAGAGAAGAGAGAAAAGATAGAAAAGAAGACAGAGAGATCGAGAAAAGGAAAAGACGGAGAAAGACAGACACAAAGAAGAGAGAAAAGAGAGAAATCAAAGAAAGAGAAAGAAAAGAAAAAGACAGATATTAGAGAAAAGAGAAAGAAAGAAGGAAAAACAAAAGGAAAAGACAGAGATTAGAGACAGGGAGAGAAAGAAAGAAAAAGAGAGAGAGAGAGAGAACAGACAAAGAGAGAAATACAGAGAAAAAGAAGGAAATGGAAAAAAGAGAAGATAGGAAGAGAAATAGAATAAAAAAAAGCGATAGACATGAATGAAAGAGAAATAATGAAAGAGAAACAGTGAGATAAAAAGAAAGATAAAAAAAGAGAAAGCAGTGAGAGTGGTATAATGGTAATCTAGCAGGGAGAAGATGAAATATGTGACTGCATTTGGGGTAGAGGGGTTGTAATCTGATTCCGTGAGGAGGTCTTGAAATATGTGCAGCAAATGAGAAAGGAGTGGAACTTGGTGCTTGTGGGTGAGGGGAATGTTATGTGTAACTGAATTGCGAGTTCAAACCATGTGGTTCCAGCGTCCAATATTCCAGTTCCCAAGCGTTAGGCGGCTTCTGTCATCGGCGTGGCATTGTTCACAAGTAAATATACAAGCATACACGAGACCACTGATAGTTTCAACTGTTGGAAGTGTTTAAAATGTTGGAGTACCTATACCTGCTAGCGAAACACAGTTGTAATGTTTTCTGTTTTCGTTTTATCCATGGAGTGATATACGGAATGAAATAAAAGAGATGGAAGTGAAAAAGCTTAGCAATGTGTCAGAGAAAAGAAGTGATTTGTAGTAAATAAGAGTTGAGAAGAGAGAGAGAGAGAGAGAGAGAGAGAGAGAGAGAGATTTGTAGAAAATAAGAGTTTATAAAAGAGAAGAGATTTTTACCAAATAAGAGTTGAGAAAAGATAAGAGATATATATCAAATAAGAGTTGAGGAAAGATAAGAGATTTATAGCAAATAAGAGGTGAGAAAAAAAGAGATTATCTCTATACATTGTAATACTCATCCGTTACTATATCTTGGAGTGCTAAACAAAATATTTTATATACGTTGTAATACTAAACAGTATTTACAGGCTGTCCTCGCTTTACAACGGGGTTCTGTTCCAACTGCGGCGTTGGAAAGCAAAGTGGACGTAAAGCGAATTTCATATACAGAACTTTACTGCCATTACACAAATATGTTACCAAACATAAAAAAAAAACTACAGTGACCTTATAATTTGATATAATCCTCAAAATACATAGTTTTCAATAAAGATGAGTCCCGTATACTCTTAAAAGCACTTGGAAATTTACAGTAAGAAGTCCAGTTATTTCAACAGAGAAATTGTCGGAAAAGCGAATTGTCGTAAAACGGGACGTGGGAAAGCGAGGTCTTTCTGTATCCCTGCACGTTATGACATGAACAAACTATCCCTGTTGACTATGACAGTGTCTGAACAATCCTGGTACAACGTGGTCTTAAGCAAACTCTCCCTCTCTCTACAACCTTCAGTACCGGCTAGCTTCATCTCATCTCCTTACCGCAGCCATCTTTTTTTCCAGCATGTTTTATAGATGAAATAATTCAGCCATGCCAAAACATAGCTAAATGAAATGTCATCATTGGTCCATTAAACAGGACATGGCAATTGTCCTTTAGAACACAAAGGCCCTGGTGACATTTCGCAGGTCGTCGCAAAGCACTGGGCCGTGTGGGTTAGTAATTTGTCTCCCGACCCACATGCATGGGTCAGGCATTTTGCTCGACATTCCTGCAACGGAGCCCTTTGTAGGGGATGTAATGGGCGTGTCTCGGGCACATCTGGGACAGAAAACTGCGGCCTGGGAACAGGACATTAAACGGCATGTGGTTGAGAACAGGGTGTATTCGTGTTGAGACAAGGCGGCTAAAGAGGATATAACAGACGGGATAAAGGGATAACACGACAACAGACGGGATATAAGGATAACACGATAACAGACATATATAAGGATAACATGATAACAGACGCGATATAAGGATAACGCGATAACAGACGGGGTATAAGGATAACACGATAACAGATGGGATATAAGGATAACACGATAAGAGACGAGATATAAGGATAACACGATAACAGATGGGATATAAGGATAACACGATAACAGACGGTATATATGGATAACACATAATGGAGGAAGGTAGACACGCATCACGGTCATCACCAGATGTTAGTTAGCAACCAGGACAACCTGAGGTGGGTTGTTAGGTTCTTCATGAGTACTGTACCTGAAATCTGAGATTGGAAGAAGAAGAAGATGATGATGATGATGACGATGATGATGATGATCAGCGAACATTTAATCAACTGCATCAAACAATGAAAACCTCCAGGAATGGAGACAGGACCTGATCAAGCTACAGCAAATAATAACGAAAAGATGTGGAGCTTTGTCTGACCGATCTCGTGGAAAAGTGCGGTGTCTTGACCCATCATGTGACCTGGTACGAGGGACGCGGAAGAATATCAAGAACTGCCACAATCTGGACCACAACAACACCCTGGTCATACCCCGTCACTTACATACCCACAGTCCTTTGATTTACAGCACCGGCTCACACAGGAAGAACAATTGACCAGCGATGTTCTCCTGCGAAAATTTCTAAATGAGTCCATGACCGGCCATTGACTCTGATAGCAGCTACTTAACCTTGAGGCTCATTAAATGGCAAGGCCTTAAATATCCGCTACCAGGCGCGCCATATATTCAGCAGGGAGCTGACTTCACGTGGCATGACTGATAGCCACTTGAAGGGCAGTTGATGGGCAGGTCAGGAGAGATGAGGATAAGATGCGAGCATCAGAAGTAATGGTGGTGGATACGAAAAGGCAGCCGGAATAAGGTCTAACAGAACTGTCACATGGACAAATTAGATGATATACAAGGGTTAAGAATTCGTTAAACTATGCCCTTTAAAAAATAGGTTCGCAAAATTACGTATATGACATTACAGCAAAAGGCTCAGAAATGTGATCTCAATGACCTCCATAGAGTAGTGTCTAGAGAGCGTGATTGCAGACATAGCAGAATATGGATGTTGCTGTAGATTAAGTTGAGTCTCTCTTGCTGTAGATTAAGCTGAGTCTCTCTTGCAGTAGTGCTCGTCTTTTCTTTAACATTTAAACTGTAGAGGAAATTCATTTCATGGCATGGGGCCTCACATGTTGTCATCAGGGTTGGTAACTGCTCAGGCATCTAGACAACAGCCTAGGCTCAGAGGCCTATTCCTCTGTGGGAAACAAGGCAGGCCATTGCATGTATTTATTTTTTTAACCTGAGTTTGTCTAGCGAGAAAAACAGTCTGCCATCCGTCCTGGTTGTCATGTCATACTTCTTTCCTTCTAACTACAGCCCATCTTTCCGTTAATCCTGACTGCATCAGCTGTATTGTTCGTAGTTTCTGTTTATAAGCTGATCAAACACACCATATAAATCAAGGTTTCTCAAGCCGATCATAGAAACATACCGTATAAATCAAGGTTTCTCAAGATAATCATACAAACATACCATGTAAATCAAGGTTTCTCAAGCTGATTATACAAACATACCATATAAATCAAGGTTTCTCAACGACTGCAAGTCCCTTAAACATATGCAACAAATAATCTGACTTCTACCAAATGTTGTATATATCATCCTTCCACTGAACTTCTGCAAATGTTGTATATAACGTCCTTCTACTGAACTTCTACCAAATGTTGTATATAACATCCTTCCACTGAACTTCTGCAAGTGTTATATATAAAAAATCCTTCCTCTGAACTTCTGCAAATGTTGTATATAACATCCTTCCACTGAACTTCTGCAAATGTTGTATATAACGTTCTCTATTGGATCAGGATTAGAAAAAAAGATTTGAGAACGCTATATACTATATATAAAAAAATTATGTGTATTTTCACTGCTTGTATAGAAGATTTTAACCATGCCATTATTGCGCCGACATTTATACTCTAGACAGAAATCTTGACAAGAAACTTCAGTGAGTACAATCACATGTTGCCCTGTGGTAAGCCTCGTTTGTGATCTCGGAATTAATCCGCCCTCCATCCCGCCTCTCTCTCTCACTCTCTCTTTCACTCTCTCTCTCTCTCTCTCTCTCGTAAAATCGATGCAGTTTGTATGGAAGAGGTCACGTGAACGTCAGATGAGTCATCACTCCTGTATGTATGTCTCCGCGAAGAAAAGGAAAGCGCTCTTTCACCTCACATGTGGTTTATGTTTACAGTTACCCCGTACAGGTGTACAAACAGTAGAACAAAGATTTGAATGCAGAAAGAGCACAAAGGCAGACAGGTAGACGCAGAATTGTGTTTTAGGCAAGGGCAAATATCAGACCAGACAATGTAGGTAAGAGACAAATAAAAAAATCAAACAAAGACGTATGAAAACAGAATAAATATATCGGTAGATGTCAAGAAAGTTTAAACTAAGAAGAGAGAGAGGGAGAAAGAAAGAAAAAAAAAGAGAGAGAGAGAGAGAGAGAGAGATTGCTTGATTGATTGAATGATCTTTATTTCCAAAGGGTTAAGAATTGGGCACGCAGGCCCGTCTGATATTCTGCCCTTTATCATACAACTTTCACTCTGTTCCAGACATTCTACAAATATTCTGTTCATATAACCAACATAACTAACATTGGAGAGAGAGAGAGAGAGAGAGAGAGAGAGAGAGAGAGCTATGTGTGTGAGAGATTAACTTCTTTTTCTTCATTTTCGGCCCTCTCTCTCAAAATGGCGTGTGGGTTATATTGTGTTGTAGTTACGTCGCCTTTCACCCCACAACATCCAACTTCGGCTCAGCGTATTTGGACAGTTTTTGCCTACCCCTAGCGATTCCTATTCCCCTGGCCAAACTCTTGTCTGCTTGCGAGGAAACCACTGTTACTGTACGCTGAAGGATATACTGACGAGGAGATTGAGGCACCTATGGATGTGTCCGGACGGATAGTCTTTAACTAACTTAACAAACTAACAAGGCGACTGTGGTTCGCCAGAGTTGACACAGGCAGGTAAGCTAAGGGTTGCAGCCCTTTGTCTCATTCAGTATGTTGTACTGCATCATTCCCCCCCCCCCCCCCCCAAAGACTTTAGCAAAATAAGACAAAGACATTAAGATGAACTAGACAGACATTATTACTCACTTCTGTGACAGAGAAATGAACGGAGATGGTAACTATAAAAAACCAGAAAATGATCATCATCATGTGGCACGTTCACAGCTTGATATAGCTGTAACACATTCACAGCTAGATATAGCTGTAACAGATTTTCATTTCCTTTGACATGCAGACATGCAATCTCTTGGTGCTGTCCATCAAACTGTAGCTGCCATCTTCATGCACGAACTTTCCTTCTTTTTCTTCTTCTTCTTCATCTACGTTAAAAAAAACTAGGCGATGCTAAATCCAGTAGCAAGATGAGTTATAAGTTGTCTCCGGGTTGAGAGCCTACCTCTATTGTATGGACCCTTTCACCACTTGGTTGAGACACGGGGGAAACAATAAACTAACGCTGAAACTGCCTTCGCTGAAACTGCCTTCGCTGAAACTGCCTTCGCTGAAACTGCCTTCGCTGAAACTGCCTTCGCTGAAACTGCCTTCGCTGAAACTGCCTTCGCTGAAACTGAAGAGAAAATGCTGAAACCTGGATACATAAAACTGTGTGGTGTGTTTTCATAAGTTCTCATAGCCTGTGTGGTGTGTTTTCATAAGTTCTCATAGCCTGTGTGGTGTGTTTTCATAAGTTCTCATAGCCTGTGTGGTGTGTTTTCATAAGTTCTCATAGCCTGTGTGGTGTGTTTTCATAAGTTCTCATAGCCTGTGTGGTGTGTTTTCATAAGTTCTCATAGCCTGTGTGGTGTGTTTTCATAAGTTCTCATAGCCTGTGGTGTGTTTTCATAAATTCTCATAGCCTGTGTGGTGTTTTCATAAGTTCTCATAGCCTGTGTGGTGTGTTTTCATAAGTTCTCATAGCCTGTGTGTGTGTTTTCATAAGTTCTCATAGCCTGTGTGTGTGTGTTTTCATAATTTATCATAGCCTGTGTGGTATGTTTTCGTAAGTTCTCATAGCCTGTGTGGTGTGTTTTCATAAGTTCTCATAGCCTGTGTGGTGTGTTTTCATAAGTTCTCATAGCCTGTGTGGTGTGTTTTCATAAGTTCTCATAGCCTGTGTGGTGTGTTTTCATAAATTCTCATAGCCTGTGTGGTATGTTTTCGTAAGTTCTCATAGCCTGTGTGGTATGTTTTCATAATTTATCATAGCCTGTGTGGAATGTTTTCATAAGTTCTCATAGCCTGAGTGGTATGTTTTCGTAAGTTCTCATAGCCTGTGTGGTGTGTTTTCGTAAGTTCTCTTAGCCTGTATGGCATGTTTTCCTAAGTTCCCATAGCCTGTGTGGTATATTTTCATAAGTTCCCATAGCCTGTGTGGTATATTTTCATAAGTTCCCATAGCCTGTGTGGTATATTTTCATAAGTTCCCATAGCCTGTGTGGTATATTTTCATAAGTTCTCATAACCCATGTGTCAAGTTTTCATTAATTCATCTTCAAGATGCTCTAAATACTTATCATCTTTTCTTCATTAATTATCCCACGACTTGGAGAAGGTTGATCAAGTGACTCTGATTAAAAATAAAAACTAGGGTCACTAACTCGGTCAATGACTAAACTACTGAAAAGGGGACTAACTCTCACAATGACAGTGAGTGACTCAGACAGTGTCATTTACAGTGACACTGACTCTGATACTGAGTTTTACAATGACGCTATCAGATATTAACACTTAAATGACACTGACTCGAACATGTACACTGCCATCTAAATGACTAGAATACTGACACTCAACAATGACGTTGAATCGATGGGCACACTTTCAGAAGGATACTGACTAACTAAGACACTCAACAATGACGCTGAATCGATGGACACACTTTCATAAGGATACCGACTGACTCAGACGCTCAACAATGACTCTGAATCGATGGACACACTTTCATAAGGATACTAACTAACACAGACACTGACACTGACAGATATTTCCACATATTTCCACTAACTCGTACACCTAACAATGACTCCATTGTCTGACTTGAGGTCTGACTTGCAGAGTTATAATCATGTGCCTACTTGTGAAGAGTTTAGCAATCACTTCAGAGAAGAAGTCAATATCTTAAAATCTTCACTACCAATACTTCCGACTTAAACGAATTAATTAAATTTGTAGGTAGCAAATGTGCAAATCTAAAGCAACCCAGTATTCCTTTCATGTCAATTAGAGAAGTTTACAATTATCTTTCATCTTTACAGAACAACAACACAGCAGGACTTGATGAAATTAACAAGAAGATATTACGCTACTCAGCTCCAGTAATTACAGATACATTAACATACATTTACAATCAATGCATTGCACATTGTCATTTTCTTCAGGCTTTTAAAATTGCAAAAAATATATCCCCTCTTTAAATCTGGTTCGGAAAAAAATACCTCAAGTTATAGGCCAATTTCCATTTTATCGACTTTGTCAAAACCCCTAGAAAAACACATACACAAAAAAAAAACAACCTTAAAACACATGCAAGAAAATGATTTGATTGTTGACTGTTAATCAGGTTTTAGGCCAAAACATTCCTGCCACAGCTCTCACAGAAATGACAGAATGTTGGCTATCTAATATAAACGATGAAAAAATATGTGGTGTTGTCTTTGTTTTATCCAACACATCCTTATCAATGAATGTTAGAAAACGAGTCCTAAAATGCTATACTGAACCTATCTTGTTATATGGAAGTGAATCATGGACAGTAGGCAGGTCTGCACAAAATTCACTGGAAGCAGCAGAAATGTGGTTTATCAGAAGAATGTTGCGAATCCCCTGGACAGCAAAAATAACTAATGAAGAATGTATGAGAAGAGCTGGAGAGACAAAAAAATCTTGTCAAAAAAAAAAAAAAACAAGAGAGAGAGAGAATGTACTTTCACAGGACATGCAATGAGAAGAGGAGGCATTGAAAATATTATAACAGGAAAAATAGAAGGAAGAAGATCAAGAGGAAGACCAAGAGAAATGATATTGGACAGTCTGACGGGATGGTGTGAGAGGAGATCACCAACTGAACTGATGGCATGCATGAAGGATCGTGTACTCTGTTAATAGCCAACGCCAGTCAGCACGGCACATGATGATGATGATGATGTCTTTGTTGACTTTAAAAAACGATTTCTCATGACTGATCATGAAATCTTAGTTAGAAAGCTTGGGACTTACAGATTACACCCTGACTTGACAAACTGTAGTACATCTTTTCTTTCCAACAGACAACAGGTGGTTTCCCTCAAAAACTCAAGTTCATCTCTGGTTGATAATGGTGTTCCACAAGGGTCTATTATTGATCCACTCCTTTTTACCATCTACATCAATGATCTTCCACTTTATCTAAAAAAAATCACCTTGTGACCTCTTTGCTGATGACTGCACAGTTTACATTAGTTACAATGACTGTATTAACTCTGAGTCAACTCTTCAAATTGAAATAAACAGTCTAATTAACTGCAGGAACAACAACAGAATGCTTATAAACACCAATAAAACAAAATCTATGCTCACTGCAACAAGACAGAAATTAACAAATTCACCAACAACAACACTACAGCTCCATGCTGGAACTTCACAGATAGAGAATGTTAGTGAACATAAAACTCTAGGTCTCATGATTGACCACCACCTCAGCTGGAAACATCATGTAGACAATCTAACCAAACTCACCGCACAAAAAGTTTACCAGTTTACTAAAATTAAACATTTTCTTGACATAGACACCAGGAGAATATACTACATATTATAGATACAAACTCATCTGGACTACTGTTTCACAGTCTGGGATGGTTGTTCCATGTCAAACATGAAAAGACTTTACTCACTTCAAAAAACGAGCAGCAAGTTTTATAGATGACAAACATGCAGCAAATATTACAAATAATGACAAACATCTTGATATTCTACCCCTCAAGAAGAGATTTCTTTTCAACAAGGCCAAGTTAATTCATAAAATTCTATCGCACAATGTTATCTGTGGTCGTTGACCCAAAGCACAGCCAACGCTTAAGCAATTATATTCTCCCAAAACCAAGGCTTGACAAGTTTAAAAAAGCTTCTCTTACTCAGCTGGCCACCTTTGGAATGCCCTACCAACTTATATAAAACTTACAAGTAATAATCGTTCTTATAACTTCAAACTTTGTCAACATCTGTTTCATATGGACTATATGCCTCCTTAAGCATAGTCTAAAGCAGTTTAAAGTATGGGTTGATTGTTGTAATTTTTAACAGCTTTTCTATAAATTTTAATTTTGAGTGACTGTTAGAATAGACCGGGATGGTGACACCAGAAAGAAAGTTAGAATTAGAATTGCAAAAGCAGCATCGATCTTCAAGATTCTTGAGAAAATATGGAATTCAAAAGTTATAAACACAACCAAGTTAAGACTACTCAATTCAAATGTAATATCTACCCTCATTTATGCATGTGAAAGCTGGAAAGCAACTAAAGAAATAGACAAGAAATTAGACTCTTTTGAAAACAAATGCCTAAGGAAAATACTCGGCATCAAATGGAACGAATTCAAGAACAATGCAGAGATAAGACAGATGACTGAACAACAACCAGTGTCATGGGTGATCAGGAAAAGGAGATGGACATATGTTGGTCACTTGATGAGAAGAAATGATCAGAGAATCCTAAAACAAGCTATCAAGTGGAACACAACAGACCAAAGAAAAAGAGGCAGACCGCGTGAAACTCTGAAGAGGACATTATTAAGAGAGGCCAAATTAATAGGCATAAAATCCCTTGATGAAGTTGAAAGACTCGTCGAAGACAGGAGAAATTGGCAAACTACTTTGCGAGCCCTATGTGACGTTTAACGGCACGGGAAGGATATAAGATATAAGAAGAATGTAAGAATGCAAGTTTATTTCATGCTGTTGCATAAATCAGAGTGTGGAGTGTATGAACAAGAGATAAGTTTATTATTTATTTATGTAATCATTTAACTGTGTCTTCATGATTATTAATGGTCATTAATAAATGCCGAATGACTGTGGCTGAGTGAAAGCTGTATGATGAAGGGCAGAATGTCAGACGGGCTGCGTGCCCACTTCTTAACCCTTTGAAAATAAAGTATGTTCGCTCGTTCATTCGTTTGTTCGTTCGTTCCATTACACTGAATACTTAAGAAAGAAAGATGGCGTCTGCAAAGATTATATCTCCTTCATTTAACACAGAATGGAGTCAGTCAAGTGCCGTGTCGCGTGGCGTAGGCGATCATTTCTCTTCACAATTCCCTGTCTTTAGACTTCATTATGAGATCCGCCGGTGACTTTCTTCCTAGCCACACTGACAGCCCATCCAGTAACTTCTCTCTCTGTCTTCCTCTGTCTCTTCTTACCTCAATTTTTCCAGGTGCCACAATGTGTTCCAATTTTCCTCTTCTCAGAAAATGTCCCACAAATCTCGCTTGTCTGCCTCTGAACTTTGCTGTAATTTGCCTTTTAACTCCAGCTTCTCTTAAGAAGTCTTCGTTGGTTTTCTTAGCTGTCCATGGTACCTTCAACATCCTTCTTATGAACC
The DNA here is from genome assembly GCA_009760885.1 of Achatina immaculata. NCBI lineage: Eukaryota > Metazoa > Mollusca > Gastropoda > Stylommatophora > Achatinidae > Lissachatina > Lissachatina immaculata. The sequence goes on from CM019692.1 coordinate 852,279, forward strand.
ACATTTCCATTGCCTCCATTTTTCGCTGTACTCTCTTATTCATTGACCATGCTTCACATCCATGAAGCAAAATTGCTTGATGTAACATTTAAGTACTCGGAATCTTGTTTCCATTGATACGGATCTGTTGCACAAGATGTTTCTCATTTTCTGGAATGCGACTTGGCATGAGCACATCTAAGATACGTCAAAAATACAAGAGAAGAGATGTTGATTGAGTGGGCAGAAAAGAACAAAATGATAATAGGAAATACTTGGTTTCAACACTGCTGGCGAGATTCTTCGAATTCCGCGCGTGGAGTGAAACTCCTCCCGGCCAATGAAGAAAATGCGGAAAAGAAATTAGGGTTGCCCTGCGGCTCCAATGTGAAAAGGTGATGGAAAGGATAAAGTGAAGCTTAGTCGGTGTGTCCAGTGGTCTTATGGTGAGAGCTACTCATGCCATGACACCTCTGCTCTAGAGGCCGGCCACATCCGATATATACCCATACTGGTGAAATATGCCTAAACCGGCTTAAACCAGGGATGAAACTTGATGGCTACGTATGTCACGGTATTTCTGCTCCAGAGGTCGGTCACGTCTTAAACACGCCCATACCGGGATAATATGCCTAAACCGCTCAACCCAGGGGTGAAACTTACGAGTGGCGAGGATTCGTCCTCCTGGACAAAAGCTCCGTCCCGGTCACAACTAGGAAAGGTAGCGGCCACGACCACAAAATTCTGAAGTCGGAAACATTGGACCAATGCAGTCTAGATAAGCAACCATCTCTCACCCGGCGGGGATGTATGCGTATCCTAACCACGCCGAGGTTTTCCGGTGAGAAAGTCCAACTCTAGATTAAACTGGTGCAACGAAAATCACGATGTCACGCATTCTCGCTTCTGCGACCCACCAAGAATATAGGCTCAAGCCCTGCGATACTCTGAACCTCTCGTGGATCTCATGTGGTCCCTTCGGGGGCCTCAGGGGGACCATGGGACCTATAGAAACCACAGGAGTAAATTCAGGAGGATCACGGGGCGGTCTTGGTGGTAAAAGCGAACGAAGAAGAAGAAAGACGAAGACTTGTTTTCAACAACACCCAAGGAGACTATGGACACGGAAAAGCCAAAATAATAACATACGCAACAAAATAGATTACATTATGATCAACAGAAGATTCAGAACTCACTAATATCCGTGAAAACAAGACAGAGAGCAGACTGCAACAATGACCACATCCCAGTTGTAGGAAAAGTGAGAATCAGGATAAAGAGGTTAAAGGTAGCAGCTAAAAACAAAGAACTAGATAGCTCAACTGAAGACCGGCACCGCAGTGGACGACCCAGGGTGACAACAGCAGCTGATAGCCATTTTATTGTGGTTCATCATCTCAGAAACAGGTTTACAACACCTTCCTGAAGTGTTCAGTCATTGCTTGCATTACGTCGTGTGTCTGATCAAACTGTTCGGAATAGACTGCATGAAGCTGGACTGGCGGCACGACGACCTCACTGAGGTCCTGTCTTAACGAGTCGCCATTGCCAAAATCGACTTGTTTGGGCCAACCAGCATCGGCCCTGGACAACTGACAATCACTGCAGACGTGTCTGGTTTAGTGACAAATCTTCCTTTTTGTTGCACCGCCATGATATGCGGAGAAGGGACTACCGTAGGCCAAATGAACGTTTTGCCAAAAATTGCGTTGATGAAGCTCAATCGCCCGGTGGTGGAGGTGTAATGATATGGGGAATGATCAGTTTCAACGGAAGGAGTCCATTGGTGCAGACTGAAGGTGGCTTGAGTGCGCACCGATACGCAAATGAAATTCTTCGACCCCATGCCCTTCTATTTTTGGCTGGGCAAAGGTCTGTGTTTCAACAGGACAACGCCAGACCCCATTCTGCACGGTTCATCACACAGTTCCTGACTGCCAACAACATTCTCATGCTTCCCTGACCATCCCTGTCTCCAGACATGAATCCGATCGAGCACCTATGGGATGAGCTGCAAAGACGTGTTCGTGGCCGACACGCTTCTCCAGTCAATCGTCGTGATCTGTGACAGGCACTCCAGGAAGAGTTTGCAGCCATCCCACAGGCGCACATCAGACATTTGATCGTATCTATGCAAAGGAAATGCCAGTCGCTGATCGATGAGAGCGGAGGCCACACACCATACTAACTTGAGAACCCCTGGGACTAACAAATTCTCGTCACACAGATGCAAGAAACTGTCAAGGTATTATTGTGTGCAATTTGAAAATTTTATTCATTCAATTTAAAAAGCTATACGATATCAAATTTATGGTTTAAATTGGGTCATCAGAAGTTATGCGTTTCTTTTTTTGTTGTTGTTTTTTGGACAGTATAATTACCAGATTGCTGAATGACATCTATAACAGTAACTATGTCCCATCAGACATTCTACAATCAGTTTTCATTGCCCTACCAAAGAAACAAGGTGCAGTTGAATGTGGAGATCATCAACCCATAAATCTTATGACCTATGTTACCAGAATCTTGCTTCGCATTGTCATCAGAAGAGTTAGGTGCAAAATAAAACCAGAAATCGCCGAATAACAGAATGGAAGCTGTAAGAAATAGCTCGAAAATGAACAATCTTTAGTCACAATCTGACCAGAAGGCTTCAGAAATGACAGCGAGGACATACAGCCCTACACAAACAAGAGAGTATTCGTGGAGATGGCAAGACGTAAACAAAATCTTGGCAACCTATAAGAGAGTATTCGTGTAGATGGGAAGACGTAAACAAAATCTTGGCAACCTATAAGAGAGTATTCGTGTAGATGGGAAGAACACAAACAAAATCTTGGCAACCTATAAGAGAGTATTCGTGTAGATGGGAAGAACACAAACAAAATCTTGGCAACCTATAAGAGAGTATTCGTGTAGATGGGAAGAACACAAACAAAATCTTGGCAACCTATAAGAGAGTATTCGTGTAGATGGGAAGAACACAAACAAAATCTTGGCAACCTATAAGAGAGTATTCGTGTAGATGGGAAGAACACAAACAAAATCTTGGCAACCTATAAGAGAGTATTCGTGTAGATGGGAAGACGCTACATCAAGCTGAATGATATACGTTTTAGAGAGCTATAAATTGGCTACACGTGTTAGGGATAGTGAATTACGGCTGACCAACACCCTATTCTGTTCTCACTCGGTGCTCATTGTCAGGTGACCGTTATAATCCCTCCATTATACTATTATAATCCGTTATAATATTACAATCCGTTATAATATTACAATCCGTTATAATATTACAATCCGTTATAATATTCATATTTTGAAAACTCACGCGACAAAGATGTCTACACATTGTTTAACTCTCCGTTTATTACAGTCATTATGACAGACAGAGTTGGCTCGGGCATTTAGAGAGAATGAAGGAGGACAGACAATGAAAGATGGCTTATATAGAGGGGATGAAAGAGGATAGTCCAAGAGGTAGATCTAGACAACGATGACGAAACAATCTAGAAAGAAGACACATGCGCTCTTGGAACTGACAGGTCCCCCCCCCCTCCCCCCAAAAAAATCACGAACAGAGAGAAACGGAGATGTGTCTTGTCTGCAGCAATGAGCCTCAATGGCTTGGAAAGCTGCTGAATTCAGAAGAAGAAGAAGAAGATGGCCGTGAACGCTTTATGAAAATAGTATAAATAATTTTAAAATGTAGAACTTGCTTCACGGATCCCAGCGTGACCCAGTGTTGATCTTCACGTTGCAGGAGAGAACTTCTGGGAAAAACAAAAGAAGCGTAAACGACTGATGAGAGAGCACATCCTCAAAAGTACCGGCTACAAATGCTTCCTCGTCAATGCACTCCCGCGCTTTGATTTCCGAATCTAAAAATATAACTTTTGAAGGAAAATCTAAGTCACGAATATAAGTAGATTTCACGAAAAGAAATTAGTTGAGCACCACAAACCTTGTATCACATACGCAAACACTCCCGTACAGATTGAACATGTAAGCACGTACAAATTGAAAACGGAAGTTAATTACTGTATTCCGCTTCCAGCCCGGCTCATCCAGTCTCCGAAATTCGCGGCAATCATCCACTTAGATTTGAACACACTGGCTTCTCCAATCATAGGCGCATTCCACATGCGTTATAGACTGCTCTTTCAAGAATTGCCAGCAAAATCTAGCCTTCACGCTTCCATCCACCCCCCTCTCCTCTCTCTCTCTTCTTAGTTTTATTTCTGACGAAGATCACCAGGAAACGAAGCACACAAATATTCTTTTCTTTGGCCTAAACTTAATGGCTTCCCAGACCTGTATTCAGACGGCCTGTCTTGTGTTGATCTAAATTCCTGCCTGCGCGGAATTCCGCAACAAGCATTCTTCTTTTCCTTCTTCCTCATTTCTCTCTCCGCTTTCTTTCATTTTTCCACTCATTTCTTATCTAGGCTGTCAGAAACAGAAAGAAATGCGAGACGTGCAAAGGTTTCTTGCTAATTTTCTTCATCTTTAGAAAGCCATTAGTTGTTTCTTCATCTTCCTTTTCTTTCTCTCTGCTCCCTTTAACGATAATACAGGGCATTAATGAACATCAGATCGTATTATCGGAATAAAGTTAATGATCATCAAGAAACTAAGGGACAAGAAAGAACGAAAGAACCCGAACTGATGATGTAGCGCTGCTCATGCAAAGTCAGATTCACAGCTATCTCAGCTGAATTTGAAACTGCTGCAAGATTTAATAACAAACAAATACAGTATTAAAGAGACTTTTTGGAAATCCGAGATAGTCTATATACAGTGTGAGGCACACCAGAAGTACACTGTGCACACAACTGTCAACATATAATGAATAGGAATAGATTTTCACAAGACCATTAAAGTCAACATATAAGGACTAAGATTTAGAAGTGAAGGAAAAAAAAAGGTAGCTTAATTAACGAAAAAATATCATCTGCTTCTTCTGTCTTTCATGGAACTGCGAGCTGATGTTCTTTGCAGCCGGTGCGGCGAGGACGCCGAAGCACAGCATCGTGGCAGATATTTTTTAAAGTCTCTCAGTGGAGCTAGAAAGTAGGGTGTGTCCAAAACTTCTTTAGCAGGCTCCACCACCATGGGGACAGTGGCGATCCATTCCCCGTTGGCCAGGCTAGGAATGCTATTCGTGGTACCAACGGAAACGTGGGACGGGGTCTTGATCTGCTACGGTTCGCCGTCCCCGACGCTAGCATATCAGATATCAGAGTCGTTGTCTGTCAAATCGGATGATGTCTACGACCCCAAACGAAATCTCAACCTACAAAAACAGCATGTCAAATACACGCTACTGAGACGCTTTACGGCGGCCATGACACTAAGTCTATATTTGATGTTTGCGGTAATTTAAAATTACGAACTCGGGACCACAGAAGAAAACCTTATTTTGCTTTCAATTAAACAAAACAAAAAAAAAAAAAACAAACAAAAAACTCGTTTCAAGGGCTCGGTGCAATCTAAAGGATAGTAATTCTTTCATGAGGGTACAGGGTTTTGAAAGGAATTTTCTCAGGCCTTGAGGGACTTTTTTTTTCCTGGCCCCCTACCTTACTGATCGGCCATTTCGTTTTCATCCACTACGGCCACCTCCCCCTCCCCCACCTCAACCCCTCACGGGCCCTTTATATTGTTTCTATTCATGCTGTTAGTTCTGACGTCACTAGGAGCTCGCCTTCCCCGCCTCTCACCGAACCTTTCCCCCCCCCCCCCCCCCCCCGGACCCTCCGAACGCCACAAAAGGGTAGTATAGGTCACTTTATGGACCACAAGTCTACAACAGATAAAGCAAACACACGGGCAGACCAAGCAAACACACGGGCAGACAAAGCAAACACACGGGCAGACAAAGCAAACACACGGACAGACCAAGCAAACACACGGGCAGACCAAGAAAACACACGGGCAGATCAAGGAAACACACGGGAATATCAAGCAAACACTCGGACAGACCAAGCAAACACTCGGACAGACCAAGCAAACACACGGGCAGACCAAGCAAACACACGGGAATATCAAGCAAATACTCGGACAGACCAAGCAAACACTCAGACAGACCAAGCAAACACACGGGCAGACCAAGCAAACACACGGACAGACAATGCAAACACACGGACAGATCAAGCAAACACTCGGACAGACCAAGCAAACACGCGGGCAGATCAAGCAAACACACGGACAGACCAAGCAAACACGCGGGCAGATCAAGCAAACACACGGACAGACCAAGCAAACACACGGGCAGACCAAGCAAACTATCATAACAGATCTGTGTAACTCAAACTCTTTTTCTCCAAACTAACACTGACAAGGTTGGTAGATCTTCCACGCTTATGCAAATCAATTCTCACAGTGATAGTTAGGAAAAGTCTAAATAAAACGAAAATTTACACATTTCTAACCTAATCCATGTTGTTAAAATATATAGTAACTTCCTTCTAGTTTCTTATAAATACCGAAATGTCTACACACAATTTATTCTTGCACACGAATAAAAATAAATGAAGAATGAAGGAGTTAATACACTAAATGCTGATCAGATGAACACAATATTGAAGGTAGGAAGTTAGTCCAACCCACTTATCATCTGTAGGCCGATAACCATACCTGGACCTCACAAGTCGGTACGATAAACAGACACAACATAAACATACACAAACATCAGACAAGTCGGCATTGCCTTCGCCAGCTGTCAAAGATACAGCAGGTACTGGCGTCAAACAAATCTCGACTTATATATAGAAGTGGGTCACTGGGTCACACCCTAGATTCAGAAAACCATCGCCCCACCTGCTGGAAACTACACAACTATGACAGTTTTTAAAGTGAGAAAATTACAGTCAAAATTTAAGAGAAATCCACAATGAATAAAGAATAATATAGTCAAGTGTTTGAGAGAAATCGACACTGAATAAAGAACACTATAGACAAGTGTTTGAGAGAATTCCACACTGAATAAAGAATATTATAGTCAAGTGTTTGAGAGAAATCGACACTGAATAAAGAACACTATAGACAAGTGTTTGAGAGAATTCCACACTGAATAAAGAATATTATAGTCAAGTGTTTGAGAGAATTCCAAACTGAATAAAGAATATTATAGTCAGGTCTTTGAGAGAAATTCACATTGAATAAAGAATATTATAGTCAAGTCTTTGAGGGAAATCCACAGCGAATAAAGAAACGCACAGACAAGTTTCTGAGAAAATCACATCTTCTTCGAGGTGCTAAAATATGGACTTTGAAAAAAGTAATCAAAATTCTGAAGAACGTATTTTTGGAAAACTAATTTCTTAAGGAACTGAAAACTGCCGTTGGGAACTGATGTAAAAATAACTTTCTTGGTTTCGTTTTTGCTTTTACAGAACTAGAATACAAAAATTTCATTTCTTGGCGAGATGAACTACTTGAGAATGCCAGTTTCAACTTTCTGGAACAATTCGGCAGAAGAAAAGAGAATTTTATCATGAAAGTTTTTAACATGGTCTTCGCCAGCGCTTCAGATCACAAGAAACAAATAGAAATCTTCCCCAGTATCCTAGATATATCCTCAGTTATCTTTTCATTTACAGCAATTTACCTGGTCCTCACTGTCTTAAAATCAGCAAGTTCCGTGGAATTAAATTACATAATTCGTGACCTACATACATTCTCGGTAAATGTGTTTGCTGCCTGGAATGTGATATCATTTTATCAGAAAGATCGTTATAACCTGGTTTGCTTCTTCTTCTTCTTCGTCTTCTTCTTCTTCTTTGAGCGGCTGCTGAATTCAGCAGCTTTCTCAGCCACGGAGGCTTATTGCTGTAGACGGAACACGTCTCCCCTTCCTCTTTTCTTGATCTTTTCTTTCCAACTGTCGCCTCCAAGAAAGTGTATATCTTTTTCCAGGTTGCCTCGCCATCGTTGTCTAGGGGGATATTCTCTTATGCCTCAAGGCTGACATCTTGATTATCTCGTGGATGGTGGAACATGATATTTTGACACAAAATGGCGACACGATATCTCTGATTAGGATAAAATAACTGGGTGTCAGATGTGACGATCCCAGGTCTGAAAGCGTTAAGTAAAGGGCGCACAAGGAAGTTGTAAGTGAGCCTAGAATCCCGCGTGATTAGGGGGATTTGCGCTTGAGGAGAACGCGGCCAAGGTCGGAGAAACTATGGAATATGGTGATAATCTTGTCTAATAATTTATCGTTGTGTTTTAGAAAGTCATATTTTGATCTCTCTCTCTCTTTTTCTCTCTCTTCTCTCTCTCTCCTCTCTCTTTCTCTCTCTCTCTCAATCTCTCTCTTCTCTCTCTCTCTCCCTCTCTCTCAATCTTTCGCTCTCTCTCAGTAAGTCTGATTACTCTCTCTCTCCCTCTCGATAAATTTCTCTATTCTCTCTTTCTCTTAGTAATTTTAACTACTCTCTCTCTCATTCTCTCTCAGTAAGTTTGATTAACCTCTCTCTCTCCAGTTTGTATACTTGTATTAAATATAGTGTGTGAGAAGAATGAAAGATGGAGTGATGGAGGGCAGAATGTAAAATGGGCCTGCATGCCCAATTCTTTACCCTTTAAAAATAAAGATCATTCATTCATTCATTCATTCTCTTTCTCTCTCTCTCAGCAAGTTTGACTACTCTCTCTCGCTCTCTCTCTCTCTCTCTAAGTTTGATTACACACTCTCTCTCCCTCTCGATAAATTTCTCTACTCTAAGTTTCACTACCCCTCTCTCTCTCTCTCTCTCTCTCTCTCAGTAAGTTTGACTATTGTGTCTCTCTCTCTCTCTCCCTCAGTAACTTTGACTTTCTCTCTCTCTCTCAGTAAATTTGACTACTCTCGCTCACTCTCGCTCTCTTTCTCTCTCTCTCTCTCTCTCAGTAAGTTTGACTATTGTGTCTCTCTCTCTCCCTCAGTAGCTTTGACTTTCTCTCTCTCTCTCTCAGTAAATTTGACTACTCTCTCTCACTCTCTCTCTCTCTTTCCCTCTCGCTCAGTAAGTTTGATTTCTCTCTCTCTCTCTCTCAGTAAGTTTGACATCTCTCTCTCTCTCTCCCTCTCAGTAAGTCTGACTACTCTCGCTCTCTCTCTCTCTCTCTCTATCGCACACAGTAAGTTTGACAACTCTCCCTCTCAATAAGTTTAACTACTCTGTCTCTCTCAGTAAGTTTGACTACTTCATCTCTCTCTCTCTCTCTCTCTCTCTCTCTCTTTGACAGTAGGTTTGACTACTCTCTCTCTCTCTCTTAGTCTCAGTTTTAAAACATGGTAAATCCCCCGGGCCATGGATGTCTAAAATTACTGCCGTCACCTCAAGCTAAACACCGGACCCGTGATAGACAGCCACGTTTTTGTAGATCCCATCGATCCTCAGTCCATCTCTTTAACAGTCAAGTTTTTGCAGATCTCACCGATCCCCAGTCCATCTCTTTAACAGCCAAGTTTTTGCAGATCCCACCGATCCTCAGTCCATCTCTTTAACAGCCAAGTTTTTGCAGATCTCACCGATCCCCAGTCCATCTCTTTAACAGTCAAGTTTTTGCAGATCCCACCGATCCTCAGTCCATCTCTTTAACAGCCAAGTTTTTGTAGATCCCATCGATCCTCAGTCCATCTCTTTAACAGTCAAGTTTTTGCAGATCTCACCGATCCCCAGTCCATCTCTTTAACAGCCGAGTTTTTGCAGATCCCACCGATCCTCAGTCCATCTCTTTAACAGCCACGTTTTTGCAGATCCCATCGATCCTCAGTCCATTTTTTTAACAGCCACGTTTTTGCAGATCCCATCGATCCTCAGTCCATTTTTTTAACAGCCACGTTTTTGCAGATCCCATCGATCCTCAGTCCATTTCTTTACACTCAAGACCAGCACAAACACTCGACGACAGTCTCCGTCAGTGATTGGTGAACTTTCTCCCTCAGTGACACAAACCAGTCGCGAGGGGAACGGCAAGATGGAGCTAATCAATCAGTTCTGGTAACGGCCAGATAAACATAGAATGTTGGTGGACAATTTTAAATAATTAACAAAATTACCCGGTACATACATGACGTATCAAAACATAACATTGCTCAAATCATAAGTGTTGTACATGAATAACTTTACACATATCTGCCCAGGCAGTGAATCTTCACTTTAATGCCTCTGTTCAGTGAATCGTCACTAATGAATTTATTCAGTGAATCTTCACATTGATGTCTATCCAATAAATCTCTCTAAAGCCAAGGCTATGAATCTAATGTCCATTCAGTAAACATAAATTTCAATAAAAGCTGTAGAACTATGTATTTTTTCTAATCTTTCGGACAAACGGTGTGTTTTCCAATCTTTCAGACAAACGGTGTGTGTTTTCCAATCTTTCAGACAAACGGTGTGTGTTTTCCAATCTTTCAGACAAACGGTGTGTGTTTTCCAATCTTTCAGACAAACGGTGTGTGTTTTCCAATCTTTCAGACAAACGGTGTGTGTTTTCCAATCTTTCAGACACACGGTGTGTGTTTTCCAATCTTTCAGACAAACGGTGTGTGTTTTCCAATCTTTCAGACAAACGGTGTGTGTTTTCCAATCTTTCAGACAAACGGTGTGTGTTTTCCAATCTTTCAGACAAACGGTGTGTGTTTTCCAATCTTTCAGACAATCAACCTTCAGTTTTAGATCTCCTGTAAACATTCAGCTCTGCTTTCTACCATGGTAGAGTAGTTGGCGCGAAACATCCGACCTTGACACTATCTTAGACATTCTACTGACCTGATTCCACTAAAACTGATCTTTAAGTATTAGTCCCTTCTCAGTCGTTTGCCTACTGAGTCTGCTTCGAGCTTAAGCTCCATGTTTCTACTTACTCTGCCTCGAACTAGCTCCATATTCCTACTTACTCTGTCTCGAACTAGCTCCATATTCCTACTATCCTGCCATGAACTTTAGCTCCATATTTCTACTTACTCTGCCTCGAACTAGCTCCATATTCCTACTTACTCTGTCTCGAACTAGCTCCATATTCCTACTTACTCTGCCTCGAACTAGCTCCATATTCCTACTATCCTGCCACGAACTTTAGCTCCATATTTGTACTTACTCTGCCTCGAACTAGCTCCATACTCCTACTATCCTGCCACGAACTTTAGCTCCATATTTCTACTTACTCTGCCTCGAACTAGCTCCATATTCCTACTATCCTGCCACGAACTTTAGCTCCATATTTCTACTTACTCTGCCTCGAGCTTCAGCTCCATATTCCTACTAACCTGCATTGAACTTTAGCTCCATATTTCTACTTACTCTGCCATGAACTTTAGCTCAACATTCCTACTTACTCTGCCTCGAACTTTAGCTCCATATTCCTACTTACTCTGCCTAGAACTTTAACTTCATATTCCTATTTACTCTGCTTCGAATTTTAGCTATATATGCCTACTTACTCTGCCTAGAACTTCAGCCCACTATTCTTACTTACTCTGCCTAAAATTTCAGGCCCATATTCCAACTTACTCTGCCTAGAACTTCAGGCCCATATTCTTACTTACTCTGCTTAAAACTTCAGGGCCATATTTTTACTTACTCTGCTTAAAACTTCAGGGCCATATTTTTACTTACTCTGCTTAAAACTTCAGGGCCATATTTTTACTTACTCTGCTTAAAACTTCAGGGCCATATTTTTACTTACTCTGCTTAAAACTTCAGGCCCATATTCTTACTTACTCTGCTTAAAACTTCAGGGCCATATTTTTACTTACTCTGCTTAAAACTTCAGGGCCATATTTTTACTTACTCTGGCTAGAACTTCAGGCCCATATTCTTACTTACTCTGCCTTGAACTTCACCCCACTATTCCTACTTACTCTGCCTAGAACTTCAAGCCCACCATTCCTACTTACTCTGCCTAGAACTTCAGGCCCATATTCCTACTTACTCTGCCTAGAACTTCAGGCCCATATTCCTACTTACTCTGCCTAGAACTTCAAGCCCACTATTCCTACTTACTCTGCCTAGAACTTCAGCCCAATATTCTTACTTACTCTGCCTAGAACTTCAGGCCCATATTCCTACTTACTCTGCCTAGAACTTCAGGCCCATATTCCTACTTACTCTGCCTAGAACTTCAGCCCAATATTCTTACTTACTCTGCCTAGAACTTCAGCCCAATATTCCTACTTACTCTGCCTAGAACTTCAGGCCCATATTCCTACTTACTCTGCCTAGAACTTAAGCCCAATATTCCTACTTACTCTGACTAAAATTTCAGGCCCATATACCTACTTACTCTGCCTAGAACGTCAGCCCACTATTCCTACTGACTCTGCCTAGAACTTCAGGCCCATATTCCTACTGACTCTGACACAACGAAAAATTAAACCCTGAAGGTACACCCCTCTCGCCTAAAGCTCTCTTATCTGTCAACCGGTGCTATCTATCAAGAAGTATCATCTGTCGACCTGTGTTATATCAATAAGCCCCATCTATCAACCAGTGCTATGTATCATTAAGCGTCATCTGTCAACATGTGTTTATCAGTAAGTGTTATATGTCAACTAGTGCTATCTATCACTAAGTTTCATATGTCCAAAAATTAAATAAACATCGGTCAAGATTTCCTTCATTCATTACAAAAGAAATCATTACATGCCCTCTTTTTTACAGTCCCTCCTTCTCGATTTACAACCCCTCTCTCCACCCATTTCCAAGTTTCACCATCAGTGTCTGAATATTCTCCATCCTCTGTCAGCCTGTGATTCTTTCAATAAATTATTCTATGAAAATGTAGGATTATTCCAATCAATGATTCCATGACAATCTAGGATTATTTCCATCAATGATTCTTTCTCGAACGCCCAGAAACTTTCAGATCTGAAGTGAGATTTTTTTTTTTTTTTGGTTTGATTTCTCCGTTCCTGCTCTGCTTCAAGACTTACAGCGACCGCCTCCTGTCGGGGCACTAATTGTCCTCATCTCCACCAGCGCTGGCAGAAATGCCCTAACTCTTGTGGAAGTAATCACTCGACGCTTTTCCTACATTTGGTGATACCCAGATTCGGTTTTACACTTCGACGTAAGGGATCTCAGCGAGGGCGAACTTACTGACTCGTTTCTGTGACCTTCTTCCTGCAAACAAAGGACCACAAACTCTATGTTGGAAACACAGGACCACAAACTCTATGTTGCAAACATAGGACCACAAACTCTTTTCGCAAAGGAAGGAAAATGAACTCCTTTCTACAAACACAGAACCAGAAATTCCTTCCCACAAACACAGACCCACAAACTCCTTTCTACAAACACAGACCCACAAACTCCTTTCTACAAACACAGACCACAAACTCCTTTCTTCAAACACAGACCACAAACTCTTTTGCAAACACAGGACCACAAACTCCTTTCTACAAACACAGAACCACAAATTCCTTTCTACAAACATAGACCACAAACTCTTTTTGCAAACACAAGACCACAAACTCCTTTCTACAAACACAGAACCACAAATTCCTTTCTACAAACATAGACCCACAAACTCTTTTCTACAAACACAGAACCACAAACTCCTTTCTACAAACACAGACCACAAACTCCTTTCTACAAACACAGGACCACAAACTCTTTTTGCAAAGGAAGGAAAATGAACTCCTTTCTGCAAAGACAGGGCCACAAACTCCTTTCTACAAACACAGAACCACAAATTTTTTTCTACAAACAGAACCACAAACTCATTTCTATAAACACAGACCACAAACTCCTTTCTACAAACACAGAACCACAAACTCCTTTCTACAAACACAGACAACAAACTCCTTTCTACAAACACAGAACCACAAACTCCTTTCTACAAACACAGAACCACACTCCTTTCTACAAACACAGAACAACAAACTCCTTTCTACAAACACAGAACCACAGATTCCTTTCTATAAACACAGAACCACAAACTCCTTTCTACAAACACAGAACCACAAACTCCTTTCTGCAAAAACAAAACCACAAATCAGTTGTTTGCATGCCAAAGAATGCCAAACCACTATCAGGAAACACACGAGCAGAGACCACTTTCTTCAAGAATGACACCACATAAATACCACTGTCTTAAAAAACTACTACAAAAGCCACTTTATACAAACTACTGCATAAGCCACTTTATACAAGCATAAACGCCAGGATGGGCATGCTAACAGTAATGAGTAGATACGATAAATAATGAGGAAATATGTAATAGAATATAGATTTATAGAACGAAAGTTAGACAACTCATCATAGAATTTGAAAGTTGGGATAAAAAGGGTTAGGTCCCATAAAAATCAATAGCTGTGTGCTTAGATTTATTTCCCTTTAAAGTCAGATTCTTGCATATCTCGTGCCGGGCATGCTCCACGTATAACTTATGAGAAAGAAAAGTCGTGAGACAGAAACAAGATGATTTAGAACAGCTGAAGTTTGAGCCTCGGATAGGGCTGTTCGAAGGTTAGATTGTCTGTTTTCAAAATGTAGTTTTGTGTAGTGTGATAGATTAGTAGTATAGAAATGTAGTAGATGTTCTGTTGGCGACGAAGTCTGTGGACGTCAGTAGTCGTTTAAACTATTTATACGTTGTTTTGAGTCGGAATTTCGTCCTGTTATGTCTTCTTGGATTGTATAATGCCACTGTTATACCCTTCATCGTCATCGTCATCGTCACCCCGTGCACCAATAAAGTCTTAATATCGCTGCTACTTGCCACTGAGAGAGTGATCGTTCCTGGGAAAGTAAGTCTGTGAAGCGAGGAGTTAAACAGATGTAGAAAGAGATTGAGCTCGACTGTGGTTGAAAGAGTAAAATCTCGCCTGTAAGTGAAGTAAAGTTAGTGTTAACTAGTAACAGAATAGAAGATCATATATCTTGAGAAAAGCAGACGTAGTATCCAATATGCGAACATAACATTTCCACAGTATTACATGCTGCAGCTAATACAGCAGAGCTTAATTATAGAACAGGAAATGACAACTGTGACAGAAGATAATTCTATGAGAGAATTCTGGCTAAGATGAACATTATTTTAAACTGACGAGCCAACTGTTTGCTTCAATGTCAAAAAATGAACTGACCCTTATTCTGCGAAACAAAAATTTACGCAAAACTAGTTTGTGTGCTCCTAAGTCATGCATGTAGACGAACTAAAGACTGTTGCAAAACTGGTTCTAAAAACCTGTATTCATTTTACAAAAGAAAAGACAGAAAGAAGCAAAAGTGTTGCTTGACTTCATAACCAAGAAGAGTTTTATCAGTTAAGTGCCAGTTTTGTGTATATTCGTTGTTTCCTTATTTCTGTCGTCCCTGATAAAGCCATAGGGCCGAAATATTAGTCTGTTACTGTTTGTTTTATTTTTATACGTACTCATCTCACTGCCTCATTTGTTATTCCTTCTCGTCTTTACTTTTTTTTTCTATCATTTTAGTAAAATTGTGATATACACCTCTGATTATCTCTACTCTCCACTCTTCTGTGTTTCATCATTATGCACCATTATCTACCACATCTACATGCGCCCTCGTTTAATCCTCGTCTACCCACAATCCTTGTCTTTGTACAACGTATCTCCAAGCCCTGGAGAGGGGAATAAACACAGTGTCACTTCCAGGCAATGTGAGCTACGTGTGAGTGTATATGTGTGTGCTACGTGTGTGTGTAAAATGTGTAGAGGAGCGCTGGTAGGTAAGTGAGAAGATGAAGTTTGAGCCTCGGATAGGGCTGTTCGAAGGTTAGATTGTCTGTTTTCAAAATGTAGTTTTGTGTAGTGTGATAGATTAGTAGTATAGAAATGTAGTAGATGTTCTGTTGGTGACGAAGTCTGTGGACGTCAGTAGTCGTTTAAACTATTTCTACGTTGTTTTGAGTCGGAATTTCGTCCTGTTATGTCTTCTTGGATTGTATAATGCCTCTGTTATACCCTTCATCGTCATCGTCATCGTCAACCCGTGCACCAATAAAGTCTTCATAACTTAATATCGCTGCTACTGTGCTGCTACTTGCCACTGAGAGCATGATCGTTCCTGGGAAAGTAAGTTTGTGAAGCGATGAGTTAAACAGATGTAGAAAGAGATTGAGGTCGACTGTGGTTGAAAGAGTAAAATCTCGTCTGTAAGTGAAGTAAAGTTAGTGTTAACTAGTAACAGAATAGAAGATCATATATCTTGAGAAAAGCAGACGTAGTATCCAATATGTGAACATAACATTTCCACAGTATTACATGCTGCAGCTAATACAGCAGAGCTTAATTATAGAACAGGAAATGACAACTGTGACAGAAGATAATTCTATAAGAGAATTCTGGCTAAGATGAACATTATTTTAAACTGACGAGCCAACTGTTTGCTTCAATGTCAAAAAGTGAACTGACCCTTATTCTGCGAAACAAAAATTTACGCAAAACTAGTTTGTGTGCTCCTAAGTCATGCATGTAGACGAACTAAGGACTGTTGCAAAACTGGTTCTAAAAACCTGTATTCATTTTACAAAAGAAAAGACAGAAAGAAGCAAAAGTGTTGCTTGACTTCATAACCAAGAAGAGTTTTATCAGTTAAGTGCCAGTTTTGTGTATATTTGTTGTTTCCTTATTTCTGTCGTCCCTGATAAAGCCATAGTGCCGAAATATTAGTCTGTTACTGTTTGTTTTATTTTTATACGTACTCATCTCACTGCCTCATTTGTTATTCCTTCTCGTCTTTACTTTTTTTTCTATCATTTTAGTAAAATTGTGATATACACCTCTGATTATCTCTACTCTCCACTCTTCTGTGTTTCATCATTATGCACCATTATCTACCACATCTACATGCGCCCTCGTTTAATCCTCGTCTACCCACAATCCTTGTCTTTGTACAACGTATCTCCAAGCCCTGGAGAGGGGAATAAACACAGTGTCACTTCCAGGCAATGTGAGCTACGTGTGAGTGTATATGTGTGTGCTACGTGTGTGTGTAAAATGTGTAGAGGAGCGCTGGTAGGTAAGTGAGAAGATGAAGTTTTTGCCTGTCAGTGGAGAGTGAGTGGTCTGGTTCGTGTAGATACTCACCGAAGAATTTCCACTTTGTCTAGCTTTGAGCTAGTCTTATGTGGTTCAGAGCTTGTGTATTTCTAGGTCTAAGATTGTCTATTTTTGGCTTTTAACTTGTTAAAGTCTGTGCTTGACTCTGACTAAATCTGAACTTGTTTCTCTGTGAGTGTGAGTTTGTTGCTAAGTCTAGACTTGTCTCTGTCTTAATCTGAGCCTGTCTCTCTGTGAGTGTGAGTTTGTTGCTAAATCTAGCCGTGTCTCTGTCTTAATCTGAGCCTGTCTTTCTATGAGTGTGAGTTTGTTGCTAAGTCTAGACTTGTCTCTGTCTTAATCTGAGCCTGTCTCTCTGTGAGTGTGAGTTTGTTGCTAAGTCTAGACTTGTCTCTGTCTTAATCTGAGCCTGTCTCTCTGTGAGTATGAGTTTGTTGCTAAGTCTAGACTTGTCTCTGTCTTAATCTGAGCCTGTCTTTCTATGAGTGTGAGTTTGTTGTTAAGTCTAGACTTGTCTCTGTCTTAATCTGAGCCTGTCTTTCTATGAGTGTGAGTTTGTTGTTAAGTCTAGACTTGTCTCTGTCTTAATCTGAGCCTGTCTCTCTGGGTGTGAGTTTATCATTGTCTGTATCTTAGCTTGTCTCTGTTCTGTGACAATCGTAGCTTCTCTCTGTGAGGACCTTAGCTTCTCTCTGTGAGGACCTTAGCTTCTCTCTGTGAGGACCTTAGCTTCTCTCTGTGAGGACCTTAGCTTCTCTCTGTGAGAATCTTAGCTTCTCTCTGTGAGGACCTTAGCTTCTCTCTGTGAGGACCTTAGCTTCCCTCTGTGAGGACCTTTGTTTGTGTTTCGGTCTCTTCTGGTCTATATCTGAATCAGAGCCACTTCCGTGAGTAGGAAGAGGCCATGCTGTGTACACGTGAAATTTATGTACGTATATGTGAGTGACACTGTGTTGTGTTATATGTACGTATATGTGAGTGACACTGTGTTGTGTTATATGTACGTATATGTGAGTGACAGTGTGTTGTGTTATATGTACGTATATGTGAGTGACAGTGTGTTGTGTTATACGTACGTATATGTGAGTGACAGTGTGTTGTGTTATATGTACGTATATTTGAGTGACAGTGTGTTGTGTTGTATGTACGTATATGTGAGTGACACTGTGTTGTGTTGTATGTACGTATATGCGAGTGATACTGTGTTGTGTTGTATGTACGTATATTTGAGTGACACTGTGTTGTGTTGTATGTATGTATGTATATGTGAGTGACATTGTGTTGTGTTGTATGTACGTATATGTGAGTGACACTGTGTTATGTTGTATGTATGTATATGTGAGTGACATTGTGTTGTCGGATATGCGTATTTTGATGTCAGCATGCGCGTTATCTGAGTGCATGTTCCAGTACGTGTCTAACTGTTGGAGCAACTGAAAGAGAGTCTGTGGAAGAGCAGATGGATACGTTTATGCACATCTCTGCGTGAGCTGTATGTTTTCTTGTAGGTCCAAGTGTTTGATAAGTGTCATATGTATGACTATCAAATTATGGATACAGGTGTGTATTAGTCGCCCGTGCGGCTACGGGGGTCCAGATCTGGGGATAAAAGAATAGGACCACTGCCACCTTCCATGTATGTCGTAAGAGGCGACTATGGAGGTTGGGGGGAAAGGGTAATGACCTGCTCCATGTAAAGAACTGGAAAGTTACAGAAACACGGAGAGGAAAGCCAGGAAACTTTGTCTTGGAAAAGGAAGGGGCTCTCTGTGTATTAGTGTCACGTGCTGTATATGACTTTGCATGAGTGTCAAATTATATATACAGGGTGTTTTTAAAGTCTCACTACACTTTCTATGACAAAAAAAATTGAAAAATGAAGGAAATGACGTCATTACAAAATGTGCTAAAAAGTCATTTAATTAGTTACAATAGTGACTGCAATGATACAACGCTGTTTTGGGTTAGCTGGAATGTACCACTGAAATATTCATTATAACAGATTT
Source organism: Achatina immaculata (assembly GCA_009760885.1). Lineage (NCBI taxonomy): Eukaryota > Metazoa > Mollusca > Gastropoda > Stylommatophora > Achatinidae > Lissachatina > Lissachatina immaculata. The sequence goes on from CM019692.1 coordinate 871,287, forward strand.
TGGAAATGTCCACCACGGGCTTCAAGATATGACCGTATACGTCTCTTCATATTGTCAAATACCTTGTGCAACGTGTCTGTTGTTATTTCTCGAATGGTAATTCTGATTGCTTCTTTCAGGTCCTCAATTGTTTGTACATTATTTTTGTAAACATTTCCTTTCAAGAAATCCCATAGATAATAATCTAATGGATTTAGATCTGGAGAACGAGCAGGCCAAATTCCACGAGGTATTATGCAATTTGCGAAAATTTCTTCCACAAAAATGTATGTTGCTCTAGCTGTGTGTGCAGTTGCACCATCTTGCTGGAACCACGCTTCTTCAATTTCACGTTCATTCAGCTGTTCTAAAAAAAGGTTCCAGAATGTCAGTACGGTACCGATCGGCATTTATAGTGTTGTTGAAGAAAATTGTCCAATTAAACGTTTTCTACTGATGGCACACCATACCCCAATTTTTGCATCGTGTAGCAGCGCTTCATGAAATGCATTGGGATTAACACTGCTCCGAATACGATTATTTTGGCTATTAACGTATCTAGATAGATGAAACCATCCCTCATCAGAGAAGAATGTTAACTTGAGAATTGACTCGTCTTCTTCAGCTAAAAATGCTTGAAACCACGTGGAGTAGTTGACTCTGGATTGATTGTCACGCTCTTTTAGTTCAGACACAACAGAAATCTTGTACGGATGAAAATTTAACCGATGATTAAGAATTTTATGCACTGTGCTCAGTGATACGTTCACTTCTTGTGACATTTTCCTGAAGGACTTGCACGGACTTTTCAGGATTCTGTCTTTGGTATCTAGACATTTTTCTTCGGACACAGCAGGGCTACCAGACCGCGGAGCATCTTCCACATTTCCCATATCACGAAACTTATTCCACAAACTTCTAACCGTAGTGCTATGAGGAGGTTGTTTATCAGGAAATTTTGCTATAAATCTTTGAACAACCATCCGTGTGTATCGACCACCATTTCGAAACACTTGTTCAACCAAAAAATTCTTTCTTCCGTTAATAACACCATTCTGTTTTGTGTGCAAAAAATTACTCCAGTAGACGGCAGCCATTCACTGCATTTTTCTTCACGACTGACTGTGCAGCACATTTTTTTATGACGTCATTTTCTTCATTTTTACACAGAAAGTGTAGTGAGACTTTAAAAACACCATATATATATATATATGATGGTGAATGAGTGTCAGTTTTTGTGTATGGTTGGTATAAGTGTCAAATTATTCTCGCTAATATACATGTATACTGGGGAGACACTATGTGATACATGTGTAAGGAAAACGTTTCTTAGCATAAGACTATAACATCATCATCATCATCAATTCATGCCGTCTCCCCACGGAAGTTTGGCTGCAACGAATCTCCACTCTGCTCTGTTGATCGTCTTCTTAGAACACTCGGCCAAGCTTTTCCCTGTCCATCTCTTGATGTTGTTCATCCAACTATATCGCTGTCTTCCTCTTCTTCTTTTCCCTTCGATCTTGCCTTCAGGAAGGGTCTTCAGTATATTATTGTGCCTTTTGACATACCCAAAGTATCTTAGCTGTTTTGTTTTTATGATCTTCACTACTTCTCATTTCACTTCTAGTTGCTTTTGCACTTTGTTCTTTGTTTTCTTTTCTGTCGGTGGGATACGCCATAGTCTTATGTGGATAAGATAACACCTTCTTAGTATTACTCTTCTTAGTATTACTGTGTAAGATAACAGTTCCTCGGTTTTATGGTGTAAGCCAACGGCTTCTCTGCAACACATTAACTCGACATTACAGTGTAAGGTAGATGTTTCTCGGCATTACAGTATATGGTAGCAGTTTCTTGATATTACAGGGTAAGGTAAAATTTTCTAGGCATTTAAGCGTAAGGTAAAAGCTTCTCGGCATTACAGCGTACGGTAGAAGTTTCTCGGCATTACAGAGTTAGGTAAAAGTTTCTCAGCATTACAGTGGATTATGTATGTAAGGTAAAAGTTTCTCAAAGATATGCTTGTAAGCTGATAGGTTTCAACTTTGTACCATGTGACGCGGATGAGAATGAGAGAAGAGACGCCATTAGCTGCTCTCTCTGGTGGCACAGATGTTGCGCGTAGTTCTGCCTGACTGCGCCCTACCTGCTTCTCACCCCCTCCCCCCTGCGTTTGAACAGCTCGCTCGATGTTATATTCATTTAAGCCGTGTCTGTGTGTGTGCGTGAGTGCGCTTGTGTGATGTGCCTGCGTGATCCTTTGTTTAGAATGAGAAAGCGGGCAGCGAGCCCGAACTGTGCTGCTTTTTGTTGTCGAGACAGACATTTTTGTCTGTCGCGTGCAGACTCACGTCTGTGTGGCCACGGAGAATAGAATCCGGACAGAAAAAAAGGGGCCAAGGGAGTGGGGTGGGGTGGGGTGGGGTGGGGATGGGGCCGCAAAAACAAAACTATGACCACGACCTGGAAGCGTTGAAACGAAGAAAGGAGACTTGATTAGCATGTGACAAAGAGGTCACGTGACCCAACAGACGCCATGGGCCCCAAGGAAGAGAAAAATATTCAGTACTCTGCTCTACGCATGTCAAACGCGCTGAAATAAACATGTTTTATGTACGCGTTTTATTTAGGTCAAGGCGGAAGGAATAAATAAAACCTGCAACCGGCTATAAATATCACAAACTTAACACGCTTTATGCAAGACGCAAACACGCTGTATGTGGCTCACCGACTCCACTCACTGCACTACTCACACGCGCAATATCCGGGCCACAGCCAAAAGAAACGAGATTAGCGTGTGCTATAAATACCACAGACGTAACACCATATGCAAAATATAACAAAAACATAAAGAAACATATACTTACCTTGGCAAAATTACATGCTCCAGCCATGACAAAAAGCGCAGGTCAAGTAGTACAGAAGCAAAACAGTAGTTTAGTTCTCTCTATCCGAATTCACATCGACAAACATTTGAATTCAAAGACTAATTCCTCTCGCGGAAGTATACAATTCTGTTGTGTGTGAGACCTGTATTATTACGCCACTGTCTTTCAGGGTATTAATAAGGCTACTGTTTTCTACGCTTTCAATTAATACTGCTACTTTTTTCCTGTGGTATTAACACGCCTACTGTTTTCTGGGGTATTGATACGGCTACTGTTTTCCATGCTTTTAATAATGCTACCGTTTTCTGTGGTATTAACAGGGCAGCTATTTTCTAGAGTACTAATACGAGCATTGTATGAACTTAAATTATCACTGAAGCACTACACTGCCACTACTGTAAGATTAAAGCACTTCTCTGTGATATTTTAGAGAGTGCGATGCACATTGTAAAGTTAAATTCATCACTTTTAAAACTGTAATAGTAACTTAGAAAGTTGAAAACTAGATACGTCTTCAGTCTATCTAAGCTGTTAGAAAATGGGTACCAGACAAGGTTGTGGTAAGGAGAAGCTATAAGTTAAAACAATGGAAGTATCTGCCTGCAGGATGAGGTGTACTATAATTATAATGTACATACGGTTGTCAGTGCATAAAGAGAAAATAAGAGTTCTCGTAAAAGTAAACAGCTTGAATATGGGAATTCTGAATTCATAGCTAGTAGGTAGAAAGTTTCATCTAGTGTTAAACATCTACACATTGAAAATCTAAAGCATTGTTAAAGATCTGCACACTGAAAATCTAAGGCACTGTAAAATATCTACATACTGAAAATCTAAAGCATTGTTAAAAATCTACACACTGAAAATTTAAAGCATTGTTAAAAATCTACACGCTGAAAATCTAAAGCATAGTTAAAAATCTACACACTGAGAATCTAAGGCACTGTAAAACATCTACACACTGAAAATCTAAAGCATTGTTAAAAATCTACACACTGAAAATCTAAAGCATTGTTAAAAACCTACACACTGGAATCTAAAGCATTGTTAAAAATCTACACACTGAAAATCTAAAGCACTGTTAAAATTCTACACACTGAAAATCTAAAGCATTGTTAAAAATCTACACACTGAAAATCTAAAGCATTGTTAAAAATCTACACACTGAAAAGCTCACTTTATCGCTAGTCTCGTGGACCAGATTCTATATTCTATCAATATTCTACTCTAACAGCTTCAACACAGACTCACGAAGCACCTTTTTAAAGTAAGCAGTAACAGAAAAGTATAAACAAACATATCTATCGCATCCCCTGAATTAGAACTTTAATACAGCACTTAATACAGCACCTAATACATCACTTAATACACAATGTAGTTGCATTCACCACGCAGATACATGTAGATGAAAGCAAGTATCACTCATGTTACAGAAGGAAACTAGACTGAAGAAGAAAATGAACGGGAAAGTAATATGTGTTCATGTTTACTAACTTTCTTTTGCGTTCACAGACAAAAACAACATCTACGGCATGAGCGTCTTAATAGTCCTGATGTTACGTGTAATAATGATGACGATGCTGTGCACGCTGCTCCAACCACCACCTCTAATTCACTGAAGCGGAACAAGGAGCGTGGCACGGGTCAGTGGTTCGAGCTGTGCCATAGACCAGAGACTGGCATGGGAAGGAGAGCCAGACTCTGGCACCAGGCCAGCTGCCCTACTCACCGCTACATCACGCCGACCGGCGTACTCTCACCTCGTACCACTCATGCTTGCACGATCCCCCCCCCCCCCCCGTTTTACAAACCTTTCAAAACCACTTCTTTGTGTGCTTGTGAGAGTGTGTGTGTAGTCCCCCCCCCCCCCCAACTCACAGACTAGCTGCTTATATGCTCTCTCTCACTCCCTCTTCTATGTTCTAAAACTCGTCCAATTTCTCATATTTCTGCTGGATTATATAAGAGAATGATTCATAGTTTATTTTCTCCCAGTCAGAGAACGCTTGAGAAGTCTCCCATAATCCAGCGTGTCTGATTTCCTGCCCCGCGTGTAGCAGACTTTTGTTCCAACCTTAACAATGCCAACCAGGTCACACACGTGTACCAAATATGCTTACACAAACAAACTGGCGCATATAATCTATTACTTCTATGTTGTTTCCTGCATGTTTCTGTTTTGTTTTCTACATGTTTCTGTTTAAGAAGTTATGTCTAACAGTGTGTGTTTCTTTCTATCGTTTCTCGTGTTTTCTCAGTATCTTGGTTAAGATGGGTTACCCAAACACGCTTTTCCCGTTTGTAAAATTCATCTCCGTGTGAATGATGCTCGCCTTCTTTAGTCATTGTTTTATGCAGCGGTTCCCAAAGTGGGCGCATAAATCTCCACTTGTGGTGGTATTTTCCAAAGTATGTTTTTACTTAGGGGAAAAGGTATACTTTTACGACAATTTACTTTTACTGAACGGTCTTTTTTGTAATTAATCTTCATTTAATGATTTAATAACGAAGACGAAAAAAAGAACATTATCAATGTAAAACTTGTTCTTTTTTAAGTTAAGAAAATTGTTGAAAACTTTCAGCTTTCCGAGAAACATCATGTAGATTTCTATACACGTGAATGGTATTAGGCACAAAATAGGTTGAGAACGTATGTTTGGCTGGATTAGGCACAAAGTTGGTTGAGAACTATTGTTTAACCAGATTAGGCACAAAGTTGGTTGAGAACGTATGTTTAACCGGATTAGGCACAAAGTGGGTTGAGAACGTATGTTTAACCGGATTAGGCACAAAGTTGGTTGAGAACGTATGTTTAACCGGATTAGGCACAAAGTTGGTTGAGAACGTATGTTTGACCGGATTAGGCACAAAGTGGGTTGAGAACGTATGTTTGACCGGTTTAGGCACAAAGTTGGCTGAGAACGTATGTTTGACCGGATTAGGCACAAAGTTGGTTGAGAACGTATGTTTAACCGGATTAGGCACAAAGTGGGTTGAGAACGTATGTTTGACCGGATTAGGCACAAAGTGGGCTGAGAACGTATGTTTGACTGGATATCAGTTTTCAAGAGAATTGCTTCCATGCTGTGATAAGTTCACATCGTTTAGTGTCCACAAGGATCCACTCTCTGGTCAGGTCAGACGGTTCTTAGTGTCTATAAATGTCCAGAACACCGTTTCTCAATGCAAACGATAATGTATTTCGAGGATTAAGGCTGCTTACGAGACGTAGATAATGTATTTTCTGTAGTAAATGCATCTTTCCCATCGCAACATATGTCTGTGAGACATGGACACTTAACAAAACAGCTGAGAAACATATAAATGCTTTTGAATGTAAATGCTACAGAAGAGTTCTTCAAATATCATGGGCACAAAAAAGAACAAATATATCCATAATACAAGAACTTAATATTGAAGAAGGCTGGCTAGTAAAGAGAATTAAAGAGAGAAAACTTAAATATTTGGACACATTAAATGTCATGATAATCTAGAGAAGACCGTCTTGGAAGGATCATTCATTCATTCCTTTGCATGTCCCTTGCGGAACTTTGCCTCCCAAACAGCACTCCTGTAGGCCTCTCGGTTGTGAGCAAGATGGCCTGCTGCTGCTGCATCCATTTCCAGATCATCAACGATGTCTTGCAGCCATCTTCGTTTCGGTCTTCCTCTTTTTCTTTTTCCCATTATGTATCCTTGGAAGGATACATAATGGGAAAAAGAAAGAGAGGAAGACCAAGGCGAAGATGGCTGCAAGACATCGTTCATGATCTGCAAATTTCATCAGCAGCAGGGCATCTTGCTTACAACCGAGAGGCCCACAGGAGTGCTGTTAGGGAGGCAAAGTTCCGCAATGGACATGCAAATAAATGAATGAATGAAATGAGTTAGATAGATTGGGAGGGGGGCGGGGGAGAAAAAAATTATTTCAGAACAAGGAGCTTTAGGACCCGAAGAAAAGGAATGAGAAACTCTGAACTATCAAATGCATGGAAAGTATTTTTATTCCATTTTTTTTATTTCTTAATAATAATAATAATAATAATAATAATAATATACAAACCATGTTCGTACTGGAAGCCAACATTACAGCACAGTGGAAGAAGTTCAAGGTACATTCTAATTCTGGCAACCTGTAAGGGTCGTCATCATCATCATCATCATCATCATCATCATCATCATCATGTCCTCTGTACTGTCAGTGGAGGAGCTTAAGTCATCAACAAAGGTTCTCCAGCCAATCCTATCTTAAGCAGGTCTGGATATCTCACACCATGTCTTTCTCGCTTCCTTTAGTTCTTCCTGTATTGTGCATCTCCTCTTTCTCGCTTCCTTTAGTTCTTCCTGTACTGTGCATCTCCTCTTTCTCGCTTCCTTTAGTTCTTCCTGTTTTATGCATCTCCGTGTCCCAAGTGGCCTGTCCCTCTTTCTTTTCCCTTGAGGAGCCCAAGTCAAGACGGTATGGTGGGTGTCTTTCTATTCGTAGTAAGCCGTCTAGTCTTAGCAGAGTTTTATGTGGCACACATGGCAGGATGTTTCAAGCCTGACTCACATTTTTCTTGTGTATCCCATGGGCCATGAAGAAAGCCGTGATAATCAGCTTTCACTGCCATCTATCATATTTGTCTTCCTCGACTGGGTTCAACAGAAAAGAACTGCCAACACCATTTAGTAGTAGTAGTAGTAGTAGTAGTAGAAGAAGAAGAAGAAGAAGAAATGGGTCTAAGACTTTCCTCGAACTCAGGACTTTCAAAAGCTCTTTTATCAGTTCCGCTAAAATCATAGCAAAACATCCCGCCCATTACATCCAGCGACATAAAGAGCCTTCGTTTTACAAGTCTTTAAAAACAAAACAAAAAAAGCAGTACAGAATTTCCACACGGTGACTGTTAGAGTCATTAAACATCCGATATAGAAAAGCGAAACCAAGAACCAGCTCCCCCTGTTCATCAGAGGAAAGAAGATATACAACATGATGCTGGAAAACTTTAAAAAATATTCAGTATTTCAGAGTGTACATAAGAAACAGGAATAGTTCATCTTACCAAGTCAGTGTTTATGATTATACGCAAGAGACTTACGATCTGTGGAATGTTCAGTCAGTATTTCTGTTTCTTCCTGTAATATTCATTCTGATTGTAATCAATCCATCCATCCATCCATCCATCCATCCATCCATCCATCCATCCATCCATCCATCCATCACGTCTGTACGTCGTCTATACATAAATGGAACAACAAAATGGCTTGTCTTGTGACAGTACAAGGTGTACGTTAAGCAGGACACTTGCTGAGTTTCTTTGTTCATATGTCTCCGTACGTTCCTCTGTGTTTTCGCGCTCTAGCATCACCTTTATCTGAGACTCTCTCTCTCTCTCTCTCTCTCTCTCTCTCTGATCTTTATAACCCTGTTGTTCTCTATCATGCTCCTTTCTATGTTCCTTAATCTCTTAATCTCTCTGTAGTAGTAGTAGTAGTAGTAGTAGTAGTAGAAGAAGAAGAAGAAGAAGAAGAAGAAATGGGTCTAAGACTTTCCTCGAACCATTTATCTATGTGACTCTCTCATTGCACGTACCTCCTTCTTTCTCATTGTGTCTGTCTCTTCTTCTCTTTACTTCCCCATGTCTGTCTTTCATTTACTCTCTTAATATCCTTGTCAATCAGTCTCTTTGAGTGCTACCATCAGTCTCCCTTTTTGTCTCTCTCTCTCTTTCTCTCCCTGACTGTCTGCCACTCTCTCCCTTGGTGTTTGCAGCACTTTGTGTACCATCAGTCTCTCTGTCTCTGTGTATGTGTGTTTCTCTCTCTCTATCCCTCTTTATGTTTCTTGTACTCTATGTAACACCCTGATCGCGTTGCTTTTCTTACACCATTCTTTACAACCATTCTATCGTTTTTCATTCTTTCTTGTCAAATTTATTCATCTGTGTCCACAGCAGTCTTAGGATATACCTTGTTATAACTTTTGACATACACTTGGCTGGCCGTACAAAAGCTTTCACGCACTCAACAAAATGATCTAAAGCTAATCTAACACAAATGCCAAGAAACGATCTATCAAGTATACAGAGACAAGATTACGTGCGCACACAAAGGCAATCAAAATTACAGCACAAGTGCAAAAAGTTCAAGGCCCATTTGACGTTTATAACTAGCATCTGTAGGGTTCCTCTGGAATTCTTCCAACGACTTTAATCCTCTGAACCACGAATCAGAGAGCGGGGCTCCCTTCGCAATACTGATCATTTATCAGACAATCATAAACAATGATAAACACGTCTCTGACTCATTTCTGTTTAAACCTCTGAAACCCAAATACTGAGCCTAACGCTTTTCTCCAATCCCGGAATAATTGCTTCGATTTACCGGCAAAACAATTTCCCTTTCCCCCCGATTAATCTGTCATGTTTTCCAGGAAAAACAGGCAAGCTCGCACCAGCAACCAGGTGAAAAAGAAGAAAGCATAAAAATGGAGACAAACGGACAAATAATTCAAATGTTAAACGATTTATAAGCGCCCTTTAATGGAGAAGAAAGAAAAAAAAAGACACGAGGAAGATGTTTTGCGCTAGTATTTACACGCGCTTAATAGTCTAAAATGGGATTTTATACATTTTCCCGCTAGTCTAAAATGGGATTTTATACATTTTCCCGCTAGTCAAAAATGGGATTTGTACATATTTTCCCACTGAATCGCACAGAATCCCTGTTACAAGGACGGAAGAAAACACGAAGGGAGGGGGCTGCTGTGATGTTGCGATATTGTAGGGGTCGGGAGAAGGAGAGAAAGATGCTTTGTTCCCTGCTCTAGCGCCTAGGGTCTCGTGCAGAGGTCAGAGGTCGTAGGTCAGATTTGGAATAAAGAAGCTGTCTGAATTTTGGGGGGGGGGGGGGGGGAAGAGATAACGGTTTTTCTGAGGTCTTCCAGGACATGGTCGAAGACTCTGGTGGTTTGTCAGAGAAGACAGTGTTGGTGTGTGACAGCAAGACAGCGTGTTAGGGATTGGAAACAGAGCCCAGACTGTGGGACTTACACAACTAACTGTGACTGCCGGCATTATGCTAGCACGCCCAACGATTGTGTGGTTGGAGAGGTGGGGGGTGGGGGGAAGAAGGGCCAGGCCTGTACCCCTGGGCCCCGGGCTGTTGAAGGACCCCGTCGGCCCCGCTTACCCTTCTGTTTTTTTTAATTAAACACAAAATTATATTTGCGTCACTTTCCTGTTGATGCACATAAAGCCCGAAAATAACTGACCCCAAGGCCAGACATGATCCCCAACATTGACCCAAAGGCCAGACATGGCCCCTAAATTTGACCCAAAGGCCAGACATGGCCACTAACAGGTTCCTGGCATCCTCAGATGTTGTAGTCGCCTAGAAATGTGAAGGCACTAGTACTTCATTCCACATCCGGCAAATGCCACGGAACATAACTTCCTTTTTGTTGTGAATATCAACTTTTTATTAGTTCCATCATCATCATCATCATGTGCAGCTTTCAGAACGAAGGCTGGCAGTAATGAATCTCCAGTTCCCTCGCTCCCTTGCCCTGTTAGTGCCCTCAGTCAGGCTATGTCTTACCCATTCTCGCATGTTATCTTCCCGTCTACATCTCTGTCTACCTCTTTATCTTTTTTCCTTCCACTTTTCCTTCTGGTATGGTCTTCGATATGTTGTTATATCTCTTGATATGGCTACACTATTTTGTTTTCTCCATCCTTATTTCTTTGAGAAGTTCACATTGCACCTGGAGCTGTTCTAAAACTTGAGGATTTGTTCTTTTCATTCTCTATATTATATGACCTAGTCATGTATCATGTCGGCTCCGAACAAAATAAAAAAATCAAGGATAAGTTTTAAAATGTGATATTGCGGTATCATGTGATTACTTAGTCACGTGATATTGCTATTTTAATCCTCCACTTCACGTGATTCTAAACACGTGACTGCCGGCAAAGAACAGTTAGCATGAGTTCGTACAAGAAGGACATCCTGATAACATATGGCACTGCTTGTTTTAGAAAGCTGCACGACATATTAGCTACGCGAAGGAATGTTGTAAACCCAGCGCTTCTTGACAGATTGAAATGTTTAATATATATTAAAAGATATATTTAATATTGTTAGATACGTCTGACTTTGCCAGTAACCGTACTTGTGAAGTTAGGCAGACATATTAAAGTTTGTGATTTCAGTAATGTGGTTTTAATTCACGTACTGGACCCAAGATTTGCGGATAACGTGGTCACTATTAGTCCCCTCAACTTTGTCTTTCTCTCTCTCTCTCTCTCTCTTTCTATTCTCCGTTTTAATCTCCTCTCTCTTTCTCTCTCTCTCTCTCTCTCTCTCTCCTTCTCTTTCCTTCCTCTCTTTATTTTTCTTCCTTTCCTCTCTCTCTTTCTTTTCTTCTCATCTCTCTTTTTCTCTTCCTCTCCTCTACTTCTCTCTCTCTCTCTCTCTCTCTCTCTCACACACACTTTATCTCCTCTTTTTTCTCTCTTTCTTTCTTTCTCTCTAGCTCTATTTTATGTTTCACTTACACGTTATATTACTAAAATGAAGGACAAACAAGTAATACGTTTTATTTGCTCATCTCACATTTATTACATCTCTTCACACTTATTACTACTTCTCCTCATACTTATTACATGTCTTCACACTTATTACTACTTCTCCTCATACTTATTACATCTCTTCACACTTATTACTACTTCTCCTCATACTTATTACTACTCCTTACACTTATTACCTTTCTCCACACTTATTACTACTTCTCCTCATACGTATTACATGTCTTCACACGTATTACTACTCCTCACACTTATTACTTCTCTCCACACTTATTACTACTCCTCACACTTATTACTTCTCTCCACACTTATTACTACCCCTCACACTTATTACTTCTCTCCACACTTATTACTTCTCTTTACACTCACAAAACACAAACACTTAAGTGATGCTCAATGAATGCGTTAGAATGAAAATTCAGTGACGAGAGGCAAAATGGGCCCAGGGTCTCTGAGAATAATTTAATAAGCCAGTGCAAAACTGTCCCCTTCCCCCAACCCTAATGTTTGGACATTCTGTTTTCATCCACTATGATGGGCCCCCAGAAAACTTCTGGGGTCTCCCTTAAGAAAAGGAAAGTCCTCCGGGCCCCGGAAGAGTGTACCGAGTGTTCCCCTACCCCTCTCACTGACCTTGGATGAGTGAGCCTGTGCGCCTCATTATTCATCTTTTTAAAAAAATAAAGTTCACTCGTTCTCTCTTCTCTTCTCTTCTCTTCTCTTCTCTTCTCTTCTCTCTCAGTCTCTCCTCTCTCCAACACCGACACACAAGACGGCGTATACATAAAGCACTTTCGTAAACATACTCATATGAGACACATACACGCACATTATCTCTAACACACATGAGCATGCAGAAAACAAGGCAATAACTCACTGCTTAACCCAGCAGCCCCCGTAAGACCTGTTTTATTGAAGCAGAAACAAGGGACATAACTAAAAAAAAACAGGCGTGCCAACTAGCACAGACCACAACAGACTGTGGCATTAAATAGATGAAAGTAAAGTCACAGACAAGGTAGAAATTTCAGAAAGCTACAAGCAAAGAACAAACACTAAGAAGATTGAAGGACGAAGCACCGGGTCTTCGGGCGTGTGTGACCTCGAGAGCAACGAAACACGTGACAGTATCGATCTCATCCAGACGCGTACTAGGAAGTGCCCAAGTCATACCCCAGGACAGGAAGACAGGTCCTAGTTTTTCTGGGAACTGGGTTTCCGGAAACTATGGGACATTTGACACGATCAGATTTTCAGGTCTTTGTTTGCTGGAAACTGTACTTGGGTTTGGAAGTGTAAGATGGAAACAGACTCCGCGTGACAATGGATTTTTTTTTAATGTCATGGAATTGTGAAGTTTGGACAGTTAGAATGCACAGAAAATAGGGCGATAAGAAATCCTTGGAGTCTCCGAACTAATTGGACATAAGGCAGTACTCTTTGTTGCTGTAGTTGTTGTTGTTGTTGCAGAGATATGCACCTGGTGACCTGAATACTTTGACAGCTGATGATACGAATCCAGACAAAGCATATCTAGTGCCTGACAGGGATGCCTTTTCACACTTAATAACTGCTGAATGAGTAGAAAATGGTTTAAGGATTTATAAATCTTTTTTTTTGTTTGTTTGTTCAGGTTTATTTCAGGTCATCACACAGACTGGACCCCATGATAGTAGAAGATACTCTTCAAATATGCGGCTTTTACACAAAAAAAACTGTAAAGATCATAAAATAGAGTTTAAGTTTTGGAGAAAGATGCAACAAATACTCTGAATAGAGAGGAAAACAAAAGAGGAAGTTACAGAACAATGAAAAGTAGTTAAATTTATAAGAAAAAGACTACAAAAATTTCTTTGGTTATCATGAAAAGACAGAAGTTACAGAACGTGGCGCTGGTTGAAGAAAATCACGGTTTCCTTTGAATATTTCAGTCAGTGCCACGTTCTCCGAGAAGGACAGGGAAGCCAAGGAAAAAAAAGTCTCATAGGACTGACCAAGTGGCACAGGAAGAAAAAAGCATTGGAACTGATACTCAGGATAGCGCAAGATATAGAATCATGATCGAAAACGCTATCTGTCACGGCACATAATACGACATAATAAAAGTTCATATCTAGGGGAAGCTGCAAGCCGTGCTCTGTGTTAACCGCGGGTACTAACTAGCAGGCTTTCTGCAAGATCTTCCATCCTGGACGACACCCAAATCCTTACCCCGTTGTCTAAGGAACTAAGTGCTCTCAGGTCTTACTAAAGTGCTTTGTCTACGACTTTTTCGAGGTCTAATCCTACAAAAACTGTGTTCTCTTACTTTGTCTAAAGAACTGCACTGAAGATACCAAGAACAAGATCGGGGTCTTTACAAACTACTTTCTTGCCGCTTTTACTGAGTTGTTCCAGTAGTTTTGGGTCTCACGGGGCCTCCAGAGAAACTTTGTCAGCACTACCCCACTCATGGCCCGCTCTTAAAAACAGGGAAAACCTTCCAGACTTAGGGGCAATGTACTGGCTGTACCACCCCCACTCCTCACTTTTTCAGTGACCTGGGTATTAGTATATAAAACTTGACATATAAATATACACAATCCACAACAGTAAAGCTGTGATAACAAAATATTTGCCGTGTGTACGTGAGTGTTTGTTGAGCTGCCCTCGTGTTCTGGTGTGAGTGAAAGCCTATGTCAACATCAAGACCCTACATGATCATTCCGCTGCTCTATCTAAAAACGTCAAGACCCTACATGATCATTCCGCTGCTCTATCTAAAAACGTCAAGATCCTACATCATCATTCCGCTGCTCTATCTAAAAACGTCAAGACCCTACATGATCATTCCGCTGCTCTATCTAAAAACGTCAAGATCCTACATCATCATTCCGCGGCTCTACCTAAAAACGTCAAGACCCTACATGATCATTCTGCTGGTCCACCTAAAAACATCAAGACAATACATGATCATTCCTTTACTCTCCCTCAAACATTAAGACCCTATATGATCATTCCACTACTCTTCCTCAGACATCGAGACCCTACATGATAATTCCGCTGCTCACCCTCAAACAGGCTGTTCAGTTATTACAGCCTGTCCCACTTGTTCCCCAAAACCATTGTGTCTGAGCTGAAGCCAGTATTTTTGAGGCCTGGTTTAATAATTAAAGAGAGGCAGTCCACTCCCAATCCGAGTTCATGCTTGTTTTATCAAATATCTTTACAAAAGAAATCAGCTGCAAAGCCTTGGGGCTCCTATCAGGAATCGGAGAGGACTGCGGGCTCTGCCATCTCGGCAGGGATCAAGATCTGATGTGACCAACAACATCGAACGAAGAAGAAGAAGAAGAAGAAGCTAAAAGAGCTTCGGCTGGAAGTTTCAGAGAGATGAATTAAAACAACACATTAATATTGCCTGTACTTCAAAATAAAGAAGACAACCAAAGTCGGATTAGCACTGAGAAAATGATCAGTTAATAACGATGGAACATTAATAAATATTAACCAGTCAAAATCCATTCAGGATCAAGAAAATTAAACAATCAAAACTAGTTCAGCATCAATAAAAGTGAAAACATTTTAAAACACACTTCACATCTGTTCAGATCACGTGATACGTCTGCATGCGCAGGCAATCCACTAAACGCTTACCTTGATATGTCTTCTCCAACGCTTCCTTGACCTTTAGTCCCGGGTGGTGGAGCAACGCCGCTGCTGTTGTTGTCAGCTGGAGCAGACGGGGCTGCTGTTGTCGACGACGATCCCTGGCCTCGTAGCTGCAGCTGCTGCTGCTCTCCAGACAGCCTGTACTGTTGTTGCTGGTGTTTTTGCTGCTGCTGTTGTTGCTGCTTTTGCTGTTGCTGGAGAGATTTTTGCTGCTGTTTGTACCGAGACAGACTGAAGAAAAGTCCAAGTATGGACTTGAGATTTCCATCTTTGATATCTGCGGATAGAAATAAAATAAAGTTTTTTGTCATCATTTACGTCGGCGTCATCTTCATCTAACCAGAATCTGCAAAAATGAATTTAATCTTCATTCGGTGTGGCCGTGAAATGGACTTATTTATTTCTCTTGTCGCAATCAGATGGTCATCACCTACATTCCGTAGCGCAATGAGATGGACCTAATCTATATACTGTGTCGACATGAGATAGACCTAATCTATATCCGATGTCGTAATTAATGGGCTTAATCTATATCCGGTGTCGTAATGAGATGGACCTAATCTTTATTTGGTGTCGTAAATAGACTGACCTAATCTATATCTGGTGTCGTAATGAGATGGACCTAATCTATATCCGGTGTCGTAATAAATGGGCTTAATCTATATCCGGTGTCGTAATGAGACGGACCTAATCTTTATTTGCTGTAGTAAATAGACTGACCTAATCTATGTCCGGTGTTGTAATGAGATGGACCTAATCTATATCCAGTGTTGTAATGAGATGGACCTAATCTATACTTTGTGTTGTAATGAGATGGACCTGATCAACATCCAGGGTATAAAAGAGATGGACATAGTTTATATTAGGTTATATCCTCTTGTATCGCCGAATTCTTTATATTGCATTCAACCACAGACACATGTCTATGAAGAAACACGCAGTTAAATTTTAACAATACGAGACTTTAATGCAAACACAAAGTGATTTTTCCAATCAGGAAATGACAGTATTTCTTGCAATAAGTTACTGCTGATATTGTCTCGCCTGTCTCCGCCTAGCTATTCGCATTCAACCAACTTTCGATCGCTTAGTGTTTCTTGTTTCCCTCACTCTTCTACCGAAGTAAAAAGATTACAATCACACGCACATGAAAATGATCATCTAACAAACAATGACACACACACACACATTGCTCACGCAAGCACGCACAAAAGTACTGATTTTCACAATATATCCATTTATAGATCCCAAACAAACATCTCAGTTCAAGATAGTGCCTTTCAGACTACTCCGATAAATGGACGTACAAGGAAGCTGACAGACACGGAAGTTATTACAGCAGTCTAAGTGGCTTTTTGTTGACTTAGAAATTGAAGTTAAGAGCTGGGGATAGCTGAAACTGAGTATCTTTTCGTCTGTTAACAGAGTTCTACAAATTGTACCTGACTGATTTCGGACAGACAAGAAATAACCAGACAAGAGTATCAAGAGATATCATTTTTGTGACGGAGAAGCGATGCTGGACAGGACACTTTATATAAAAGATAATGATGGCACGATATCATCATCGCGTGTATAGATTAGACCAAGATTTATCATACTTTTTTTTTCTTGTCACCTTCATCTACATCAGTTGGAATTTGGGATCAGTGAACCTCCATGGGGTCCACAGAAGAACTTTTGGAAGTTCACGGATCAATAAATGGATCGGTTCTTTAAAAAAAATCAACATCATCTGGGTTCCATTTACTGCTTTAGTTTTAGTGACGGGTCCTCGGCTGTTCTTAGGTAGGAAAGAAGGTCCAGAGTTATTTCTAGGCCGGAAAGGGGGCCCACGGCTGTTCTTAGGTAGGAAAGAAGGTCCAGAGTTATTTCTAGGCCGGAAAGGGGGCCCACGGCTGTTCTTAATCCGGAAAAGGGTTTCAGCTGTTCTTAGGCCAGAAAGAAGGTCCACGACTGTTCTTAGGCCCGAAAAGGGTTCCACAGCTGTTCTTAAGACAGAAAGAAGGTCCACGGCTGTTCTTAGGGAAATATGAAGAACCACCACTGTAGAGGATGCGGTATTATGTCCATATTTTTTTTACCCGTGGATACAGGACAGGACGACATAGCCAGCGTCACCCCTGGTCGTCTTTTATTCTCCAGTTACAGAAAAATCCACGTACCCATGTCTGCAGCTGGTCACTGGGAACGTCTACACCCGGATTTGTATTTAAGTCCTTTTATCGTGGTCCTAGACAATCGGTGTGGTCTCGCTACAGTTCTCCAGCAGAAATCTTGGATTGGGGCCATCTGGTAGCGAACATCTGGTCTGATTACTAGCGATGTCTAGGCACAATACCCCACTGAGGGCTCTTTGACACATTATGAGAAACACTCTTCTGAAGCTATTAATCGGAAACAGAAATCAGCGACATGAGATTAGTTTTTCACAAAGTTTTAAGAGTAATAACTTTGGTTGACTCGTTTGTGACACAAAGTGACCATTGTATTGTTGAAGGGAAATAACCGCAGTATCTCTACCGGGGATTTAGCTGCTTCCTACTTGGCAATAAGCAATCCTTAGCTGACATGTCAGCGCCATAGCTACCCCCAGAAACAGACCTAGCCTGGCTAACGGGGCATGGGTCATCATAGTCTTCCCATGGTGGTGGAGTCTGTTAAGAAGTACTGCACACTCTCTGCTTTCCAGCTCCACACAGAGACTGGAAAAAAAGCCGCCAATACGACAAGGTACTGCGCTTCAACATCTTCTCCGCACAGGCTGCAATGAACACAAGCTCGCAGTTCTAGGGAGGTAGAAGAAGAAGAAGAAGAAGAACAACAACAACAACAATACTCAGAATTTTTTTCATCCATCCATCCATCCAGCAACAACAACAACAACAACGGACGTCCGTCTTTCTGTCTGTCTGTCTGTCTTTCTGTCTGTCTGTCTGTCTGTCTGTCTGTCTGTCTGTCTGTTTGAGACATTCCCCACTTCCCGACACTCCGCTTTACGACTATTTATTTTCCCGACGATTAGTCACGTGACTTCTTACCGTCATTTTACAAATATTTTCTTTTAGAATATACACTACTTATTTAATAAAAACTTCATGAGAAGAAATCATCAGAGAATCCCAAAACAAGCTATCAAGTGGGACACAACAGGCCAAAGAAAGAGAGGCAGAGCACGTGAAACTCTGAAGAGGATATTATTAAGAGAGGCCAAATTAGCAGGCATAAAATCCTTTGATGAAGTTGAAAGACTCGCCGAAGACAGGAAAAATGGCGAACTACTTTGCGAGCCCTATGTGACGTCTAACGGGACGGGAAGGATATAAGATATAAGATTTAATATACAATTACTTACTTAATATAAAACTACTTATTTAATATAAAATTACTTATTTTGAAGTCAGTTTACAAATTACAAGTTCACTTTTTTATGTTTTAAAATATGCACCCCACAACACCAAATATTTACAAGACACGACCATACAAGACATAAACTATACAAGACACAGACCATACAAGACACAAACTATACAAGACACAGACCATACAAGACACAAACTATACAAGACACAGACCATACAAGACACAAACTATACAAGACACAGACCATAAAAGACACAAACTATACAAGACACAGACCATACAAGACACAAACTATACAAGACACAGACCATACAAGACACAAACTATACAAGACACAGACCATAAAAGACACAAACTATACAAGACACAGACCATAAAAGACACAAACTATACAAGACACAGACCATAAAAAAACACAAACTATACAAGACACAGACCATACAAGACACAAACTATACAAGACACAGACCATACACGACATATTTGTGTGGATCAGAAACATGGATCACTAGAAAAGAAGATGAAGCACAGCTACAGATCTGTGGAATCAGAATCTTTAGAAGAATTTTCGGACCAATTAGAGACCATGTATCACAAAACAAGGAAAATTAGAAATAACAGAGAAATACACACGCTATTCCTGTCTCCACTTATAACTACCATTATGACACACGACAGATTGCGATGGCTAAGACACTTGGAGAGGATGGACGAGAATAGACAGACAAAAAAGTCTTATACAGAAGTGATTGACGGAGACAGACAGAGACAACAGTGGCGTGTCAACCTGGAAGAAGACCTAAGAGCCCTGGGAGTAGACAGTTGGCAGGAGAAGACTAAGAACAGAGAGGAATGGGGACAAGTCTTGTCTACAGCAATAAGCCACAGTGGCTCGGAGAGCTGAATGAACGAATGAATTCATAGTAAAGTATTCCACCCTCGTAATGTGTGAAATTTGATTTACGACCATTTCGTTTTACGAATATATAATTAGCTTAATTGCTTGTTCTATCAGTGATCAAATTGACGTCGTTACATCATTCCATTACTCACTAATGCAATCTGTCAGAAATGATATATGATTCCCTCCCTTCATTTACTTTTCGGCCTCTCCGTTCTCCATGTCTGTGTGTATATGTGTGCCAGTTGGTTCCACGAGAGAGCTTGATGAATCACAGAGAAGCCTGATTTCCACAGAGAGAAGCTAATCAACTTGCAGCTCCCGTTCATTATCAGTTATTTATCAGGTTTTTGTTTCCATGTGTCCCAAACCTCTTTATCTCTGACCTCTTCATGCCCGTTCTATTTTCAGGTATCTGTTGATGAGCGTTGTGATCAAGGTCCATGTGGCTAATCTCATGGCCATCTATTTACCCGGTGTTGTGAACCATCGCTGAGACCGTACGGGACGATATGGATGAGTGCACCTAATTTAGGTTAGGGAAATGTATGAAATTAGCAAGTTTTGTTTACTTAAGAACCATGAAAGCAGTATCAGAACAGCCTGGGCGTGGACAGGGAAACACAGAGACAGAACCACAATATTTAAATAAAGAACCTAACAAAGTAGCACTCAAGAGCTATAATCTAATTATCTAGCATTCAAGAGCTATAATCTAATTATCTAGCATTCAAGAGCTATAGTCTAATTATCTAGCATTCAAGACTATAGTCTAATTATCTAGCATTCAAGAGCTATAGTCTAATTATCTGATAAATGTGTCCTCATGTTTTACTTTTGATCATAATACATCTCTGTCTTATCCATCATATACCTTCAGCTTCTCTAAATCTTCAACATCTCTAAATCTGTAGCTTCTTTAAACCTCCTACATTCCTGAAAGTCCAACATCTCTAAACCTCCAATATTACTAAATGTACATTTCTAAATTTCCAACATCACTATGCCTCCATCACTTCTAAACTTGTAACTTTCCTAAATCTTCTAACTTCTCTAAATCATTAATATCTCTAAACCTCTAAAATCTCTAAACCTCCAACTTCTAAAAACCTCCAACATTTCTTAACTTTCACCTTCACTAAACCTCCAAATTAATCATTAACAACTCTAAACCTCTAACATCTCTAAACTTCCAACATCTTTAAAACTCTGATATTTCTAAACTAAACCTCCAATATCTCTTAATCCTTCATCTTCTTTAAACCTCCAATATTTCTAAATTTTCAACTTCCATATACCTCCAACTTATCTAAATCATCAACTCTGAACGTCTAACATCTCTAAACTTCCAACATCTTTAAAACTCAAATATCTAAATTTCCAACTTCTCTAACTTTCAGTTTTCTAATTTAACATCTCTAAACCTCCGACATCTTTAAACCTCCAACATCTCTAAACCTCCGACATCTCTAAACCTCCAACACCTCCAAACCTCCGTCATCTCTATACCTACAACATCTCTATACCTACAACATCTCTAAACCTCCAACATTTCTAAAGCCCAAATATCTCTAAATTTCCAGCACCTCTAAACCACCAACTTCTCTAAACCCCAATATCTCTAAACCTCCGGGAAATGGCTGTGAACCTTCTCTGTACACCTTCACGAATCTACCTCAGTCATCCACTTCCTCTTCTCTGTCTAAACTCCTGGTTATTTAAATTCATGAGGTTCTGAATATGTCTACGCTGCGAAGAAGATTGCACTAGATTATTTTTCTCGTGAGTTGATTTATGGCCCTTTCTTCACCAGCGTTCATCTCTGAATCATATTCATAATCATCAATCCACATTTTTTACTTATAGGCAGTTTTACTTCATCCCATATCCGTCTTCTATTTTCGTGTACACCGTGTTATTGTCATCTTTATTTTCAACAATTTTATAACCCTTTTCTTGTATCTTACACACTTTAAAAAAAATTTTAAATGTTAAAATCTCTCCTTCTTTTTTTAACTACACGTTAACTGTCATACAAATTCAACACTGAGTAGTGTAATTCTTATCCTCTGTTTTACGTGAAAGTACTGTTGTTGTTTCATGTGTAAATACTGTAGTTGTTCCATGTGTAAGTACTGTAGTTGTTATATGTGTAATTACTGTAGTTGTTCTATGTGTAAGTACTGTAGTTGTTCTATGTGTAAGTTCTGTACTTGTCCTGCGTGTAAGTGGCGTTTCAGTCTCAAACTGTTGCGCAGTCAGGCTGTATGCAGAGTGTCTCATTCTTCTCAAGCTATTGCGCAGTCAGGCTGTATACAGTGTCTCATTCTGTCTCAAACTATTGCGCAGTCAGGCTGTATGCGGAGTGTCTCATTCTGTCTCAAGCTATTGCGCAGTTAGGTTGTATACACAGTGTTTCTTTGTTTTTGAAATCCTCGGAATTCAAAATCCCATAACTGGTTAAAAGATTTTACATTTACAGCACTGAAGTTGTATTACAACTGTTTTTTTTAATATTAAAACAATTAAAATTGGTAAAGCCGACTGCCCGCCCGCCCCCTCCCCCCGTGGGCCATACACACACATACACACTCAGACACACACACACACACACACAGAGTTACATTCGCTTTAAAAGACTTTCGGAATTAACGGATTAAGGGACACCTGTTTCCTTACATTAGTCCGTTAAATCGAGGTTTTACCGTGCTCATGTATGTATGTATGTATGTATGTATGTATGCAAGTAAGTCAGTGTTTGTATAGTGTTTTCTCTCTGTGTTTTGAAGTTACCTGACGAACTACAAAAACTTCATTAATGGACGTCTAAAAATAGCCTCTAATTCAATTGATCAGCGAAGGCTAGAACGAACCACGTGAACTCATCGTTGGACCAGATTGTCACTCATTTTCTGCGTCCCGGGTCATTCCGTTACCGTCCTGGCCTAAAAGCAGGCTGGATATTGAATTCCTTTAATTCAGATCAATGAATTTTTCAGTGCATGAAAATGAGACTTGTCTTCGTCTTTCAACGAATTTTTGTTCCACACAGAACGCTCGTGTAACCAAATAATCTATGGACACGAAGAGTTGGTTGAATGTTAACATTTACTAACACGCTGAAATGTTACTAAAGAAAACAGCTAAAAGTCTACTGACATGATCATTAACCGGTAGAAGACAGCGAGGACAGCACTAAACGGCAGAAGACAGCGAGGACAGCACTAACCGGCAAAAGACAGTGATGACAGCACTAACCGGCAGAAGATAGTGATGACAGCACTATCCGGCAAAAGACAGTGAGGACAGCACTAACCGGTAGAAGATAATGATGACAGTACTAACCGGCAGAAGATGGTGATGGCAGCACTAACTAACAGAATATAGTGATGACAGCACTAACTAGCACATGACAGTGATGACAGCACTAACTAGCATATAACAGTGATGACAGCACTAACTAGCATATGACAGTGATGACAGCACTAACTAGCATATAACAGAGATGACAGCACTAACTAGCATGTAACCCTGATGACAGCACTAACTAGCATATGACAGTGATGACATCACTAACTAGCATATGACAGTGATGACAGCACTAACTAGCATATAACAGTGATGACAGCACTAACTAGCATATGGCAGTGATGACAGCACTAACTAGCATATGACAGTGATGACAGCACTAACTAGCATATGACAGTGATGACAGCACTAACTAGCATATGACAGTGATGACAGCACTAACTAGCATATGACAGTGATGACAGCACTAACTAGCAGAAGATAGAGATGGCTGGTACTGCCAAGCAGGTTTTTGCATGGCCAACTTATGGCAGGAAGTAAGAGCCACATGGCAGATCTAAACTGATATATGAAGATATCTCTACGTCATCAATGCCAGATCAGCCGATAGATAGATAGATAGATAGATAGATAGATAGATAGATAGATAGATAGATAGATAGATAGATAGATAGGGGTGGGTGAGTTTATAGATAGATAGATAGATAGATAGATAGATAGATAGATAGATAGATAGATAGATAGATAGATAGATAGATAGATAGATAGATAGATAGATAGATAACGTCATCTCTGCGTCTAAAGCAACGTATTTCTCAAAGGTTTCGACGAGAAAGACCTCACTCCATACATTCACCAGCTTCTTCTGTTGAGCAGCTTTCATTTGAAAAGAATTGCCTTCGGCAGTTGGGGATACAGCAGTGCAGAAATAAGAGTGGGAAGAAAAGTGGGGAAAAAACAGAATAGATAGATTAGGCTTTACATTTTATAGAACAGATTGAGTGGGAGAGAGAGAGAGAGAGAGAGAGAGATATTGGATGATTCAGTTAAGCTATTGCCATGCGCCAGAAAGCAGTTTGTACGTGGTTTGGAGGATTACAGATGATAAAATACTTGAACTGTAGAGTGGAGAATAGAACAAGAACAAGTTACAAGTGATATATCTATGAGTATGTGGCGTGAGCAGTTGTTAGAAATAGGTGTTTTATACCTACAGTCTGGGGGGGGGGGGTGAAGGCGCTGTTCGATTAGGCAGTGAGCGACCCATAGATGATATGCTAGCGTCAGAGTTAGCGAACCATAGATGATATGCTAGCGTCAGAGTTAGCGAACCATAGATGATATGCTAGCGTCAGGGTTAGAGAACCATAGATGATATGCTAGCGTCAGAGTTAGCGAACCATAGATGATATGCTAGCGTCAGGGTTAGAGAACCATAGATGATATGCTAGCGTCAGAGTTAGCGAACCATGGATGATATGCTAGCGTCAGAGTTAGAGAACCATAGATGATATGCTAGCGTCAGGGTTAACGAACCAAAGCTGACCAAGACCCTATCTCACCTCTCCGTTGGTACCCTGAGTAACAAGCATAGCCTGGCTAACGGGGCAGGGATCGCCATAGTCGCCATGGTGGTGGAGTCTGCTAAAGAAGCATTGCACACCTCCTGCATTTTAGCTGCACTCCGGGACTGAAAACGTACATGCCATAAACCGGTCCCACGACGATACGATGCTGTGCCTCAACATCTCCACAGCATCGGCTGCGAAGACCACCAGCTTGTAGTTACAGGGAGATAGACAAGACAAGACAAGACAAGACAAGACAAGACAAGATTGACAGTCTGCAGCAGCTGCTCTCTTGCGGACACTCTGAACAACAAATAGACGTGTCCATGAAACTTACCTTTGGCACTGATCCCATCCACACTGACCCCGAGCCCAGCCAAGAAGGTCAAGCTGGTGTTGACATTCTCCACCTGGGGAGAAAAGGAAGAAATGTCAAATGTCATTACCTGACAGGTAAGTTTGTAACACGTTTGTGAAGTTATAAACCAGATAAGAAAATACACAATTAAAGGTTCACTTCACAAAACTAGGTTACATGTCAAAGAGTATGAGAGGTCATAGATCTAGACTATTTAGTGAAATACATATGGGATACAGTTAGATAACAAGCCATCGAATAATTTTAGAGAGAAGGGAAGTTCTGTCAAATTACACCTGTAAGAATATGTCACGAGGCACAGGTGACGCTTTCAGGATGTAACACTGTCAGACACAGACCATGTTAGATTGTACCTGATGCAGTGAAAGTAATTCCTTTACAACACCAAGAAAAAAAAATTCCAAGTCCACCCAAACAACTCTACAATCAACACATGCGCCATGTATTATCCGGAAATGGCCTTTTACTCATAATTATCCAACAGCTTCAAATTTGAGTCCGTAAAAAATATTTATATTCTATATATAGAAGCATTTGCTGTAATTTTTATTTATTTGTTCTTTACAAAGTCACGTGACTGTCGATATGAAGCAAATTAAACTGCACAGGCTAGAAAAATAATTACAAAGACTAGAACAATGTTAAAATACTCAGACTTGGACAACTGTTAGACCATACAGACTAGAACAGCTATGGAAACTATACACACTAGAACAACTGTTAAAGTATACAGACTAGTAAAACAGTTAAACTGCTATACAGACAAGATAAAGGTATAGGTTATCCTGTCATGCCTTAGAGGCACATAGGGATATGGTGTTAGTGCCCATATTTTCCTTGACCTGTCAGCACGCTAGAGGGTGATATGGTCAGTATCACGCCTGGCTGCCTTTCCTTCCCCAACTCCAGAAGAAGTTGGGTACCCATTTCTACAGCTGGGTGACTGAAGGACAACAGTTAAACTATACTGACAAAGGCAACAGTTAAACTATACAGACAAATACAACAGTTAAACTACTACATAGACTAGTACAGCAGTTAAAGTGCTATACAAACAACCACAACTGTTAAACTACACAGACTAAGACTACAGCCGAACTACTTAGGTCAGGAACAGAGTTAAAATACAAATGCCTCTGTGAAGTATGACAGTACTGAAAAGAACGATAGCATCAATGAGAAGGGAGAAAATTCAATAATTATAAAAAAGGGTTAACACTGAAGAAAATCACAGTGTCCTGTATATTTTAATAATGAATTACGTGAAAATATGATACGTAGATTCAGCAAAGGTAAAGATCCAATGACACGTTAAAATACTCCAACTATGTTAAAATATGTCTGATTCTGCACACGTATGAGAATCATAAAATGTTAAAAATTAAAATAACCATCTAAGACGCTTCACACAGTCAGAGAGGAAGTTACCTTACCCGACAGGTGGAGGAGCAAGATAAGAACACACATGACAACTTAAACAGCACTTCCCCTGACATTCCTGGCTAAATGCAGATCCTGGGGTAGTAAGTATCTCACTTAATAATATCTCACATATCCAGCGTTGTATTATTAAACGTTGGAAAGATCATAGATTTAATCATACAACATTGTGTTCTATTACCCACTGTACGAAAGATTCGTTTTTTTTCCTATTCGCAAAATTAGAAAGTAAGTGACAGCTGTTTCTTAAGTTCTTTCATCTGATGACGTCAATGGCCAGGTCTTTGTGTTCAGTATTGGTTCATACTTGTAAAACCAAGTCCATGGATTATCAAGGAACAGCAAGAACTATTTGTTAATAAGAAAACCTCTTTAAAATTAGCTACAGCTCACCGTGATATTCATTACACACAGTGCTGAAGAGAGCTGGTAATTGTCCCTCAGGTTAGGACTACACGAGATGGAAAAGGATAATTGCCAACTGTCTTCAGTACTTCGTGCAATGCATATCGCGGTGAACTGTAGCTAATTTTAAAGAGGTTTTCTTATTGTTATATATTAATTCAAACTGTGTTATTTTTACGTTAAATTTGCTCAGTCCAGTGAAATATTTTTCCTCTCTGTCTTCATCACTTCCTTCTTTTTTACCTTTTGGTTTTTCCAGTGATTACCAAGTTTATTTACACTGATATAAAAAAAAACAACAACACAATGTCAGCCTATTCGGCGAGATGTTGAACACACTCAGAATTGATGTGAGTGTCCTTTGTTCACAATTAGACAGGGGAAAAAATGAAACGATATCTTCGGCGCCAAAGTGATGCTTTGTATAACATATAAGATGCCATATCATTTATTGTTCTCATATCTGCATTCAGTGATTCGGAATATATTAAATTCGGGTCACTCGTATTTTTTTTTCCCATAAATATCAGCTGTAAAGTTTGTAAAGAAAGATGTTAAAAATACAACAAATCAAGACATGGCGAACCAGATCAAGACTCAGACAGTGTGGACGGATTTGAGCACATCACTTCACCAGGCCAAAATTCACACACTGCGGACTGGACCGCATCACTGCACCAGGTCTAGACTCACACACTGCGGACTGGACCGCGTCACTGCACCATGTCTAGACTCACACATTGTGGACTGGAACGCATCATTGCACCATGTCTAGACTCACACATTGTGGACTGGACCGCGTCACTGCACCATGTCTAGACTCACACACTGCGGACTGGAACGCATCATTGCACCATGTCTAGACTCACACACTGCGGACTGGAACGCATCATTGCACCATGTCTAGACTCACACATTGCGGACTGGAACGCATCATTGCACCATGTCTAGACTCACACACTGCGGACTGGAACGCATCATTGCACCATGTCTAGACTCACACACTGCGGACTGGAACGCATCATTGCACCAGGTCTAGACTCACACATTGTGGAATGGAACGCATCACTGCACCATGTCTAGACTCACACATTGTGGACTGGAACGCATCATTGCACCACGTCTAGACTCACACATTGTGGACTGGAACGCATCATTGCACCACGTCTAGACTCACACATTGTGGACTGGAACGCATCACTGCACCATGTCTAGACTCACACATTGTGGACTGGAACGCATCACTGCACCATGTCTAGACTCACACATTGTGGACTGGAACGCATCACTGCACCAGGTCTAGACTCACATATTGTGGACTGGAACGCATCACTGCACCAGGTCTAGACTCACATTTTGTGGACTGGAACGCATCACTGCACCAGGTCTAGACTCACATTTTGTGGACTGGAACGCATCACTGCACCAGGTCTAGAATCACACATTGTGGACTGGAACGCATCACTCTACCAGGTCTAGACTCACACATTGTGGACTGGAACGCATCACTCTACCAGGTCTAGACTCACACATTGTGGACTGGAACGCATCACTCTACCAGGTCTAGAATCACACATTGTGGACTGGAACGCATCACTCTACCAGGTCTAGACTCACACATTGTGGACTGGAACGCATCACTGCACCAGGTCTAGACTCACACATTGTGGACTGGAACGCATCATTGCACCATGTCTAGACTCACACATTGTGGACTGGAACGCATCATTGCACCATGTCTAGACTCACACATTGTGGACTGGAACGCATCACTCTACCAGGTCTAGAATCACACATTGTGGACTGGAACGCATCACTCTACCAGGTCTAGACTCACACATTGTGGACTGGAACGCATCACTGCACCAGGTCTAGACTCACACATTGTGGACTGGAACGCATCATTGCACCATGTCTAGACTCACACATTGTGGACTGGAACGCATCATTGCACCAGGTCTAGACTCACACATTGTGGACTGGAACGCATCATTGCACCATGTCTAGACTCACACATTGTGGACTGGAACGCATCACTCTACCAGGTCAAAATTCACAACGGCGTAATTAACTTTTAGACATATGTAGATCTCGAGTGAATGGTTGCTAGCTTTGCTGGCCTCATCCTGGATCAATCTCCACAAATGAATCTTTTATATGGCAATAAATAATTGCTGTTATGAGTAAAAACTACGACATTAATGAGTTGCAGAATCATCTGTTGTTAAATTATATGCTGTTAAATAATCTGTTTGTCACATTATCCGTTGTTACATCATCTGCTATAGAATTATAATCTGTTGAATAATATGTTGTTAAATTACATGTTGTTGCATCATTTGTTGTTAATATTTCTGTTGATTAATCAGCTGTTGTTAGATTGTCCGTTGGTTAATCATCTATTGCTAAATTATACGCTGTTAAACCATCTGTTGTTCAATTATATGCTGTTAAATCATCTGCTGTTAAATTGTTAGCTGCTAAATATATATATATATATATATATATATATGTAATAGTGATGTCCCCACTGCTAGTATTTGTCCAGGATATCAGAATTCTTCAACTTTTAAGCATCTCCTACAGTCTTTTTTCATGCGTTCCTGTTTCAGCTTCTCCTACAGTCTTTTTTCATGACTTCCTATTTCAATTTCTTCTACTTCCTTCCACCACACTTTCTATTTTCAGTTATCCATGCTATGAAAAAAAAAATGTGTGAAATCGTAATTTTTCAGATCTAAAACGCTCGGCACTTAATAAATCTTTTAACTCCTAAACGAGGCGTTAAATTTTAACATTTTAGTTAACGCTGCCATAATTAACACGTGGTTTAGAAAACTGGAGTGGATTAGACGAAGAAAGAAAAAACTTCTGTTAATTACTGGGAGGATGAAAAATGCTTAGGCACGTGCATTCATCTCCGTCAATGTCGAGGAGGGAGAGAGGGCTGGGACACCTCGGGGGGAGGAAGGATGTTATTCTGGCAGCTGAGTCACGAAATTTGCATCGAGTATTCGGAGGTCAAGGCAGGCGCGCGCCGGCCACCTGCTCAAGCATCAGGGTTCCATTTCTCAAGCCGTTTGTTTGAAGAAGGAGATGAAAAGGAGAAGAATTTGGATGAAAAGGTGTGAGAATAGCACAACAGCATGATGATGATGATTTCTGGAGATTGAATGACCAA
Organism: Achatina immaculata; assembly: GCA_009760885.1. Taxonomy (NCBI): domain Eukaryota; kingdom Metazoa; phylum Mollusca; class Gastropoda; order Stylommatophora; family Achatinidae; genus Lissachatina; species Lissachatina immaculata. Next base: position 900,924 of record CM019692.1, read on the forward strand.
TGACTTCCGTTCACTTTCTTTTCCACTTTGTTTCGGGGAATGATTTCTTGCATTTGTTATTTTTATTTCATGTTGTTACTTTATTTTACTGTTCACGTACATTACTTTACTTCACTGTCCGCGTAAATTACTGTCCATGTATATTATTGCCCGTGTATTTTTTACTGTCCATGTACATTACTTTACTTCACTGTCCCTGTATACTACTGTCCGTGTATATTATTTTGCTGTCCATATATATTATTGTCCATGTAATTACTTTACTGCCTTTTTACATAACTATTTTCACTAATTTTCTATATTACATTAAGAGAGATACATGTCTATCATACATATTATATATATATATATATATATATATGACTTCTTCTGGAGTTGGGGAAGGAAAGGCGGCCAGGCGTGATACTGACCTTATCGCCCTCTAGTGTGCTGACAGGTCAAGGAAAATATGGGCACTAACACCATATCCCTATGTGCCTCTAAGGCACGACAGGATTACCTTTATCTTTACCTTTTTTACCTTTATATATATATATATATCTTATGTCCTTCCCGTGCTGTTAAACGTCCACTTAGGGCTGGTAAGGTAGTTCGTCAATTTTTCCTGTTTTCGGCAAGATTTTCAACTTTATCAAGGGATTTTATGGCTATTAATTTGACCTCTCTTAACAATGTCCTCTTCAGAGTTCCACATGGGTCTGCCTCTTTTTTCTTTGGCCTGTTGTGTTCCACTTGATGACTTGTTTTGGGATTCTCTGATCGTTTATTCTCATCACGTGACCAACATATGTCCATCTCCTTTTCCTGATCACCTATAAGCTTGGTTATTGTTCACTCACCTGTCTTATCTCTGCATTGCTCTTGAATTCGTTTCACTTGATGCCGATTATTTTCCTTAGGTATTTGTTTTTTACAGAGTCTAATCTTGTCTATTTCTTTAGCTGTTTTCCAGCTTTCGCGTGTTTAAATGAGGGTGGATATTACATTTGAATTGAATAGTCTTAACTTGGTTTTTGTGCTTATAACTTTTGAATTCCATATGTTCTCAAGATTCTTGAAGATCAATGCTGCTTTTGCATTTCTAATTCTAACTTCCTTTCTGGTGTCACCATTCTGGTCTATGTATCTGCCAAGGTATGCAATTGATTGACTTCTTCAACATCTTCCCTTCTACGTGTTTTTTTTCCATTTTGATTAATGGGAATTTTCATTACTTTTGTTTTATCCTTGTTATTTTCAAGTGCTATTTTGCTAGCCAGTGAAGACAGGATTTTTTTTTCCTTGCATGGAATTCACGTTGTTTCTGATAAGAGTTATGTCATCCGCAAAATCAAGATCTTCTAGTTGGGTCCCATGTACCCAGTCAATACCTGTGTTACCTGTGCAGCATTTTCTTATTATGAAAAGTCTATTGCAATTTAAAAAAAAAACAACAACCAAGGAGACACTACAAAAATTAGGAACAGAATAGGCCAAGCAAAGACTGCATTTCAGAGAATGAGAAACGTATTAACCAACACATCCTTATCAATGAATGTTAGAAAACGAGTACTAAAATGCTATATTGAACCTATCTTGTTATATGGAAGTGAATCATGGACAATAGGCAGGTCTGCACAAAAATCATTGGAAGCAGCAGAAATGTGGTTTATTAGAAGAATGTTGCGAATCCCCTGGACAGCAAAAATAACTAATGAAGAATGTATGAGAAGAGTTGGAGAGACAAAAAAACCTTGTCAAAAAGATAAGAGAGAGACAATGTACTTTCATAGGACATCCAATGAGAAGAGGGGGCATTGAAAATATTATAACAACAGGAAAATAGAAGGAAGAAGATCAAGAGGAAGACCGAGAGAAATGATACTGGACAGTCTGACGGGATGGTGTGAGAGGAGATCACCAACTGAGCTGATGGCCTGCATGAAGGATCGTGTACTCTGTAGAAGCATAATAGGCAACGCCAGTCGGCACGACACCTGATGATGATGATGATGAAAGGAGACACTATACATCCTTGTTTCACGCCTGTTTCAATCTGGAACCATTCGCTCATCCCTTCTTCTGTTTTGACTGCACAAACATATCCATTGTAGAGGTCCTTAATGATGTTGACAATTTTAGATGGTATTCCATATAGACATAAAATTCTCCACAATGAATCTCTATGCATGCTATAAAATGTTTTTTTAAAGTTGTGAAGTCCAGTATTAATTGTTTCTGCCGTTCAATATGTTCTTCAAGTATTATTATTAGAGTAAAGATCTGGTCGAGACAGCTTCTCCCTTTTCGAAATCCTGCTTGTTCTTCTCTCATTGCTGTATCCACTATATCTTTAAGTCTATTCAAAATGACCTTGCAAAATACTTTTGACACAACTGATACTAAGGTTATTCCTCCCCAAGTGTTACTAAGTTTGCCTTTATTTTGGTATTTTAACAATGATTCCTTTTTTTCCATTCAGAAGGGACTTTTTCTTCTTTCCAAATCTTATTAAACGTTCTCTGTAGTTGTCACTGTTCATAGCTTTTAACATTTCGGCTGTTATTTCATCTTCACCTGGAGCTTTGTTGTTAGCCACTAGATTCACTGGTGTTTCAATTTCATGCAATGCAATTTCATCTAGGTTGACATTTAATTGTGGGGCTGGTAAGTGGGTTTCAAGGTTTATCAATTCTTGTGGGCGTGGTCAAACACTACAGGAAAACAATTCAATAGCTATTTCGTAAGTAGCAGTAGAGCATAAAATATTTAAGGTTGGTTCTTTGTTTATGTTTTTATATCTTGGATTTCTGAGATCTTGTGTTTCCGTATCTTTGGTTTATAAGATCTCATGTTCCTGATATGCTCATCTTACTTTCTTTCATTCTTGTTTTTATCCATTTTCCTCACTCTTTCTGTCTTTTTTTTTTTTGGTATAACTAAACCATACGCTTTTATCTACCTTCATTACTGGAACCAGTTTTACCGCAGTCGTCATTTCTCTTCTTTCTCATGTTCTTGATGATTGTTTATGAAATCTCATTCTTTCCTTATTTTGAGTTAATGAGATATCATGTTTCTCTTTCTTGAGTTTAGATCTCATTTTTCTGTAGCCTGGGTGTATGAGATCTCATGTTTATGTAGCATGCGTTACGAGATCTCATGTCCCTGGCTAGTGTTTTTGAAATCATGTTTCCCTATCTGAGTTTCATGTTTCACTGTCATGGAAATACGAGATGTCATCTTTCTCTGACTTGTGGGCTTGCACGGCCTCATTTTTCTCTAACTTTCTGAACTCCTCTCACGCTCTTTCCCATCACACTGCACCTACTCACACTGTCCTTCTTCACACTGTCCCTCCTCACACTGTACCTCCTCACACTGCACCTACTCACATTGTCCTTCTTCACACTGTCCCTCCTCACACTGCACCTCCTCACACTGTCCCTCCTCACACTGTCCCTCCTCACACTACACCTACTCACACTGCACTTCCTCACACTGCCCCTCCTCACCAAAAAGGCCATTTTCTCCTCTCAGTTCAATAAATATGAAATAGTGTCTATCATTCCTTTCAATAATCAGTTTTCTTGTATAGACGGGGATCTTCATTTTATCCTGAACCTGATTGAAGGATATGCATTCAGTATTCCCAGCATCCCATCTGTGCACCGACCACAAATACTGAGATTTGCTCTTGATAAAAGTCATGAATTTGTTCCATTAACATTTCAGCTCGAGTGGGCCAGTTTGGACTGAAAGCAGCCAGAATTTTTATCTGGTTAACCCTCGAATTTCTGAGGTTTCTCTTCAAAATGCTATTGTAGAAAAAAAGACTGTTGGGAGCTAAACGTTAAAAAAAAAATAGTCTCGTTCTCGGATGTGGGAATGTCGAATTACATTTCTGGAAAAGGAAAGAAATGGGAAAGTAAGATTTTGTTTGGTGTGTGTGAGAACAGGTTCTTGTCCTTTTGTTAATGCTATATTGACTTTCATTCTGTATTTTCATGATGTTTCCAGAATTTGGTCACTCTTCTTCTTCTTCTTCTTCGTTCAGTTTCGTGTGTTCAGCTTTCTAAACTGGGAGCTGGATCACCTCCGTGAGTTCCTCTGTCAGCGCCAGGTCGTCGTAGGAACCCCAGAGTTTCTCCTCCATGCTTCTCTCTCGGGGCCATACCTGGGCTGTGATGTCTCTGTATCTCGGGAATTCAGCTAGTTTGATTATTTTAATTCTCTGCCGGATTAGCTAAATTCGTAGTCAGTATGAGTAGTGTAGTGTTTCCTCCTATAGAGATGTATGTGGCAACAACAAAAAAGAATATTTCTTCTTCTTCTTCTTCTTCTTCCTCCACCTCCTCTTGCTGTTCTTCCACTTCTTCTTCCTTTTCTTCCTCTTCATATTCTTCTTGTTCATGTTCTTATTCATATGCTTCTTCTTCCTCCTACTCCTCTTCTTCTTCTTCCTCTTCTTCTTCTTCCTTTCATTCTTTTTCCAATTCTTCTTCTTCTTCTTCCCCTTCATGTTCTTCTTCTTCTTCGCATTCATTTTCATAAGCTCAGCCATCAAGTTAAGGAGAGGACAGACGGAGCTTAGCATCACTGAGAGCTGTGCATTCTAGTTTTACATCTACGTCCTTATTTTTAAATTCTCTAAACACAGACTGCAGGTCTCTAGATTTACGATGTAAATGTTTTTTTAAAACAGTTTTTTGTAGAATTATATTCACAAGCAGCAGCTTCCTTCCAGTCATTTCTGGCGGTGGAGTTATGCTCACTAGGAACAGGATATTTCTTTAGACAACATTTTGCATGCTGTTCATTCTTTAGATATAATTTTGTTTGATGTTCATTCTTTAGATCACATTTTGTTTGATGTTCATTCTTTCTACTCCTTCCTTCTTTTGCCTGACTCCTCGAGTTTCTCTCAGTTTATGACTCAAGTTCATGGCTCAGGAGTATCTATTATCAGGATAATCATCCTTCAACACTCCCAACTGTGCTTGGTGATACAGTATTTTATTCAACACTCCCAGCTTTGCTTGTTGATATAGTACATCACTCAACACTCTGAATTTTGCTTGATGATACAGTACTTCACTCAACACTCCCAGCTTTGCTTGTTGATACAGTACATCACTCAACACTCCTAACTTTTGCTTGTTGATACAGTACCTCACTCAACACTCCCAACTTTGCTTGCTGATACAGAACTTCACACAACACGCCCAGGTTTGCTCGCTGATAAATTAATAAACAAGCATAAACAAGCCGGAAATGTATACGGCATATGTCCCGGATGTTGACACATTAAAATGGCTTTCACTGTAACTATCCAGCGTCTAACATGTGTGATCTTCATTCATTCAGCTTTCTGAGGATTTGCGGCTTATCGCTGCAGATAAGACTTATCTCCATTCCTCTCTGTTCGTTGTCTTCTCCTGCCAGTTTTCTCCATTCCTCTCTGTTCTTTGCCTTCTCCTGCCAGTTTTCTCCATTCCTCTCTGTTCTTTGCCTTCTCCTGTCAGTTTTCTTCATTCCTCTCTGTTCTTTACCTTTTCCTGTCAGTTTTCTCCATTCCTCTCTGCTCTTTGCCTTCTCCTGCCAGTTTTCTTCATTCCTCTCTGTTCTTTGCCTTATCTTACCAGTTTTCTCCATTCCTCTCTGTTCTTTGCCTTCTCCTGCCAGTTGTCTCCATTCCTCTCTGCTCTCTGTCTTCTCCTACCAGTTGTCTCCATTCCTCTCTGTTCTTAGTCATCTCCTGCCAGCTGTCTCCCTTCCTCTCTGCTCTCTGTTTTCTGCTGCCAGTTGTCTCCCTTCCTCTCGGTTCTTTTTCTTCTGCTGCCAGTTGTCTCCATTCCTCTCTGTTCTTAGTCTTCTCCTGCCAGTTTTCTCCATTCCTCTCTGTTCTTAGTCTTCTCCTGCCAGCTGTCTCCCTTCCTCTCTGTTCTCTGTCTTCTGCTGCCAGTTGTCTCCATTCCTCTCTGTTCTTAGTCTTCTCCTGCCAGCTGTCTCCCTTCCTCTCTGTTCTCTGTCTTCCGCTGCCAGCTGTCCACTCCGATGGCTCCTCTTCTTCCAGGTTGTCACGCCAACCTTGTCTTCGTCTGCCTCTTGGTCTGTCCCTGTCATCCACGTACGTTGCTTTTCGAAAATGAACATGGAAACAATTTCGAGATTTGAAAAAAGCTCTCTATTTGAGATTTGGAAATGGCCGAAATGAGTCACCCGAAAACTTTGCTAAAGAAGCCGGTAACAAGAAACTGGTGAGACGAATCACTGACCCCTTAAGTGTAATCTATGAATAAGAGAGTACAGCGAGAAATGGAGGCCATGGAAATGTGGTTTATAAGAAGAATGTTGAAGGTATCATGGACAGCTAAGAAAACCAACGAATAAGTCTTAAAAGAGACTGGAGTTAAAAGGCAAATTACAGCACAGATCAGAGGCAGACAAGCGAGATTTATAGGACATTTCCTGTGGTAAGTTGAAAAATCAAGGGAATAAGAGACAGAGGAAGACAGAGAGAGAAGTTATTGGATGGAGTGTCAGTGTGGCTAGGAGGAAAGTCACCGGCGGATCTCATAATCAGCGCAAAAGACAGGGAATTATGGAGAGAAATGATCGCCTACGCCACCCGGCATGGCACTTGTTAGTTGGTGTAATCTCCCTGGGACAGCGTCGCTCTCGGCAGACGGCACCATGATGGGAATGAACGTGAGACATCACGTCCGACAGAGAGTGAGCTACACCTGCTTTCCTTCAAATCCTAGAGCGAACTTATGAAGCAGATTTCTTGATAGCTTGAACATGAACGTACACAACGATGAATGCTGTCCCAGTAAGCAGGCAGTGGGAGAGCAGCATTCCTCTCTCTCTAGCTAATGTGTTGTGAGTAGGCATTGATTAATTCCTGCCCAGAGTAATTTATTCTCCGACGATAGTTGCGATAATGTGCTACTGGTGAAAGTGGACGTCAGGTAGGGTGGAGGTATCTTCCTGTCATGTCTGCTTCCTTTAAAATGTCAAGGACAAATTCTGGCATGCGCGGACGAGCAGGAATGAATTTTCTTGTTCAGAACTTGTTCGGAGGTGTTAAAATAAGGCGGGTACAAACATCGGCGAGAGTAACTGTAACATATTTTGTGGATGAATTTGTGTAAAAAAAAACTAGTTACAGCGGAACTCATCGCACAGAAATGAAATGAAAGTGTCTATTCGTGAGAGAGAATGAGAGAAGGAGAGAAAGAAAGAGAAAGAAAATATGATACCACACTAGAAGAGAGAGAGAGAGTGAGAGAGAGAAAAAATGATAGAAATGAAGGAGAGAGAACATGATACCACGCTAGAAGAGAAAGTAAGATAGAGCCAGATCACGCTAGAAGGGAAAATGAGATAAGATAAAGACCACGATAGAAGGTGATTGAGAGAGAAAATAAGACCACTAGTGGGAAAAATAAGAGAGATAATAAGACCATTTTAGAGGGAAAATGAGAGATAAGACCATACCATTCTAGACGGAGAGTGAAAGAGACCATTCTAGAGAGAAAGTGAGGGAGAAGAAAGATGAATATGAGATAAGATAACATAACTTAGGAGGAGCGGAGAAGACAAATATAACTCGGTTATCAGATAGCCAAGTTTAAACCATTTAAATTAAGCTCTGATGATTTCTTCAGTTTAAAACCATACAAGGAATATTGTAAAATGTACTAAATCTAGACATAATTTTCAAAGCACGCATAGTGTAAAACCGAGAATTTTACTTAAATTACAACAAAAATAATAAATAATAACATTTGAAAGGAATTTGAAACATGGGCAAGATATATATATATATATATATATATATATATATATATATATATATTGGACAAAACATAAAACTTGAACAAAAATGTAAAACGTATCCACATATTTTGCTGAATGGTAAACAATGAACAGAATGTAAAACATTCACAAAATGTAAAACATGGACTGAATGTGAAATATGAATTGAATGTAAAACATGAACAGAACAGAATTTTAAATGTGGATTGAATGCAATCAATTGAATGAAAAGTATTTAAGACATAAAAATACTGTAAAACATGGACAGAATGTAAAACATGGATTGAATGTATAGCTTGGACGGAACGTAAAACTACAGCGGAAGTCTCAACGTTAATTAAGGGCGAGCGGTTGAAGAAAAAAAAAAAAGAAAGAAAAAAACTGCCTAATTTTGATGGCGTGGAGAAGACCAGACCCCAGGGCCAGTTTTTTGTCCTGATTGTGAACAATTTATGACACAAAACATTCCTCAGCATGGCAACTTCATCAATGTTGTTGTCCGACTGTCTCTCTCTCCCCCAATCCCCGCCTGTCTCATGCTCTCTGTATGTTTCTCTCTCAATCTTATTTCCATTTCACTGCGGAAGTAACAATATTTCATGGACGAGAATTAGACAGAACATGGACAGTCTCTCCGGAGACGAACTAGACAGAACATGGGCAGTCTCTCTATGTCCAGAATTTATAAGAGCTCGGTTCCCCAGAGACACACTGTTTGTTTTCCTGTAAAGACAGGCTGATGGTCTTATCACGATATAAAGTGTCTTCTGATGGTCTGATCACGGTATAAAGGTGTCTTCTGATGGTATGATCACGATAAAAAAGGTATCTTGTCTACTTAGACACTTCTTTGCTTCAGGTACTTTTTTTTGTTTCTGTTTTTTTTGTTTTTGATGATCAACAAATGTTTTTTCCCTCTGGTGTCTTGTAAACTGCCTGAGAAGACTTGATGGATGGATGGATGGATGGATGGATGGATGGATGGATGGATGGATGGACGGACGGATGAATGGATGGATGGATGGATGGATGGATGGATGGATGGATGGATGGATGGATGGATGGACGGACGGACGGATGGATGGATGGATGGATGGATTACAGTACATTTACTGTAATGTTCGATAAATTCTAGTATCATTAAAAGCACACACACATAAGAAGTTTCTTAATTTAATTTCTAGTCACATTCAAAATACACATACACACACAGCTCCTTAGTCATATTCAGAACACACATACACACAGTTTCTTAGTTACATTCAGAACACACATACACAGCTTGTTATCCACATTCAAAACACACATAAACACACATCTTCTTAGTCACTTTCAGAACAGACACACAGCTTCTTAGTCACATTCAGAACACACACACACATACATACACACAGCTTCTTAGTCACATTCAAAATACACACACATACACAGATTCTTAGTCACATTCGGAACACACACACATACACACACACAGCTTCTTAAACTTGGAGAAAATAAACCTTGTTTGCCGAAGATATCTGATATTCAGTCTCGCCTTGCCGCGTAACTGAGTCACTGCTCTGAGGAACAATCAATTCTTAGTTTAGCCTGTAGATTCCCATCACCGATTCCAAACTGGGTTCCAGTATTAGTTTGAGTCACAGAGAAAAAAAAACAAGAAATATTGAGTCATAAATCCTTGAACAGCCAAACGTAAATGAGAATCTGATAAAGAAAGTTGTGTGCACTGACGCATGTTGGCAAAGTACTGTGGGTTTCTGTTGCAATTTAGGCACTTTTGATTCACTGAGAGTTTGTTACATTTCAGGCAGTAGACACATCTACAGTCTTTCTCACAATATACAGATTCACTGAGAATAACTGTTTAATTTTTCAGACATATGAACTCACGATAAATTTGTCATATTTCAGTTATCAGACTTTTATGGGTGACATTCTGACGTACTAACAAGTAATGATTTCGAATGTGAAACATAATAACTATCACAGACTCGTTATTTTGATCTGTAGTCTTGTTACATAACAATGCCGGTAATACTTTCCTATAATTATGCTAATGAAGTTAATATTTTTTTTTTCAGTTCACTTATAGCCATTATCATCCTGTGAGACAACACTGAAAGTTACTGAAATGAACACCAGTTCGCTATAAAAGTCCTCCTTTGATGGCAGACGCTCTAAGTCTTCCTTTGACGGCAGACACTCCAAGTCTTCCTTTGATGGCAGACACTCTAAGTCTTCCTTTGATAGCAGATACTCGGTTGATGATACAAGCCTCATATACTCGATGGCACATGTAAAGGAGGAGCCTGTGATTCATCTCCTGATGTGATTCATGTATCTAAAACCCTGTTTTCCTCTTTTCCTTTGGACTTTTCCTTCCGAAATGGATTCATAAAGAGGCAAGAGTGGCTGTGCCACTGGTACAGCTCGGTTATTAGGGCTGGCGAACCACACCTGGCCAAGATCCTGCTCCACCTCTCCGTTGGTGCGACTGGTAAAGAGCTGAGCCTGGCTGTTGCGTAGAGCTTGGGACTGTCCCCGTGGTTAAAAAAGATGGGTATGAAACTCGCTTTGCTCTAGGTTCACTCGGGATCTTAAAGCTGGTCATGGCAACCAACTCCCAGTCCGATACCCTCCAGCATTTCATGGCAGCGCCCGCTAAATTCTTCATTCTCGCGGTTCTAATGCGATCAAACAGCAACAAGAACAGTAACATCGACAGCATTAAATAGCAACAACAATAAAAACACAAACAGACAACAACTAAACCAGCAGTAACAACACAGACAACAACTAAACCAGCAGTAACAACACAAACAACATCTATCTCATTACATGCTAGAAGTAGTTTTGTTTGAACGCATTTAATACATTATACAGCTCTTCCGTTCATTCTGTGCTGCTCCCACATTTCGTTTGTTTCGTTACTGCTTATGAAATGAGCCTTATTTTTTTATCCATATTTCTATTGGGCCCACTCTTCCCCCATACCCAATTTTCACATTCGGTGCCATTTGTTCTGCACCATAAAACCTGTTTTTTTTTATTCACAATCGCTTGATAACTCTCCACTTTAATTGCTTATATTGATTGTTGGCCGTACGATATATCCCACTCTGCTGAAAGGGCAGTTAGCCATTCATATTATGTGTTGGTTTCTATTCATATTGTGGCCAAGGTGTATGAAATTATATACAGGCAGATCTCGTTTTCCCACGGGGGGTCCACTGCGACTAACCCGTCGAAAAGCGAAATGGACGTAAAGCGGATTTCACGGGGCCGGGGGGGGGGAGTATATGGTGCTCTACTGTCAATAGACAGGGACCTTTTAAGACATAAAACAAACTACAGGGACCTTATTATTCGTACTTCTGGAGCAGCTCGTGAATTCAGCATATTTCTGAGACATCGGGGCTCTTTGCTGCAGCAAGACACGTCTATATTCCTCTCCTTTCTTGATCTTTTCTTGTCGATTGTCGACTCCAAGAACGCGTATACCTCCTTCTATACTGATAAAAAATAAACGCAACAAATATGATGTTGCAGTTTAAACAGAAGTTTGCTGATCAGACAAGGGCAAATTGCCTGAAACGTTCACTTGGACACCAACTTCACGTGCTGACTTGAAGTGTTCTCAGCAGATGATTCATGAGCACAGAAAAGCGATATTAGTCAAAACTGCATTTTTGACAATAACTCATGACAGGTTCACGAGAATTCCGTCAAACTTGCTGAGCACAAAACTCACTGACCATGTTATTGAATGCCTATAAAAGATTGACGTTCCTCGAATCAATTCATTTGAAAATTCAATGCACAAATATGGCTCTTCTCACTACAGAACAACGACTCATCATCATTGGACGTTTACAGACTGGACAGTCACAAAGTGTAGTGGCCAAACAATTTAATGTGTTTAGAAACACCATTAGTCGCCTTTGGAGACGATTTCAAGAAACCGGTTCAGTTGCAGACCAGCCTCGCAGTGGAAGACACATAGTCACAACTCCTGCTGAAGACCGCTTCATACGGCTGCGTCACCTCAGGAATCGATTTGCATCTACGTCCTCAACAGTCCAGTCAATAACAGCAGCTCGTCGAATTTCAGATCAAACTGTCTGGAACCGGCTGCACGACGCTGGTCTTTGGGCTAGAAGACCCCACTGAGGTCCTGTTCTTACGGACCGGCATCGCCAGAACCGACTACAGAGTGCGAACCAGCATCGTCAATGGACCGTTGTGAATGATTGGAGAGGGGTTTGGTTTAGTAATGAATCATTCTTTCTGCTCCAGCAACGCGATAGACGGAGAAGAGTTTACCGCAGGGTCCAAGAGCGCTACGCCCAGAACTGCGTGGATGAGGCTCCTCCACATGGTGGTGGAGGTGTACTGGTGTGGGGGACGATCATCTCCATGGGAAGAAGTGATCTCGTGCAAATTGAAGAACGCCTGAATGTCCAACGATAGGTCGCTGAAATTCTTCATCCTCACGTCCTTCCACTTCTGGCTGCATCAGGGTCGATTTTTCAGCAGGATAACGCTCGACCTCATGTGGCACAACTCACCACCCAGTTCCTCGCTGACAACAACGTCCAGACCATTCCGTGGCCATCCATGTCATCAAACATGAACCCAAAAGAACACTTATGGGATGAACTCAACAGACAAGTCCGGCAGCGAGACGTGGCGCCAACCAATCTCCAACAGTTGTCTCTTGCACTGCGGGAAGAGTGGGCAGCCATCCCACAACAACAGATCCAACGGCTAATCGGAACCATGTCAAGGAGATGTCGTTCTTTGATACAGGCCAGAGGAGGCCATACATCTTACTGAAACGGAGGTCTCTGTCGCAAAGAATAAAAGTCCAAACCAAATTTAATGAACATCATTTCATTGTTAAAGTCTTATTAAAGTTTCTTCAGGCCAAGATTGAGACGTTAATTCCGTAAAATAAAATTGTGATACAAGTTTGAAATTTGGAGTCCATTACGACTACAGTAGTGTTCGCTTCTTTTTTTTTTTTTTTGAACAGTATAGACTGTCTCGCCATCGTTGTCTATGTCTACCATTTGGTCTGTCCTCTTTCATCACTTCTGTATAGGCCATCTTTGTTTGTCTATCCTCCTCCCTTCTCTTTAAATGCTCCAGCCATCTCAGTCGGTTATTTTTCATAATGGCTGTTATAAGTGGAGAGTTAAACAATGTGTAGATTTATCTGTTACCTCTTATCTCCCTCTTGTTGTGTTATAAGTGGAGAGTTAAACAATGTGTAGATTTATCTGTTACCTCTTGTTGTGTTATAAGTGGAGAGTTAAACAATGTGTAGATTTATCTGTTACCTCTTATCTCCCATTGTTGTGTTATAAGGTCCCTGAACGGTCCATAAATTCTTCTCAGGATTCTATTCTCAAATCTTTGGTGTTCATCCTGTTTTGTTGTACTCCATGTTTATGGCCCACATAGTCTTATATCTTATATCCTTCCCATGCCGTTAAACGTCACATAGGTCTCGCAAGGTAGTTCGCCAATTTTTCCTGTCTTTGGCGAGTCTTTCAACCTCATCAAGGGATTTTATGCTTGTTAATTTGGCCTCTCTTAACAATGTCCTCTTCAGAGTTTCACGCGGTCTGTCTCTTTTTCTTTGGCCTGTTGTGTTCCACGTGATGGCTTGTTTTGGGTTCTCTGATCGTATCTTCTCATCACGTGACCAACATATGTCCATCTCCTTTTCCTGATCACCCATGAGACTGGTTATTGTTCAGTCATCTGTCTTATCTCTGCATTGTTCTTGAATTCGTTCCACTTGATGCCGAGTATTTTCCTTAGGCATTTGTTTTCAAAAGAGTCTAACAGACCCACATAGTACATCTAGTCTAATCTGTGTCTTATGTATGTTTAGTCTAGTATTGTGGGACAGAATTTTTTATAATAACAATTTGTACACAAAATAAATAGATTTGTATCATATAAGTACTGTGTATCTAAAGAATACTCAGAGAAACATATGTAAATTTACATAAGACGCTAAACCGATGATTGAAAAAAAGAAATCGTTGGAAATGGGAAACTTTTTCCTAGAATTTATGTCATTGTTGTCTGAGTTATAATTTTTTCCATTCATTGGATAATGTTATTTTGTCTTTATATTTTTCAGTTCTTGCCCCATAATTGTCACTTCTTATGTTTATTTTTGTCATGTGGAATTCCCTTTTATGACCACGTGATCTACGAACCCGAGGTGCGGTATTACAGATTATTTCAAAGAATATAATGTAATGCTTTTGTTTTCTTAGATCATTTATGTAAATTAAATGGTAATAATGACTTCTTCTTTTTGTTTTAGAAAACGATGGTGAGGCAGGAGGATGGAGTGGAAGTTGCCAAGAGTTTAATCTTCACATGGTTGATTCTTGCCAGGACTGTAATCATTCCTCCGTTGATTCTTGTCAAGATCTTAATCTTCACACGGTTGATCCTTGCCAAGATTTTAATCTTCACATGGTTGATCCTTGCCAAGATTTTAATCTTCACACGGTCGATTCTTGCCAAGATTTTAATATTTACACGGTTGATTCTTGCCAAGATTTTAATCCTTACACGGTTGATTCTTGCCAATATTTAACTGACATAATCGGTGAGAATGTCTTCAGAATTCCGCCTGCTTCTTTCTGTCTTCAAGTTTGGCTGTTATCCCCTGCTGAAATGACGCAAAGACCCTACACCCAGAGGCCGGTATGCTGGCGTTAATGTAGGAAAAATGTCTGTCCCCATTAAATGCAGCGAATATCTGACAGATGACATGTAGCAAATCAAGAACAAAATGCCAGAAAAGGCCTTGGTTGGTGTGTTAAACCAGGCCTGTTTCAATTTAAAAATTGTTCCAGTGTTTCCTTCCACGTGTATGAAATGCGTCTTATTCTCCTCCTTAACCACACATCCATAGGACATGGTCCTTCTCCAGCTCTTCCAGGTCCTCGCTGCAGAATGAAAAGTTCTCCGTGAATGCCTTATTTACATCACTGTAAATCCGTTTTGTCTACATCGTTGTAGATCAGTTTTGTCTACTTCTTTGCAAGTCACAACTGGTCTACTACTGTGTAGATGAATTTTGGTATATTTCTGTGAACACGAATTTTGGTCTATTTCTTTTAAAATCACAATTGGTCTACTTCTGTGTACATGCATTTTTATATACTTCTGTGTACATGAATTATTGATATACTTCTATGTACATGCATTTTTTATATACTTCTGTGTACATGAATTTTTTATATACTTCTGTGTACATGAATTTTTGATATACTTCTGTGTACATGCATTTTTATATACTTCTGTGTACATGAATTTTTGATATACTTCTGTGTACATGAATTTTTATATAATTCTGTGTACATGCATTTTTATATACTTCTGTGTACATGAATTTTTTATATACTTCTGTGTACATGAATTTTTTGTATACTTCTGTGTACATGAATTTTTGATATACTTCTGTGTACATGAATTTTTGATATACTTCTGTGTACATTAATTTTGATATACTTCTGTGTACATTAATTTTGATATACCCCTGTTTTGAATGAATTTTTATATACTTTTGTGTTAATGAATTTTGGTCTACTTTTGTGTTTAAAAAAAGTTGTGTTCTACGTTGCAACCTTGTAATGTGAGACTCTTGAAATAAAAAAAAACCACTTGATATAAAAACAAAAGATTAAGGTCGATTTTCTCATTGAGCTTCACTACCCACACTGTTAACTTTCATCCACACAACTTCTAAACCTCTGCTTTCCCGACATTTCTCTATCGCCCCCAGGGAAGATTCTGGATGACAGAACAGAGACAATTCAATACCGCACCTTCTTCATGCGCACTAATATGTTAATACGTGGGCAATCAGGCAGGTATTCATGCGCGTCTCCCGTACTCTTCTCAAACGCAGCACAGAGTGGATGTGCACAAAACTATAGCTCAGAGAAAGTGTGCATATAACTATAGCTCAGAGAGGATGTGCACAAAACTATAGCTCAGAGAGGATGTGCATAAAACTATAGCTCATAGAGGATGTGTGCAAAACTATAGCTCAGAGAGGATGTACATAAAACTATAGCTCAGAGAGGATGTGCACAAAACTATAGCTCAGAGAGGATGTGCACAAAACTATAGCTCAGAGAGGATGTGTACAAAACTATAGCTAAGAGACGATGTGCATAAAACTATAGCTCAGAGAGGATGTGCATAAAACTATAGCTCAGGGAAGGTGTGCATAAAACTATATCTCAGAGAGGATGTGCATAAAACTATAACTTAGAGAAGGTGTGCATAAAATTATAGCTCAGAGAAGGTGTGCATAAAACTATAGCTCAGAGAAGGTGTGCATAAAACTTATAGCTCAGAGAAGGTGTGCCTAAAACTATAGCTCAGAGATGATGTGCATAAAACTATAGTTCAGAGAGGATGTGCACAAAACCATAGCTCAGAGAGGATGTACATAAAACTATAGCTCAGAGAGGATGTGTACAAAACTATAGCTCAGAGAGGATGTGCATAAAACTATAGCTCAGAGACGATGTGCATAAAACTATAGCTCAGAGAAGGTGTGCATAGAACTATAGCTCAGAGAGGATGTGCACAAAATTATATCTCAGAGAAGATGTGCATAAAACTATATCTCAGAGAAGATGTACATAAAACTATAGCCTAGGGAAGGTGTGCATAAAACTATAGCTCAGAGAGGATGTACATAAAACTATAGCTCAGAGAAGGTGTGTATAAAACTATAGCTCATAGGTGTGCATAAAACTATAGCTCAGAGAGGATGTGCATAAAACTATAGCTCAGAGAAGGTGTGCATAAAACTATAGACTTTAGCTCAGAGAGGATGTGGATAAAACTATAGACTATAGCTCAGAGAGGATGTGGATAAAACCATAGACTATATCTCAGAGAGGATATGGATAAAACTATAGACTATAGCTCAGAGAGGATGTAGATAAAACTATAGACTATAGCTCTCAGAGAGGATGTGGATAAAACTATAGACTATAGCTCAGAGTGAACGTGGATAACACTATAGACTATAGCTCAGAGAGGATGTGGATAAAACTATAGACTATAGCTCAGAGTGGATGTGCATAAAACTATAAAATATACCTCAAAGTGGATTTGGATGAAAGTATCTACTGAAGCGTTTCCCAACCCAAGCCATATTAGGATGGTGGTGATTGGGGTGGAGGAGAATGGCAAAGAGAGAGAGAGAAAGAAAGAAAGAAAGAAAGAAAGAAAGAAAAAGCGAAAGAGAGGAAGCAAGGGAGAGAGAGAGTGAGAATGAGAGAGAATCAGAACGAGAAAGAAAACGACAGAGAGAAAGAGGGAGAAAAAGCGAGAGTGACAGATTGATTGATTGAATGACTGATTGATCTTTATTTCAAAAGGGTTAGGAATTGGGCACGCTGGCCCGTCTGACATTCTGCCCTTTATCATACAACTTTCACGCTGTTCCAGACATTCTACAAGTATGCTGCTCATATAACAAACATAATTAACAATAAAGTAACTATATATACATAAAAATGACTAACTACATACACATATAAATGACTGACTACATACACATATAAATGGCTATATACCAAACAAAAAATTCAGTACTATTTAGAATAAACAATTAACTGAAGTCTGTGTCTGTAAGAGCAGTCTAAAATAACTTTTAAGTTTTATGATTCATGGAGGCTTGTAGTCGACATCAAATAGATAATGGAAAAGTTTATAGTTGTAAAAAAAGAGTATAGTTTATATTTTTTTATACAGGATGGGAGGGTATTCCAAAGATGAGCAGCAGAATAAGTAGAGCTTTTCTTGTAAAGGTAAAGTCTAGGTTTTGGAAGACATATGTTGTTCAAGCGCTGACTGCACTTTGGGCTAAATTTAAACATTTTCTATAGATGAGGCGGAGCATGTTGTGCAAGAATTTGATCCACCAACTTGGCTTTGTTGAAGATGAACCTGTTCTAAAGAGGCAGTATTTTGATACGTTTGTGCTGGTTAGTTGTTTGTGCTTGATCTTTGCCACTAATAAGCTTTACTGCTCGCTTTTGAAGTGAGTAAAGCCTCTTTGTATCTGACACTGAGGAACCTTCCCAGATTGTTGAGCAATAGTCTAAATGTGTTTGTATATGTGATATGTAGTATGTCTTCCTTGTGTCTTGATCGATAAAGTGCTCAGTTTTTGTAAACTTTTTGCCCGATGAGTTTTGTTAGACCTTGCACATGAGAGTTCCAGGTCAGATGTTGCTCAGTAATAAGACCTAGTGTTTTGTAATGTTTCCTGTCCGTGATGTTTCCGTACAGAGCCGAAGTGTTATTTTTGTCGCGCTTTGTAGTTTATGTCTTGTAGTTATGAGCACTGATTTTGTTTTATCAGTAATTTTAATCATGCCATCTAATTAGATTGTTTAACTCGACCTGAAGAGTTGATTCTAAGTTATACAGTCGTAGTTGCTGGTGTAGACTGTGCAATCATCGACAAAAAGGTCACCATAAAGAGAGCGAAGAAGACAGAAAGAGAGAGTGTGAGAGAGAAAGAGAATGTGAGAGAGCAATAGAAAGAGAAAGAGAGTGTGATTGCAAGAGAGAAAGAGAGAGAGAGAGAAAGAGAAAGCTAGGGCAAAAAAGAGAGAAAGCCAGAGAGAAGGAGAGAGAGAGAAAGAGTGAGAGAGAAGATGGACCTAGGGGGAAGGAAAGATTGAGATAGAGCCGCGAGAAGTTATTATGAAATAAAATGTAAATAAAAGTTTCTGAAATAACCAAACTTTTACGGTATATAATTTCTTATCTTATATCCTTCCCGTGCCGTTAAACGTCACATAGGGCTCGCAAAGTAGTTCGCTAATTTGTCCTGTCTTCGGCGAGTCTTTCAACCTAATCAAGGGATTTTATGCCTATTAATTTGGCCTCTCTTAACAATGTCCTCTTCAGAGTTTCACGCGCTCTGCCTCTTTTTCTTCGGCCTGTTGTGTTCCACTTGATAGCTTGTTTTGGGATTCTCTAATCATTTCTTCTCATCAAGTGACCAACATATGTCCATCTCCTTTTCCTGATCACCCATGAGACTGGTTGTTGTTCAGTCATCTGTCTTATTTCTGCATTGTTCTTGAATTCGTTCCATTTGATGCCGAGTATTTTCCTTAGGCACTTATTTTCAAAAGAGTCTAATTTCTTGTCTATTTCTTTAGTTGTTTTCCAGCTTTCGCATGCATAAATGAGGGTGGATATTACATTTGAATTGATTAGTTTTAACTTGGTTTTTATGCTTATAACTTTTGAATTCCATATGTTCTCAAGATTCTTGAAGATCGATGCTGCTTTTGCAATTCTGATTCTAACTTCCTTTCTGGTGTCACCATCCTGGTCTATGTAGCTGCCAAGGTATACAAATTGATTGACTTCTTCAATATCTGTCCCTTCTATGTGTATTTTTCCATTTTGATTAAGGGGAATTTTCATTATTTTTGTTTTGTCCTTGTTAATTTCACGTCCTATTAAAAAAAAAAATGAAATTCAAGAAAAACAGAATTACTACTATCTCAATAAATTACGCATAATATCAGTTGCATATAATCTAGCATTTGTCATCATATTATGATATAATATCACTTGCAAACAATCCAACATTTGTCGCCATATTATGATCCTGCATACTCAAAACATTAAGAGGGTGGGGAAAACTATTTAAAAAAGTCCAGTGAATAGACGGGATTGTGAGTGTTGACGAAAATCAGGATATTTAAGAGTAATGTTCTAAGTGTACTACTCTATGGAAGTGAATGCTGGAAAATCACCAAAACCATAGAAAACAAGTTGAATTCTTTCCAGACTAAAAGTTTACGAAGAATTAGAAAAATATTTTGGTCAAACACCATAAGAAATAACATCTTGTTGGCAGAGATGCAAATGAAGCCACTGACAGCAATTATTGAGGAAAGACGCTGGCGATGGTTGGGACATGTGCTCCGAATGACTGATAACTCACTACCAAAAATAGCACTAAGATGGACACCACAGGGGAATAGAAGTAAGGGTAGACCAAAAGAGACATGGAGAAGAACAACAGAGAGGATGTGGAGCAATAGAGGGCTCACCTGGGCAAGAGCAGAAAAAAAAGGGAAAGGACAGGCATTTGTGGAAAACCCTTGTGGAAGCCCCATGTGCCCTGGGCACTTAAGGTTCAGAGAGAGAGAGAGAGAGAGAGAAAGAGAGAGAGAGAGAGATACTCAAAACATTAAGGGGGTGGGGAAAACTATTTTAAAAATTCCAGTGACTAGACGGGATTGTGAGTGTTGTGACTGTAATAATTAGGCTGGAAGCAATTAAGTTCAGGATTTGTCCTTTTTTTTTCATTTTTCATATCTTCTCACGGCCCCTATCTCAGATCTCTGTGCGACCGTATCCCAAATCCCCGTCTAGGTTGCGACCTGAGGTTAGGAGTTACTGTTATGGTGCTTAGTAGCGATATAGGTGTGATCCGTCATGCATGTTGCAGGCACTCATTACTAACAAACTAATGACCTTGACGCCATGTTAATGACCTTAGCAAAGTCTCCTAGACTGAAGCATCATGGGAAAGATAATATCTGAGTGAGAAGTGTAGATAAAATCATTGTCAAGGCGTCCCAATCTGCGGATAAACAAATGTCAGGGGGAGATAAATAGGGCTTAGTTTCGTGGTTACCTCGCTTGAGGAAGATAACTACATGGACTGCCCCACCATCCGTAACCCCAATGGTTTTATTTTCTTATCATGATTTATATATGAGCTATTACATAAATCAATATGGCATCGGAGAACATTTAAATTTCGCTTTATCGTCATCAGACTTCATATCGACAAGCATGGATAAATGTAAAGCAGGCATTTATTCATAATAATTATAATTTTTAAACTGCCACTTTTGACTGTATGTATTCTTTCATAAACTGGATTACAGAGACTCGTATGTATATGTATGTTGCTAAACAGAATCTGCGTTCACTTTGAACTGTGAAGGTATACTTCTCGGCATTTTGGCTAAGATCAAAGTGTAGTTCTGCGCTCTGTAGAATGTACACTTTGTTATTTTGGAACAAACGAGGTGCTTGAGGCCTGCCCTGCACATTGAATGCCCGGGGGTATGGTCCACATCTCGTTACGGGTGGACCCGGTTTGCAGTAGCGCCGGGTCACGGCCTGTTGTTTTCGTCGTTTAAAAAAAAAAAGTGAAGGCATACTTACCTGGCACGGAAAGGCACCATGATCAACAAGGTGGTCCTTCCGTCCAGGCTAAGAAAACTTTAAGCGAATAATCATCACCACCGCGGGGTGGTAAACTTATCTAGCAGCGCCCCCCCCCGCGGGGTGGTAAACTTATCTAGCAGCGCCCCCCCCCCCGCGGGGTGGTAAACTTATCTAGCAGCGCCCCCCCCCCCGCAGGGTGGTAAACTTATCTAGCAGCGCCCCCCCCCCCGCGGGATGGTAAACTTATCTAGCAGCGCCCCCCCCCCCCGCGGGGTGGTAAACTTATCTAGCAGCGCCCCCCGCGGGGTGGTAAACTTATCTAGCAGCGCCCCCCCCCGCGGGGTGGTAAACTTATCTAGCAGCGCCCCCCCCCGCGGGGTGGTAAACTTATCTAGCAGCGCCCCCCCCGCGGGGTGGTAAACTTATCTAGCAGCGCCCCCCCCCCCGCGGGGTGGTAAACTTATCTAGCAGCGCCCTTGCGGGAAAAATAGAAACGTGAACGGTGGAGCCAGACCTGCTGCTTGCCTGGGGCAGAAGAGTTTGAAAAAAAATGTTGACTATTTTATCTCTCTGTTAGAGAAGATGTAGACAAAGAATATTACGATGCCATAACAATTGGAGGTTATGAAATACCAGAGATTAGATATGCTGATGACACAGTATTACTGTCCACAACACAAAAAGGAGTGGAAAAACTAATTATGTGAATCCGTAAGAACAGCGAAGAGCAGAACCTCTATCTTAATGCGAAGAAAATTAAATTGATGACAACTGACAAAACAAAAGAGGCAGCTGATATATGTATCAATGAGGAAAAACTTGGAAGATGTGGAGAGTTTTGAATATCTTGGATCACTGCTAACTAATAATGGACATACAATGAGGGAAATTAAAAGCAGGACTTCTTCAGAAAGTAAAACAAATAATGAATCTGTGGAGAGGAACAGACAGAAGCACACACAAAAAAAAAGATTTTTAAGGGCATGCCTCCCTAACAGCACTCCTGTAGGCATCTCGGTTGTGAGCAAGATGGCATTTTGTAGTATCCATACTACAAGAACTTAATATTGAAGAGGGCTGGCTGGTAAAGAGGATTAAACAGAGAAAACTTAAATATTTTGGACACATTAAACGTCATAATAATCTAGAGAAGACCGTCTTGGAAGGGTACATAATGGGAAAAAGAAAGAGAGGAAGACCAAGGCGAAGATGGCTGCAAGACATCATTGATGATCTGCAAATGGATGCATCAGTAGCAGGCCATCTTGCTCACAACCGAGAGGCCTACAGGAGAGCTGTTAAGGAGGCAAAGTTCCGCAAGGGACATGCAAATGAATGAATGAATGAATAGCAGACCTATGGGTTTATATACTATGAAATACACCAGTCAGAAGTTAAGAAAATAGTTTAGAATATAAAATAAGTTAAGACGGTCTAGTTGGCTGAGAGGCGGGGCTTTTCTTCGACTAATTTCAAGTCCTAGCAGTGGAGATATTTTTTCCTGGTACCATCACAACGAAAACGCCCCGGGGCCCACTTGTCTCTAAAAAATTGGTATCAGAGAAATCTAGGAAGGTAATTGCAGCCTGGCGTGATACTGACCACATCGGACTTTCATGTGCCGAGTCTTGTGATACTGACCATATCAGACTTTCATGTGCCGAGTCTTGTGATACTGACCACATCAGACTTTCATGTGCCGAGTCTTGTGATACTGACCACATCAGACTTTCATGTGCCGAGTCTTAGAAATACGGGCTTAACACCGTATCCTTAATATGCCTTAACGGCACGGAAACGGGCGTTTTATCTTTTATAAAAGAAACTCTCCTTCTCAAATTTTAATTTTAATTTTGAAAGAAAAGAAAGTAGTTTAGCACTACGGACCGTTGTATAATTAACAGATCAAAATCTACTTGTTCAAAAATTGTAGATATTTTCTTGAATAACACCACATTTATCTCCCTTCCTATTATTTCCCTTGTGTCATTATCGTTTGTTTCGGAAACAATCGCTTAGTGAAAAGTTTTCAAGTTTTCTGCTCTGTAGCATCTGTTGTCGTTGTTTTATGTGTTAAAATATAATTATCAGAGCGACAGGGAAGCGGAGAAAATAGTGCTCCTGGCTATGTGTGTTTGTTTAAGGGAGAGGAGAAATAAGCCAGGAAAGAGGAGGGTGAAGTTGGGGTGGGGGGGGGGGGAGATGAATTCTAAGAGACAAAGAAGATGGAACCGAAAGACAAACACGATCAGCAAACATGGCCGCGACAAGGACTCGAGTCTAATTGTTTCTTGTTGTTCTCCGCCTCACGGCCCCTTCTGCCGTGTGCTACTTTCTACACCAGGGGTGCTTGCCTGATCCAGGCTGTGCCCGTAGATTAAATCCTGACAGTTTCCCTCTTCTTACACAGTCCTGTCTTGCGTGCTGGTGGCGGTGTGTGTGTGTGTGGGGGGAGCTATCTGTGAGAGTGTGGATGCTCACGAAAAGGGAGCTAACAATGAAAATATCGACTAGTGTGAGTATGAGTGTGCGCATGTCTGTAGTGGACTGGCGCGTTTGACGGGAAGAAAGGAAGGGGAATAACTATGAAAACTTTGCATACATTATGAGGTAATGTGTTAGTGTTCGTATTAGGATGTGTTTCTGAAGTGATTGTGTAACGTTGTAATTCTATCGTGTCTTTATGTATGTATGTATGTATGTATGTATGTATGTATGTATGTATGTATGTTGTGTGTTTTGAAAGAAAAATGGCATAGGCTTCATTAAACTTACAAAAAAGATCTTTGATTGAGAAAATGAAGGAAAGAAAGGAAAAGAAGGAAAAAGAAGAGACATTTCTTTACTTTTCCTTTACTTATTTCAGCAGGAAAGAAGAAGATGATAAAATAGGTATATCATCAGAACAACTTGATGTCAAACAGAATATCCCCAGGACAGTTGGTTGCTTAAGTAGGAAAGAAGAAGATGACAAAATAAACAAACAAAAAGATAGAAAGAAGAAAATGGGAAGGAAGAAAAAGAAAACAAGTAATCAGGACAGAAAGAAAAAAATAAGAAAAAGAAAAAAAGTAATCAGGAAAAGAAAAAAAAACATAGAACAAAGAAGTAAAAAAAATCATTGAAAAGAAAAAAAGAAGCAGATATTTGAGAAAAAAAACCCAACGAAAATTAATATTCGAAAATCGAATAAAGAAAAACAAAACAAAGAAAGGCACAAATAAACAAATCACGTTGTTTGAAAAAGGAGAAAGAAGGAAATGATAATGAAAATAAAGAAGGAAAGAAGGAAGATGTTGAAGAAGGAGAGAAAAGAGAAGGGACAGACAGAATATACATGAACAAATTTCTCCGGGTATGTCCTTGTATGTCTGTGTACTGTATGTTGTCTTTTCACATGCATATGTACGTTAACAAGAAACATATAAAACTCAACAGAGACATAAAATACTGTTATATGACAATAAACAAAATACATAAACAGTTAACAAAAGAAAAAAAAACAGCAAAAATAACAATTTAAAAAAAGGTAATGTAGACGTTTTGGTGACATGGCAATTGTCGATAATGTAGAAATCGGACAAGGAAATACGGACAATTTTGTAGCAGAGAATATATCAGTAGGACAAATAGACAGAAGGCATTACATCACCAGGAAAATTAGACGCCAGGTAGAGCAACATTCGGACAACTGGATAACAAGTAGTATACAGCAAAGACAAATAGACATCAAGAAGTATATCACCAGGACAATTAGACATCAGGCATTACATGATTAGGACAATTAGACATCAAGTAGTCTATAAAAAAGACAATTAGACGTCAGCAAGTACATCATTATGACAATTATACATCAAGCAGTGTATCAGAAAAACAATTAGACGTCACCAGTACACCATTAGGACAATTAGGTGTCTGGCAGTATAACATAAGGACAATTAGACGCCAAGCAGTATATCACCAGGACAATTAGACGCCAAGCAGTATATCACCAGGACAATTAGATACCAAGCAGTATATCACCTGGAAAAGTAGGCGCTAAGCAGTATATCACTAGGAGAAATTAGACACTATAGCACAAGAACATTCGAACTCTGATCCTAAACGGAAGACAAAAAAGAAAGCCAACAAAACGTGTAATAAACAATCAACAAAATAGATATAGATTTTTTTTTAAAAGTAAGGCTAATGGAGATTATTTTTTAAAATGTGAATGAAAAACATTGAGAAATATACAGACAGTAGCAATGACGCTTGAATGAAGAAAGAATGAAAGAACTTGAAGGAAAATATAAACGAAGGGAAGGAAGAAATAGATAGTCATGAAGGTACAGAGGAAGAAATAGATAGTCATGAAGGTACAGAGGAAGAAATAGATAGTCATGAAGGTACAGAGGAAGAAATAGACAGTCATGAAGGTACAGAGGAAGAAATAGACAGTCATGAAGGTACAGAGGAAGAAATAGACAGTCATGAAGGTACAGAGGAAGGAATAGACAGTCATGAAGGTACAGAGGAAGGAATAGACGGTCATGAAGGTACAGAGGAAGAAATAGACAGTCATGAAGGTACAGAAGAAGAAATAGACAGTCATGAAGGTACAGAGGAAGAAATAGACAGTCATGAAGGTACAGAGGAAGGAATAGATAGTCATGAAGGTACAGATTGATTGATTGATTGATCTTTATTTCAAAAGGGTTAAGAATTGGGCACGCAGGCCCGTCTGACATTCTGCCCTTTATCATACATCTTTCACTCTATTCCAGACATTCTACAAATATGCTGTTCATATAACAAACATAACTAACATTGAATCTGAGAGACATAAAATAAAATATAACATTTACGTTTCGCTCTTAAACATTCACTCAGTACAGAAGTAACTACATACATTATAAATGATTATCTACTAAACAAAATTTTCGGGACTATTCAGAAAACAATTAATTGCATTCGGTGTCTGTAAGAGCAGCTTAAGATAACTTTTAAGTTTTATAATTCATGGAGGCATGTAGTCGACATCAAATAGATATTGGGAAAGCTTGTAGTTGTAGGAAGGAGTATAATTTATATTTTTTATATAGGATGGGAGGGTATTCCAAAGATGAGCTCCAGAATAACTAAAGCTTTTCTTGTAAAGATCAAGTCTAGGTTTTGGAAGACATATGTTGTTCAAGCGTTGGAAGAGGAAGAAATAGACAGTCATGAAGGTACAGAGGAAGAAATAGACAGTCATGAAGGTACAGAGGGAGAAATAGACAGTCATGAAGTTACAGAGGAAGAAATAGACAGTCATGAAGGTACAGAGGAAGGAATAGACAGTCATGAAGGTACAGGGGAAGAAATAGACTCACCATCTGGGCGGAGTTTTTCGGTCGTGGCTTGATGTCCTTGATCTTTTCACCAGCTGGGGACAAACAAGCACATACAGGGGGTTAAAATATAATGCAGAGGGTTAAAATATTACACAGTGGATTAAAATATGACACGGGTGAGGAGGATGATGGAGTGGGTTAAAATATCACACGGGGAGAGGGTGGTAAAACATGAAATGGGTGATTAAAATAAGACACACAGGATTAAAATATGACACAGTCGGTTAAAAGTATGAAACGGGGGTTAAAAATTTGACACAGAAGGTTACACATATGTTAACAAACTGTGATACAAGAGTTAAGTTTCGGTGCCGATATTTAAGAAAAAATATTCTTCTTGTGAGTAAAAACTTTGTATCAGAAGTTCAAAGTTCAGATCGCTCAAGTTCAAGTTATGTCACATTTATATAAGGTAAAGTGAGATGATATATATCTGTCAGAAGATCTCTCCATATGTTAGAAGATCTGTATTTACAATGTATTTTTATTTATGTATATGTCTGCGTGTGTATGTGTGCGTGAGTGCTATTTTATTAGGTTAATTACTTCTTCTCTTTTGAATGTAGTAGTTAAATCTTACACTCTTTTGATATGCTTTTTCCTCATGTAATTTGTATATTTGTATTAAATCGAGTGTGTGGGAAGAACGAAAGATGGAGTGATGAAGGGCAGAATGTAAGACGGGCCTGCGTGCCCAATTCTTTACCCTTGAAAAATAAAGATTATTCATTCATTCATTCATTCATTCCCTCTCCTTCTCTCTCTCTCTCCCCCTCCCTCCTTCTCCCTCTCTCTCTCCTCCCTCCCTCCTTCCCTCTCTCTCTCCCTCCTTCTCTCTGTCTCTCTCTCCCTCCCTCCTTCCTCTCTCTACCTCTTTCTCTCTCTCGCTCCCTACCTCCTTCTCTCTCTCCCTCCCTCCTTCTCTCTCTCCCTCCCTCCTTCTCTCTCTCTCCCTCCCTCCTTCTCTCCCTCTCCCTCCCTCCTTCTCTCTCTCTCTCTCTCTCTCCTTTTTCAATCTTTCTTTCTTACTTTCGTTCTTTTCGTTCTTTCTTTCTTTCATTTTATTCATTCAATCTTTCTTTCTTTCCTTCTTTCTTTCTTTCCTTCGTCCTTTCTTTTATTCATTCATTCTTTCTTTCTTTCGTTTTTCCTATCATTCAAACAATTCTTTCTTTCTTCCTTTCGTTCTTTCTTACTTTCTTTCGCTCTTTTGTTCTTTCTTTCTTTCTTTCTTTCACACACATACACACACTGTTGCTAAAACGAAGCACAATGTCTGTAACAGTGTCAGTGTTGTGAGATTAGGGAGAAAATGTCAGACAAACATGCCTGTCCAATTTTTAACTCTTTGAAGTTTGTTCGTTCATTATTTAGTTGTGTATTATTTATGACTACACGCATACAGCAGTTGTGTGCATGCACATATATGTCAGCCCATTCGTCTGTTTTCCTGTGTGTCTGCTCATATGTCTGTGTGCTCCTATGTCTGCTCATGTGTCTGTGTGCTCCTGTGTCTGCTCATGTGTCTGTATGCTCCTATGTCTGCTCATATGTCTGTGTGCTCCTATGTCTGCTCATGTGTCTGTGTGCTCCTATGTCTGCTCATGTGTCTGTATGCTCCTATGTCTGCTCATGTGTCTGTGTGCTCCTATGTCTGCTCATATGTCTGTGTGCTCCTATGTCTGCTCATGTGTCTGTGTGCTCCTATGTCTGCTCATGTGTCTGTGTGCTCCTATGTCTGCTCATGTGTCTGTGTGCTCCTATGTCTGCTCATGTGTCTGTGTGCTCCTATGTCTGCTCATGTGTCTGTGTGCTCCTATGTCTGCTCATGTGTCTGTGTGCTCCTATGTCTGCTCATGTGTCTGTATGCTCCTATGTCTGCTCATGTGTCTGTGTGCTCCTATGTCTGCTCATGTGTCTGTATGCTCCTATGTCTGCTCATGTGTCTGTGTGCTCCTATGTCTGCTCATGTGTCTGTATGCTCCTATGTCTGCTCATGTGTCTGTATGCTCCTATGTCTGCTCATGTGTCTGTATGATCCTGTGTCTGCTCATGTGTCTGTATGCTCCTATGTCTGCTCATGTGTCTGTGTGCTCCTATGTCTGCTCATGTGTCTGTGTGCTCCTATGTCTGCTCATGTGTCTGTGTGATCCTGTGTCTGCTCATGTGTCTGTGTGATCCTGTGTCTGCTCGCCTGTGTCTGTTTATACAAATGTCTGTTTATCCACGTGTCTGCTTGGCTATATCTCTGTCTGCTCATGCATCTGTTTTCCCATACGTCTGTTCGCCCATGTGTCTTATCACCCATGTGTCTTATCGCCCATGTGTCTTATCGCCCGTGTGTCTGCTTGCCTATATGTCTGTTCGCTTATGTGTCTTATAGCCCATATGTCTGCTCACCCATATGTCTGTTCGCTCATGTGTCTTATAGCCCATATGTCTGCTCACCCATATGTCTGTTCGCTCATGTGTCTTATAGCCCATATGTCTGCTCACCCATATGTCTGTTCGCTCATGTGTCTTATAGCCCATATTTCTGCTCACCCATATGTCTGTTCGCTCATGTGTCTTATAGCCCATATGTCTGCTCACCCATATGTCTGGTCGCCGATGCGTCTGTTCGCCCATGTATCTTAACACCCATATGTCGTTTCGCCGATGTGTCTTATCTCCCATGTGTCTGTAAAATCGTCTTCACATTAAAAACTGTGCTATGACTTCAGCAAATGAAAACTTTGTCACTTTGATCGAACATAAAAGAGATCAATCAATATTTGCACCAATTTTTTTCTTCATGAAAAAAAAAACTTAACATTTACTGTTCTTCCTTGCTGTTGGAGACTGATCTCCACAGAGAAGCGGTTCTCAAAAATGAGTAATTTCACGACATATAGGGGTAAAGAAAATGAAACCCCACGATATATGTGTTAGAGTACACAGCAGAAAACTGTAATTTTAACAGTAACAAATGACTTCTACTTAACTTCTGCTGCGCATCTGCAGACGCTTCGCGAAACAACAGTTGATAATCGCTGCTGAAAACGGCGCACAAATCTTTCTTGGCGGCAAATGGAAATTACCCCCAAATTTTCATTTCTTAGCTAAATTATTCTTCAGCTGCCAAGGGCAGTCAGAAAACACAAGTCAAGCTCTGAGACAAGTCGAAGAGCAACGATAAAAATTCTCATAAAACGGCTGAAAGACTCATAAGCAGACAAAATATTAATAAACAGACAATACTCCGAAACAGACAATACCAATAAATAGACAAGATTCATAAACTTACAAAATACTCATAAAAAGACAAAATACTCATAACACGTTAAAAAAAGACAGAGTGAAACAAAACAGATAACCAAAGTAATCTCCACATATGCTGAGAAGACAGAAGTTGGGGAACCTTAGAAACACTGGAAAACTTACAGATTTAAAGAAAAAAGGGAGACAAAAGCAGACTGAAAGAAGAGTATCTCGTCGAGCTGACCACGCGGAAAGGAAAAGGAAGAATGTAAGAAAGTTGTATCAGTTATCATCATTCTAAGAAAGTTGTATCAGTTATCATCATTCTAAGAAAGTTGTATCAGTTATCATCATTTCATCAATCTAAGAAAGCAGTATCAGTTATCATCATTCTAAGAAAGCTGTATCAGTTATCATCATTCTAAGAAAGTTGTATCAGTTATCATCATTTCATCAATCTAAGAAAGCTGTATCAGTTATCATCATTCTAAGAAAGCTGTATCAGTTATCATCATTCTAAGAAAGTTGTATCAGTTATCATCATTCTAAGAAAGCTGTATCAGTTATCATCATTCTAAGAAAGCTGTATCAGTTGTAATCATTCTCAAACACAACATTATCGTTATCTCCGTGAAGGAGAAAGATTTCGTTTTCGCAAAAGTCACTAAGAATAATCACTCCTCATCCTCTTTAACGTTTTTCTCCCCTCCTCATCCTCTCTTTTAAATAACCTCCTCCCCTCCCATTCAGTTTTCTCACACTCACTCCCTCATCATGCGTCGGTTTCCACCTTCCTCAGACTTCTCATCAATTTTATCAAAACTGTCATTTTAGCCTTTCCCCTCCCAACTCATCCATTCCACATCTGTTATTTTCCTCGTAATCTCAGTCTTCCTTTCCCCCAGTTTTCCCATTAAAAAAACCAACATGGGATTTCCAGGGAAATACTAGAATGAAAAACGCGCCGGCTGGGACTTCTGTGTCAGTCTTGTAACGAGAAGTTTCCAGCAAATAGGACCACAGACTTAAGACAGTGATGTGTCTGGGAACTCTTAACGAGTTTAAAGAGGGTAAGGAAGAGGGTGTAGAGGGAAAAAGGAGGAAGGGGGGGTAGAAGAGAAGGGATGAGGCAGAATGAGTGACGAGGCAATGTAGTAATTTGCATCATTAATTCAGCAGGCAGTCCGTATTTGTTATTCAGCTTAATGTGTGCAGTGACAGTTCGCTGTTTCTGTTGGTGATATTAGATTTGTGAATTCTTTTCTGCAACACACAACACTTTATAACCAGTCACGTGAGTTTTATGTGAAGCACTCCTGTAACCAGATGTATAAACTATGAAAAAAAAAACTAGGAACAGCTTTATTAATTAACGATATACTCGTTAAGTGATAAAGCTGTTCCTACTTTTTTCCCTAGTTTATACGTTATGTTATCACAGCTTCACTGCAGTGGTTTCAGGTATAGTTATAAGCTTATATAGTTATTATTCTTGTAACCAGGTACGACAGAGTAACATAACGTTTCTTTTAACCAGTTAAGCCAGTGTGGCGTGTAACCACACAAAACTTTTTCATGACCGGAGTCTCATGTAATGAACATGGCGATCAATACATGCCCGGGATTTAAATGCCGATTTAACTGGCTCACTTGATCCGCGTCCTCGACCTTCAATTACAAGTCGGCCTCCTCCTTGCCCGGTCAAACCACCGCTCACACACTCCCTTGCCTCCCCTCACTCACACTCCCCTACCTCTCTCTCTCGCACACTCTCTAGTGTGAGATGTCCTTTCGCAAGACTTTCCTAGTGTCCGATGATGACTCATAGATGGGCGTGGTCTTGTGTGACAGATTGGTAACCCCCCCCCCTCCGCTACAGTCGTGGTCTCATCTCCGTTTACACATCCCAGAACAACCCATTCCATCACGATCTCATCCTCTCCATTCTTCTCTCAATTCTTTCTAAGTGCCAGATTTAGACATAAAATAAACAAGCTACAGTTTAGGGCCTCATACACTTTCTGGTTAACTGTTAAAAAAATGGAGGGGTGGGGGGAGGTTGAAGGTTTCAAACTTTGTATAGCCTAGGGCCTGACAAAATTTAAATCCCGAAACCCCCCCCCCCCCCCCCCCCAACTTAAAAAAAGGAAAGTAAAAAAGTATACTGGAAGACCTTTACAGATTTGGAAATTTTCTATCTTAAATGAATGTATGTTTGTTAGTTTGTCGAGTTGTTTTCAGCAGTAGATTGTGAATGGTGTAGTTGTATTAAGGTGTCTTGTAAATGGTGTAGTTGTATTAACGTGTCTTGTAAATGGTGTAGTTGTATTAACGTGTCATGTAAATGGTGTAGTTATATTAACGTGTCTTGTATGTGTGTTTCACTCATAGCTGTTTTATTTGTCTTTTCTCTTGCATGAGTGTATTTTTTCTTGAATGTTGTAGTTTGTTATGCGCGTTGTACCTACGTTGTAGATGTAGTTTGTTGTACGCGTTGTACCTACGTTCTAGATGTAGTTTGTTGTACGCGTTGTACCTACGTTGTAGATGTAGTTTGTTGTACTCGTTGTACCAACGTTCAAGTTGTAGTTTGTTGTACGCGTTGTACCTATGTTCTAGTTGTAGTTTGTTGCAGGCATTGTACCTACGTTCTAGCTGCAGTTTATTGTACACACTGTACTTACGTTCTATTTGTAGTTTGTTGTACGCGTTGTACTTACGTTCTAGTTGTAGTTTGTTACGCGCGTTGTACCTACGTTCTAGTTGCAATTTGTTGTACGCGTTGTACCTACGTTTCAGATGTGCTCTGTGCCTGGTTGTAAGACAATTGACGACCGCAAGTTTGTAGATCCGACACAGAAATGTTCATGCATGAAAACGCAGCGCTACATGGCGGTCAATGACCCACAGCAGACGTCAGCGTCAGTGACCCACAGCAGAAGTCAGCGTCAGTGACCCACAGCAGAAGTCAGCGTCAGTGTCCCACAGCCGACCAATATGCTGTCCCACCTCACCGCTAGTGGACTCAGTAACAAACTCAGTCTGACTAATGGGGGCAGATGTCCCATTAGTCCCTATGGTGGTGGAGCCGGCTAAAGAAGCATTGCTCTTTTCCCCCTAAATTTCAACCTTACTGCGGATCTATTAGAAAAAAATGTAACAGACTCCCCATCGGACTTCAAAACCTACAACTCATCGGGGTCAAAGATCATGTTACTTGTAGCTCCAGGGAGACAGGCACGGACAACAACATGAATTTATCACTTCAGTTTATTATTATTATTATTATTATTTGTTACAAAGAAAGGTGAACAATTGGGAACAATACTCTTTGTTTTTCTTTAAGAGAAACAAGAGGTTGAAATAGTAGTCGGAGGAAAGAGGACGTGAAAGAGGGAAGAGGGAACAGAAGAAGAGAGGAGAGCTGGGGGAGGGGGAAAGAGAGACAGACAGACAGAGGATCGGAGAGGTTTGTTTCGAATTTGGATTTCTGACTAACATTTTATCAGACCCTGAAGGCATTCCTTCCACCCCCTCTCCCTCCCCCCGCCCCCAGTAAAAAATGAGCCAACACTTAAGAAAACCTGTCCGTCATTATCATTTCCTTTTTTTTTTTTAGTGTTAATAACAAACAGTTCTCTTCGCTGTTCGCCTGAACGTTGTAATGAGATCGACTGTAAACTGCAGACAAAGAAATTTTGATGTGAGAGAAGGACGAAAGGCAATGAATCGAACCCAAGACTCCAGTAAGGCGAGTACCGTCTAGTCCCGAGACGATAATTCATCATCGACTTGGACCTTTTCAGGAAACATGAACCTTTCATGAATTAGCAGGATGATCCAAATGAAAACCTTGAAACTGAGAACCTTTCATGAATTAGCAGGATAATCCAAATGAAAATCTTGAAATTGAGAACCTTTCATGAATTAGCAGGATGATCCAAATGAAAACATTGAAACTGAGAACCTTTCATGAATTAGCAGGATGATCCAAATGAAAACATTGAAACTGAGAACCTTTCATGAATTAGCAGGATGATCCAAATGAAAACATTGAAACTGAGAACCTTTCATGAATTAGCAGGATGATCCAAATGAAAATCTTGAAAATGAGATAGAAATTCTAAACACCGCCGTACAAGCGTCTTGCAGGCTGATAACATCGTTAGTAATGACACAAGGGCAACCAGCCGCTTAGCCATCAGACCAGCGCACCAACTACTCGGCCATCTTACACATGGAAAGAAAGGTCCTGGAATACCTGAAAGCAGCTGAAAACTCTGACACTCAGAAAGCAAACGAGGTCATGACACAAACATTTTGTTGCTTAAAACTAGACATTTGCATGAGACCATGTGGGTACTTATTTGTGTCTGAAGAAACTGGTACAACAACTACGGGAGATGAAATTTAAGAGATGGGATTTCTGTGCCATGACCTTGTTTCCTTTCAGGTGTCAAGACTAAGGTTTAGTCACATTCAAGACCCGGATATTCAAGCACCGATGGCCGAGTGGATAAACTCGCCCTGTCGGAGTCCATGGTTCGAATCCCATGTAATTCTCTTGTCATTTTTCACTGTCACGTCTAAAGTGTTTTGTCTACTACGTTTTGGTTTTTTTTTTTTTAAACGCTAACCATACAAACATTGAGCTAAATGACTTTACTGTAGGAAAGCTTCGTCGTTCAACATGTGACAAATCTGTGATGACGTAAGTAGCGACCTTGAAGGTGGCAGCACCGTGCCACAAAGATACATGACGTCACGGCTTTAGTTTACACGTGGCTGCTATTCTTAGAGACGCACAAAATTGGAAAAGGTTTTTGTCACCCATGAAGATGTGAAACTTAACGAAATTCTTCGGCAAATGAAGGTTCTGTACGGTGATGTACACCAGTAACTGCTATAAGTTCATAAGTGGAGGAGGAAGTTACGAAATGGCCTTGAGTTCTGTGTCCGTCTCCTCTGGACTAGGTCAGACACACTGAGTCGTGAGAGTCGACTGCAGAAGTTGATCGCGTTGAGATGGAAAATCAGCGAGTGACGGTGAAAGAAGTAGTCGCAGTTCTGAATATCAGACGTGATTCAGCATAAGCAAGAGCGAATGACAGAGCTTTCATCCTTGTCTCCAGAGGAGCAGCCATCTTTAAACTGCTGCTGTGACGTCATGTAACTAGCTGGCACCGTGCTGCCACCTACTCTTCGTTGCGTCGTTAGTAACAACAACTTACGTTCTGACGTGACCGTAATTAGAGTTTCTGTTATAATTTTTTTTAAGTTTCTCATTTAGCTCACTCTCATACCATCTAGGAATATGGGAAAAGCCAATATACTCTTAAATACTACGTTAATCTGTACACATAAAAGCTACATCAATCTGCACACATAAAAACTACATCAATCTGTACACATAAAAACTACATCAATCTGTACACATAAAAACTACATCAATCTGTACACATAAAAACTACACCAATCTGTACACATAAAAACCACATAAATCTGTACAAACAAAAACTTCTTTACCATGTGCACATAGAAACTATTTTATTATGTACACATAGAAACTACTTCAGTATGTATACATTTTCAGTTTGTATATATCAGTTTGTAAACATAGAAACTACATCAGTCTGTAAACACAGAAGCTACATCAGTTTGTACACACAGAAACTATATCAGGCTGTAAACATAGAAACTATATCAGGCTGTAAACATAGAAATGATATCAATCTATCAACTGTTTTGTTATCCGTTTTGTTATCTATTTTGTTATCTGTAATCAGTTTTAATTAATGTTCAGACTTCAAGGCAGCGTGGTTAGTAAACGAATGTTTCAAAATATGAGGTTGAAAGTGTAAAAGTTGTAGGCTGGAGTTTCAAATCCAAAAGCTGACAAACCTTCCAGAAAATAGAACAAACTTCTAGGATCATTTACTAGATCATTTTGAAAAAGTAAGAAAACAAACAGATAAACTTCCAAGATAAGAAAGCAGATAAACCTCCAAGATAAGAAAGCAGATAAACCTCCAAGATAAGAAAGCAGATAAGCCTACAAGATAAGAAAGCAGGTAAACATACAAGATAAGAAAGCAGATAAACCTATAAGATAAGAAAGCAGATAAACCTACAAGATAAGAAAGAAGATAAACTTCCAAGATAAGAAAACATACAAGACTTGCAAGATAATAAAGCAGACTTGCAAGAAAAGAAAGCAGATAAACTTCCAAGATAATAAAGCTGATAAATTCCTAAGATAAAGAACCAGACAAGACTTCAAAGGTACACACACACACAAAAAGAGCGATCAGACATAAAAGATAAAAATAAAAAATAACGGAGAGCAGAATTACTTGCGGTTTCTAGAACTCGCTTTTCGCGCAGTCTCAGCGTTGAAGGTAAATAACTTAATGTAAACGAGAACAGCGGGCTGATTCGAGTAATCTCCCATCGTATCAACGTAACTATGCAACTGTAAATACCACAAACAGATCTTCAATACCTTTGATATAAAGAACTATTAAAATACACTTGAAATGCTCCATAAAGATACAGATTCACACAAATACACGCTGTAGTTCTTCGAAACTGACGGGTGAAATAATGAAAATGTAATTTTAATATTTACTAGTATTGTTATTACTTTTACACGAATTAGTAGCTTTTTTTTCCAGTTACATTTTTTTTTTGCATCCACAGAGAACATAAAGAAAACTTTAGCATTTTTCAGCTCGATCAAATACCATACACCGATACAGATTAGTACTACAGAAAACCTCATGACACGTTTATTACTGTTGTTGTTGTTGTTGTTGTTGCGGGCCTTAAGCCTCCACACTAAAGTGAAAGGTTCTCTACGAATAGACACCGAAACTCTCTCCCTTTCCCCCCACCCCAAAATATTTTATACACACACATAACATACGCATTCTGACGTAGTGATGGCAACAATCTGAGAAACCTAGAATCTTATAATATTATACTAAAATCTGAAAATCTGAAAGCTGGAAAACGATCAGAGAAATAGAGAGCAGACTGGAGACATTTGAGAACAAAAGTTTAAGGAAAATACTCTGTATACAACGGAACGAATTCAATATTAATGCAGAGATAAGAGAAATGAACATGCAGCAGACAGTCTCAGCAATGACCAAGAAAAGAAAAAAAAGGTATATGTGGGCCATGTGATGAGAAGACGCATACAGAAGATCATGAAGCCATCACATGGGAAACATCTGGGAAAAAAAGAGGTCGACCTAGAGAGGCTTTAAAGAGAACTCTTGACCTGAGAGGGCTAAAATAGTAGGCAAAAGATCCTTTGATGAGCTGAGAAGCTAGCCAAGAATAGAGACTCATGGCGCGTGACACACTGCGAGGCCTAAGTGACGTACGACAGGACGGGAAGCATGTAAAGTGTAACAAGTAAGACACTGAAATGTTGCATAATTTATTTGGTTAACTCCCTTGATATCTATCACGGGATTTGACATCGTCATTAAATCCGGTACATACTGGCAGTAAGTTACATTACGGAACATCCACGGTAACGCAGCATATATTTAGTGGCATCCAGGTAATACAACATGTATTTAGTGACATCCATGGTAACACAACATGTATTTAGTGACATCCATGGTAACACAACATGTATTTAGTGATATCTACAGTAACACGACATGTATTTAATAACATCCAAGATAACACAACACGTATTTAATAACATCTAAGATAACACAACATGTATTTAATAACATCCAAGATAACACAACACGTATTTAATAACATCCAAGATAACACAACACGTATTTAATAACATCCAAGATAACACGACACGTATTTAATAACATCCAAGATAACACAACATGTATTTAATAACATCCAAGATAACACAACATGTATTTAATGACGTCCTCTTTAACAACCGCACATTAGAAAGTCACAGACAATGTCTGACTAACTCCTGTCTTCACACCGTGATGCTACTAGAAGCCACATCAAACTCCACACATAAGTTCCCCCAAGTCAGCCACGCTTACAACCACGCATAATATCCCTACAGACAACCTCATCTAAAGTCACACAACATGTCCCCTCAATCAAGCACACATGCAACCACACAACGTGACTCCCCTCCCCCCGCCCTTAAGCTCAACCTCACACATCAAGTCTCCACACATAGCCACACATCACATCTAAACTCAACCACAACCACACACATCACATCTAAACTCAACCACAACCACACACATCATATACTTACTGACAGCTTCAATGACCTCTGCCAACAATACTCCATCAGCGATATCGTTCTGCAGGTCCACAATATGGCGCTTATTTCGAGCTTTCTCCAGATAATGGTTAGCCCAGTCCGTGTATATCTGAAGAGAGATCAATGTTTCCACGGTAACAGTTATGTCT
Organism: Achatina immaculata; assembly: GCA_009760885.1. NCBI lineage: Eukaryota > Metazoa > Mollusca > Gastropoda > Stylommatophora > Achatinidae > Lissachatina > Lissachatina immaculata. The sequence goes on from CM019692.1 coordinate 939,035, forward strand.
GAACTACATCTTAGTGCTGTAACAGCTTTAAAACAGAAAATAATTATTGTGCTTTTCGTGTATTATCTTCAGTGTAACTAGTGTCGGTTTTAAACTTGGTGAGGCTGTAAGATATATAAAGCTTGAAGCCACCTTGTTATAAAGTTGCACCAGAAAGTGTTTGAGGCTCTAAGATATATAAAGCTTGAAGCCACTTTGTTACAAAGTTACACCAGAAGGCTCTAAGAGAAATGAACATGCAGCAGACAGTCTCAGCAATGACCAAGAAAAGAAAAAAAAAAGGTATATGTGGGCCATGTGATGAGAAGACGCATACAGAAGATCATGAAGCCATCACATGGAAACATCTGGGAAAAAAAGAGGTCGACCTAGAGAGGCTTTAAAGAGAACTCTTGACCTGAGAGGGCTAAAATAGTAGGCAAAAGATCCTTTGATGAGCTGAGAAGCTAGCCAAGAATAGAGACTCATGGCGCGTGACACACTGCGAGGCCTAAGTGACGTACGACAGGACGGGAAGCATGTAAAGTGTAACAAGTAAGACACTGAAATGTTGCATAATTTATTTGGTTAACTCCCTTGATATCTATCACGGGATTTGACATCGTCATTAAATCCGGTACATACTGGCAGTAAGTTACATTACGGAACATCCACGGTAACGCAGCATACATTTAGTGGCATCCAGGTAACACAACATGTATTTAGTGACATCTACGGTAACACAACATGTATTTAGTGACATCCATGGTAACACAACATGTATTAGTGATATCTACAGTAACACGACATGTATTTAATAACATCCAAGATAACACAACACGTATTTAATAACATCTAAGATAACACGACATGTATTTAATAACATCCAAGATAACACAACACGTATTTAATAACATCTAAGATAACACAACATGTATTTAATAACATCCAAGATAACACGACACGTATTTAATAACATCCAAGATAACACAACATGTATTTAATAACATCCAAGATAACACAACATGTATTTAATGACGTCCTCTTTAACAACCGCACATTAGAAAGTCACAGACAATGTCTGACTAACTCCTGTCTTCACACCGTGATGCTACTAGAAGCCACATCAAACTCCACACATAAGTTCCCCCAAGTCAGCCACGCTTACAACCACGCATAATATCCCTACAGACAACCTCATCTAAAGTCACACAACATGTCCCCTCAATCAAGCACACATGCAACCACACAACGTGACTCCCCTCCCCCCGCCCTTAAGCTCAACCTCACACATCAAGTCTCCACACATAGCCACACATCACATCTAAACTCAACCACAACCACACACATCACATCTAAACTCAACCACAACCACACACATCATATACTTACTGACAGCTTCAATGACCTCTGCCAACAATACTCCATCAGCGATATCGTTCTGCAGGTCCACAATATGGCGCTTATTTCGAGCTTTCTCCAGATAATGGTTAGCCCAGTCCGTGTATATCTGAAGAGAGATCAATGTTTCCACGGTAACAGTTATGTCTGAACTACATCTTAGTGCTGTAACAGCTTTAAAACAGAAAATAATTATTGTGCTTTTCGTGTATTATCTTCAGTGTAACTAGTGTCGGTTTTAAACTTGGTGAGGCTGTAAGATATATAAAGCTTGAAGCCACCTTGTTATAAAGTTGCACCAGAAAGTGTTTGAGGCTCTAAGATATATAAAGTTTGAAGCCACTTTGTTACAAAGTTACACCAGAAGGTGTGTGAGGCTCTAAGATATATAAAGCTTGAAGCCACCTTGTTACAAAGTTACACCAGAAAGTTTGTGGGGCCGTATGTTGCAGTACTGGATGTAGATTTGGTGAGGCACTGAGCTCCAGTGGCAGAATTAGACTTGATGACGCCCTCGACCGGGGCGCTAAATTTAGATTTTCTAGGGCCCTAATGTGAAGCAGTACATACAGTCAGACTGAGGGACGGGGAGAATGTAAACAGCCTATAGTCAGTGGCCGGGACATTGGGTTGCAACAATGTTTAGTATACAAGTTGTTGCAAAGATATTTTCCAGTTAGTTCGGGGTATGTCTCGGTGGGCGAGGCATCGTGTGGTTTTGTGGCTGTGGTTGGGTTCTTGATACTGAAATATATACACTGTTATTGTGCCCTGCACTGATTATGCTGTAAGTATGTGTGATATGTGGTTGTTGGCTATGACCCCATCGAGAGCCCCGTACTCAATCAGGTTGGTTGTGTATGAGTTTGGTTAGCAGAGATGATTTCATAAGGATGATAGTCCATGTGCTGGGTGCACCCATAGGTATGTATGTCAAGGTTGTAGTATGAACCGGGGTGGCTCTGATCAGATATTCTTTAACAAAAATAGGGTTGTGGGTACAGTACGTTTGTACCATTGGTAGAATTTAATGACTTAATTATCACTCTCATAAGTCCCTAAATCCTCTTACTCTCCCCCCCCCCCTTGCACTAAGGTATATAATGCAGGAAATCATCTTGCTACAAAGTTACACAAGAAGGCGTGTCAAACCCAGAGATTGTTTAGTTTATCCCTAAATCGGTCCTGGGTGTAACTGTTCTAAATATAGACAAGACACCGCAACAAGAAGACACCTTAGGTAAACTGGGAATAACACAAACAAGACAGCCAACGCTAAGCTGATATTCAAGTCATTAAAAAGGGAAGCAAAATCAGTTTTTTGACGAAGTGAAGAAGACACTAACTAATAATAACTAACAAGGAATTGCCCCTAATAATACGGAAGAGAAGTATTACCATTACTACATACATATTTAATAAGTGTTACCATGACTAAATACATATTTAATAGGTTGTCACCATGACTACATACATACGTAATAAGTGTTACCATGACAACATACATATGTAATAACTATTAACATGACTACATACATATGTAATAACTATTAACATGACTATATACATATATAATAACTACTAACATAACTACGTGCATATGTAATAAGTAAAATAAACAGCCAATATTTGTCCACATATATAGGACTTGAGCCATACTCCATGGATTAAACAAACTTGACTGCTTAAATAAGAAATACTAGGAAGAGAGCAAAATAGGCGAGGAAGTATGTCGAACCACCCACAGACACAGTATTTGTCTTGAAGAATTCACTGTATAATTTGCTTCGTCACACTGTCGGTCCTTATAAATGTGAAATAGTTAGAAAAAGAATGATTACTCACAAATATGTGAATCTCAGTAACTTCTCTCTGCCTCTCTCTCTCACTCTCTCTCTCTCTCTCTCTCTCTCTCTCTCTCTCTCTCTGCGTGCCCAATTCTTTACCCTTTAAAAATAAAGATTATTCATTCAAAATTTTCTCTCACTCTCTCTATCTCGTGATTCAAATCTTTCTTCTGAAAATTCTTGTTTCGACTTCTGATTTGTTTGATAATGATCTAACTGATCAGATTTAGGATCTGCCCTGAGAACAACTGAACGGTACATTTTAAGACCTGTCCAGAAAACTACCTAAACTTAAGACCTGCCCAGATAACAACCTAAACAATCATGTTAAGATCTGTGCAGATAACAACCTAAAAGATACGTTAAGACCTGCCCAGATAACGACCTAAACAATCATGTTAAGACCTGCCCAGATAACAATCTAAACAATCATGTTAAGATCTGTGCAGATAACAACCTAAACGATACGTTAAGACCTGCCCAGATAACAACTTAAACAATCATGTTAAGATCTGTGCAGATAACGACCTATACGATACATTAAGACCTGCCCAGATAACGACCTATACGATACATTAAGACCTGCCCAGATAACGACCTAAACAATACGTTAAGACCTGCCCAGATAACAATCTAAACAATCATGTTAAGATCTGTGCAGATAACGACCTATACGATACGTTAAGACCTGCCCAGATAACAACCTAAACACCCATGTTAAGACCTGTGCAGATAACGACCTAACAAACCACTTTAAGGCCTAACTAGATAACGACTTAACAAACCATTTTAAGACCTGACCAGGCAACTTAACAAGCCATTTCAAGACCTGACTAGATAACGACCTAAACAACCATTTGAAGACCTGACTAGATAACGACCTAAACAACCATTTTAAGACCTGACCAGATAACGACCTAACCACCATAACCGTACTTACTTTTATAACAACCTAACACTTAAACAGTGCTAAAAATACACCTGGACAGACACTCATTTGACCCACTAGAAGACACCTCTCTGTACTCACTGTAGAGAAAATCTTATCACCCACATGCAAGCCTTATCTTAAACCTGCCACTAGTTAAGCTCCGAAACTCTAGTCGGAAAACTGAACACATTCGCGTAGAAATTGAACAACTTTATCCCAAGGTAAACTTTCGTCCTGTCTATTTTCAAATTCCTCCGTGTGACGGATGGGGATTTCCCGTAAAACCCGCGATAACTGCAATCTTGGGAGTCCTTGCTATCTTCTCTCCCCTCGATCGGCTCTCCATTTCGCGGAGACAGATAAGAAAGATACATGGGAATTTAATGTAGATAGAGTATTTTCAAGCGAATCCCAGGTGCGGATTGTATGGCATTCACATTATCCAGCCTATCATAATTTCAGATGTTTCTGTGCTTGTGGCAATTTCTAATGTATTCTGTAAAAAAAGGGGGAAAAAGGCCGGAGAGAAATGATAATAACAATGTTATTGTATGGAATGATGTGGAAACGAATGCTTTAATCTTTTTGTCACGTAAAGAAGATGGCGTCGTTTTCTAAAAAAAAAGAAATGATGATGATCATGCGAAGAGAAGTGATAACTTGGAATATGTTGGAAAACAAGTTTTCTTTGGTTATCATCATTATAGATGCCATCTTTGACGCTAAAATTCTCCAACTTTCAAACCATTAAACGCAGAGAGAGAGAGAGAGAGAGAGAGAGAGAGAACGAATGAACATACTTTATTTTGAAAGTGTTAAGAATTGGTCACGCAGAGATATAGAGAGGTAAGAACAAACAGAGAAAGAGAGAAAGAAGGAGAGAGAATGAGAAGACGAGAGAATGAGAGAGAACGATAGACAGAGAAAGAGAGAGATGGAGAGAGAGAGAAAGAGAGAGAGATGGAAGGAAAAGAGATAAGAGATAGACAGACAGACAGTTAGATAGATAGATAGATAGATAGATAGATAGATAGATAGATAGATAGATAGATAGACAGATAGACAGATAGATAGATAGATAGATAGATAGATAGATAGATAGATAGATAGATAGATAGATAGATAGATAGATAGATAGATGGATGGATGGATGGATGGGTGGATCGATGGATGGGTGGATGGATGGATAGATAGATAGATAGATAGATAGATAGATAGATAGATAGATAGATAGATAGATAGATAGATAGATAGATAGATAGATAGAAGTTATCTACCCTCTATCATCAGATATCAAGCTAAGGTCCTCAGATGAGTAAGATTACCCGCATAAGCATTTTGTGTTTCATGTATCCATCTTTTAACCAACGGTTTTAAAACAATTTTTAAAAATTACCTTTATATCTAATACGATAAAATATAAACACGTTCCCTGAAAAGTCTGGAGATTACATAAGCGTAAACGATTTTGAATGATCCATGGAAGACAGTGAGAACGACCCACAATGTTCTACATCCCTCTCCTTCTTCGCCAACTCCTTGCTACCACTTAGATTCAGTCATGGTACTCACTGGTGCTACAGAGTTCGTGCACTATTCGGCGAACTTTCTATGATGATAACCCATTAACAATGTTTTTAATGAGAGAGAAACAAATGAAACTCTATATTTTTGTTGTGGTTAGATTACTGGAGAAGACGGATTACTATCATTCTCGAGCTGTTTTCCCTAACACAAGCGCCAGGTACTCATTTTAGCAAGAGTGACTTTAGTGTGCTGACACCGCTTTACACTCATCCCTCAAGAATTCAAAAACCTCTGTGATCATCTCCAGATGTCTCGAAATAGATCGCAGACTGTGTACGTCTAACATCCCCAGATCAAGCCTCAAGCGAGCTAGTTCACAGATTCTGTACCTCTGGATCTGACAGTACAGCTAGAGGAACCTACAAGATAATCAATTCGCAACAAAAAGCTAGGACTAATAAAAGCGTGACCAAAGCACGCCCCGTCTTGATCAAGACATCAAGCTTGGCGTACCTCCCTCAACAGTAAGTGCTAAATTCTGAAGCCAAAGTGCTAGAGGACATTTTAAAAGCTACAGCCGTATAATTAAGAAGCAGGGCGTGTTTTGTTTTGTTTTTACCTTTTGCAGGTATTGGCAAGTAATATATAATGTGTTATTTTCGTTCTCTCAGGCCAGAATGCATGTTCCAGGTAAAAAAATAAGTCCTGGATTCCACTTTTCGACCAATTCCGGTGTTCGAATTTACTCTTTTCCCACTATCAGTCGAATAAGAAGGGGACGCTAGCATAATTAATGTTAATGGCCCTTGCCTTCTTGGACTTGGCTTGCAGAGAATAGCGAGTCTTGAGAGAAGAAAATGACAGAGAACAGTCTGGTTTGGTTAGACTAGAAAAGTTTTTTCAGTGCTTTGTATCTTGCCGAGGCTAATAACACAATAAGATATTCTATGAACACGCTTCTGAAGCAGTCAGATCTTGGTGTTTGCTGAGTTTTTTTAAGCATCATTTTTTTTTTACGGGCAATTTTTTTTTTCATGGTTGATTTTACCCGTGTGCTATTTGTGGTGAATGGTTGATTCTACCGTTAACTATTTGTGGTCTTTTTTTTATTCTGTCAGTGTGATATTTGTAGTCTTTGGTTGATTCTGTCAGTGTTTTATTTGTGGTCTTTAGTTGACTCTACCAACATGCTATTTGTGGTCTTTGGTTGATTCTAACAGAGTGCTACTTGTGGGCTGTGGTTGATTCAACCCGTGTACTATTTGTGGTGTTTGGTTGATTATATCCATGTGCTATTTGTGGTGTTTGGTTGATTATATCCATGTGCTATTTGTGGTGTTTGGATGATTCTACCCGTGTGCTATTTGTGGTGTTTGGTTGATTATATCCATGTGCTATTTGTGGTGTTTGGTTGATTATATCCATGTGCTATTTGTGGTGTTTGGATGATTCTACCCGTGTGCTATTTGTGGTGTTTGGTTGATTATATCCATGTGCTATTTGTGGTGTTTGGATGATTCTACTAGTGTGCTATTTGTGGTGTTTGGTTGATTCTACCCGTGTGCTATTTGTGGTGTTTGGTTGATTATATCCATGTGCTATTTGTGGTGTTTGGTTGATTATATCCATGTGCTATTTGTGGTGTTTGGTTGATTATATCCATGTGCTATTTGTGGTGTTTGGATGATTCTACTAGTGTGCTATTTGTGGTGTTTGGTTGATTCTACCCGTGTGCTATTTGTGGTGTTTGGTTGATTCTACCCGTGTGCTATTTGTGGTGTTTGGATGATTCTACCCGTGTGCTATTTGTGGTGTTTGGTTGATTCTACCCGTGTGCTATTTGTGGTGTTTGGTTGATTCTACCAGTGTGCTATTTGTGGTGTTTGGTTGATTCTACCCGTGTGCTATTTGTGGTGTTTGGTTTATTCTACCCGTGTGCTATTTGTGGTGTTTAATTTATTCTACCCGTGTGCTATTTGTGGTGTTTGGTTGATTCTATCAGTGTGCTATTTGTGGTTTTGGTTGATTCAATACATGTACTATTTGTGGTCCTTGGTTGATTCTACCAATGTGATATTTGAGGGCTTTGGTTGATTCTACCCATGTGCTAACTGTGGGCTTTCAGTTACTGTTGTTTTCATCATCCTCATTTCGTCATTTTCTGTCCTTCCAACTTCACTTTCTTATTTACTTTATCTTTGTTACTGCTTTACAATCAATTCTCAGAACGGGCGGAGCTACAACCCTTTGTGTCCGTTTGTTTATTTCAGTGTGACATTTTATGAACTAAATCCTCCACTCTCATTTTCATTTGTCTCATTTATCGCTTTGTCTCACGTGATTATTTTTTTGCCTGCTGAAGACCTTAAAGGCCGAAAGACTGACTGAAGAACGCGCTGGCTAAGATTCATACACTGCATGTTTGTTGCTGCACGTCTATTTTTAGCCAAGTGTATTAAGCGAAATGTAAAATTTCAGTGAAATAATTTCACGCTTTACACGAACACGAGATGAAATTCAACATTGCTGAGTTATCGTGGCTAACAAAAGCCATATACATAAATCACGCTGGACATATTTTCTTCATATACCTCAGAGTTATCTATACTGTCTCCCAAAACCTACACGCCTTGGTATAACAGTACGGTCTGCAGCAGTATTCACGTATCTTTCATTGATTACCTCCACCTGTTTCTTCTTATAAAGTGCTACAAGCTCTCATATCAGACCTTCAGTAAACGCTAAATGATTCAAGGCCAAGCCGTGTGTGGGTAACTACTTTTCAGGGGCAGGAAAGAAACGTATGTTCAGTGGGCAATGGAAGAATAAGATGGTTTAAGTACTTTCCTGTTGCACTGGCGACCTTAGAGATACTGACAAAAGTGCTTTGGTTACAAGTTAAAGAGTTCATCGTGTGATGTTTTCTGTGAAGGTTGTGAATGTTTGCTGTAAGCATCATGCTGTTTCTTTCTCTCTCCTCGGTAACTCACGTAATATCTACTCTCTGCAGTTCTGCAGCCGATACAGAGATATTCATACGCACTACAATAATGTAGAAAATCATGTAGGAGAGCAGATTTCTTTCCTTAGTATGTGCATGTGTTGGATAACGACCTGCAGTCAACCACCATTCTCTAATCAGTCAGCGACCTACAGTCAGTCAGCGTCCTGCAGTCATTCAGCTACCCACAGTCAGCTACCTTCCTTTAATCAGTCAGCGACCTACAGTCAACTACCTTCCTTTAATCAGTCAGCGACCTACAGTCAACTACCTTCCTTTAATCAGTCAGCTACCTACAGTCAACTACCTTACTTTAATCAGTCAGCGACCTACAGTCAACTACCTTCCTTTAATCAGTCAGCTACCTACAGTCAACTACCTTCCTTTAATCAGTCAGCGACCTACAGTCAACCAGTCCTAGAGACGGCAGAGGACCTGGGCTGTCTGAATGGGCTGGTTCCAGATTCTGAAATCCCACCCTTCTGGTGACAGGTTGTACACCACCCACTGACTAGCATCCTCTCCTCGTGCTCCCTCTCTCACCTCCTCCTTTCTTTCTCTCTCTCTCTCTCTGCCTACTTCCCCCCCCCCCCCCCCACAAACCAACCAAAACAATCGCCCAATAAGTGACACTTCATACAAGTTTTAAGAGTTTCCAGAAGTCCCCGCACAGCCATTATAAAATATAGTCAGAATATCCGTGCCGGAAAAACGACGCCTATATCTACACCGGAGAACCAGTGCTGGTCAAGACCCTATCCTGCTGCATCAATTCCACCTGACCATAAGAGTGACGTTTTACGAGTTCTGTTCAAAATAAAGAAAGCCACGGTAGCTCACTCCCCATCCGATTCTAATTTTTGTTTCATAATCCTCACTGCAGCACCAGCTACGAAGAAATCAAGATCCCAGGTGCCGGGGTGTACGCCAGCAAGCAACCAATCAAATCTTCTAGAAATAACATGTGACCTTGACCCACTTTTAAATATAGCACGGCCTCGTGCGCCGTTAATTTAATACTCTCACGAAACCCTTCAAATGTTAAAACTCCAGGTTTTTTTTTTTTCTTGGTTTTTGTTTCTCGTGTGTTTTCTTTTTTCGTGACTAAATCCCAGTTTATTCTTTACCTTGTTCGGCTTCCGGCGCGATGATTTATGGGTAAATTGTTTGCTTTCTCTCTTTACTTCTCCACAAACAAACGCACTTTACTTCTGCCTGCCTTCTTTTTCCTTTTGTGTCACGGAAGAAGAAGAAGAAGTGAGATGGAAATTAGGCTGGAGAGTAAAAGCGTACAAGAAGTAATCTAGACCTGCTGAAAGATATGTATGTGCGTGCGTGCGTGCGCGCGTGTGTGTGTGTGTAGACAGGTGGGAAGTGTACTAAATCATTTGGTGAACCATTCAAACATCATCACATATCAGGGTCATTCACCCACAGCTGACATAGGGTCTACTCTACACCTACTTTAAGCTCTGTACTCACGATGAGCTCTAAATCTACGTTGAAAATCTACATCTACACTTAGCTCTACACATCTACGCTGAAATCTACATCTACAATTAGCTCTACACATCTACGCTGAAATCTACATCTACAATTAGCTCTACACATCTACGCTGAAATCTGCATCTACAATTAGCTCTACACATCTACACTGAAATCTACATCTACAATTAGCTCTACACATCTACGCTGAGCTCCAAAGACAGAGGTTATTGCGCTTCAGCCTGACTAATCCGTGCTCCATCCATGAAAGTGGAGCCTATTAGTAAGCCTGTTTCTTGGATCCATTCTTGGACTTCAAGAAAACCATGATGATCCACTTCTAATGTTAGTCACTGACCCTGCTACAGGGTCACTGCGCCCTCGTAAATCCTGAAAGATCATTGAAATAGTACTTGACAGACAGACAGGAATACAGACAGACAGGAATACAGACAGACAGAGAAGGGATACAGACAGACAGAGAGACCCGATGACGAAAAGAGAGACGGAGAGGAAGACAAACAGACAGATAGGAGGACTAACAGAAAGAAGGGGTGGAAGACAAACAGACAGACAGACTGATGAACACGAAGAGACGAACGGACAGGAAAACAAACAGACAACAGATGGGAAGACAAAAAAATAACAGACAGACAGGAAGGCAGACAGACAAAAGATAAACACAGAGATAAACACTAAGACAAACAGACAAAATGACTGGTGGGCAGACAGTACTCTACGGCAGTTTAATGTACCCCAGATTTTAAAAACAGACCAGCAGGACTACTACACCTCCAAGTAGTTCAAAGCTAATTGGCCTTTCATGAACAAAAAAATTACCGCCTCATGAACTACCGACATCTTTCACATAGTACTTCAGGATAATGTTTTTCAGCTCAAGTCTCTGAAGAGAATAAGAAAAGCTAAAAAGAAATAAATAAAAATCATTTTCTCCTTCAAAGCCAATGTGGCAATTACGCTCTCGCCCAATACGCGGTCATTATCTACGGTGCCAGGTGCAAAAAAAAAATAGGCAAGCCAATCTTAGGGTGGAAAAAAGAGAGAACTATGTAAGACAGGAGAATTTCCCGTGGAGATATTGTCGTCAGGACGGCGGGAAAATCAAGGAAACTCTTCCAGGGGAAAAAAGCAATTTTCCAATTAGAATAACATGCTTCTCCAGTTACTCTATTTAACTAGGTCAGCCCAGCAGGGGAGGAGGAGGGACAGGTAGGTTGTAGATGGTGTGATGTATAGAGGGCAAGGTTAGCTTAAAGGTGAGCTTTCTTAAATAAGTTTTGGCCTGACCTGGGGCAAGAGAAAGCCGAAACAAGAATAGAAATAGACATGTTCAAGTCAAATAGGCTGACAGGCGGGTATTTATTTAGACAAACAGGCAGGAGGGCACGTAGGCAGACAAACAGAAAGGCAAACAGGCACGTAGGCAGACAAACAGAGGGTAGACAAGCACGTAGGCAGACAAACAGAGGGTAGACAAGCACGTATGCAGACAAATATAAAGGCAAACAGTCAAATAAGCAGACAAATAGAGGGCAAATAAGCAAGTAAGCAAACAAATGGAATGGCAAACAATCATGTAGGCAGACAAGTGGAAATTCAAGGTGACACGCAGACAAGCAGATAGAAATTCAAGCAAGCACAAGGCCACACATATAAAACAAAAAGGCAAGCAAGCATGTGGACAAACAGAAAAACAAAGTAGTCTGTAGGCACACAGACAGAAGCAAGCGGGTTTGTAGGCTGACAAGTAGTTGGATGTAGAAGCTTCATCGTATCTTACATCCTTCCCGTGCCGTTAAACGTCACATATGACTGGCGTAGTAGTTCCTCAAGTTTTCCTGTTTTTTGGCGAGCTTTTCAACCTCACCAAGGGATTTTATGCGTATTAATTTGGCCTCTCTTAACAATGTCCTCTTTAGAGTTTTACGTGGTCGATCTCTTTTCTTCGGCCTGTTGTGCTCCACTTGATAGCTTGTTTTAGGATTCTATGACTGTTTCTTCTCATCACATTAACGATGTATGTCCATCTCCTTTTTCTGATCACCCATGAGACGGGTTGGTGTTCGCTCATCTGCCTTATCTCTGTGTTGTTCTTGAATTCGTTCCACTTTATACACATTATTTTCCTTAGGCATTTATTTTCAAAAGAGTCTAATGTGTTGTCTATTTCTTTAGCTGTTTTTCAACTTTCGCATACATAAATGAGGTGGATATTACATTTGAATTGTATAATCTTAATTTGGCTTTTGTGCTTATACGTTTTGAGTACCATATGTCCTCAAGATTCTTGAAAATCGATGCTGCTTTTGCAATTATAATTCTAACTTACTTTCTGGTGTCACCATCCTGGTCTATGTAGCTGCCGGGGTATACAAATTGGTGTATTTCGTCAAGAGCTGTTCCTTATATATATATATATATCCCTTCTTGATTAATGTGAAATTTCAATACTTTTGCTGATTCGTTGTTAATTTCAAGTCCTAATTTACCAGTCAGTAAAGACAGAGTACCTGTTTTTTCTTGCATCGAATTCTCATTGGCACTGATAAGCCTACATAGAGACAAAAATAAGTTAGTAGACCAGCATATACTGACATACAGATTTTTTTAAAAATGGTCATGTACACAGATAAAAATTCTCCGATAACAATCAAATAAGAGACTAACAAGTAAGAAGACAGACATAGAATTAGAACAGTGGTTCTCAAAGTTTTTGAGATGATGCCCCTTGCCTCCAAGACGATATCCTCAGGGGCTCCAAAAGAACTTGTTTAGCTCATTTGGTTTATATATAAACACACGCTCGCTCATCCCTCACTGACCCCCCCCTCCCGAATTTATCTACCCAAGAAAAAGATCAGTATTGACCAGTTGAAGAACCGCTGACTTTGACAAAATGATTGATAGATGAACATTAAAGAGAGACAAACGGTAAACATAAATGGACATACAGACAGACAGACAGGCAGGCAGGCAGGCAGACAGACAGGCAGACAGGCAGGCAGACAGACAGGTGCATGAGTAAACTGCCAACTAAGCAGATAAGAAACAGACAGCCTGATATGGCAAAAATATCACTCTTAACAGATAAGTTATACAGAAAAGTATTTCGGCACTTGGGGCTGATGATGCAAATAAGAGTGACAGAATCACAGAGAGAGAGAGAGAGAGACAGAGAGAGAGAGGTGGGGGGGAGAAGATTACTAAATACATTAAGTTAAAAAAAAACATTAATGATATATAAAGTACCTCGAAAAAACAGAAGTCAATAAAATTATGAGAACTGAAACGATAAGGGAGCGGAAAATCATATAAGAACAGAAACGATAAGACTACGGAAAATGAGTTTTAAAAAAAACGGAAATGATAAAAGGAACGGAAAATGAGAAAAGAGAAAAGAATGAAAACTGAGAAGGGAACAAAACACTAAGAAATAGCTGGACATAGCCACAGAAGAAACAGGAGAAGCAAGTAACTAGCGAAGCAAAGAATCGAATGTGGACAAGGTATAGAATAGACAAATGAAACCAAACAACAGGTGAGGATATCTGAAACTAAACAACAGAAGAGGGTATGTGAAACTAAACACCAGAAGAAGGTACCTGAAACTAAACAACAGAAGAAAGTACCTGAAATTAAACAACAGAAGAAGGTACCTGAAACTAAACAACAAAAGAGCGTATCTGAAACTAAACAACAGAAGAGGGTATCTGAAACTAAACAAAAGAAGAGGGTATCTGAAACTAAACAACAGAAGAGAGTACCTGATACTAAACAATAGAAGAAGGTACCTGAAACTAAACAACAGAAGAGGGTATCTGAAACTAAACAACAGAAGAAAGTACCTGAAACCAAACAACAGAAGAAGGTGCCTGAAATTAAACAACAAAAGAGCGTATCTGAAACTAAACGACAGGCAAGAGTATCTGAAACTAAACAATAGGCGAGGGTATCTGAAAGTAAACAATAGGCGAGAGTATCTGAAACTAGCGCTTTTATGTTCAGAAACGTGGGAGAGAGATAATATACCCTGTCATATATATATATATGCCTGAAAATTATTTTTAAAATGATGTGCTCGTGTAAGGTGCAAAAAAAACCTGGTTTGTGCCAAAGTCGAGAAAAGTCCTCACCTGTGTCAAGGTAAAGAAGTAGCTCCTTTGTAAGGGTTTTTTCTGAAGATACTTAAAGGTTGAACCCTCTCTCTCTCTCCTCTCTCTCTCTCTCTCTCTCTTCTTGAGTACAGTCTCTCTCTTTCTTCTTGTGTACAGTCTCTCTCTCTCTCTCTCTTCTTCAGTACCTTCTCTCTCACTCTCTCTCTCTTCTTGTGTACAATCTCTCTCTTCATGGGTACAGTCTCTCTCTTCTTGAGTACAGTCTCTCTCTCTCTCTTCTTGTGTACAGTCTCTCTCTTCTTGTGTACAATCTCTCACTTCTTGTGTACAATCTCTCTCTTTTTTAGTACAGTCTCTCTCTATCTTCTTGTGTACAGTCTCTCTCTTCTTGTGTACAGTCTCTCTCTCTTCTTGTGTACAGTCTCTCTCTTTTCTTGTGTACAATCTCTTTCTCTCTCTTCTTGTATACAGTCCTCTCTCTCTCTCTCTCTCTCTCTCTCTCTCTCTTGTTATATCTTACAGAATGTCAGACGGGCCTGCTTGCCTAGTTTTCTCTCTTCTGAAAATAAAGCGTGTTCGTTTCTTGTGTTCTCTAAGGTCTAAGATTTTTTTTTTTAAGGTGCATATCCGCAGAAAATCTGGCATTACGATGTTTTGAGAAAAGGCACATCTGCCTGGCTTGTGTCAGCTGACAAGCGGGACTTGTGTCATGGTTGAAAAAAACAGGTTTTGTTTAAGTTGGGAAACATTGCGTCAGTTAAAAGAAGAAAAAAAAACGAAACTAGGCCTATCTGATGATAAAAAATACCTGGTTGACGTCAAATTTTATTGAAACTTGGCTTGTGTCAGATTTTAAGAAAGCTGATATTCGTTTGTTAAATAAAACAATTGCTTGCCAAGTTTTGCAATATCGCTGTGTTAGGTTTAACACAAAATATATGTATAGCTTGAAGTGGGAGTTGCTGAGTAAATATACATAATATTTACTGCAACATTTATATGTAGTAGTAGTAGTAGTAGTAGTAGTAGTAGTAGGAGGAGGAGGAGGAGGAGGAGGAGTAATATAGTAAAAGCAGTAGCAGTAGAAGCAGTAGTAGTAGTAACAGTAACAATAATAGTAGTAGTAGTAGTAGTAGTAGTAGTAGTAGTAGTAACAGTAACAGTAATAGTAGTAGTAGTAGTAGTAGTAGTATAGTAGTAGTAGTAACAGTAATAACAGTAGTAGTAACAGTAGTAGTAGAAACAGTAGTAGTAGTAGTAGTAGTAGTAGTAGCTGCAGTAGTAGAAGTAGTAGTAACAATAGTAGCAGTGGTAGTAGTAACAGCAGTAGTAGTAACAGTAGTAGTAATAACAGTAGTAGTAGTATTAACAGTAGTAGTAACAGTAACAGTAACAGTAGTAGTAGTAGTAGTAATAGTAGTAGTAGTAGTAGTAGTAGTAGTAACAGTAGTATTAGTAGTAGTAACAGTATTATTAATATTATTATTATTATTAGTAGTAGTAGTAGTAGTAATGGCAGTGATAGTAGTAAAAGCAGTAATAGTAGTCGTCTAGGAGCGGAATAATGGTGGCAGTGACAGTAGTTGTTGTAGTAATAATAGTTGCTGTAGTAGTAATAGTTGTTGTGGTAGTAATAGTAGTTATAGTAGTAATATTGAAGCAATAATATCAGAACAGTAGGAGCAGTCTTTAAAATAATAGTAATAATAGTAACTGCTGTATCAGCACTCTAGGTAGCAACAGCAGTAATAGTAACAGAAGTAGCAGTAGTACTAATAGTAAGAGTGACAGCAGTGGCGGTAGTAGTCGAAGTAATAACAGTGGGGGGGGGGGGTTGTTGTTATCTCTTACATCAAGTAGTCTGTCTTTCCAAGTAATTCACCCTGGTACAGGAAGCTGTCCCGGCTAACTGTGCTCCGGCTAAGACACTTACCCCAGGAGTTGTAATTCGACAACTTTAACCGCTTGATTACATTATCTTCCTTCACAGAGCCTGGAACCCACGCCTTTTCCTCTTCAGTTATTCGTGAGTATGATGGATCATATATTAATGCAACTACTCAACTGTTTATACACTAGGTTTGTTTTGTGTCCGCATATGGTTTCTTGCAAGGCTCCACCCTTTTTTCCCCCTCATCATCTTTACCGTTCTCTGGCCTTCTCTGCTCCATCCTTCCTAACTCTGGTAATGATGCACGTGACCGAACTTTCCACGAGCACAAACCTTGACCTTGGTTTGTCCCCCCCGGCACAGGTGAAGTCCTCAGGTGTTGAACACCTTCGTCGGTACTTTTGATGTTTTGGAAAGCTGAAGCACTCGGTGGAGTTCCGTGAGATAAATGAGGAAGCTGAAGATGAAGATGAAGAGAAGAAGGGTGGGGGAAATAAGAGAGGCAGACTGAATCAGAGAGAATGAAAAGAGTGATGAGAGAGAGAGAGAGAGACAGAGTGGATGTGAGATACAACTACGGGGTTAAAGATAATGAGGCGAATTAAAGACAGAAAGAGGGAACTAGAGAAAGGAATTGGAGAAAGTTAGAGAATGTGAACTAGAGAAAGCCAGAGGGTGTAAATAAACGGAATTAGAGAAAGTCAGAGAAGGTGAAATAGAGAAATGAATTTTAGGAAGCCAGAGAGGGTGAATTAGAGAAAGCCAGGCTGAATTAGAGAAATGAATGTGAGAAATCCCGAGAGAACGAATTTAAAAAAAAAAAAGTAGTAGAGAAAGTCCGTGAGGACGATTTAGAGAATTAAGTTAGCGAAATTCAGAGAGGGCGAATTAAAGACGCGAGATAGAGAAAGCAAGAGACGTTCATTTAAGGATGGAAATTAGAGAAAGCCGGAGATTGTGAACAAAGTAGGAAAATTAGAGAAAGAAAGATGGTGTGAACTAAATAAGGAAAGTAGAGAAAGCCAGACAATGTGAACTAAATGAGGAAATTAGAGGAAGACAGAGAGTGTGAACTAAGTAACGAAATTAGTAAAAAGCCAGAGAGTGTGAACTAAATAAGGAAATTAGAGAAATATAGAGATAATGAATTAGAGAAAGAATTGGAGAGAGAGAGAGAGAGAAAGGGAACGAGATGTTATATTCCTAGGAAAAAGTAAACCAGTTATAAAAAAAAGAACTGAAAAGAAAGTATGAACAAAAACAAAAACAAAACTATTTTGTAAGACACGCCCACATTAGCATTCTCCTCTATTCTGTACACACAACAACGAACTGCCCACAGAGAGAGAGAGAGAGAGAGAGAGAGAGCGAGGACAGAGTATATGTCAGAAATACTTTATATCAGCTTTTATGTGCCACCGTGGTGAAGCCTACAGCAGGGGTGGATGGAAAGAAGTTACTGCTGCCACAGGTATATCTGCTGACACAAAATGTCATATGTTCAGTAGTGAGAGCACATTGTGCTCATTTGAGACTGGCACAGGAAAACTCTACACACAAAAATCAGAGATGGAAAGGGCTACATTCAGTTGTTGGAGTATCTCCTTTCTGTGCCTTCCATTCTGCCTACGTCTCTAACAGGGATTTTCAAGCAGTAGAGAAGTTCCTTGCCCAAGAGGAAAAGAGGGTCGAGTCAAGGGGAGGGGAATTTTAGGGCTTAAATTTGATGAGTGAGAAATTCAGACCACAGACTGACAGACTCAACATCCATTCAACCTTCTATTTACCGGCATATTTGTTAACCATCCATACATTCATCCAATTTTCTATTTGCCGGTCTATTTATTCTTTCTTTTCAAATTTTTAATAATGATCTTTCTACGAATGTAGACTGCGTACTCTTAGAAGGAATAGAGGGGAGAGGAATGACATTTTGACATATAGTGAGAAGGGTCCATGTGGAGCAAAAAAGTTTGAGAACCACCTCCGTAACAAGTACATCTCATTTGTGTCTTGCATATGACATTGACTGTTTTTTTTTCCTCGTTCGGGTTCAAAGATTTGGGTCTAGTTCAAATCTAAACTAAAATGTTGGCTAGATAAATTATTGTTTCTTTTTATTATATTGGCGTCCTGGTTGGCTGAGTAGTTAGGCGTTCAGTCTACTAATCCCGAGGTTCCGGGTTCAAGTCCCAGGAATGTGGGATTTTTTTGTGTGGTATCTCCACAACAAAAAAGGCTCCGGGGTATATATATATATATGGGTAGCAGAGAAATCTTGGGAGGTAAATGCGGTTAGACGTGATACTGACCTCATAGCACTTCCATGTGTTGAAGGTCGAGGAAATACGGGCCAAACACGGTGTCCCCAATACGTCTTAATGACATGGAAAAGGGGATTTTACCTTTTAATTTTATTAAATGCTCCTTTTTTTCTTTAACTTGTGCCCCTTCCCTGGGGAAGTTTACTGCAATGTTGCTCCAGCTTGCTATGTGTCTTATTTTTAAAAAGCATCGGGACAAACTGAATCCATCCCACCTCTTTATGTTGTCCACCTGTCTATACTGTTGTTGACATGTTGCACCTCTTCAATTTTCTCCCTTTTTAGTATGGTTTTCTGTATTGTTTTTTGTTTGTTTGTTACTTCTTTATACGAAAGAAATATTTTAACTAGTTCTAATTTTTTTTGTTTATTTATCCTTTAACTTTTAGCTGATTTAGTACTTCATTGTTTCCCTCTCTCTCTCTCTCTATCTCTCTCCACCTCTCTCTCTATCTCTCTCTCTCTCTTTCTTACATATTTTTTCGTGAAATGTGTATACTTATGTTAAATCGAATGTGTGGGAAGAACGGAAGATGGAATGATGAAGGGTAGATTGTAAAACAAACCAAATTCTTTACCCTTTGAAAATAATGATCACTCATTCTCATTTTCTCTCTTGAAAATGTAACTGTGTGAGCGCGAGTGTGTGTGTGTGTGTGAGCACGTGGGCTAACTTGTTAGAGTAGTTATCTCTCATGTAGTTAATTACCTTATATTTCTGAATGTAATAGTTTCATTTTGCATTCTTAGATATGTTTGTGTTTCATGTAATTTGTATGCTTATATGAAACTGAATGTGTGAAAAGAATGAAAGATGGAATGATGAAGGGCAGAATGTAAGCATGACCTACGTGCCAATTCTTCACTCTCTTCAAAGATCATTCATTCATTCATTCACTCATCTCTCTCTCTCTCACTCTCTCATTCATTCATTCGTTCCTGATCTTTTTTGCTAAGGACAGCACAGTTTACAGCAGTGACCATGGCATCAGTAACCTACAGGTGAAGTTTCGAAATGACACGAATAATCTGATTAAAATGAGAAATAATAATTGTTTCTTGACAAGCACAAAAAAAAACAACAACAACAAAATTCATGCCCATCACAACAAGACAAAAAGCTGCAGAATGCGACAAAAACTCACTACAGATTTGCGCTGGGACAATAGAAATAGGAAACATTCATAAACATAAAACTCTAGGCCTCATCATTGATCAACATTTAACTTGGAATTCTCCCATACATAATCTAACAAACATTAGAGCACAGAAAGTTTACAAAACTAGCGAAATTTAAACACTTTATTTACCAACTAGCCAAAATTTAAACACTTTATCGATAAAGATAAAAGAGAGTCATACTACATATCACATAAACAAACACGTTTAGATTACAGTTCCACAATCTAAGATTGTTCCTCAATCTCAAACGCGCAAAAAAAAAAAAGAAGCCCCACTCTCTTCATAAACGAGCAGTAAATCTGATTTGTGGCAAATCTCAAGTACAGATTGCAGATCAGGGCAAACAACTGAGAATTCTACCCCTCAAAATATAGAATCATTTCTAACAAAGTTAAGTTTGTTCATAGAATTCTGCGTCACAATGCTCGGCCTTACTTGTGACCACAATTAACCCTAAACTTAGCCAACGTCTAAACAAGTGTCTTCTTCCAAATCCCAGGCAAAACCCCAAATATAAGAAAAACCTTGCGTGTTCTGCTGTGCACCTCTGCAATTCCATCTCTCGCCATTTAAATTCAATAAGTAGTATTTGATCTTTTGCCTCCAAACTTTTCTAGTGCTCACATGAATTCACCAGCAGACTTGTCAAGTGTTTACTTGAATTCAGTTTTGTCTCCTTAAATATCTACTTGTCTCTCTTGCTGTTGCCTTGCTAGACACCAAGTTCTGTTCTAAAACAGCGTAGTTCAGTATATAGTAGTTTGTCTAGAAATTATCTTAATGAATGTGGAGGGATGCGATGTGGCAAGAACTGCATACAAATGTATTTTTAACAATGTTATATTAGTTACCTCCCCTGTAGCTCATTATATTAAATTCGTTAATATTATAGTCTTACATTAGAATCTTAGATATGATTTATTTTTATATAATTTGTTTGCTAGTACTAAATCGAATGTGAGGTAAGAATGAAAGATAAGTGATGATGGAAGGCAGAATGTCAGACGGGCCTGAGTGCCCAGTTCTTCATCATTCGGAAATAAAAATCGCAAGCTCTCTCTCTCTCTCTCTCCTTCATTCTCTCTCTTTCTCTCTCTCCTCTTTTGTTCTCTCTCTCCCTCTCTCTTCCTCTCTTTCTCCCTCTCTCTTTCTCTTTCTCCCTCCCTCTCTGAGGCTTTTAAAACTGCTAAGGTGTATCCTCGCTTTAAATCTGGCTCATCCAACAATCTTACCAACTATAGACCAATATCCATATTATCGTCATTATCAAAACCACTCGAAAAACACATACACAAAATAACTCTACGACACATGCAAGAGAACAATTTACTCATAGACAGTCAGTCAGGCTTTAGACCCAATCATTCCTGCCACACAGCTCTTACCAAAATGACAGAAAACTGGTTAGTAAACATAAATGACGACAGACTATGTGGTGCCATCTTTGTCGACTTTAAAAAGGCATTTGATATGATTGACCACGATATTCTTGTAAGAAAAATAAAGACTTATAGACTGCACCCTGACCTAATAAAATTAATTGCATCGTTTCTTTCAGACAGGCAACAGGCAGTATTCTTCAACAATTCTCTATCAAATTCTGCTACAGTTAACACTGGTGTTCCGCAAGGTTCTATTCTAGGCCCGTTGCTCTTTGCCATCTATATCAATGATCTTCCACTTCATCTTAAACACTCTTCTCGTGACCTTTTTGCCGATGATTGCACAGTCTACACCAGTGACTACGATTGTGTTAATCTAGAATCAACTCTTCAGGTCGAGTTATACAATTTAATTGGATGGAGCAAAAATAAGGGCATGATTATAAACACCGATAAAACAAAATCAATGCTCATAACAACAAGACAGAAACTACAAAACGCAACAAAAACAACACTTCGGCTCTGTACAGAAACATCACAGATAGAAAACGTTAGCGAGCACAAAACACTAGGTCTTATTACTGACCAACATCTGACCTGGAACTCTCATGTGCAATGTCTAACAAAACTCATCGCACAAAAAGTATACCAATTAGCTAAAATTAAGCACTTCATAGATCAAGACACTAGGAAGACATACTGCATAGCTCATATACAAACACATTTACACTATTGCTCAACAGTTTGGGATGGTTGCTCAGTGTCAAATACAAAGAGGCTTTGCTCTCTCCAAAAGCGAGCAGTAAAGCTCATTAGTGACAAAGATCAAGCACAAACAACTAATCATCACAAACGTATCAAAATACTACCCCTTAAGAACAGGTTCCTCTTCAACAAAGCCAAGTTAGTACATCAGATTCTTTCACGGCATGCCCCGCCTTATCTATGGAACCTGTTTAAATTTAGCCCAAAGTGCAGTCAACGCTTGAACAACATATGTCTTCCAAAACCTAGACTTGATCTTTACAAGAAAAGCTTTAGTTATTCTGCTGCTCATCTTTGGAATACCCTCCCATCCTATATAAAAAATATAAATTATACTCCTTCCTACAACTACAAGCTTTCCCAGTATCTATTTGATGTCGACTACATGCCTCCATGAATTATAAAACTTAAAAGTTATCTTAAGCTGCTCTTACAGACACCGAATACAATTAATTGTTTTCTGTATAGTCCCGAAAATTTTGTTTAGTAGATAATCATTTATAATGTATGTAGTTACTTCTATACTGAGTGAATGTTTAAGAGTGAAATGTAAATGTTATATTTTATTTTATGTCTCTCAGCTTCAATGTTAGTTATGTTTGTTATATGAACAGTATATTTGTAGAATGTCTAGAATAGAGTGAAAGATGTATGATAAAGGACAGAATGTCAGACGGGCCTGCGTGCCCAATTCTTAACCCTTTTGAAATAAAGATCAATCAATCAATCAATCTCTCTCTTTCTTTCTCTCCCTCTCTCTTTTTTCTCTCTCCCTCTCTCCTCTCTCTCTTTCTCTCTCCTCTCTCTTCCTCTCTCTTTTTCTCTCTCCCCTCTCTTTCTCTCTCTCTCTCTTTCTTTCTCTCTTTCTTTCTCTCTTTCTCTCTCTCTTGCTTTTACCTGTCACAGTCCTCATCCATTTCCAGAAATTTATCACCGCATCTGGCACGTGCAGGCAGCCAGCCGGCATGGATTACATCCAGTTCTCCTCCCAGACCCTCCCCTCCCCCTCCCTAGAACTATCTCGTACGTACGCTCTTCTGTAGATATAGTCACTCCCGGTAGCCGAGCACACGCTGCTGATAAACAATGTACATTAGAAATGGTTCCAGCAGATTCTCTCCATGCTTCCAGACCGTCCACTAGGTCATGTTACCGCCTGTAGGAGCTGTATGATTGATGGAGTGACGTGCAAGCCGAAAGTGACTTCCTGGAGCATAAGGCATAGGCCTGTGATGGGTTTAAGTGGAGTAGATATTCACTGAGAACACTGCCGGCATGACTTAAGTCATAGTTATGTGCCTGGAACAGTGATGCAGTCAGGCAAAGCAGAAGATAGAGATGGGTATACAAGACAGGTGTAAGACAGGAATAAGACCTATGAGACAGGTGTGAATGAAATATGAAACAGGTGTGAAAAAATATTATACAGGTGTAACATTGGCCTAAACATGAATATTTTATATAGCATGACTATATAAGACAGGCATGAGACAGGCATGAGAGAGGCCTAATACACGCATAATACAAGCTAAGAACATACATGAGACATATATAAGACAAACTGTAAGCAGATGACAGCCAATCCGAGGAAAACACAGAAAAATAGTAATCTTAACCTTTTATATTAATCTTACAATAGGCTGGACTGAGATACACACAGACAAAGACATTGAGCCACATAAGCAAATAACCGGCCAGGAAGACAGACAAATAAGCAGACAGTTACGTGGAAAGATGAACTAAATGCTAAATAAACATGTTCAGATTTGTAGAGTATGAGATTATACGAGTGACACAAACAGCCAATAGAAAGACAGGATGGATTTCAATGAAAGACAAGGTATTAGTATTTTAATTACAGGTGGAGCCTAGCCAGGTGCTGTATTACACGTTGATGTTTGAAAAACATCTACAGTAGAATTGGAGCGGAACGAAACAGTTTATACAGTAAGCATGAGTGTCTGAAGGAAGAGTTCATGTCTTGGAGCTTGTGGAGCGAGAGAGAGAGAGAGGAGAGAGAGAGGACGGGCGGCAGAGGCCACAGAGAGAGAGAGAGAGAGAGGCGGGGGATAGAGAAGGAGAGAAGAGATAAAGGTGAGAGATGAAGAAGAGAGAGACATAGGAAGAGAGAGAGAGAGGAGAGAAAGAGGGAGAGAGAAAAGAGAGAGGAGAGAGAGACACATGTAGATAAAGAGACAGATAGAAATACATACAGATTACGAGATATAAAAATTACCAGGCAGAGAGACAGAAGTATGTATATATACATTCATACATTTATACATGCAAATGTCCATAATATATTCATGCACACACAGATGCATACATATATACATACACACACATACATACATACACATCCTACGCGTGTAATTACCCACAACGTTCATACGAAATGTATTTATACGTACATACATGCATACATACATATAGTACATATAAAATACGTACAAGCATATATACAAACAAACATACATACATACGTACATACATACATACATACATACATACATGCATATAGAGAGACGGAGACAGACAGATGGACCCATAACGATTTTAAGACAAAACAGTAAAACATACAGAAACAAACACAAGAGAACTCCTTGGCAAAAAAAAAAAAAAACACAAAATACACAAAACAGACAGCAGTTCAAGGCCAGAAAGCTGCAGAAAAGGAAATGAAGTCCTGTACTCCAAAATAGACCGAAAAACGATACGACTTATGATAATAATTGATGACAATATGATGTGAGACTTACCGAAGTTTTCTTTATAATATCCTCCATTTCCCTGTGCTTGTCACTTTCCCTTGATTATGTCACATGTCACATTTTTTTTTTGAGCGCGAAGAAACAAGCTCCTGCCCGTGGCGTGCTTTACAAGTTCACCATTACAGACACTAGCCAGTACAGGTCACAGGTTATGATGTCACAGTTCAATGGTCAACGCAAATCTTCACAGTTTCGAGGGCCAGTCCGAAAGTAACAGCAAAATCAGGGGACGTAACCGTTGAAAAATATATGGAAAGTGTTGGACTCGCCCTAGCTCAGTGGTTACTTCTTTTCTTTGCGGTCACTTTTTGACTCGCCCTCGTATATCTTCCAGGCAGTGTAGTTTCTAAAGTTGATCAAAGAACATCTGTCAGTTTTAAAATCGATGACAGATTCAGTTTTAAAATCAATGACAGGTTCAGTTTTAAAATCAATGACAGATTCAGTTTTAAAATCAATGACAGATTCAGTTTTTAAAAATCCATTTCATGCCGCGGCTACATGGTTTAATTGATAACGCATTCTTTGATGTGAATAACCAGCACTTTTCTTGTCCTGTGCCACTTGGTCAGTCCGTCCATGTACTTTCTCATGGTCTCTCTTTCTTTCATTTTCCTTGAGTTATCCCCAGTGTCTTGTCAGGTTCCATAACTCCGTGAAAAACTCCGTCCAAAAAGTTTTGGTTGTCTTCTCCTGTTTGATATTAGTTATCTCCGGGTACTTCCATCTCTTTAAGCATCCTGTGTCTAGATCATATTTCTTATAAGTTCGTTCAAGAATATAGCGCCATGTTGGAGAGCAGGCCCAATGAAAGAGGGGCCCATGCCATGTTGGAGAGCAGGCCCAATGAAAGAGGGGCCCATGCCATGTTGGAGAGCAGGCCCAATGAAAGAGGGGCCCATGACATGTCGGAGAGCAGGCCCAATAAAAGAGGGGCCCATGCCATGTCGGAGAGCAGGCCCAATAAAAGAGGGGCCCATGCCATGTCGGAGAGCAGGCCCAATAAAAGAGGGGACCATGCCACGTCGAAGAGCAGGCCCAATAAAAGAGGGGCCCATGCCACGTCGGAGAGCAGGCCCAATGAAAGAGGGGCTCATAGGTCCAAAGAGTTTCTCTCTCTCTCTCTTAAGGGTTGACCAGAAAAGCTTCGGAAGCCAGCACAAGATAAAAACCGAATGACTAAACGGTTGACAGTTTTTGCACTGTCTCACAAAATTTCTCTCGGACACGCTACCAGTGATAGTGCTCATACGTCTCCATCTTGTGTCCCTATTTAAAAAAAAAAAGCCTACAAAATTAGCGGTTACCGTGACATTTCTGTGACAG
Source organism: Achatina immaculata (assembly GCA_009760885.1). Classification (NCBI taxonomy): domain Eukaryota; kingdom Metazoa; phylum Mollusca; class Gastropoda; order Stylommatophora; family Achatinidae; genus Lissachatina; species Lissachatina immaculata. The sequence continues at coordinate 964,983 of CM019692.1, forward strand.
ATCTGATTTTGAACTGATGGGAACTGGTTTGCAGATCAGTTTTCCTACTTCCAGCCACCAGACAAATACAAGAGTGGAGATCAAAGACAATATAAACAGGTACCGAAGTCTGATGGAGACACAGATAAAGGAGAATGTGTAGACCAAATAGTCCAAACATGTTAATATTTTAATATCGAATTAAACAAACCAAAGAATACACACATATAACATACATAGTAAACTTCAGTCATTGCAGATTCAGCTGTAAAACAACACTCTGGATAAAGTAGAAAAATTATGGAACACAACTGTAAACAGCACAGTGGATAAAGTAGAAAAATTATAGAACACAGCTGTAAACAACACACTGAATAAAAAAGAAAAATTATAGAACACAGCTGTAAATAACACACTGAATAAAGTAGAAAAAATATAGAACACAGCTGTAAACAACACGTGAATAAAGTAGAAAAAATATAGAACACAGCTGTAGACAACACATTGAATAAAGTAGAAAAATTATAGAACACAGCTGTAAACAACACATTGAATAAAGTAGAACAATTATAGAACACAGCTGTAAACAACACATTGAACAAAGTAGAAACATTCTAGAACACAGCTGTAAACAACACACTGAATAAAGTAGAAAAAAATATAGAACTCAGCTGTAAACAACACACTGGATAAAGTTTAAAAATTATAGAACACAACTGTAAACAACACACTTGGTAAAGTGGAAAAATTATAGAACTCAGCTGTGAATGTCAACTCCATAGAAAGAACCAGATAAAGTTTCCTTTAAAAAAGAAAAAAAAGATATTAGGGAACAGAATAATATGCAGATAACAAACAGAACGACATAAGCAGTAAATGGTAGAGATATCTGGCCAAACCAGCTCCTGGCACAAGAAAGAAAATAACCACTGGTTTATACGAGAAAAGTAAACCACCTAACACGTGGTTTCTAGCTTGTGATGTTTTGTTGTTGTTGTTGTTGTTGTTGTTATCAATCACTATATTTCTAAATATAGACTCTAATTTATATCTGAATGTTATCATTTACTCTCGAGATAACATGTTAGATCTGTCAGTGTGACTATGTATCGTAAGGTTTTGTCTCTCTAGTTTAGCTATGTGACACATCTCAAACAAGACTGGCTTCCTAGAACATTTTTTTTCTTTCTGAATAATCGTCAAACTTAGTTTAAGGAGAATCCCGCGAGATATCAGCCATCGATTTACTGCACATGAAAAAAAAACAACGATCAAACTGAATACAGGCCGGTTAACTTTATGTGAGATTAATAAACTCTACATACATTTGTGGATATTTTTGAAGTGCAAGTGTTTTTATCTGGTTTATCTGGTTAAACCACTAGTCATTATATGTAGGAGGATTATTTAATCATTATTGATGGTTTAATGTCTAATCTCTGAGATAAATCCGTATTCGCGGAGTGTAGCATAAATGTGTAGCACTTTTGAGATAAAGCTAAGTTGACTACATACGAAGATAAATATGAAATCATCTTTATGGTTTTGTCTATAGTCTGTGTTCTGAGATAAATCTATATTTACAATATGTGACATACATATGAAATCACGGCGTGGAACACAGATGAAATAGCTAGGCCTATGATAATTATTCCACTGTAATGAAGACCTAAATCTGAAAACAATGTCCAAACAGAATTAATTATCCACAAAACAAAAAAAAAAAAAACTAAAGTCACATCAAATGAGAAGATAGCGCAACGTGACATTTAGCTTACACAACGTGACACATAGCTCTACCCAATAAACATGTCACGTTGTAAGATGAGAGTTAGTCCGCCTCGCGAATGCTAAAACCAAAGTGTAAACAGATACTAGAAGACTACAAAATCCGACAGCGCACGGTTAATATACCATCAGCAGGTACTCTACGTGTATTCCGCCCTTTAACCTATTCAGCAAGTCTATCTCGTCTATCTGTGTGGACTGCTTTGCTTGGTTTAGCTTTGTCTTGCTCACATGAGATGCTCACCTATCCGCCGGTTGCTTGGAGACTAGAACACACCTTTCTTCTACAGATTTCTGAAAATCTTCCAACTTAAAATCACACCAGAAGCACACATGTGTGTGTGTGTGTGTGTGTTTCCCTTTGCTTGCTTACGTAGGCAGTCAAAGTTTAAGATAAGAGAGAATGAGAGTAGACTTTCGTGGAATAATACTGACAATGGATAGTGGGAAAGAGAGCAGGCATTCCTAGTTTAATACTAATGATGATTTGTGAGAAAGAGTAGATCTTTTTCCGTCTTAATACTGGCAATAATTAGAGATAATGAGAGTAGATGTTCCCGCCTTAATATAGACAGTCTTTAGAGAGAATAAGACTAGGTATTCCCGTCTTAATCCTGACAGTTATTACAGGGATTAAGAACAGTTGTTTATCAGTGGTATCCTGAATTAATTTCCATATAACTTTTTCATTATTTTTTTATGCCATAAGGTAGTTTTTGAATAGCAATGAACATAGAAAGAAGGAAATTACTTTTTATAAACATTTTCATGTTTTTTTTTTTTACTTTTAAGGACGGAATTTACAAGTACAAAGAAGAAGAAAAAAAAAAAACTCAAGTTCTCTGAAAAAGTGGCCATTTTTGTTTGACAGGACAGAAAAAAGTACACTCTGTACAATGAAGAACAAAATTTCAGAGTGCCTGCTCTTAACTGGTTGTTTGACAGAAGGCTGTTATACATACTCCTTTGACTATCATCAAGAATGATGTTTGTATTTATGAAATATTACAATTTAAACAAAGTGGTACTTGTGAGTAACGTTACCCTTTCACTTCGGAGTTATTTTCCATGATGTACCAGAATGCGTGTCATGCAACAATTTCAATATGAAGAAACTAGAATGAATGTAATCTATAATTTAGAAATATGAGGTGGGTTAGAAAGCTTCTACTCTTCTTTTTATTTAGACTTTGACTAAGTATAACTCTGAGCTTTGATCTGCATAGATATGCAAGATCTATAATCACTACCAGTGTTGTTCTGAAGCAAAAGAGTTAAGCTGATAATATCTATTCTCATTCTGCCTAATGATTGTCAGTGTGGAGCTGATATCGTCTGCTCTCATTCTCTCTAGTGATTTTTAGTATTAATACTGGCAGTCATCAAAGAGGATGAGAGTAGATATTATCAGCTTAAAACCCTGACAGTCATCAGAGAGGATGAGAGTAGATATTATCAGCTTAAAACCCTGACAGTCATCAAAGAGGATGAGAGTAGATATTATCAGCTTAAAACTCTGACAGTCATCAAAGAGGATGAGAGTAGATATTATCAGCTTAAAACCCTGACAGTCATCAGAGAGGATGAGAGTAGATATTATCAGCTTAAAACTCTGACAGTCATCAGAGAGGATGAGAGTAGATATTATCAGCTTAAAACTCTGACAGTCATCAGAGAGGATGAGAGTAGATATTATCAGCTTAAAACTCTGACAGTCATCAGAGAGAATGAGAGTAGATATTATCAGCTTAAAACTCTGACAGTCATCAGAGAGAATGAGAGTAGATATTATCAGCTTAAAACTCTGACAGTCATCAGAGAGAATGAGAGTAGATATTATCAGCTTAAAACCCTGACAGTCATCAGAGAGAATGAGAGTAGATATTATCAGCTTAAAACTCTGACAGTCATCAGAGAGAATGAGAGTAGATATTATCAGCTTAAAACCCTGACAGTCATCAGAGAGAATGAGAGTAGATATTATCAGCTTAAAACCCTGACAGTCATCAGAGAGAATGAGAGTAAATGTTCGCAGATAAATACTGTTAGATGTTCTGAGAATTAAAGTATAAAGTTCCCCTTTCATGCCTATAGCAAACACAGAGAATAACATATAGTATACTATGTTTGATACATACACAGGATAGAACGTTATGTTGCTGTGAATTGCGAACACAAAACAATATAGTTTTACCTACCATAAAACTATAAACAATAATTAGATAAAACATCAGTGGGTGTTCTCAGAACGACAAAGTTCTTCTTGAATATAAAGATAATCCATTGAAGCCATACACGAAAAAAAAAACCAGATAAGGAGAATTTCTTTTTTTTTTACCCCTGAACGTTATATGGGACCAGAAAACACATTTTAAAAAACACCAAACATTTTTTTTTCGAAACAAAACAACGACCCTCATGAATATCTGAGGCACACAAAAGCATTGGAATATCGGCAGTGATTAAAGGGAATAAGAATATATACATATTAAAAAAAAGAAAATAGAATCAGGAAAATGTTTATATACGGCTGTATATTCCTGAGATCTTTGTAACAGCTGAGAAAATATATTGTATAGTGTTAGGCGGGAAAATGGATGGAAAACCGTATCTTGAACATAATCAAATGATACTCTTTTCATCATTTTTAAGGATTTCGATATTTCCAGCAGGAAAATTCTTCCAAACTTATATTCCAAGTGTTTTTTGTTTTTCTTTGTTTTGTTTTCAATCGTCCAGGTAAGAAACAATTTTCAACACAACATAAGGAAAAAAACAGGTAGTTTTGACTCGCTACAAAAGTTAAAACTATTTAAAACATAAGTAGGAAACAAGAACACATTTGTAACGTGTCAGTTTACACTTTTACCGTACAAAAACACGCAGAACGAAAACAAAGCAGGGAAAGACGTTAGAATATAAATTCTACCTGTAATATAAAAAATGATATATAAATAAAAATTGAAAAAAGAAATAAAAGAGAACTCTTAGCTGTGGTTTGCAAGAAGCCGCGTCCGAGAGTGCTTGTGGTGGAGTATTGTTAATGTTTAAATGAAGAATTGAGGCTGATATGTTGGTGGTAAAGAGGAGGTGGGAAAAGAGGAAAGGAGAGAGAGAGAGAGAGAGGGAGAGAGAGAGAGAGGGCTATAACGGTAGCGAAGCCGAGAAAAGGTTTAGTGGAACAGATTAATGTGGCTGGCGTAAAGGGTTGGTAATCTAGCAGAGTGAGGGTTACAAGTTACAGGTGAGGAAAGAGTAGAACTAAGTAGAGAGGGGAATATGACTGTGGAGAACGGGAATGTTAAGTATAGCCGAATTTCTAGTTCAAACTGTGCAGTTCCAGCGTCCCATATACCTACATGCAGGGGTTCTCGAGTGCCAGGCGGCTTCTGTTATCAGACTGACATTGTTTAATGGCTTTTACTAGAAAATCAGACTTGCCTGGGTGGTTGGGGCCGTCAAAGTGATACAGACTGGCTTAGAAGCATACTGGAAGATGTCATAAAGATGTTTCTGCATGCAACCACAGTTCTCTCCAATATAAGTTATCTTATACTTTTTGCACATGGTGGCATACATTACGTTACGGGGCTCGCACGTGAATCCCTCATGGTGTGTGAGACAGTTTTGGGGAAAATAATCGATTTTGTTCCCCAGACTACAGGGCAGGTGACACAGCGAGGGCGTTTACATTTTCTAGTACCGACAAATGCAGGATCCCGCTATGGACGAGGACATCGTTCGGATCTGGATCCCTTCTGTAGGCAGAATGAGATCAGAGACGATGTTTGTCAGGGTCGGGCTGTATGGTAATAGAAAGAGATCAGAGAAGATGTCTCTCAGGGTCGGGCTGTAGGCTAATAGAGAGAGATTAGAGAAGACGTCGTGAAGGTCAGGGTCGAGGTGTAGGCTACCAGGAGGATATTAGAGAAGATGTGGCGAGGGTCAGGGTCGGGCTGTAGGCTAATAGAGGGAGATTAGAGAAGATGTCGCGAGGGTTAGGGTCGAGGTGTAGACTAATAGAGGGAGATTAGAAAAGATGTCTCTCAGGGTCGGGATGTAGGTTAATAGAGGGAGACCAGAGAAGATGTGGCGAGTGTCAGGGTTATAGCTGTAGGCTAACAGAGGGAGATTAGAGAAGATGTCGTGAGGGTTAGGGTCGAGGTGTAGGCTAATAGAGGGAGATTAGAAAAGATGTCACAAGGGTTAGGGTCGGGCTGTAGGCTAATAGAGGGAGATCGGAGAAGATGTGGCGAGTGTCAGGGTCGAGATGTAGTGGTGGCAGACGGCTACACAGAACTTTGTTATCCCACCTGAGAACATCTGTGGACCTATGATTTAAAAAAAGAACAATGAATAGAACTTTGGTGACTCTAAGATGAGTTTTAACAGAACCCATTCATGTCCTGTTCACTGGACCCCAAGTTAAGAACATCTGTTACAGAGTACATTTCTTCCAGTCTCTTTCTGCCAAACTTTCTGACGGATTTTATTTCCTAGCAGACCATGGGAGATTAGTTCCAGCGTGAAAGAATAATCTGGGTGTCTATTTTTAGCATTTATGGCAAAATAAAAATACAGATGTCACAGCTACAGAGCGAAACAATATCAGTTTTCGCTAATTTATATTATTATTTATTATTTTTCATTATAATTATTATATTATATTAATTTTAATATTCTATTATATTATATATTATTTTATATTATTTATTATTTTTATTATACAGAAAGGAGTCAAATTCATTTTCACAGAAATGTTGACATGGCATTGGCGTCTATTTCCCAGCGCGTGCTTCATTTCCACAGGGCATCTAAACAGTAGAAAACTTAAAACGTTTTTCTGTTGATGTGTCTACAACGCTCTGATACTAGCACCACGTTTGCTCCATATCTGAATGTCTACAACGCTGTGATACTAGCACCAAGTTTGCTCCATATCTGAATGTCTACAACGCTCTGATACTAGCACCAAGTTTGCTCCATATCTGAATGTCTACAACGCTCTGATACTATCACCAAGTTTGCTCCATATCTGAATGTCTACAACGCTCTGGTACTGGCTCTACATTGCTACCAATAATACGTATAATCGTAACATTTATGCTATTCTTCTTGTCATTTCTGCTGTTTATTTCAATCATCGAGCCTTTAGATTTGTCCCTTAATTTCATTTTCGTAACCACTATCATGTTTTGTATAATTTCACCGAGTATTTGTCTCACTATCATGTTTTGCATTATTTCACCAATTGTTTGTCTCAGAATGATGTTTTGCCTTATTTCACCAATTGTTTGTCTCAGAATGATATTTTGCCTTATTTCACCAATTGTTTGTCTCAGAATGATGTTTTGCCTTTTTTCACCAATTGTTTGTCTCAGAATGATGTTTTGCCTTATTTCACCAATTGTTTGTCTCACTATCATGTTTTGCCTTATTTCACCAATTGTTTGTCTCACTATCATGTTTTGCCTTATTTCACCAATTGTTTGTCTCACTATCATGTTTTGCCTTATTTCACCAATTGTTTGTCTCACTATCATGTTTTGCCTTATTTCACCAATTGTTTGTCTCACTATCATGTTTTGCCTTATTTCACCAATTGTTTGTCTCACTATCATGTTTTGCCTTATTTCACCAATTGTTTGTCTCACTATCATGTTTTCCATTATTTCACCAATTGTTTGTCTCACTATCATGTTTTTCATTATTTCACCAATTGTTTGTCTCACTATCATTTGCAAGCTTCCATGTGCTACCAGAACGAAGTCCCAGATCATCTACATGAGGGATGCTTCTCTGTCTGAACACGTATATCGAGTATAACGAAGATTTTAGCTTCAAGGACTAGAATCTTCATCCAGGTCTGGATGAGTGGTCAGGCGCTCGGTTTATTAATCCGTTGGTACCGGGTTCAAGTCCCAGCAGTGGGACTTTTGTCTGGTCTCAGGAGGTGGTTGTGACACGGACCATGGGACTTTTGTCTGGTCTCAGGAGCTGGTTGTGACACGGACCATGGGACTTTTGTCTGGTCTCAGGAGCTGGTTGTGACACGGACCATGGGACTTTTGTCTGGTCTCAGGAGCTGGTTGTGACACGGACCATGGGACTTTTGTCTGGTCTCAGGAGCTGGTTGTGACACGGACCATGGGACTTTTGTCTGGTCTCAGGAGCTGGTTGTGACACGGACCATGGGACTTTTGTCTGGTCTCAGGAGCTGGTTGTGACACGGACCATGGGACTTTTGTCTGGTCTCAGGAGCTGGTTGTGACACGGACCATGAGTTATCACCAGCAGAAAGATAAAGATAAAGATAAGACAGTTACGGGATCAAGACCACTCCACTTTGATCTTACACAAATACTAGGACAATACAGTATAGAAGTGAAGAACCGTTTCGAAATCATGATGGCTGTACAGGAGGAGATGACACCAAATGAATTAGCTGCACAGGCCAGAGATATCTTAATAACAACAGCTAAAGACATGGTTCCAGTAAAGAAAACGCAAAAGAATGGATGGATTACAGCAGGTACACTGGAACTGATAAAACAACGTAGAGAAATGAAGTGACAAACAACAACAAAGAGGAATATAAATCTTTAACAAAGGAAGTGCGAAGAAACATAAGAAAAGACACACACAAAAAAAAAACACTACATACAAGATTGTTGTGAAAGAATAAGAAGGACATCAGAAATGTGGAAGAGATAGTGAAATGTTTAAAGAAATGAAGACATTGACGAGAAATGTCACACCTAAGCTAAATGTAATATTTGACGAGATGGGGAATACCTTGGCAGAGACAGAGGAAATTCTAGAAAGATGGAAGGAATATAGCAGAGGAATGTATGAAACAACTGACTGTACAAGTAGAAATCTACAGTGTGCATTATTATTGGAGGAGAAAGAACTCGAACCGACAATAGAAGAAGTTGTATGGGGAATAAAGAATCTGAAAAATGATAAATCACCAGGATGTGATGAGATAACAGCTGAACTTATTAAAGCAGGAGGAAAGGAATGTGCAACAATCTATCGTGCACATGTTAAAAAGATATGGCATTCAGGTGTTTGGCCAAAAGAATGGAAAAGAACTATATTCATACCACTGCCAAAAAAGGGTAACTTAAAATTATGCACAAACTACAGAACTGTTGCCCTGATTAGTCATGCCAGTAAAATTCTGTTAAAAATCATAATGGGGAGACTTCGAAAGAAAATAGAAGAAGAAGTCAATATGGCCCAAGCTGGTTTTAGACAAGGAAGAGGAACAAGAGATCATATTTTCAACATAAGATTAATAATAGAGAAATGCTGACAATTTAATGTGAATCTATATTTATCTTTTATAGACTATTCAAATGAATTTGATTGTGTACAACACCAGAAACTTTGGGAAATAATGGAAAAAAATGTGATTTCCAACACATTTGATACAATTAATATCACAGCTGTATCTAGACCAACAGGCAGCAGTAAGAATAAATGGTGAAACAACAACTTGGTTTGACATAAAACAAGGGGTCCGTCAGGGGTCCCCTTACTTATTTAACTTGTATACTGAAAATATAATGAGGAATGTAAGAGAAGATGTAGACAAAGAATATTACGATGCTATAAACATTGTAAGTTACGAAATACCAGAGATTAGATATGCTGATGACACAGTATTATTGCCCACAACACAAAAAGGAATGGAAAAACTAATTATGTCAGTCCGCAAGTACAGCGAAGAGCAAAACCTCTATCTTAATGCGAAGAAAACTAAATTGATGACAACTGACAAAACAAATAAGGCAGATGAGATATGTATCAATGAGGACAAATTGGAAGAAGTGGAGAGTTTTGAATATCTTGGATCACTACTAACTAATAATGGAGATACACTGAGGGAAATTAAAAAGAGGACATCTATCAAAAAGTTAAACAACTAAAGAAGCTATGGAGAGGAACAGACATAACTACAAAAATAAGATTTTTAAGGGCATGCATCTTTCCCATCGCAACATATGTCTGTGAGACCTGGACACTTAACAAAACAGCTGAGAAACACAAAAATGCCTTTGAATGTAAATTCTACAGAAGAGTTTTTCAAATATCATGGACACAGAAAAGAACAAATATATCCATACTACAAGAACTTAATATTGAAGAAGGCTGGCTAGTAAAGAGGATTAAACAAAGAAAACGTAAATATTTTGGACACTTTAAAAGTCATGATAAACTAGAGAAAACCGTCTTGGAAGGGTACATATTGGGAAAAAGAAAGAGAGGAAGATAAAGGCGAAGATGTGTGGAAGACATCGTTGATAATCTGCAAATGGATGCATCAGCAGCAGAACATCTTGCTTACAACCGAGAGACCTACGGGGGAGCTGTTAGGGTGGCAAAGTTCCGCAAGGGGCAGGCAAACGACTGACTGACTGACACACCAAAAAGGCCCCGAGGTCCACCCAGCCTCTAAAAATGGTTACCAGAGAAACCTGGGAAAGTAAGTACTTCTAGGCGTGATACTGACCACATCAGACTTTCATATGCCGAAGGTCTTGGAAATACGGGCCTAACACCGTATCCCTAGTATGCTTTAATGGCGTGGACACGGGAAATTTGCCTACAGATATATATTTAAGTTAAAAACTGTGTATGCTAACAAAACTTATGTACATTGTATATCTTTGCTGTACATGTAACGCTGCACACTGTGCCTGCATCACTAAAATACGTTTATTAGTTGAATGAAGGTAAATCTCATTTTTAGTTAAATCTCATTTTTAGTTAAATCTCATTTTTTTTAGTTAAATCTCATTTGTAGTTAAAGCTCATTGGCTCATCTATCGGTGATCTATGTTTTCTTCTTCACCCAGACTGTTTTCTTTTTACTCTGACACGACTAAGAAAATACGTCCAGTCCATCAGATAAAATGGCTAGTAATAGCTACTATATCACTTGTATTCTAATATTTGCTTTAACTGATCTTTATTAAGAAAGAGAGAAGAGGACGAAGCAGAAGAAGAAGAAGAAGAAGGACGATAAGGAGGAGGAGGAGAAGAAGAAGGAGGAGGAGAAGAAGAAGAAGAAGAAAGACGATGAGGAGGAGGAGAAGAAGAAGGAGGAGGAGGAGAAAAAGAAGGAGGAGGAGGGAAGGAGAAGAAGAAGAAGGAGGAGGAAAGAGGAGGGGGATGAGGAAGAAAAGGAGAGGAAGAAGAAGAAGGAGGAGGAAGAAGAGAAAAAGAAGAAGCAGGAGAAGAAGAAGAAGGAGGAGAAGGAAAGGAGGAGGGGGATGAGGAGAAAAAGGAGAGGAAGAAGGAGGAGGAGGGGGAGGAAGAAGAGAAGAAGAAAGAGACATGACTACTGCAAGAAAAGAAATGGACTGCTAAGAGAACAAACGGCGGACTGGAACTCGAGCTCTGTGCCACATACAGGAACCTGTAAAGTCAGAAGACAAACCTGAATTGTTTGTGTGTGAACAGGTGAAGTCGTTAATCTTTAACTCTTTCCTACCTCCCCCCCCCCCACACCCCACCCCACTCTCTCTCTCTCTCTCTCTCTTTCATCATGTGCAGACCCACGCACACATCCAGCACGTAAACCCAGCTTGCTATGTGTGAGTGTCTGTACGAGCGTGTGTGTGTGGGTCTGTCTAACGTCTGCGATTATTTACGTTGATATGTATGCCTCCGTTTCCTAGGCAGATCTTGAACCTTGTGCACCACAAAATCGACTGATGAAGCTCTACTTGCGTGCCTGCGTCTCATTAGCTTGTGCAGAGATCCCCGGGTATCCTCAGCAGAGATTTAGACATGGAGAAAGGTTTGCCAAGTCTGGATGTTCCTTACTTATTCTCGTTAAAGGTAAATGTAAAGGTACCCATATTGTGACATACAGGCAATTACAGGGTATAGAGTTAGCGCCCACAGAAGCATCTAGGGTATGTGGTGTTAGTGTCCATAGAGGTATTTAGGGTATATGGTGTTAGTGTCCATAGAGACAGGTAGGGTATATGGTGTTAGTTTCCACAGAAGCATCTAGGGTATATGGTGTTAGTGTCTATAGAAGCATACAGGGTATATGGTGTTAGTGTCCATAGAGGTATTTACGGTACATAATGTTAGTGTTCACAGAGGCATCTAGGGTATATGGTGTTAGTGTCCATAGATCTACCTAGTGGATATGGTGGTAGTGTGCATAGATGCATCTAGAGGGCTTTGAATATGCCAAGAAGCAACATACACATTGTCTGCCATGCAGTGTAGCCTGCAAGTATCGCTGACTGCTTTCAACAAAGCATGGACTAAGATGTCAAAAGTCACATTGCTAGAATGTTCAATGCGACAATAAAACCTCACATATTTATACATTCTAATAGAATGAGATTTTATAATATACGAAGGCATTTCATCGAATGTACAATAAATTTTAAAAAAAAGAAAATGTGTATCTGTGTATTAAATTTGAGTTACTGAAGCCTTTATATGTCAGATCCATAAATCTTTGATGAATTCAATAATGCGTTCACAGAGTTAGATGGCATTAGTTCCCGTTTGTTCCCTGTTTCTGCACACGCAGGCACAAAGCTACTTTCGTTAGTTCCTTTGTAATTTCATTACTGAAATAGGATATCTTACATGCATACACCAACCCGCCATAACAAACTGAAGAATGGGTGGGGTTATCTATACATACAAGCACGATCATAGCCCTGGAAGTTTGTGGGAGGGGAAGCAATCGAGCTAGAAAGAATGGCCAAATGATGTGAAGTTCCGTGTTTAAATCAATTATTTCCCTTTGACCACACATGATCTGAGATCTGTTGATAAACCTTTAAGAACAAAATTGCGAGGGAGATAATGATTGAAGTCTACATTCTGGGTTGGCGTGAGGATTGAGTGTTCCTTTATGTGGAGGATAGGCCCATGAAGAGACAGAGTGGAGGAGATAAGGTATAAACATGATGATAGATAATAAGAGAGCTGAGATCTAGAGAAAGATCCGACCTGAGGTATAAATGGAAGGCAGCAGATAAATGAAGATATAAATTATGGGTTGGAGTGGTTAAGAGAGAAACTGAGTGAGAGAGGAGACAGAGAGAGTGAGAGAGAAGGAAAAGAAAGAGGGAAAGTGAGGGTGAAATGGAGAGCGACGAAGAGAGAGTGTGAGAGAAGTGAGGGGGGGGGGGGGGAAGAGAGTGAGAGAGAAAGTGAGAGAGAAGGAAAAGAAAGAGAGAAAGTGAGAGTGAAATGGAAAGCGACGAAGAGAGAGTGAGAGAGAGAGAGGAGAAGAGAATGAAAGAGAAAGTGAGAGAGAAAGAGAGGGGAAGAGAGAAAGTGAGAGAGAAAGAGAGGGGAAGAGAGTGAGAGAGAAAGTGAGAGAGAAGGGAAGAGAGTGAGAGAGAAAGTGAGAGGAGAGGGGGAGAGAGAGATGAGAAAGAGAGGGGAAGAGAGTGAGAGGAAAGTGAGAGAGAGAGAGGGGAAGAGAGAGGGAAAGTGAGAGAGAGGGGAAGAGAGTGAGAGAGAAAGTGAGAGAGAGAGAAAGAGAGGGGAAAAGAATGAGAGAGAAAGTGAGAGAGAAAGTGTGTGAGAGAGAGAGGGGAAGAGCTTAGAGAGAAAGTGAGAGAGAGGGGAGAGAGAGAGATGAGAAAGAGAGGGGAAGAGAGTGAGAGGAAAGTGAGAGAGAGAGAGGGGAAGAGAGAGGGAAAGTGAGAGAGAGGGGAAGAGAGTGAGGAGAAAGTGAGAGAGAGAGAGAAAGAGAGGGGAAAAGAATGAGAGAGAAAGTGAGAGAGAAAGTGTGTGAGAGAGAGAGGGGAAGAGACTTAGAGAAAAAGTGAGAGAGAGGGGAGGAGAGTTAGAAAGTGTGAGAGAGAGAGGGGAAAAGAGTTAGAGAGAAAGTGTGAGAGAGAGAGAGAGGGGAAGAGAGTGAGAGAGAAAGTGAGAGAGAGAGAAGAGAAGAGAGTTAGAGAGAAAGTGTGAGAGAGAGAAGGGAAGAGAGTTAGAGAGAAAGTGAGAGAGAGAGAGAGGGGAAGAGAGTAAGAGAGAACGTGAGAGAGAGAGAGAGGGGAAGAGAGTTAGAGAGAAAGTGAGAGAAAGAGAGAGGGGAAGAGAGTGAGAGAAAAGTGAGAGAGAGAGAGGGGAAGAAAGTGAGAGAGAGGGGAGGAGAGTTAGAAAGTGTGAGAGAGAGAGGGGAAAAGAGTTAGAGAGAAAGTGTGAGAGAAAGAGAGGGGAAGAGAGTGAGAGAGAAAGTGAGAGAGAAGGGAAGAGAGTGAGAGAGAAAGTGAGAGGAGAGGGGGAGAGAGAGATGAGAAAGAGAGGGGAAGAGAGTGAGAGGAAAGTGAGAGAGAGAGAGGGGAAGAGAGAGGGAAAGTGAGAGAGAGGGGAAGAGAGTGAGAGAGAAAGTGAGAGAGAGAGAAAGAGAGGGGAAAAGAATGAGAGAGAAAGTGAGAGAGAAAGTGTGTGAGAGAGAGAGGGGAAGAGCTTAGAGAGAAAGTGAGAGAGAGGGGAGAGAGAGAGATGAGAAAGAGAGGGGAAGAGAGTGAGAGGAAAGTGAGAGAGAGAGAGGGGAAGAGAGAGGGAAAGTGAGAGAGAGGGGAAGAGAGTGAGGAGAAAGTGAGAGAGAGAGAGAAAGAGAGGGGAAAAGAATGAGAGAGAAAGTGAGAGAGAAAGTGTGTGAGAGAGAGAGGGGAAGAGACTTAGAAGAAAGTGAGAGAGAGGGGAGGAGAGTTAGAAAGTGTGAGAGAGAGAGGGGAAAAGAGTTAGAGAGAAAGTGTGAGAGAGAGAGAGGGGAAGAGAGTGAGAGAGAAAGTGAGAGAGAGAGAAGAGAAGAGAGTTAGAGAGAAAGTGTGAGAGAGAGAAGGGAAGAGAGTTAGAGAGAAAGTGAGAGAGAGAGAGAGGGGAAGAGAGTAAGAGAGAACGTGAGAGAGAGAGAGAGGGGAAGAGAGTTAGAGAGAAAGTGAGAGAAAGAGAGAGGGGAAGAGAGTGAGAGAAAAAGTGAGAGAGAGAGGGGAAGAAAGTGAGAGAGAGAAAGAGAGGGGAAGAGAGTGAGAGAGAAAGTGAGAGAGAGAGAGGGGAAGAGAGTAAGAGAGAAAATGAGAGAGAGGGGATGAGAGTGAGAGAGAAAGTGAGAAAGAGAGCGGATGAGAGTTAGAGAGAAAGTGAGAGAGAGAAAGAGAGGGGAAGAGAGTGAGAGAGAAAGTGAGAAAAGAGAGAGGGGAAAAGAGTTAGAGAGAAAGTGAGAGAGAGAGGGGAAGAGAGTGAGAGAGAAAGTGAGAGAGAGAGAGGGGAAGAGAGTGAGAGAGAAAGTGAGAGAGAGAGGGGGGAAGAGAGTGAGAGAGAGAGGGGGAAGAGAGTGAGAGAGAAAGTGAAAGAAAGAGAGGTGAAGAGAGTGAGAGAGAAAGTGAGAGAGAGAGGGGAAGAGAGAGGGGAAGAGAGTGAGAGAGAAAGTGAGAGAGAGAGAGGGGAAGAGAGTGAGAAAGAAGTAAACAGACATGGCACCTTAACTAATCAGTACATAATATTCCAGCCCCAAAAGAAGAAAAGCTTTACACAGATAGATAGTAATAAATAAACAACTACACGTAACAACTTATAGTTTTACACTAGAATGAAAGTAGACCCCGCCCCCTCTCTTTCTCCCTGTGTGTGTGTGTGTGTGTGTGTGTGTGTGTGTGTGTGTGTGTGTTTGTGGTGTGTGTGGTCAAAGTCAAACAAATATTGAAAATGTCTTAAATTAAATGATGGAATACATACATAGTGGGATGAAAGAGTATTCCAGAAGTGAGCAGCAGAGTAATCAGTTTCGTCATTTAAAGACTTATTTACCATAAATCAATTTCGTCATTAACAGACTTGTCTTCCAAAAATAACTTTCGTCATTTATAGACTTGTCTTCCACAAGTCACTTTCGTTATTTAAAGACTAAAGGTCTCTCAACCGGAGATTCCTGGGATGGCCTGATAGACAGGGGGAGATAACCGTATCGAATGTAATGCTCTGTAACGACGCCTAAATCCTCATGTCGACGGCTTTGTTGCTTATCTCCCCTTCACCGGATCCAGTGGTTCGTTATCTTAAAAAAAAAAACCCAAAAAATTCTGGCAGACAACTTCTTCAACCCAGCAGAAAACGATCTTGGAAGCCACAAGGTGTCTTAGTCTGTGTCTGCATCTGTTTTTTCTTGGATTACGTTTTAAGCTGTGGTTTCTGTAGTTGAGGTTTGATGCTCTATATGATGACTGATGCTAACAGGTGGCACAGTGGCTTACTGGAGCGGGAGGTATGTAAACGAGACAGTGGAGGATACAGACTGAAAGTGGAGACATTTGGAAAAGCCAGCAGAAGAAGGTTTATGTTTTCGAGCTAGTGCAGTGGTTCCCAACTTCAGGTCGTGTCCAGATTAGGGGCAAGCGGAGAGGAAGAGGCGAGGCAGGGTAGTGAGAAGATTGGGGGGGGGGGGGGGAAGGTAAGTTAAAACTTTAAAAAAAGGCATTTTAAGGAAATGGCGGCTTGGCTGGCTCAGTGGTTAGACGATCGGTCTATTAATGCGGTGGTACCGGGTTTAAGTCCCAACAGTTGGAATTTTTTCTGGTACCACCACATCAAAAAGGCCGCGAGGTTCACCCAGCCTCTAAAAATAGGTACCGGAGAAACCTGGGAAGGTAAGTACAGCCAGGCGTGATACTGACCACATCAGA
This sequence comes from Achatina immaculata, assembly GCA_009760885.1. Taxonomy (NCBI): domain Eukaryota; kingdom Metazoa; phylum Mollusca; class Gastropoda; order Stylommatophora; family Achatinidae; genus Lissachatina; species Lissachatina immaculata. The sequence continues at coordinate 981,437 of CM019692.1, forward strand.
CTTTCATGTGCCGAAATTTTTGGACATAACGGGCCTAAAACCGTATCCCTAATATGCCTTAATGGCATGGAGATGGGGATTATCCCTTTTTTTAAAACCTATTTTAGGAAATGCTACATTTTATTTTAAACATTAAGATTAGAATAATAACAACATTCATGTTTGCTACATTTCATTGAAATCTTTTACTAGGTTTTCTTAATGCTTTAAATATTTAATAATATCTTCAAAATGTTGGATTATTTAGAAAGTGGAATTATACAAAATTGTTACTGATTAGTGGTAAAACTACGCCATGTTAAATGCAGTGAAACAATATTAGTTATCTTGTGCTGAAATTCAGTAATTTTGTTTATTTTTCATAGGTCGAAGTTCGCCTATCACTGCTAGCTTAGGGGTCGTGCTAGCAACAAAGCTTGGGAACCGCTGCGCTTGAAGGGTTAGGTCAGTTATCTGATCAAGACTCGACCAAGGCAGTATTCCCTGCAAACAGGCTGTTCAATTCTTTCATCCTGGATAACCGGACAGAGTTTGTTCAGGTTTCTGTGGCAGTGGAGCCTGAGGCAGAGCATGTTTCCTGGTCCCACGCCAACAGACCCACTCTACGACCCAAGTCTCGCTGATCACTCATCCCCCTGTCTCTGACTTTCCACACAAACATGCTCTGACGTATTTGTAGCTCAAATCATCACACAGCAAGCAAAGATTATCACACAGCAAGCAAAAATCATCACACAGTAAGGAAAAGATCATCACATAGCAAGCAAACATCATCACACAGCAAGCAAAAATCATCACACAGCAAGCAAAAATCATCACACAGCAAGCAAAGATTATCACATAGCAAGCAAAGATCATCACACAGCAAGCAAAAATCATCACACAGCAAGCAAAGATCATCACACAGCAAGCAAAAATCATCACACAGCAATTAAAAGATCATCACATAGCAAGCAAACATCATCATACAGCAAGCAAAAATCATCACACAGCAAGCAAAGATCATCACATAGCAAGCAAAGATCATCACACAGCAAGCCAAAATCATCACACAGCAAGGAAAAGATCATCACATAGCAAGCAAACATCATCATACAGCAAGCAAAAATCATCACACAGCAAGCAAAAATCATCACACAGCAAGCAAAGATCATCACACAGCAAGCAAAGATCATCACACAGCAAGCCAAAATCATCACACAGCAAGCAAAGATCATCACACAGCAAGCAAAAATCATCACACAGCAAGGAAAAGATCATCACATAGCAAGCAAACATCATCACACAGCAAGCAAAAATCATCACACAGCAAGCAAAAATCATCACACAGCAAGCAAAAGATCATCACACAGCAAGCAAAAGATCATCACACAACAAGCAAAAAACCATCACACAGCAAGGAAAAGATCATCACACAGCAAGCAAAGATCATCATACAGCAAGCAAAAATCATCACACAGCAAGCAAAAATCATCACACAGCAAGCGAATAATCATCACACAGCAAGCAAAAACCATTCCTTTCATTCGTCTGATCTCTCTCCCTCCCTCTCTCTCACCCCACCCCCTCCTCGGTAATGATTTAACATCGTCTTAAGCTAGTTGGCCTGGGCGGTTCAAGTGACCGGTTTTTATTACTTTCAGATCCACACACTTTCTTTAGTTTGTAATGTAGCACTATCTTGTCCCATTCTGTCTGTTGTTACTTAGGCACTATTTTGTCCCATTCTGTCTGTTGTTACTTAGGCACTATCTTGTCCCATTCTGTCTGTTGTTACTTAGTCATTTCTGTGTTCTGTCCTGACTGGCCGTTAAGTTGCTGCAGTAACTATAGCAACGTGCAGCAAACTTTAACATAATGTTAGAAAGAGAAACAGAAAGCCAGCTAGTGAAGAAAAAATAAATGTGTTTTTTAAGTTAAAACAAACAAACAAACATAGGTACGCACGCGCGCGCGCGCGAGCACACACACGAGGTCGACAGTGGAAGTAGTTTCATACATGAAACAACATGGGGCTTGGGTCTGTACGAGATTTAGACTGAGTGAATACACTAAATGAGACAGTATAAGAGAGCTGAGACAGTTAAGAACTGAGACAGTAAGAGAACTGAGACAGTATAAGAGCTGAGACAGTAAGAGAACTGAGACGGTAAGAGAGCTGAGACAGTATAAGAGCTGAGACAGTAAGAGAGCTGAGACAGTAAGAGAGCTAGGACAGTATGAGAATTGAGTATAAGGGCTGAGACAGTTAAGAACTGAGACAATATAAGAGCTAAGACAGTAAGAGAGCTGAGACAGAGAATTGAGACAGTATGAGAACTGAGTATAAGAGCTGAGATAGTAAGAGAACTGAGACAGTATGAGAATGAGATAGTATAACAGCTGAGACAGTACAAGAACTGAGACACTAAGAGAACTGAGACAGTATGAGAACTGAGACAGTAAGAGAACTGATACAGTATGAGAATTGATTATAAGAGCTGAGATAGTAAGAGAACTGAGACAGTATGAGAACTGAGATAGTATAAGAACTGAGACAGTACAAGAACTGAGACACTAAGGGAACTGAAACAGTAAGAGAGCTGAGACGGTAAGAGAACTGCGACAGTATGAAAACTGAGACAGTATGAGAATTGAGACAGTGTGAGACCTGAGAGTATAAGAGAACTGAGGCAGTAAGAGAACTGAGACAGCATGAGAACTGAGACAGTATGAGAACTGAGACAGTATGAGAGCTGAGACGGTAAGAGAACTGAGACAGAGGTTTCATGACGAGTAGCTTTGACCAGTTTCCGTATGCTCACTGTCTCATCTCTATCTCATTTCGTACTGTCTTAGCACGCTTTCTGTATTATCTTATACTGTCTTAGCCTGTCTCATTTTCTCAGCTTTCTTACTGTCTCATCTAGTAAGGCGTCAGTTTTCTTACTGCCTGCAGTCTGCTTTGTCCATGTATCGTTTACCAGTTTTGTCCATGTATCGTTTACCAGTTTTGTCCATGTATCGTTTACCAGTTTTGTCCATGTATCGTTTACCAGTTTTGTCCATGTATCGTTTACCAGTTTTGTTCATGTATCGTTTACCAGTTTTGTCTTCCATTACTTTATCTCTTTCGTGTTTGGCTGTGGATGTCGTGGCCTCATGCCTTGATAAACAACATATAGTTCGCCTTTCATCCATACTTTCTGCACCCTTTATCTGTTAGCTATGTGAGGTCCAGTGAGCTGTATGTGGAGGCGGGCCTCATCAACTACTTTTTTGTCATCTTACATAGCAATGAGAAAAGTGATAGTTACGAAGTGATGGTGAACTGACTGCTTTGACTTAGCTTTTTCAGATCATTTAAAAATGTTTTTGATTATTCTTTACACTTTTTTTTTGAGTTTATTTAATCAAATAAACCGCACATTTATAGCAACCTCACCGGCCTCGAAGGCTGGGTGCGGCCATGTGGACATCATACTGTCTGACATCTACTACCGTATGTATTGTCTGCGTATTTAGTACCAGTATATAAGGGACAGTAACATACGTGTATTTGTATACGTAACTCCGGGCTCCTGATCCAAAATAATCCCGATTATTTACGTCAGAAGTTTTGCACGTAAATTTACCTTTCTGTCCAGACAAGCAAACAGTTTAAAACAAAACAGAAGTTACTGGAATTTCCCTTACAGGATAAACTGGGATGACATTTGGGAGCAAAGTCATTTTCTGCATCCCTGACGGCTGTCAAAACACGCGCATGCGGCCGCATATTGTCGTATCCTGACTTGTGTTTGTGCACGCGCGTGGAGCACGTGTGCTTGCTCACGCGACACGAGCTGAAACATGGGGAACAGTTTCGGGCAAAGAGGAACGCGTAGTGAACAAAGGAGAGAGAAAAAAGAAGAGAGAACGAGAGAGAGGGAGAACGAGAGAAGAGAGAGCGATGAAGAAAAGGAAGACAGAGAGAAGAGAGAGAAGAGAGAGGGAGAACAAGAGAAGAGAGAGAGGGGTAGAGGGAAAAGAGAGAGAGGGAGAACAAGAGAAGAGAGAGAGGGGGAGAGAGAAGAGAGAGAGGGAGATCGAGAGAAGAGAGAGAGGGATGAAGAAAAGGAAAAGAGAGGGAGAAGATATGGAGAAAAAAGAAGGAAAGAGAGAAGATAGAAAGTTAGGTGAGAAGAGTGAGAGAAAAGAGAGTGGGAGAACGAGAGAAGAGAGAGAGAAAGGAAGGGAGAGAGGGAGAAGAGATGGAGAAGAGAGAAAGAAAAAGAGAAGGCAGAAAGGAAAGTGAGAAGAGAGGGAGAAGAGAGAAAGAAAGAGAGAAAACAGAAAAGAGAGAAAGAAGAGAGGAGATGAGAGGAAGAAAAAGAGAAGACAGAAAAAGAGAGGGAGAAGAGACAGAAGAATGAGGAAAGAGAAAGAGGAGGAAAGAGAAAGAAAAGAGTGAAAAAGAGAAAAGAGAGAAAGAAAAAGAGAAAAAGAGAAGAGAGAGAGAAAGAGAAAGAGAAGAGAGGGAAAAGAGAAAGAAAAGAGAGAGAAAGAGAAGAGATGGAAGACAAAGAAGAGAGATAGAAGGCAGTGGAAAGAAAATGCAGAGAAGAGAGAGAGAGAGAGAGAGTGAGAGTGAGAGAGAGAGAAAAGAGAGTGAGAGAAAAGAAAGAGAGAGAGAGAGAGTGTGTGTGTGTGTGTGAGAGAGAGAGAGAGAGAGAGAGAGAGAGAGAGAGAGAGAGAAATGCCACAAGTTTCAAAAAACGGGATCAAGAAATCCAGAACTTGGTTTCCTAGAGGATCAAGTCTGGAAACAAATAAAGAATGAGCGCTGCTTCAATTTTCTGGCTGTCGGGGCTGAGTAAGAAGGGAGGGGGATGGGGGTGGGGGGGGGGGGAATCTAGGTCGGAGATCAGAGATAACACGATGACATCAGCCGGGAATCTCCGTCTAGAGACCTGGAGAATTCTGACATATATTCTGGCCTGGCTTGATCATTTTGCTTCGCTGCTAGAGGCCTTGTTTTGCGTGTATATATACGTGAATGAAGGAGGCTGTACGTATGTAGGTGGAAGAGGCTGTACGGGTGTAGGTGGAAGAGGCTGTACGGGTGTAGGTGGAAGAGGCTGTACGTATGTAAGTGGAAGAGGCTGTACGGGTGTAGGTAGAGGCTGTACGGTGTAGGTGAAGAGGAAGTGGATGGTGAGGGGAAGAGGCTAGGCTATGTAGGAAGTGGAAGAGGCTGTACGGGTGTAGGTGGAAGAGGCTGTACGTATGTAGGTGGAAGAGGCTGTACGTATGTAGGTGGAAGAGGCTGTACGGATGTAGGTGGAAGAGGCTGTACGGGTGTAGGTGGAAGAGGCTGTATGGATGTAGGTGATAGAGGCTATGTAGGAAGTGGAAGAGGCTGTACGGGTGTAGGTGGAAGAGGCTGTACGAGTGTAGGTGATAGAGGCTGTACGTATGTAGGTGGAAGAGGCTGTACGGGTGTAGGTGGAAGAGGCTGTACGGGTGTAGGTGGAAGAGGCTGTACGGGTGTAGATGAAAGAGGCTGTACGTATGTAGGTGGAAGATGCTGTAAGTATGTAGGTGGAAGAGGCTGTACGTATGTATGTGATAAATGTAGCCTGTTCATGCCTTAAAATAACCTTCACTTCTCCTCTTATTGATTAACTTCACCTGTTCATTGCTGAGACCTGCTAGGATTTTTATCCTGCGTAGTTCTCCTTCACTTCTCCTCTGTTGACATTCTCCTACTCAGAAGATCCCTACTACTGATGTGGCCGAAGTATTACCCCAGTTTCCTTACATTTATATCATGTTGTAATTATATCAACAGGATTATGTGTAGAACATTACATCAACAAACAGTAGCTAAAATTCTGACTATGACAGATATCCAGATATCTTAACATGGTCACGTATAGGCAACTAGAAATCTTAACATGGTCACATATATGCAATTAGAAATCTTAACATGGTCACATATAGGCAACTAGAAATCTTAACATGGTCACATATAGGCAATTAGAAATCTTAACATGGTCACATATATGCAATTAGAAATCTTAACATGGTCACATATAGGCAACTAGAAATCTTAACATGGTCACATATAGGCAACTAGAAATCTTAACATGGTCACATATAGGCAATTAGAAATCTTAACATGGTCACATATAGGCAACTAGAAATCTTAACATGGTCACATATAGCCAACTAGAAATCTTAACATGGTCACATATAGACAACTAGAAATCTTAACATGGTCACATATAGGCAACTAGAAATCTTAACATGGTCACATATAGGCAACTAGAAATCTTAACATGATCACATATAGGTAACTAGAACTATCAACATGATCAGATATAGACAACTCTCAATATGATCAGAGATAGGCAATTAGAACTCTCAACATGATCACACATAGGCAATTAGAACTCTCAACATGATCACACATAGGCAATTAGAACTCTCAACATGATCACACATAGGCAATTAGAACTCTCAACATGATCACACATAGGCAATTAGAACTCTCAATATGATACATATAAACAGTGAACTTACATATCATTACTTTCAAGAAGTGAGTCAACTGTCAGTCAGTACCATGTCATTTAGGAAATTAATTCTAAATAAATTATGCCAAGACAACTTCAGCTATCCTAAAGCTAACATCAGGTGTAGAAATATATCAACGTGTATCATGCAGTTTTACTATCTGATAAACAGAGTTAAATGAAAGGAAATATCATACCAGGGGAAGCAACTCACTATTTTGACAAACATCCTTTATCAAGGGACAAAACAAAAAAAACGAAGAAAATATACAGTATAACAGATAACAGAAACAATAATTGTCATCAAAAGTCAGGACTTTCAGCATGTAATGGAGCTATAACTTTGAACATACATAACTTATCATAATATCATATCCAGACAACCACAACACTATTACTTTTAGTCACAAGGGAACTCATAACACTATTATTTTTAGACAAAAACTAACATTTCTATATTTTGAAAGTGGTAACTCACAATGTTACATTTAGACAACAAGTACTCACAACACAAATTATCGATCTAATCACAGTCTAATCACGTCGAGGCAAGTTGCACTTTCTAGAGTTAATGCTGTGTTTTCCAGTTCTTAATCAAACGTTAATCACTTTTTTTTAATATTATTTTTAGCTTTTAATAAAACGTTTTCCAGCATGAAAGAGCTGCACATGGACTCACTGTCTGTCTGTCTGTCTATCTATCTATTCACCAAGACTCTGTTCCATCTCTCCGTTGGTACCCCTACTATTATCAATCTTAGCTTGGCTGACGGGATCGTTGTGGTGGTGGAGCCTGCTAAAGAAGTATTTCACATCCCCTGGTTTTTAGCTGCATTCAGAGACTGAGAAAAAAAATGGCCGTCATAACCTGCTCCCGTGTAGACACGGTCTTGCGCCTCGACATTTTCGCGGCATCAGCTGCAGACAACACCAGATCACAGTTCCAAGAAGACAGAGAAGGAAGAAGAGTCTATATGTCTGTCTGTCTGTCTGTATTTTCTACCAGTCTTCCACTCTCCCTCTGATCTTGGTTTCTTCATAAAGATAATTTTTGTTAAAAATCCGGTTAATCACAGATTATAGACACTCCCTTACCTGCGAGTTGTAGGACTTTGGTTCTGGCGAATCCCAGACTGTGATGACGTAATCCAGCACCATTTTTTTCTCCAGAACTCTCTAATCCATAACAGTCAATTCACGACCGATACACGTAGACCAGGCACCAGCTAATCCAGACCTCGGACGCCTGCTTCGTGTTCCTGCCGCGACCTAGCATAACTTTAACCCCTTTGGGCCGAAACTCCGGAGTGCGGTAAACGTCTACAACATCAGACTTACATCCTTTCTAAGTACTGCAAACTGCTCTCATCCTTTCTACAACATCGCATCTGCAAGAAATACAGGCAGCTATTCTCCACTCACAGCTGACTTTACATGCTCTGTGATCTTCAATGAAAGCTTGGAAGTTCGTGCGCGAGTAGATGTACTCCATACCTGTGGACTTTCATTTTCAGACAACTACCATCTGATTCGAACTTCCTGTAGTAAAATATGGCAATCATTGTAGTAGATGATGAAGCAAAAGAAGTCCTACAACGACTGCGGTATATCAGCATATGATTTGTGTTTTTCGAAGCTCTAACTATACCACTCAGTGCCCTGTAACTTTACTCTGCCAAAGTCTCGTAGTTTACTATTACGAGTATTTGCAGAATTGGCGCAGCCACTAACATTCCAAACAGTCGAAAATTTGACAGCAAAAAAAAAAGTGGATTAATTACTGTTAATGTAGTTGTTGTAGATGAGAATGGGATAATCCAAGTGACTGTGGTCTTTAGTATAAAAAAGAACTAATATAAATACTAATTGAAGTGCGGCTTCAGTTAAATGTAGAAAAGAAACCAAAAGACTGTAACAGATGTTTCTATAGAAACAGCAGAAACAACAGCAAATATGATCGCTGACTCACGAGAACAGCATACTCATTGCACATTTACGTGAAACAGCGGGATTACAGTTACGTAATATGTATGTGAAAACAACAGATTCAAAGTAATAGCTATGTGAAAACAGCGGATTCAAAGTAATAGCTATGTGTAAACAGCGGATTCAAAGTAATACCTGTGTAAAAAACAGATTCAAAGTGATAAGTAAGTGAAAACAACAGATTCAAAGTAATATCTACATGAAAACAGCGGATTCAAAGTAATACCTATGTGAAAACATCGGATTCAAAGTAATACCTATGTGAAAACAACAGATTCAAAGTAATACCTATGTGAAAACAACGGATTCAAAGTAATACCTATGTGAAAACAACAGATTCAAAGTAATACCTATGTGAAAACAACAGATTCAAAGTAATACCTATGTGAAAACAAAATTCAAAGTTAGCCGAAGAGAAGTGAACACGTGCAGATGGATTGTAATCTGAAACAGCTGAAAGAATCTTCAATTAAGATAAAATAAATAACAATTTTGAGATCTATTCCATCTCTACCATGCCCGGATCGCGCATGATGATGATGAATTTGTGTTTATGCATTCGCTATAAAAATAGATACAACGAAGATGATAATGATAAACATGTTTGTGAAGCTGTGCACGACTTTGCTCCAATGATTTCTACTGGCGGAAAACTCTGTAAAGATATCTGTCTGTAAAGTAACGTGTGTGCAGTACAAACTACCTTTACACACCGCCAACTCCTTCACTTTATGTAGGAGATATGTGAGTAAGTAAAGCTTTTTTTTCTGGAGAGAGTATGAGCGAATTAAAAAACATCTTCCAAGCAAAGTTTCGCGTCAGCTCTCTGATCTTGTAAGCACTCCTGCTTGGGTGAAATCATCAATTGGATTTTAAGTACACGCCCATTCTCTGTCACATATTTCTGGGACACGACGTGGGACAAAGTTTCGAGGGCTCATCAAAGCTGTACTACAACTTGAAAGCGTATTGGTACAATAAGGGCAAATAATCTAAACACAGTATCTCAAACAGGCAAGCTGAGACAATCATTAATTGTGGAAGTAAAATAATCTATCATATGATGGTATCTTTAAGAAAACTGTTTCTTTCTTTGCTTTAATGGCGTAGTAATCATTAATACGATGGAAGCGACGCAGCATTTAACTTTCATAACTATTATATTCACAGTAAAATAAAATCTCATGCCTTGTGTTGTCTTGTCTTCTCTCCTTCCTCTGTACTGAGAAGACAAGTGCACTTCTTGACTGATCTAGGCTATCTCCTTCATATAATGAGTATTCATATTTGTTTCATATTATTAATCGCGTTTCGATTTTTTTCTCTTAAATTAATATGAAAGGAAAAGGGTTTATAACGAACAGAAAAAAGGGGACGACGTATCAGATTCTGAACAAAGGCACAAACCAGTTGGTAAAAGTGCTTCTCTAAACAGAAACAGCACAATAAAATAACTTCATAAACAGCCGAGACTGTTTGGTAATAGTACGAGAAACATCTCATTGTGTGAATAAAAATCTAATCAACATTCATTTCTGCTACCACTATCTCTTGGCACTATCCATATTCGAGAACCAAAGAAGATGGTCACCCGCAGCAATGAAAGTAGAAAGCACACGTTCAAATAGGCTGCAGTCACTCAAGAGATATGTGACTCTGTTTTACAATGCCTGATATCATTGTATTTATACACACTGAACAGAAACTACTTACTTGTAGTTACTAGTAATCTTTTAATAAATAAGCACTCACTCAAAGTTGCTCATGCTCGGAACTCGAATGGTTAAACACGATCGAGGTCTGTAGATTTAAGCGCTACAGACGTCTACCTACAGTTAAAGCACTCATGGACCCTCGTATACCGCAAACCCCACCCGCATCTACAACACTGACTGGGATAGGAATACCCGTCAACCTTGTTTCATGAGCATATAAGAGATACTAGCCCAGGTACTGTAAACCTCCTTCATTTTGTTTACTTTTTCTTACGAAAAAAAAGGTTCTTTTTCGCTTTATAAAAAAGGTGCATTGTCCTATTTTGAATGGACTGATATTTACATCATCATATTTCATATTTTCCTTTCACTGACGGTGTTTTTGTTAGCAGCACTGACACAGCCAGGGAGAGAGAAGGTATTCTGCACTTTCTAAGACAATGCACGTTTTTTTAATGTCAGCGTATCTATTTTTAACAGCAGGGCATACTCTGCATACATTGACTGTGGCTTTCTATAGCACAGTCTTCTCAAGACAAAGTACTATACTGCACTTACTTCTTGAAAAAAAAAGTGAAATTTCTGTGATTCTTCAACACTTATAACATCCTTGTCATACAACACAGTACATAAACTAACCAGTAACTAATTTTCAGTGTGTGAAGACTTCTACCGAAATTTATGCCAAAGACAGTCCACACAAAGCCAAGAACATGACATGAGTGTAAACCGAACACCAAACTCACACCGTGCTACAAAACTGCCAACGCTTATCCTTTCATTCTCTCACGCTTAAAATAGGACAGCATTTAAAATGAAAAAAAGCATACACATCAAAGTTTGGAAACGCTGTGAAAAGCATCAGAGAGAGAGAGAGAGAGAGGGAGAATGCATGAATGAATGAATGAATAATCTTTATTTTTAAAGGGTAAAAAATTGGGTCTTACATTCTCCCCTTCAGTGTGTGTGTGAGAGAGAAAAAGAGAGAGAGAGAGAGAGAGAGAGAAATCATGATATGATGTATGAGAGAGAGATAGATAGAAAGAGAGAGAGAGAGAAATCATGATATGATGTATGAGAGAGAGAGAGAGAGAGAGAAATCATGATATGATGTATGAGAGAGAGAGATAGAGAGAGAGAAATCATGATATGATGTATGAGAGAGAGAGATAGATAGAGAGAGAGAGAGAGAGAATGCATGAATGAATGAATGAATCAATGAATGAATGAATAATCTTTATTTTTAAAGGGTAAAAAATTGGGTCTTACATTCTCCCCTTCAGTGTGTGGGTGAGAGAGAAAAAGAGAGAGAGAGAGAGAGAGAAATCATGATATGATGTATGAGAGAGAGGCGAGAAACAAAAACACAGGCTGGAGTCGAGAAGGAATGTGTTTGTTAGAAACTCCCATGTAGGCACTGGTGGGTTCGCGTCTGAAACTGCACGGACCGGAATATTCTTTCTAAATCACACTCTAATATTAAAGCATAAGACTATGTCGACTATAAAAAAAAAAAGAAACTGCAGTGAAAATATTAGGACAAACAAAGCATCAGGTCGACATTTAATTAGTCTGTATCGACGGTTCCCAATCTTTTGTGAGCGCTACCCTAAAATAGCAATAGCTCACGAAAAAAAAATTATTTTTAAAATATTGAAATGAAAACAAGAACTTATTTCAAAGATTAGCACAGAATGTCTGTCCATGTCCCATGGCACTTGCATGCAGTAGGAATGTGAAGTATTAGCGCCTTCACAAGAATAATTAATGTATAAGTATACACAACTAAGTATATAACTATACACGAAGCCACTGCAGTAAAGCTGTGATAACAAAATATATAAACTAGGAAAAAAGTAGAAACAGCTTTATTAATTAACGAGCACACAGTTGTGACGTTTTTGTGTGAACCCTTCCCCCCCCCCCCCCCCACAAATCCCCTTTACAACCCATCTATCACATATCACAAGTCTAAATGTAAACATTCTCAACACTCCACCATGCGCGTTTCTGGACACAGCCTCTTACAAGTCACAGCTAAGTGCTCCAGTCATTTTATTTTATTCTATTTTTTTCTATTACTACTTTTTACCCACCATTCATGTCAATTCATATTTTATCTTCTCTCTCTATTTCCTCGTCCTGTGTGTTTTTTGTATGATTAAGGTTCACACTGAAACATCACAAATGTGCGCTCTTTAAGTAATAAAGCTGTTCCTACTTTTTTCCCTAGTTTATACATTTAGTGCCTTTACAGTTCTAGGCCGCTACAGCATTTGAGGGTAGAGATGCCAGCTTCTGTCTTCGCTGCCTTTGTTTTCTCAGGGAAAGCCCCAAGGCACCTATTTTTCGACGTTGGGTTGACTGGTCGGTCCGAAAAATTTCCACCCGGGATGCGGTATCGAACCGGAGACCTTCTGATCGCCAAGGGAGTACACTAAACCCTACGCCACGGCGGTACAGTTCGGCTGTTGTTATTTTAATATTTAGGTTTGAAAGCATAAAGCGGGGGGGGGGGGGGGGGAGGGAACTCCCTAAAATCTCCTTAACTACTTTTTAAACTCATCTTTCTTTTTTTGTACTTTTAATAACTTCTCGGGACACTAACTTAGAATCTTCCCGCCATCCTAATTTGTGTGACAACCTGCTGATGGCCTAAGCCAGTGGTTCCCCACCTTTTTTTCCGCCTGCGTACCCTTTGGTAGCCTATGTCCATAAATTGTACCCCTTGATATCAGCGAATTTGTTTATTACTGTTGCTGTTTACTTGCTGTTTTTACCAACATGTTTATCTGTTTTCCGCCATTATCCAGCTTCTTCTCGCGTACTCCTAAACGTCCTACCGCGTACCACAGGTTGGGAACCACTGATCTAAACCATCAAGAGACTAACAAAGAGCAGCATCACGAGTCGTCATTTAAAAAAAAAGACAGCAAAAACCAATCTATCTATATTTCCATCTATGATAGATGACGATATGATGACAGTGATGATGATGATTGAGTTAAATAGCATTTAACTTCTCTTTCAGATCTCACTCACAAGGAAGAGCCCAAATAAGGGTCCAGGCAGCGCGTGCACCACTTATACAGTTCTACGTTCCTTTTCTTACAGCTAAGCTTCATCAACCAACTTTTGGTTCCGTGGTTCTCAGGCTGGAGTCCGCGAAGGTCATGTGAGATTACGTGTAGCAAATTCTAGATCAGTGGTTCTAAAACTGTTTTCCGAGAAAGGATCTCATTTGACAGTTTTTGATTATACGCAGTTTTGGACGTGCATGACGGTCTTCAATTTAAGATCTAGCTATGAGGTTACCAGACCGAGTTATCACGGACTTCAAGGATCTGTAGGCTGGGAACCACTGCGCCAGCTGACGAAATATGCTAAACTCATGCCAGTCGCAAATGTTCAAGACAGTGGATGCAAACTTCTCGACTTCAAAAAACAGAAGAGACTTTTAATTTCTGGGTTGTCTCTCTTGTTTATATACTTGGAACGCAAGAGAAAAGAGTGTATATAAACTGCAGGTAAGTTTGTGAAATCGATGCTTGTTCAGCGTGTACCTGAAATTTGATTGGTTTGTTTGTATGTGTGTATGTGTGTGTGCACGCGCGCGCGTGCGCTGTGCTTCATTTCTACTGTTTCTGTGTTTTTGTTACATTGTTAATTATTGATAATATTTTGCGAGCTTTTTTTGTTTTGTTTCTCTTTTTTTTTTTTGTTGTTGCATGGTGTTAGAATCTGTACCTGCTTGGTGACATGTGCAGTCTGATATCATCGTAGCCTAGCTAACGGGGCAGGGGTCGCCACGGTCCCCATGGTAGTGGAGTTGCTAAAGAAGTATTACACACCCCCCTGCTTTTCAGCTGCATTCAGGGATTGAAAAAGTAGCCGCTTTAACCCGCTCCCAAACCGACACAAAGCTGTGCTTCAGCAGCTTTTCAGACCACACATTTTACTTTACACCGCAAATAAATCCTAACAAAATATAAAGATTCGGCGCAAGAAAGAAAGAAAAAAGAAAGAAAGAAAGAAAGAAAGCGACCAGTCGTAAAACGATACTTTGTGAGTAAATAAAAATCTCCATATAAGAAACTACTTAAAGATGGCCTGAGTTTTACGCCAACTCCCAGACGAGAAAAACACTTCTCAGAGCCTGGTCTCAATGTGTGGAGCTTTGCTTCCAGCTGGACACACGATCCTTCACACAACACGTGTACCAGCTACCGTGGGGGTCACATATCAGCAGAAACAGCAACACAGATGAGTTTTGCAAGGAATATCCGAGCACAAGGCAGGCACACAATTCTCTTTAAGTGCATAAACAGATCTCTTCTTTTTTTTCCCCCATAAAACTAGAAGTCAGACAAGAGAGGCAGACACAAAGAAATTTTGAACCCCAAAGTTGAGAAGCTGTCCCCAAATTGGCCACAGATCGCCCGCATAAGTCCCTCCACCAGAATGAAAATGAGAGCAAAATTTTCTTAGTTTCGTAATCTAATACTATACTTTTCTAGATCTGTCGGATGGTGGCATTTACTATGCTACAAAATAAGAGAAATGTGGAAATTCATGTGAGTGTATGTGTGAATATGTAGATTATTTTGAATCTTATCCCAGACTTACGCTCAGGGAGGGCTGCTAACTGTAGGAAGCAGAGGCAAGAAAGCGTGCCACGAGATTTAAGAAACAATTACTCGGGTTGTTTTGGCTTTAATTATGTAAAAAAAAAATTACAAGTCTGTTTATGCTCTTCTTAGGGAACGGCAGATTTTAATTAGGATAAGCAACTACATACAGTAAAAATATTATTTTCATATCCTCTCTGCTGTTAATTTTTTTATGGGCTACAGATTATACGTTATTATGTTCTTAGAGGTCACTCCGGACACGAGGTCGCCTTAGCTTAAAGTAAGATTCATATCATGTAATTTAGCTGGATATAAAAGTAATTCATATCATGTAATTTAGCTGGATATAAAAGTAAGATTTATTTGACGTGTTTTGGTTAGATCTAAACATACAATTTTTATGAGATTAACCTTTTAGTTATATTTCTCTATATCACGTGGATTTGACCCTGTTTCCAAACCTGGCCATCGACTCGTCCAGGAATAATAAGAGACATGCAGTATCTGGATATTTCAAAAAAAAATATTTTATGGTTTGTCCACTTCGCCAGGTCTTTTCGCATGTACTTGACTCCACTACTGCAATCTGAATTTTGATGAGAGCTGATGGTAAACTTGACATCAAGTTTACAAAATCTGTTATTTATTAGTCTATATGTTTCTTTTTCAGATGAACCATTCTTGACTTGTAGTATCTGGCTTCATTGTCCCCCTGTTTGTTCTTGATGTTTGATGATTGTGCAAGGCGAAATGTTAGATTGCTATCATTTTTTAAGCTTTCTCTTTTCTTTTTTTTGTGTGAACTGTTTTTACATAGTTGGGCAACCATAGTCTGTGTACGTCTGTGTACGTCTGTGTACGTCTGTGTACGTCTGTGTAAGTCTGTGTACGTCTGTGTAAGTCTGTGTAAGTCTGTGTACGTCTGTGTAAGTCTGTGTACGTCTGTGTAAGTCTGTGTAAGTCTGTGTACGTCTGTGTAAGTCTGTGTAAGTCTGTGTAAGTCTGTGTAAGTCTGTGTAAGTCTGTGTAAGTCTGTGTAAGTCTGTGTAAGTCTGTGTACGTCTGTGTAAGTCTGTGTACGTCTGTGTACGTCTGTGTACGTCTGTGTACGTCTGTGTACGTCTGTGTACGTCTGTGTACGTCTGTTTTCATATTTGTATATTTAATGATTCTTTTCTCCTTAGAATATGATTTTTAAAACACTCAAATCAGAAAATGCCATGCCGATAGGCGTGTCCGGTGATCTCTCTCCATCTCGTTCGATCCTCCGTGTCATGAATCAAATCGACTGCTGTTTTCCTGCCAAACCGATACATACATCGTATGATCCTTGCTGCCCGCACTCAATTTGAATCCTTTTACTTGTCCATGATCTTTGGTCATTTCACTGAGGTATTTCTCTCTTCACCTCCCTCGCCTTCTTTTTCCATTATTATTTTCCAGCTTTCTGGCTTTAACGCGTGGGTTGATCTTTTTTTTTTTTTAAAATAAAGAAACAACATCACACAACGCTGAAAGATTTTATAATAAAGTTCTCCACGGAAACAAAGATGGCCTCTGTTGTATGTTGCAGCGCTGGAACCCAAAACTGCAGAGAAGATATGTAGGGGGCTAATTTAATACGTCTGTTGTTTATTTATGTTTCCAAGATTAGATTGATTGTTCGTTATGCTATTTTTTTTTGTACAACCGGTAAATTCACAGGCCTGTGTCTGCTGGGACAAACCTAACCCGCTGACTGACGCAAGGCGTGATAAAATTTTCATTAAACTGAATTCTAGTTTGGTCTGTTTTAACAGAAACCATCACTGATGTTCTAATTGTAAGGGCTTTTTTTTTACGTAAAACATGTCCATTCAACGGTAGGATATAAAGACTGGAGCCAAGTGATATAAAACACCACGGAATTTCCTTTATAAATGAAGTGTAGGAAACGGTTCTGCCTGAATAGAGATGGGAAAAAGAGATGGGGAACAGAGATGGGGAAACAGATATGTTAGAATAGAAAGTCCAGGGGAGATTCAGCATGAAAAGAGTTTTATAAAGACGAGATGGGATCAAAAGATTAAAAAGGAGTGCAATGCCAAAGTATGATCAAAAGATGAAAACAGTCAGTGTTACAATCAATGGATTAACAAGAACTGAAAATGGATGATCAAAAGAAACAAAGAGTTGAAATAAAGTCAAAAGATGTTGAGAAGCTGAGTTGTATAGAATTAAGAAGCAACAACAAGTTGAGAGAACTGGACTGGACTGAATCGCAGAGTGTGACCACGAGGTGCCTAGCCTCTTGAACTTCAGCTTAATGGTCGAAGGCTATTGGGTTCGAGAAGTAAATGTTATGCCTACTGGCCAAGCCTTACGAGACGCTGCAAATGGACTGGTTGTGATCTTTTATGTCCTAAGGCCGAGAGGATTAATTCAGACATGTGAAAATAAAATCTAGAGATAATCAAAACAAGTGAAACAAAGACTTTGATAGGGCAACACAGCCTACCTAATCTGCTCTCATTCTCTGTTTTAAATAATCGAAATATTACAAAAAAATGTTTCATTTTATTTTTCCATTGCAAAATAATCAGGAAAAGCACCACGCGTTCTACCATCATTCCTTCTACCATCATACATTATACTTCCATACGTTCTACCACTGTACATTATACTTCCATACGTTCTACCACTGTACATTATACTTCCATACGTTCTACCACTATACATTATACCTCCATACGTTCTACCAGTATACATTATACGTCCATGAGTTCTACCACTATACATTATACCTCCATACGTTCTACCACTATACATTATACCTCCATACGTTCTACCAGTATACATTATACCTCCATGAGTTCTACCACTATACATTATACCTCCATACGTTCTACCACTATACATTATACCTCTATACGTTCTACCAGTATACATTATACCTCCATGAGTTCTACCACTATACATTATACATCCATACGTTCTACCACTATACATTATACCTCCATACGTTCTACCAGTATACATTATACCTCCATGAGTTCTACCACTATACATTACACCTTCATAAGTTCTACCACTATACACGTTATACCTTCATACGTTCTACCACTATACATTATACCTCCATACGTTCTACCAGTATACATTATACCTCCATGAGTTCTACCACTATACATTATACCTCCATAAGTTCTACCTCTATACACGTTATACCTTCATACGTTCTATAATCAGAGTTAGACCAGCCTTTGTATAATTTACGAAGCGTTGCATTGCAAAAATGTGCACATATGACGGAATTTATTACACCACGTACATAGCACAACCACACTAAATTAATTAGACTTCCAACAGCGAAATCCAAATCCAGAGAATTAGACACAAATGAATGCGGACAAACTCCACGAAGATGTTACAAACGCGAAGCTCCATCTTCTTCGCAAGTGCACTAATTTATTCACAACATTAAGCAACCCCCTTCTTCAAGACGGTCTAGATATCTGGCAAATTTTCCAGACGTGCTCACTCTGAGAATGCAAATAGTTTAAACTAAACAAATTCTTTCTGTAAACACTCTCTTCTTGGTCATCTTGACCTTCCAGGCACACTGTTTCGTGCCGGCAACTTTTGAGAAAACTCCAAAAATCAGAACACACCATATTTCTTTCTCTTTTCTTGCACAAACTCTGGCTGCTCCATTGAGAGATACTCAAGGGAGATAACACGCAGAACGAATGCCGTTTTGTATGAGGAACCAGCAAGTCTTCCCAAGCTTATAAAACTACGTAGCTGAGACTCAACGGAAAAACCAACCCCGCAATAGCTCAAGATTATTTGTGACTGTTCTAGATTCGCACGTGCGCTAAAAACACTGGCTATAATCTCACGTGAAGGAAAACAAGGAAGGTTGGGCCAGATAATGCTGAGAGATTAAGAATGTTAGGAAAGAAGTGGTAGCCATGACTCGGTAGGTTCTATATCCGGTTCGGATGTGCTGAATCATCGAATACGCTATAACAAACATTTGGGAAGCGACGAGTGAAACAATATGGCTGCTTGTTGAGCGATGGCAGCACGGGGGGTGGTGGTGGTGGAGGGGCGGGGGCAGAACAGCACACCAGCTGTATAATAAGTTGGAGAGGGAGCCCAGGGCATTTAGCCAAGAATGCGCACCCCAGTGCATCAAGATTTAGACAAACAAGAGCAGACATAACGAGAAGCGAGGACACAGATCAGGAACGAGCAGGCACGAATTCTCTGACATGCCTGGAGTTCTTTGTTGGGCGCGCGCGGCGGATCTTTGATATGCATCAGGTTCGTGGTGCTGTCAAGGTATATTCCTTTCTCACTCTATCTTGCTCACACACACACACACACATAAACACTCCTCTCTCTTTCCTTCTCTAACCCCTCTCTCTCTCTCTCTCTTGTTTCTGGTCACCTATACATTGCTTATATATAGAGAGGGGTGTAGGTGTGTGTGTGTATGGTGCTTGTCCCGTATCATATGCACGCCTTCAGGTGTAAAAGCGTTAGTGCCTTCACATTTCTAGGACATTACAACAGTTGAGGTAGGAAGACCGGCATTTGTCCCCGTTGCCTTTGTTCTGCTGGGGAAACCCCAGTTACCCTTTTTTTTAAGGCTGCGTTGGCTCTGATTGGTTCGAAAAAGTTTCAAGCGATTGCTAATTCAAACCACATACCTTCTGGTCGGCTGGCTACCCCAGCATACGTCTTAAGTATGTACATATTTCTACGGCTTTCATTTCATTTAGCATTTTCATGTTCAGTTTCCAACAGTTGATGACAACAGTGTAAGGTGGGGTAAGCTAAGGTGTAAGGTAGGGTAAGCTAAGGTGTAAGGTAGGGTAAGCTAAGGTGTAAGGTAGGGTAAGCTAAGCATAAGGTAGGGTAAGCTAAGGTGTAAGGTAGGGTAAGCTAAGCATAAGGTAGGGTAAGCTAAGGTGTAAGGTAGGGTAAGCTAAGGTGTAAGGTGGGGTAAGCTAAGGTGTAAGGTAGGGTAAGCTAAAGTGTAAGGTAGGGTAAGCTAAGGTGTAAGGTAGGGTAAGCTAAGCATAAGGTAGGGTAAGCTACGGTGTAAGGTAGGGTAAGCTAAGGTGTAAGGTAGGGTAAGCTAAGGTGTAAGGTAGGGTAAGCTAAGGTGTAAGGTAGGGTAAGCTAAGCATAAGGTAGGGTAAGCTAAGGTGTAAGGTAGGGTAAGCTAAGGTGTAAGGTAGGGTAAGCTAAGCATAAGGTAGGGTAAGCTAAGGTGTAAGGTAGGGTAAGCTAAGGTGTAAGGTAGGGTAAGCTAAGCATAAGGTAGGGTAAGCTAAGGTGTAAGGTAGGGTAAGCTAAGGTGTAAGGTAGGGTAAGCTAAGCATAAGGTAGGGTAAGCTAAGGTGTAAGGTAGGGTAAGCTAAGGTGTAAGGTAGGGTAAGCTAAGCACAAGGTAGGGTAAGCTAAGGTGTAAGGTAGGGTAAGCTAAAGTGTAAGGTAGGGTAAGCTAAGATGTAAGGGAGGGTAAGCTAAGGTTAAGGTAGGTTAAACTAAAGTGTAAGGTGGGGTAAGCTAAGGTGTAAGGTAGGGTAAACTAAAGTGTAAGGTAGGGTAAGCTAAGATGTAAGGGAGGGTAAGCTAAGGTGTAAGGTAGGGTAAACTAAAGTGTACGGTAGGGTAAGCTAAGATGTAAGGTAGGGTAAGCTAAGGTGTAAGCTAGGGTAAACTAAAGTGTACGGTAGGGTAAGCTAAGATGTAAGGTAGGGTAAGCTAAGATGTAAGGTAGGGTAAGCTAAGGTGTAAGGTAGGGTAAACTAAAGTGTACGGTAGGGTAAGCTAAGATGTAAGGTAGGGTAAGCTAAGGTGTAAGCTAGGGTAAACTAAAGTGTACGGTAGGGTAAGCTAAGATGTAAGGTAGGGTAAGCTAAGATGTAAGGTAGGGTAAGCTAAGATGTAAGGTAGGGTAAGCTAAGATGTAAGGTAGGGTAAGCTAAGGTAAAGTAAAATTCCCGTTCCCGTGCCATTAAAGCGTACTGATGTTACGGTATTTGCAAGGCACGTGAAAGTCTGATGTGGTCAGTATCACGCCTGGCAGCATGTACCTTCCCAGAATTCTCTGATACTCATTTTTAGAGACTGAATGGGTCCTAGGGGCCATTTTATGATAACATTTTACGGTTTAAAAAATATTTCAGCAAAAATGCCTTCATAAAGGACATATTGAGGTGGGGGTTTTTTTCATAGCCATATCTCATACTGGTAATTCCCTTTCCTTTCTATTACTACCTTTTTTTCGTAAAATGGGATCCTGTACCTTCGTCTAACTCTGTTCTGCTGGAACCAGTTCTTACTGCAGCCATTATATCGTACATTATCTTGTTTAGTTTCTGTGGCATGTGTGACATTATATCGTACATTATCTTGTTTAGTTTGTGTGGCATGTGTGACATTATATCGTACATTATCCTGTTTAGTTTGTGTGGCATATGTGACATTATATCGGACATTATCCTGTTTAGTTTGTGTAGCATGTGTGACATTATATTGTACATTATCCTGTTTAGTTTGTGTGGCATGTGTGACATTATATCGTACATTATCCTGTTTAGTTTGTGTAGCATGTGTGACATTATATCGTACATTATCCTGTTTAGTTTGTGTAGCATGTATGACATTATATCGTACATTATCCTGTTTAGTTTGTGTAGCATGTTTGACATTATATCGTACATTATCCTGTTTAGTTTGTGTAGCATGTTTGACATCATATCGTACATTATCCTGTTCAGTTTGTGCAGCATGTGTGACATTATATCGTACATTATCCTGTTTAGTTTGTGTGGCATGTGTGACATTATATCGTACATTATCCTGTTTATTTTGTGTGGCATATGTGACATTTTATCGTACATTATCCTGTATCTTGTTTAGTTTGTGTAGCATGTGTGACATTATATCGTATATTATCCTGTTTAGTTTGTGTGGCATATGTGACATTATATCGTATATTATCCTGTATCCTGTTTAGTTTGTGTAGCATGTTTGACATTATATCGTACATTATCCTGTTTATTTTGTGTGGCATATGTGACATTATATCGTACATTATCCTGTTTAGTTTGTGCAGCATGTGTGACATTATATCGTACATTATCCTGTTTAGTTAATGCAGCATGTGTGACATTATATCGTACATTATCCTATTTAGTTTGTGTGGCATATGTGACATTATATCGTACATTATCCTGTTTAGTTTGTGTGGCATATGTGACATTATATCGTACATTATCCTGTATCTTGTTTAGTTTGTGTGGCATGTGTGACATTATATCGTACATTATCCTGTATCTTGTTTAGTTTGTGTGGCATGTGTGACACTATATCGTACATTATCCTGTATCTTGTTTATTTTTGTGTGGCATGTGTGACATTATATCGTACATTATCCTGTATCTTTAATTTTGTAGCATGTGTTAGAGCTTGACAGATGAATTTCCCGCTTCGTTTGAAGTTAATCGTCTTATTGTGTTGTAGCTGTCTGTAGCCAGATATATTCTTCACTTGATTGCCTTTTCTTTTGTCATGTCTAAATGAGTGTTTTGTGTATGGAATAATAACTAGATTTAAGACAACGGTTCCTTGATACCGATCACGCTATTTTAGAGACTATAACAGCGCCTCGGAAACCTCAGGAGATGTAGGACATCTTTCCACCGTTCTAAAGAAGGTCATGGAAACAGAGCCTTAATGGCATGGAAATGGGATTTTTATCTTTTACCTTTACCTTATTAAAGAATAACTAGCCAAAAAATACTGGACCGTACAGATCTATAAGATAAGAATATCTATAAGATTATCTTTACCCTGCTCCAGACAAAACTCTGAATGCTTCCATATCTTGTTCAGTAACTTCTCAAGTGGGCAGGCTGATTACACGATTTCTGTTCACAGGCAGTTCTCTTTGTACAGCTGACATGACGATGGGGCTGGGCATAATCACAGAAGCTGACAAGTACAGACAAAGTGGTCTGGTGCCCTCTAAATAGGCATTTACTTCTGGATCTCAACACAGCGTTATATGTTTTGCTCCTGTATGCCATAAGCTACAATATTTTGAGAATAACTTCACCAGAAGATGATGATGTGGTTAGTATCACGCCTGGGTGCCCCGCCCCCATTCAAGTGAAGCTGGGTATCAGTTTCTAGGGTTAAGATAACCCGAAGACTTCTGCCTCGACTGACCACCTACCTTCGCCATGAGAGGCAAATGTCCTAACCTCTTTGCTACTCATTCGCCACGTAAAAGGTTACCACTAAATATTTTGTAAAAAAAAATACATGAGTTATTTAATATTAAAATATGTTCAAACTATAACAAGATTATGGGGTTTTCGAGCTACATAAACAATTAATCCAGTGAGCTGTACATGCATGCTTAAACGGCTCCTTCAGGCATGCCAACAATGCTCTCATTATTTCGCATGCACACTAATCAATCATGTCATCCTACGCGCATTCGTCCTTGATGTATGCCGACGTAAATTTGCCAAGCACAAAAAAAGAAGTTTATTTCAACTGTTACTACGCCCTCATCTAACATGCGCAGTCGATATCATCGCGTCCTCATTGATCTCATCTCTAGGCGAGCGCTTCAAAAGCAACAGAAAACTGCCAACGCAAAGCCTTCATGTGACCTCCTCTCTACACCTGACCACGGAATATTGATTCAGCCAATGAAAGAATGAGACCGCGAGTAGTCATGCGCACTCGACCTGTGCTGTAATAGTTTGCCATTCATCAACACAAGAAATAATGGAGAGCAAGTATTACTCATTACAACTCTGGTAGAAATATACCTCTTCCATAGATCCATTCACTCGCAACGACTGGAAGACAAATTGAAAACTGTCACTAATACAACGTAACGTGTTCTATAGCCATAGTCCGCACTTACATGTTTTTACACAGGTTAGTCCGCCTATATGCCAGGTAGCAATCACAAGATTGCAACTTTTACTACAAATAAATAAACCGGCAGATTTGGTCTGTCGTGCTGGAAAAATGTGCAAAAGAAAATGTGTGTGTGTGTGCAGGAACTAACCTTGTTATACAGTGCATTCTAAACACGTGTATTCTAATTAGTAAGTTACTGTAGTTTCCCATTGTGTTTTCCTGGTACTGTTGTTCTTTCTGTATTTATTCACTTCCCTTATTTGGTTATCTTTATATTTTACTCCACACTGTTCTAATCTCACTTTATGTTCTGGTTCCACTCTGTTCTAATCTGACTTTATGTTCTGGTTCCACTTTCACTTAATGTTCTGGTTCCACTGTTCTAATTTCACTTTATGTTCTGGTTCCACTCTGTTCTAATCTCACTTTAAGTTCTGGTTCCACGCTGTTCTAATTTCAATCTATGTTCTGGTTTCACTCTCACTTTATGTTCTGGTTCCACTCTCACTTTGTTCTGGTTCCTCTTTTCTAATTTCACTTTATGTTCTGGTTTCACTCTCACTTTATGTTCTGGTTCCATTGTTCTAATCTCACTTTATGTTCTGGTTCCACGCTGTTCTAATTTCACTCTATGTTCTGGTTCCACTCTCACTTTATGTTCTGGTTTCACTCTCACTTTATGTTCTGATTCCACTCTCACTTTACGTTCTGATTCCACTCTCACTTTATGTTCTGGTTTCACTCTCACTTTATGTTCTGATTCCACTCTCACTTTACGTTCTGATTCCACTCTCACTTTATGTTCTGGTTCCACTGTTCTAATTTCAATCTATGTTCTGGTTCCACTCTCACTTTATGTTCTGGTTTCATTCTCACTTTATGTTCTGGTTCCACTCTCACTTTATGTTCTGGTTCCTCTTTTCTAATTTCACTTTATGTTCTGGTTTCACTCTCACTTTATGTTCTGGTTCCATTGTTCTAATCTCACTTTATGTTCTGGTTCCACGCTGTTCTAATTTCAATCTATGTTCTGGTTCCACTCTCACTTTATGTTCTGGTTTCACTCTCACTTTATGTTCTGGTTCCACTCTCACTTTATGTTCTGATTCCACTCTCACTTTATGTTCTGGTTCCACTCTCACTTTATGTTCTGATTCCACTCTCACTTTACGTTCTGATTCCACTCTCACTTTATGTTCTGGTTCCACTGTTCTAATTTCAATCTATGTTCTGGTTCCACTCTCACTTTATGTTCTGGTTTCATTCTCACTTTATGTTCTGGTTCCACTCTCACTTTATGTTCTGGTTCCTCTTTTCTAATTTCACTTTATGTTCTGGTTTCACTCTCACTTTATGTTCTGGTTCCATTGTTCTAATCTCACTTTATGTTCTGGTTCCACGCTGTTCTAATTTCACTCTATGTTCTGGTTCCACTCTCACTTTATGTTCTGGTTTCACTCTCACTTTATGTTCTGATTCCACTCTCACTTTACGTTCTGGTTCCACTCTCACTTTATGTTCTGGTTCCACTGTTCTAATTTCACTTTAAGTTCTGGTTCCACGCTGTTCTAATTTCAATCTATGTTCTGGTTCCACTCTCACTTTACGTTCTGGTTTCATTCTCACTTTATGTTCTGGTTCCACTCTCACTTTATGTTCTGGTTCCTCTTTTCTAATTTCACTTTATGTTCTGGTTTCACTCTCACTTTATGTTCTGGTTCCATTGTTCTAATCTCACTTTATGTTCTGGTTCCACGCTGTTCTAATTTCACTCTATGTTCTGGTTCCACTCTCATTTTATGTTCTGGTTCCACTGTTCTAATTTCACTTTATGTTCTGGTTTCACTCTCACTTCATATTCTGGTTCCACTCTCACCTTGTTCTGGTTCTACTCTCACTTTATGTTCTGATTCCACCCTCACTTTATGTTCTGATTCCACTCTCACTTTATGTTCTGATTCCACTTTCACTGTATGTTCTGGTTCCACTCTCATTTTATTTATGTTCTGGTTCCACTCTAACTTTATGTTCTGGTTCCACTCTAACTTTATGTTCTGGTTCCACTCTTATTTCATGTTTTGGTTCCACTTCACTTTATGCTCCCTTACGAAGGACACTTAGTTTCAAATATGCATAACTAAATAAGCAGCACGTTATGAAATACCTGCTGCTGATTCTACACAAGACTCCACATCCACCACATTCGCACTGCTGTAGCACATATATCTCATGCACAAGCCACCCAACAACAGCACTCAGCAACAACTACTCAACAGCAGCAACGCAGCAACAATCACCAAACAACAGTAACATAAATCAACAGCCACGAAGCAACAGCAACACAACAACAGCCACCCAACAGCAGCAACACAAAAGCAGCCACCAAACATCAGTAACACAGCAACAGTCACCATACAACAACACAAAAACAATCATCAAACAACAGCAACACAACAACAATCACCAAACAGCAACACAACAACAATCACCAACCAGCGGCAACACAACAATAAACAGCAAACAGCAGCAACACAACAGCAAACAGCAGCAACACGACGACAAACAGCAAACAGCAGCAACACAACAACAAACACCAAACAGCAGCAACACAACAACAAACACCAAACAGCAACAACACAACAACAAAAATCAAACAGCAGCAACAAGACGACAAACACCAAACAGCAGCAACACGACAACAAACACCAAAGAGCAGCAACACAACAACATCAAAGAGCAGCAACACAACAACAAAAACCAAACAGCAGCAACACGACAACAAACACCAAACAGCAGCAACACAAAAATAAACAGCAAACAGCGGCAACACAACAAACACCAAACAGTTGCAACACTACGACAAACACCAAACAGCAGAAACACAACAACAAACACCAAACAGCAGCAACACAACAACAGCCACCCAACAGCAGCAACACGACGACAAACAGCAAACAGCAACAACACAACAGCAAACAGCAACAACACAACAGCAAACAGCAGCAACACAACAACACCAAACAGCAGCAACACAACAACAAACACCAACAGCAGCAACACAACAACAAACACTAAACAGCGGCAACACAACAAACACCAAACAGCAGCAACACTACGACAAACACTAAACAGCAGCAACACAACAAAAATTACCAAACAGCGGCAACACAACAATAAACACCAAACAGCAGCAACACAACAACAACACCAAACAGCAGCAACACAACAACAAACACCAAACAGCAGCAACACAACAACAAACACCAAACAGCAGCAACAACAACAAACACTAAACAGCGGCAACACAACAAACACCAAACAGCAGCAACACTACGACAAACACTAAACAGCAGCAACACAACAAAAATTACCAAACAGCGGCAACACAACAATAAACACCAAACAGCAGCAACACAACAACAAACACCAAACAGCAGCAACACAACAACAAACACCAAACAGCAGCAACACAACAACAAACACCAAACAGCAGCAACACAACAAACATCAAACAACAGCAATAAACACACAACAGCAACACAATAAGAACCACATAACAACATCAACCACGCAACAACAACCACACAACAGGCACACAAAAACACATTAACTCAACGCATGCACAGAGTGAAAAAAAAAAACCAGATATTATTTCGAACTTTCACGTGAGCTGTTATTTGATACATGTCCTAATTTTAACAACAGATGAACTCCAGGAATAGACGTGCGCCATTTCCGATGACTTTCATGTTTCACAAGAGAGACGAACCAGCGAAAGAGCAGAAAGTTTATTTTTAACTCTCAGTCTACCATGAACAGGACTAAAGAATTCCAAATGGTAAAATAGTTAACTAAATGGTTCCGTTTTGTAACTGGGGATTTACAATTCTACTGCAGCAAACGTTAACAATCTGTATCGCGTTATTTCCGGATCAAAACATAGCGACCATGGTATTTTTATTACAAAGAAAAAGAGAACATCTTCATGCACTATGGGTGATGTTTGGTAGGTTAATCTTGTCTTGTCTTTCTATCTAGGTGAATCTTGTCTTGTCTTTCTATCTAGGTGAATCTTGTCTTGTCTTTCTATCTAGGTTAATCTTGTCTTGTCTTTCTATCTAGGTGAATCTTGTCTTGTCTTTCTATCTAGGTTAATCTTGTCTTGTCTTTCTATCTAGGTTAATCTTGTCTTGTCTTTCTATCTAGGTTAATCTTGTCTTGTCTTTCTATCTAGGTTAATCTTGTCTTGTCTTTCTATCTAGGTTAATCTTGTCTTGTCTTTCTATCTAGGTGAATCTTGTCTTGTCTTTCTATCTAGGTGAATCTTGTCTTGTCTTTCTATCTAGGTGAATCTTGTCTTGTCTTTCTATCTAGGTGAATCTTGTCTTGTCTTTCTATCTAGGTGAATCTTGTCTTGTCTTTCTATCTAGGTGAATCTTGTCTTGTCTTTCTATCTCCATGGAACTGCGAGATAACCAGGCTAGGGCTGTTACTGGGGGTACAAACGGAGAGGTGGGGGCAGGGTCTTGGTCAGCTGTTGATCACCAACCCTAACGCTAGAATGTCAGCTGTTATGTGCTAACCCTGATGTCATCTTGTCAACTGTGGTTCGCCATCTCTGACACCAGCAGTGTCAACTATGTTTCACCAATCCTGACACCAGCAATGTCAACTATGTTTCATCAATCCTGACACCAGCAATGTCAACTATGGTTCACCAATCCTGACACCAGCAATATCAACTATGTTTCACCAATCCTGACACCAGCATGTCAACTATGTTTCACCAATCCTGATGCCAGCATGCCAGTTATGGTTCGCCAACACTGACGCCAGCATGCCAGCTATGGTTCGCCAACACTGACGCCAGCATGCCAGCTATAGTTCGCCAACACTGACGCCAGCATGCCAGCTATGGTTCGCCAACACTGACGCCAGCATGTCAGCTGTGGATCGATAGCTAACTAGAAAAAAAAAATAAAATGAAGAATGAAACAGAGGCTTCATATATCACTGTGGTTGCGTAACGCAAGAGACAACATTTTTAGATTGTATATTTACTATACTATTATGGCTAAAGTTAGAAGTAAATAAATGCATACTTTAGCATGTTTGCTACAAAAACAAAAGCAAGATGAGAATAACGTACATGATGCAGATCGTTATGTTGTAAGCACAGGGCAGGTACTCCAACTCTTGGTAGAAGGCAGTGACAACAAGAAACCTGTGATATGTATTTGGAGACATTCTCCGCCAAATGCCACGGGCAGATAAAACTAACGAATGTCAGAGAAGATCTTGAGTTCTCCAGCGCTGCCACACCAAGTTCTTCAAACATGACCTAGTTTACTTCTGACAACATGACCTAATTACGGGTGGTGGCATTTTGCTAGAACCTGGCTCGAGATATCGGCCACAGAAAGGATGCAGTGTTCTTACGAGCAGAAATTTGGTTATCGCTAATCTAATCTGGTTTCTCCCAGTCCCGTTCCCCCCTCCTCCTTTTTAGGAAAGAACATTGTTAGTTTTCAGACCACAAATAGATCTCTAATGGCTGAGTCATCCTGAACTAACAATGTGTTCCTGTTCATCATCATCATCATCATCATGTGCCGTGCTGGCAGGGTAGTGTTTATGCTTCTCCCACATACCTCGATCCCTGATAATTTTTTTTTACGAGCTCTTTTGGTGACTTTGTATTGTTCTATCTGGTTAGTGACCATGGGTTTTTTTTTTCCTCTTGGCCTTCCCTTACCTCTTTTCCCATTTATCTCTCCTGTTGTCAAATGTTTTCAAAGCGCCACTATTATGTGTAAAATTAATTATGATTGGTTTTTACGAATTTAATTCGATTCTTTTCTTCATTTGCTTTTGTTAGACATTCCTTGTTTATCATCTTATTTGTCCATGTTTTTCTTAACACTCTTGTAGCCCCCCCCCCCCCCGCGTCTCTGTTGCCTCTAGCGACAATCTTGTCATTGTCCACGGCTCACTTCTATAGGCTGCTCTTGTTGACTGGATCCAGACATGTATTTCTCACAGATTTAAGATTTGCTGATGTAAGATTTGAGAAAGCAGCCCTCCCCCTCTCCTTCCACTATTTACAAGGGTATACATTCTCTTACTTGTAATATACTGTATTTCCATGAATAAACGCCCCCTCATTTATTAGAGGCCGGCGTCTATTCAAGGCATGCGCTTATTCGCAAAGCAACAATTAAGGTTCTGCAGCATCGGTATTAGCCTCTACAGCACGTCTTTTCATTGACAGAGGCGATGTACTGACCAGGCGTTTATTTACGACATGTGTTTATTCGAAACAGTACTCCTTACCTACCACAACATCATTTAACTGAGGCCGCTATTTCAGACCCGGCGTTTAATGAAGGAGATGCATTATGTACAAATTTATTTATACCTTCTATTTCGCCGTATCCATACATGTTTTTATCAAGTCACCCATTCCATTCACGTCTGTATTATCATTTCACATCTGTCCGTCTTCATATCACATACCCACTCATGTTTCTAACAAATCACATATTCATTTATATATACATATAGCGGTCTGGTTAGCTGAGTGGTTAGGCGCTCGGTTTGCTAACCTGGTGGTACCGGGTTCAGTCCCAGCTGTGGGATTTTTTTCTGCTACGCACCGAAAAAGGCCCCGGGGTTGACCCAACCTCTAAAAATGGATACCAGGGGAATCTGGGAAGGTAAAGCGGCCAGACGTGATACTGACCACATCAGACTTTCATGTGCCGAAGGTCGTGGAAAATACGGGCCTAACACCGTATTCTCCAATATGCCTTAGTACCATGGAAACAGGGATTTGATTTTAGCTTTACCTTTATATTATTATGATTATTATTATTATTATTAAGCATTGAGAACATAATTTTGTTTGTCACAACCAATACCAGTCCTCCCTAGCTAAATCGCTAAAGACGCACTTCAAAGTGCAGTGCCAACTGGAAGATCACGGGGTCAATCCCGGGAAAAAAGCAACAACTCACAAGACCTCTGGGAGTCATGAACCAGAGGGGCCCACCCCCCTTAGAGTGTCAGGAGTTTAATAGGGCCGAAACACTTGTCTGAAGGGGAGGGGGTACTTCCTCTGATGATCTGAAGGAGTTTTGTTGTTGTTCCGTTCTCAACAGTAGAGTTTCCTGCACACACACACACACACACATATATGTATATACGTATGCAGACCCGTCAGCCTATTCGCGTATTCAACTTTCTGTCACGCCATGCATTCATTCGCATATGTATGAGTATATGATATGTATGAATTATCTTTCTACATCAACCACACTCCATATCCACTCACATTTCTATTAATCTGGCACTCATTCACATCCACGTGATATGTATCAAAAAATATTTCGATATCTATAAACCTACATGGTCTGTCAAGTTTTTATCAAGCTGTTCATTCGATTATATATTGATCTATTTGACTGATGATCTACTAGGCCATACATCTACTTAATGAATTAACCTCTTTCATATCTCCCTCTCTGTTTGTCTCTTTGTCTCTCTATCTGTCTCTCTCTGCTTCCCTGTCTGTCTGTCTGTCTGTTTCTCTCTCTCTCCCTCTCTCTCTCTCTCATTCTTTCTCCCTATGGAGTACATAAGTGCGAGCTGAAGACTGATATTGTCTTTCACAGTTAAAAAACAAAACAAAACAAAAAACAGTATAATTTTCCACAGATTACAAAAAAAAAAAAAAACAGTATAATCTTCTACAGATTACAACAACAACAAAAAAACTTCCAGGAAGATTTCCATGTGTAAGAAAGATTGAAATCTATTGATCTTCAGAACCGTAAACAAAATGGAAGAGATCAAAGGAGCATGCTGGTAACTGATCTTTTGTAAGATCTTCACTAGATTTTTCATTTCACTTTAGTAAACTTTTCTTGGTGTGTTTCTCGAAGCACTGTGGAGAACATGTGGTTTAGTTCGCTAGTAATGTGTGATTTCTCTGTGGTTTACTCGTAGTTTTCCTGACTCTGCAGAAGCGCGTAATCAACTTGCATTTCGGGGTTTGAGATTTTACCGAAAATCTGTGATGGTATTTCGGTATGTATGGTTACTTTATCTGTACCAGAAAGTTGGATAGGCTGTTGTTGCTAGTTCTAGTTCCATAAAATATGAATGTTTCATTCATTAGTTCTGAACTATACGAAAGTTCTACAATTTGGTCAATATCTCTGATAGTATTTCAAGATCTGTTTCTTGGATAATCAGTGTTAAACTCTTTATCTAAAAGAAAACTATCCACCATCGCCAGCCAGTGGAATCATATAGGAAATCGGGCTCCTTTTGACTATATAGAGAATAACTGATCAATCTCGTTATCTTTCCATTAAATGATGAAAATGGCACCAGAATAAGACAAATTAAAACGCTGAAGATATTCTAGAGAAAGGTTATATTGGTCTGAGCTGGCAGAATCTCAACATCTCAAACAACGGATCTGAATTACTATCACACTGTTTCGAACAGGATGGCGTAGTAGATCATGTCTTTTACCAGACTCCAACAGTCGATATATTTCAGTAGCTTAGTTATTTTTAATTCAGTAATTTAATATCAGTGCTTCTTCTTCTTCTTCTTCTTTGTCGTCGTCGTCGTCGTCGTCGGAGTCCTCGTTGTTCGCCAGGAAAGGGCGTTGATCGCCTTGTGTTGCAGTTATATGCCTTTCGAGCCAGCACATCCGAATTCGTCGCGGCGTATTTCTTCTTATGGGCCAGGTTCACCTTCATAATGCGATCCCCATTCACTTAGTCAGACTGCTGTCTTTTCTTTCAAAGGTTAGTACTGGGAGATAATATAGGGTCTTGACCGCCTGTGGTTCATCCACCCTGACGCAAACAGCCAACTATGGGTCGCAGAGGGTTAAATTATTCAGCCTGAGTAAGTAATCTTCGCTGCCTGATATCTCGTGAAATTATCACCATCATGAAGAAATGTACTGAACCACACACACCACATGTAACCAGATATAAACATGTCTTCAAATTCAGTCAGACCTGCAGAATTAACTACTGCCACAACTTTATAAAATCGGGCTACAGCACAAAATAACATAACGACAAGAAACCACAGAAGACCTAACTAACATCAACCATAAAAAATGAAATGATCAAAAATTTATGAGAAAACAAAAGAACCTCACCTTTTTAGATGCGCTCACTTGCTGTAATCCGGCAATTGTTGTACTGTTAGCCGCACTCGTAAAGCCAAACCGGTTAAAGGAACGTTTCGTTTTATCCATTGCCGAGAAGATTCTCGATCTTCCCATAGTTCAGATTACATCCATTTGAAAACGTAAATCAGAGTTAATCCATTCAGTCATAAGTCATCATCCATATTTATGTAGTAGTTTTATGCCTGCTACCTATGGCATATTTTTGCGTCTGTTGTTAACAGTTATGGTTTTTTGTATTACTTTGATGCTTACATTATGGACGTAGTAACACATCCTACACGGCAACGTATTTCTTACACCGCGGCTGATGTTTGAATTCGTAAAAAAAAAAAAGTTCTTTCTCACATCTCTGTAAAGATGTACAGAAAATCGGTGATGTTTTCTGAATACAAGTATTTGTGAACATCTTGTCATTACCCTCTTGTATTTTGTCTTATCACTATTCCCATCTGTGTCAAAACTGTTTCAGACTACTTAACTATGCCTTGTGGAAAAATTAGTTATTACATAATTAGTCAGTGTGGTCAGCTATGTTGGCACCTGGGCTGTTATTGCTATTATCTCATTTTTTTTCTCTCACGCAATAGATTTACCTTCTCGTGGATCGCGTTTTTACCTGATTCTATCTGTCCGCATGACTCGATTCACG
Organism: Achatina immaculata; assembly: GCA_009760885.1. NCBI lineage: Eukaryota > Metazoa > Mollusca > Gastropoda > Stylommatophora > Achatinidae > Lissachatina > Lissachatina immaculata. The sequence continues at coordinate 1,015,120 of CM019692.1, forward strand.
TCCTTACCAAGAGATTCTCTGTCACCCACGTGACATTTTCCTGTTTATTTGTTGTTTCGTTATTTTCGTCTGCACTGATAAAGGCATACAGCCGAAATATTGGTTTGTCAGTGTTTGTTTTCATTTCCACATCTCACTGCTCTTATCTTATTGCTTCTTTTGCCATTCCCTCTCACATTTGTTTTGGTAAGACTGCATCATGCATCTCTAACTATCTCTGAAACATTGAGTGCCGTTGTGCATCAAGTGCGCATGATGAGACCCCCAGAAAGCAAAATGAGTACAGATAAATGAAGGACATGCAGCAATCCAATATTTCGGCAAAAAGCCTTTTTCAAGGATCACATACAAAAACACCACAACAGACAAAAAAATGTATGAAAAATATATACCATTTCGTGCCGGAATTTCCTACTAGAAGGAGGCCAAAAGGCTAAATCTTCATATTTTTCATTCATGTTTTTGCATGTGATTCTTAACAAAAGGCTTGTGCCGAAATGCTGGATTGTTATATGTTCTGCAGTTATATATACTCATCTTGCTTTTTGCCATCCTTATTTCTGCTCACTTTCCTCACTCTTTCTATCTTTTTGTAAGACTGTACCATACACCCATCTATTTTCATTACTAGAGCCAGTTTTACAGCAGTTGTCTTTTTTTTTTTTTGTATTCTAAGGAGAACACTAAAGAAGAGTCAGCAGATTCACGAAGAGATGAATGTCTTCTTTTCCACGTGTCTTGTTATACTACGGCAGCACCAGACAAATAATTCACATAAATACCAGTATAAATGGCGGATGAGTCACTGTTCTGAGTGGATCAAAATATTCAGAATGCCAAGCTGACACCAGAAAGCACACAAGACCAGGCACAAAAAAGAGAAATGAATGTATTCTCCCAGAGAAAATAAAAACTGCGATTCTTCATCGTAGATATACGCGAAACAAATAATAGAAAAAAAAACTGGTGCAAAAACTGATAATATAAAATAAGAATAAAAATATGAAGTATCTATGACACTTAAGACTCGGAGATCTTATGACGTCTAGAAAAAATTATATCCGTGATTCAAATTGACATGATATAAAGAAATGTAGCACATTTTAAAAAATGTTATTCAGTATCATATAACGTCAATAAATAGAAAATTAAAAATGACATCAGATATCCTGAGTTAGATAATGTGAAGATTCATGCCAAGATATTATTACATTTCCTAGTCAGGTTTTGGCACGCTTTTATTTAAAATTATAAAAATAAGCATTTAAGTCTCATTATCATTTCACTTTCACTTGTGAAAAATTGCATCGTCCTGGCAGTGACCTGATTATAAACCAAAAAAATGAAACGTTTCCAAGGAAAACCGCTTCCTGCGTAATAATGCCAGGTAGGCTCTTTTAAGCCGATCTGAAACTATACATTCCACTAGAAATATACCCCCTAGATATTATGCTGAAGCTTGGCTTTAACATCGCCATTAATTCTAAATACAGATAATATTGCCATCATTGATTTTTTTGGGAAACATGGAAGCAAGACAACCAGAACTTGGCAGAAATATCTTTGTCGATTATTTTTTTTTTCCTTTTTTTTAATACTTCTGGCGTTTTTCTTTTAGAAAACGATAGATAAAATGTCAGCTATTAAAAATGAATAGCTACCGAATTAAAATATAAGTGACATTGTGCCAGGGGAAATGTTTTGCTTTGCCATAAATCATGATTGCCAAAATGGATTATAAAGATACATTCAAATGTTAAAAACAAAACATGGCTGGCTTCCAAGATTTAACTCCCTTGTCATAAATTTCTGGTCAGAAAAAAATATGTTACAGACGTGAAGGTGCAGATAAAATAATTGTGCTGCAGAAGAGCAAGGGAAGGAAAGGAGGAAAAGTCAAATTATGCTTATTTTGTAAAGTTATATATAGGAGCAAATGAAAAGTTTAGAGAACTACAGGTCAAGTTATAGAAAGCAGCCACACTTATCAAAGTGTAACATAATGAGGATCAAGTTATAGAAAGTAGCCACACTTATCAAAGTGTAACATAATGAGGATCAAGTTATAGAAAGCAGCCACACTTATCAAAGTGTAACATAATGAGGATCAAGTTATAGAAAGTAGCCACACTTATCAAAGTGTAACATAATGAGGATCAAGTTATAGAAAGTAATCAACTTACAGGAGTCATAGACGCTGTTAGTTTTGGCAGTCAGCGGTTCATAACTGACATGCTGGTATAGCTGACCAAGACCCTGTCTCACCTTTTCGTGTGTACCCTCAATAACAAGACTAGCCTGGCTAATACGGCAGAGGTCGACATAGTCCCCGCAGTGTTCGAGTCTGCTACAGACGCATTGCACATCCCCCTGCTTTCTAGCTGTACTCAGGGACTGAAAAAATAGCTGCCATAATCCGCTCCCAAGAGACATGATGCTATCTATACCTCAACATCTTCATCGCCTATACTGCAAAGAATACCATACTCGCAGTTCCAGGAAGAAGAAGAAGTAGAGCTACACAAAAGAGAAGAGACAGAGTGTGGAGATATACGGGCAAGAAGTCATGACACTGAAGGCATCACAGGATGATGCTTTTTTTGAGCGATGTAGTTTATCTATTTTACCGATAGAACAAAATTCATAGTTTAAAGGGAACGGTGCATTTCTAATAGGATGTACTTTCGTACAAAACCTAAATTTGAAGCACTTTAGCAAAAACAGCATTAACTTTTTAGATTTTTATGCGACAGGAGCAGAACTTCATAAAAGTTTGAAGTTCACAGACCATAACCTTTTACATTTAACCTTTACCTATCCTGCTTTCAATATTTCATAGACACGAACATTGTGTGGAAAATAAGTACTTACATATGCCATAAAAAAACGTACTCAAACCACTTGTCAGTTGATCGTTTAATCTATTATATATTATGCATGCTATTGGAATGAAGAAAGATATATACGCGGTTAAGGGAAGTAGCAGAGAAACAAAGTTCCAAAAATATCTTTTATTAAGAGGTTAAAGATAAAAACTGGTTTCTCTGCAAGCTATCAAGTGGAACACAACAGGCCAAAGAAAAAGAGGCAGACCGCGTGAAACTCTGAAGAGGACATTGTTAAGAGAGGCCAAATTAACAGGCATAAAATCCTTTGATGAGGTTGAAAGACTCGCTGAAGGCAGGAAAAATTGGCGAACTACTTTGTGAGCCCTATGTGACGTCTAACGGCACGGGAAGGATATAAGAGATAAGATATAAGATATAAGAGATAAGAAAGATAAAAATGAATGATTTTTTGGGAAACACGGAAGCAAGACAACCAGAACTTGGCAGAAATATCTTTGTCGATTTTTTTTTCTTACATATATAAGAAATAAGCAAATTTTATGTGAGGTATATGGAAGGCGGAGATTTTGTTTTTAAAATTTGAACATTGAGAGGTTTGAAGTTTGCGCAAAGAAAGGAAAGGGGGGGGGGTGTGTGTAATGTGGTATTTCGAAGAAGTACAAGGCTTGAAACATGTGCAGAGAGTGGAGAGATTTTTTTGTTGTTGAAGAAATGTGAAAAATTGAACGACTTGATGTTTTGAGCAGAATATGAAGAGACGAGTTTTGTACAAACAGTGAAGAGAATGGAGTTTTGTGGGGAAAATAAAGCTGAGAGACTGGTTTCTCCGTGTTGGCACCATTTTCTGTTTCCAAGGGATTTGGTGCTTTTTCTTTCCCTGTGCCAGATTAACCCATTCAGGCAGTTTTATATTGTTCTCCCTGACTCTGTGTTTGCACCGAGACATAAATTCTCACAATCTTTTGAAAAGCTGCATCACGCATCTCCATTCAGTTCATCTCAAATATGCAGCGAACTTATTCATTCTTAATATTGCAAGAATAACCCTGATAGTTACAGCTAGAGTTACTGCTCTTGTTCAAGTTCTGTCCCGAGAGATTAAAGTTTTCAAGTGTTCTTAGTCTGAATCATTGCTCTCTCTCTCTCTCTCTTTCTCTCTCTCTCTCTCTCTCTCTCTGAACCTTTAGGTGCTCAATGAACAAGGATCTTCGGCGAGGGTTTTCCCCCAAAAGCCTGTCTTTCGTCATTTGTCCCTACTCTTGCTCAGATGAGCCCTCTATTGTTCAACATCCTCTCCGTTGTTCTTCTCTATATCTCCTTTTGGACTGTCCTTACGCCTGTTTCCCTGAAGCGTCCATTTCGGAGCCATTTTTCGTAACAAGTCACCAGTCACCGTGAGTACCTACCAGCCATAGGCAATGTCTTCCTCAATAATCGAAGCCGGTAACTTCATCCGTAAGTCTGCCAGGGAAGTAGTTTTATTTCTTATGTCTTATCTTTTGATCCAGATTAGTATATACGATACAGCGAGGCTTGTGCATAGTATAGTGGTAAAGGAAACTACGTAATGTTAGATTCAAAACATTTAGAACACTTTTAAGCGTACCAGAAAGAAGATACAGTAAAGCAATGACTGTGATTGAATCATGGACTCCTGTAGGACACAAGCAACTGAAATATCTGGTATCACTTGCATTGATAATGAAAGCGCCCTGCCCTTCCGGGGCTAGAAGGTTGCGTTTTCTACTGGAGTCTGGTTCAAATCACAAATCTGGTTCTCTTACAATTTTTCTTTCTATCACGTCGAAAGTGCTTCGTATTTTCCAGGCCAATCATACACTATGTACGGTCTTTTGGCAGCGCTTCTTTCTATAACTAAAGTAACAGAAGAGTAGCCCTCAGAGAGACAGAACTGTTTATCTGTCTTTCTGTGGTAGGTCTATAACTCTATCTTTCCGTCCGTCCATCCATCTTACTTGAGTGACAAAACAAAATCTGTAGCGAGTTAGATTCACAAAAGTTCACATTGTATATAGCAGAAATGATTCACAAACGTTCACATTCTATATAGCAGAAATGATTCACAAAAGTCCACATTCTATATAGCAGAGATTATTCACAAAAATTCACATTCTAAATAGCAGAAATTATTCGCAAAAGTTCACATTCTATATAGTAGAAATGATTAACAAAAGTTCACATTATATACAGAAGAAATGATTTATAAAATTTCACATTCTATATAGCAGAAATAATTCACAAAAGTTTACATTCTATATAGCAGAAATGATTCACAATGACTTACGGGGGTTGATTGATAGGTTCGCGGCCTAAGGTACAACGGATTATTTGTGGACAACATTTTGGGTTATTTCTCAACACAGTCCCCTTACAAGTTTATGCACTTAGTCCAGCGATCCTGGAGCATACAGATCCTTTCTTTGTAAAAGTCAGCATCTTGTGCCAGTAGAAAGTGGTCTACAGCATGAATGACCTCATCATCTGAAGCAAATTTGCGACCACTGAGCTCATTTTTTTTGAGTTTAGTAAATAGGCAATAGTCCGAAGGGGCCAAATTTGGGGAATAAGAAGGATATTCAAGAAGCTGTAAGCCGCATTCATGAATGGCAGCCATTGCCACCGCTGACTTGTAAACTGGAGCATTGTCTTGATGAAAGATGACTCCTCTCGTCAATTTCCCTCGACGATTTTCCTTCAATTTGACCCTCAGTTGCTTCACAAGATTAGCGTAATAGGCTCCAGTGATCGTTCTGCCCTTCTGAAGATAGTCTACCAATAGCAGACATTCTGAATCCCAAAAGATGGAAGCCATCACTTTGCTTGCAAACAAAACCACCCTTGCTTTCTTTGGAGGTGGGGATCCGTGATATTTCCACTGCTTTGACTGTTCTTTGGTTTCTGGTTGAAAATGATGAACCCAAGTCTCATCCATACTCACAAATTTAGGAAGAAACTTTTCAGGATCTGCAGAAAAATGGCCAAGATTGTCTCTTGACATGTTGAGACGCTGTCGTTTGTGATCAGTTCCAAGAAGTTTCGGGACCCATCGAACAGAGACCTTTGTCATTTGAAGATCATTGTGAATAATGGCATGAACACGTTCCTGTGAGATGCCGAACTCAGTAGCAATGTACCGCTCAGTTAGTGGTCGATCCTCCATTATCATGTCATGGATTCTGCCGGTGGTTTCATCCGTGGTTACCGTTCTTGGTCTTCCTGAACGGGGATCATCTTCCAGACTCTCCCTTCCATATTTGAATTGAGCTGCTATTTCTTCACTGTGCTGTAAGTCTCTACCATATCCACATGGATTTCCTTCGATGATAAGCCTTTGATGCAGAGGTAGTGAATGACTGCTCGATGAGAAATTCTATCCACTGTCTCAAATTCTGCCATCCATTACCACTTCAGTAGCCCGTATAAAAAATTGGTTGCAGTTAATTTCTTGAAACTTGGTGTTTAATCTTACATTAACCTGATCTACAAATCACCTAATATCAACTGTGCGTTTCAAGTATTTGTACCTTATGCCACGAACTTATCATTCACCCCTCGTATCTGCTGAAACACAGAGATCAATCCAAATATTAAAAGAATCGAATATTTGTAAGAAATCTGCAAAACATTATACTCTGTACAGCGTTCTCGAAGAATGGTGGCCATAAACAAGTCAGTGTACGGGGGGAGGGGGTGGTTATTGCCTGAAATATCATTGTCATGGTCAGCACAAACAGACAGACAGACAGACAGACAGACAGACAGGCAGGCAGGCAGATAGATAGATAGATAGACAGACAGACAGACAGGCAGGCAGATAGATAGATAGATAGATAGATAGATAGATAGATAGATAGATAGATAGATAGATAGATAGATAGATAGATAGATAGATAGACAGACAGACAGACAGGCAGGCAGGCAGATAGATAGATAAATAGATAGATAGATAGATAGATAGATAGATAGATAGATAGATAGATAGATAGATAGATAGATAGATAGACAGACAGACAGACAGACAGACAGACAGGCAGGCAGATAGATAGACAGACAGACAGACAGACAGACAGACAGATAGATAGATAGATAGATAGATAGATAGATAGATAGATAGATAGATAGATAGATAGATAGATAGATAGATAGATAGATAGATTATTTTCAAAGTGTTAAGAACTGGGCACGCAGGCCCGTCTATCATTCTGCCCTTCCTCATACAGCTTTCACTCAATCACAGTCATTCAGTATTTATTAATGAGCATTAATGATCATGAAGACAAATTAAATGATTACATATATAAATAATAAACTTATCTTTTATCTATATACTCCACCCTCTGATTTATGCAACAGCATGAAATAAACTTGCATTCTTACATTCATTCATAACTAAAATTTATAGAAAAGCTATTAAAAATTACAATTACGCCAAACTTTAAACTACTTTAGACTATGTTTACGGAGGCATATAGTCAATATCAAACAAATGTTGACAAAGTTTGAAGTTATAAGAACTAATATTACTTGTAAGTTTTAAATAAGTTGGTAGGGCATTCCAAAAGTGGGCAGTAGAGTAAGAGAAGCTTTTTTTAAAAATAAGTAAAGGCTTGGTTTTAGACAGACAGACAAACAGGCAGACAGACAGACAGGCAGGCAAGCAGGCAGGCAGACAGACAGGGGTGGCAGCCAACTCCCAGATCTGCGATCAAATTACAGTCAAGCCTGGTTTATCTCCTTTGAGACCGACATCACGTGATCAAGAACAGAATACTACTCCCTTTGGACCCTATTTATTTCGAGTTGTCGTTCATTATGGGACAGAAGGACCCAAAATCCAGCTCTGCCACGCTTGCTGAGAACTGGGATTTCTACAGCTGTGTTCATGTCACTCTTAAGTAGACAAGAATCTCTTCGATACAGAAACCGTTAATCTAAAACGTTTTACTTTGAGCGTTAAAATTTAAGCAATGAAAGCGGTTAAATATTCAAGGATTTAATGTTGTGAATAGCTCTCATTCCACGCTACTACAGAATTCAGTACAGTGTTTTCATAACAACTTTTCATTCTTTTGGCGCGAGTGAGGAGTATCTTCCGTCACGTGGGACATTCCACGTGGCTCTGTCGTCACATGTTTCAAATAGAAAACATTTACAGTATTTAGTCCCTCTCTCTCTCTCTCTCTCTCTCTCTCTCTTCCTCTCTTTCTCTCTCTCACACACACTCTCTCTCTCTCTGAACCTTTAAGTGTCCAAAACACATTTGGCTTCCGCAAGGGTTCTCCACAAACGCCTGTCCTTCGCTTTTTAGTAAGCCCTCTATTACTCAACATCCTCTTGTTGCTCTTCTCCATTCAAGACTATACTAACAACCTTATAATAAACATATCCACCATAGTTTTACTGGAAAATGACATGATGTCTGTATTTAGCTTACGCTGTGTTTTAAAATTAGAATTTCAAAAACTGGAACATAACCGTATAGACGCAGTTATTTATTTCTTTATATCTTTGTAATGTTTATTTTAAAAAGCAATTCAAGTGGCTGACAAAAGGAATGTGGCTTCATGTATACTAACTGTTCATGTTCTTGTTTGTATCGTCATCATCGCCATTATTAGTTCTTGTCGTGTCTGGCAAAGATAAAACTCTTCATCAAACCTCACTTCTATTTCTTATCTTATCTTATCTTCTTATGCTTCGGAATTATGCCTGGAATATCCTCCCCCGCCCCCGAACCATGTACTTCTTGTTCTGACCTTGAACCACCCCCCCCCCCCCCATGTACTTCTTGAATATTTCTCTCCCAGGATATAAGCTTTCGAGTATTTATGGCCTATTCGTCCTCCTATATAGTTTTGATGCAGACAGACATCAGACACTTTTGACCAGCAAGCACTGTCTGATCTGTCATGATTAATTCTCAAACTATTTTATCTGCAGTTTATCACAGCCATAGCCAGCCATGTTTGTGTTATTGAGTCCAGTCTGTTAAAGTTGGCATTTCCTCTCTTCCATTCTAACCTTTAAATCATTCTCGGAATGAAGCAGTATCGCTGCACAGAATCGATCTTTCTCTGGCACTACCTTTCACCAGCTCTTTGCAGTCTCATGGTAGCAAAAAATGTACCATGGTTGTGGCTTTAATTTCCTTTCTTAATATATATTTACAATTAATCAGAACTTCAAAAATAAACTGTGTCGTACATGACAATGAAAGAGCTTTTTGTAAACAGTTTTAAGCACTTATTTTACAGCTGTTTAAATAACCCAGTTTATAAATTCCTTCAATGTGTGTGTGCCAAAAGTGCCAATCTTTCCCCCAAAGATGTAACAACTGCCAACTCTCCAAAATAGTAGCGACTAAAAATAACGAGGGGTGTCGGGATGACTTACAGTTCGCAAAGGGAGACAACTGAAGAAATGTGTAGAGACGCTAGGATACCAAATTATTTGTAAGAAACCAGTGCAAACCAGGGCATATAGCAAATATGTATGTATGTAAATATAGCAGCAAAAATAACTAATGAAGAATGTATGAGAAGAGCTGGAGAGACAAAAAACCTTGTCAGAAGGATAAGAGAGAGACAGTGTACTTTCATATGACATGCAATGAGAAGAGGGGGCATTGAAAATATTATAACAACAGGAAAAATAGAAGGAAGAAGATGAAGAGGAAGACCAAGAGAAATGATACTGGACAGTCTGACGGGATGGTGTGAGAGGAAATCACCAACTGAACTGATGGCCTGCATGAAGGATCTGGTACTCTGGAGAAGCATAATAGCCAACGGAGTCGGCACGGCACCTGATGATGTAAATATAGAGACACACGTTTGTGACTTCACGACATTCCGTGAAAATTCTCGTATTGTATATGTTCTCCTCTTTAACAAACAACTTCTGTCGTGGGTTAAATGTTTGTACCTAACCAAGACTCAAACAAGAACGCGACGCAACTGAATATTTAATACGCAACAAACAGGGACGCAGTTATCTGCTTTAATCGTTCAATATTTACAATGCCATTCACTTTAAATTAATAATCGCCCCAGAGGGCCTGGCTGGCATTATGCTGTGCCATGTTGAAGGTTGCTGGCACTTGTGAGTGAGCGATATTCCCCCAGTTGTGTCTGGTGCATGTCCCAGTATTCGCTGATATAAGCATTATCTGCGTCTAGAACTTAATTCTACGCAGCTAAGTGATACGGGGGGGGGGGGGGGGGGGGGGGATATCTGTCTATCTATATATGCTTGTCGTTATAATCATCATCATCGTCATCATCATCATCGTCATCATCATCTCGTGCCGTCACCCCATGGAAGGTTGGCTGCAATGAATCTCCACTCTGTTCTGTTTCTTGTCTTCTTAGAACACTCGGCCAAGCTTGCCCCTGTCCACCTCTTGATGTTGTCCACCCATCTCTGTCGCTGTCGTCCTCTTATTCTTTTTCCCTTCGATCTTGCCTTCAAGAAAGGTCTTTAATATAGCATTGTGCCTCATGACATGCCCAAACTATCTCAGCTGTTTTTTTTTAATTTATTTTGTCCTCATAATAAGCGAACAAACTATGTCTCTCTCAAATGACCACGAATCTAAACGAATGTAGAACATCAATCTATAGATCTATAGACACACTGCAAAAACATAAGTATAATACTCATCACAGACTTTGCAGTTTTAAATTTATAATTTAAAAATGCAAAAAAGGACATGGACAAACGGACCTTTCTTTCTGTAATGAATATCCCTCCACCAATCCACACAGGCAGATCTACATTTCCCTTCCCTTCGTTCATTTGCACAGTATAATACCAAAACTGGCATTAGCAAACAAAGTTCAAATATAAGTTTGTTTTTATTTTCCGTAGAGTTGTTCTTTGAAAAACGCAAGCTCGTATTTCTATGAAAATGATTATTTGGCTCTCCATAACAAAGAATATTTGAGATCGTGACACCTTCTCGTGGTCCAAGAACAGAGGTGACCTAAAACTGTGTGTTTTAATGACTGCTCATTTCAGTATGGTTTCCTTTTTTCTTAGCTACATAGTGCATTCATCCTCCATTTTGTCCAGTGAGCAGTACTAACCAACAACTACGAATAGTTTTTGTGTATAGGTATATATAATACTAAACAGTATATAAATATACACAAAGCCACTGCGGTAAAGCTGTTATAACAAAATGTTAAAACTATTTAAATCAAATTAGGAACAGCTTTATTAACGACAACACGGTTGTAACGTCTCAGTTCAATCATTAATCATATAAAAGCATACGGGACAAAGGGACAGGGAAAGACAATAAAATACGAATTCATGTGAATGATATACAACAAATAAGAAAGAGGAGAAAATTAGAAGAACAGAAAGAAGGCACTTGACTGTGACTTGCAAGAGACTATGTACGAGATTGACTGTGATGGAGTATGGTGAATGTTTAAATAAAACCGTGTGAGATGTGATACTTTGGTAGTAAAGATAGTAAATAAGGGGCGAGAAAAGCGTAAAAGGGAAAAAGATGCAAAGGTAATCAGGCCGAGAAAACGGTTGGTGGAACAGATGAATGTCGTTGAGGTAGAGGGTTTGTGATCTAGTACAATGAGGGTTCTGGAACATAAGTTACAGGCGAGGTCAGAATAGAACTTAATACAGAAGGAGACAGGGAATGTTACGTTTGGTTTTAGACACAAAACCCTAACAGACTTCGCTTACAGAATCTTTGTTAGCCAGTCAAATATCCGCTGTATAATCCGCTGTATAATCCATGTTACTAATATAATTACATTAGCGTTTTTGTGCATTTCACATATTCAAACTAATGTGAGAGATTTAAAGATGATATTGTAAAAAAAAAATGTACTTTAACTTTCTTTGATGAAATATTTTTCCTCTACCTATAATTACAAAAATAAAATACGCACTGTACAAGAACCATTTGTCTAAAATAAATATTTTGTGTCAAGTTGAGAACATCAGACTTGCTTTGTTTAAGAAATCTTTGACAAGCAACAGGAGGAGAGGAGGATGAGTTTTTTTGTTTGGTCGGAGTTCATTAAAACAGAGAGGGAGACAACCATCCAATCCCATAGATCAGAGATGTCTATACCCCTTGGGGTATGTGAACCAGATAATGGGAATATAGGACTAGATCCTAGAACAAATTGTGTTCTCTTATATTAGACCTTTCTTCCAGTTGTTTTGTTCCGGGCTATTCATATGTAAACCTAAACCAAGATTTTGACGTATTTCCAAATTATACGGACACCTAACTGGAATGATGATAACGATGACGACGACGAAGACGACGATGATGATGATAATTATAATTTCGACATTCTGGCGTCAGGAGACAGAGCTATATAGAACAACGCACTGGGAGTCTGGACAGTAAAAAAGTTCTATATTCGGTCACCAAAGGCAGTAATCTCCATCCATTCTCCTATAAACAAGTGAGTCAGATAGTCCAGCTTTTGACACTCTAATGGTCCTGGATCATAAAACACAGAAGAAAGAAATGGTGGATTATTCTCTCTCTTTGTCTGTCTATGATGAGAAAGGGGGTGGGGTGGGTGAGAGAATGAAACAACGGAAAAGATAAATGGAAAGAAAGGAAACAGAAAGCTAAGAGATAAGGCCATGGGCAACATAACTGGAAAAAATTATCCACTACAGAGCTAAGGGTAAAATTTTGGATTGATATCTCGGGAGAAACACTACCGCCAAATACTGCTGACAAGACATGATGATGATGATGATGATGATGATGTTTCATTTCGTCAATTCATTTACCAATTCTCTACTTTTACGGCATACAAAATAGCAAAAAAGCTCCTTCTTATTGTTTTCCCCTAGAACAATGGCTCTCGAACATTTTTTTCCTAGAACAATGGCTCTCAACATTTTTTTCCTAGAACAATGGCTCTCAATCCTCTTTTTCCTAGAACAATGGCTCCCAACCCTTTTTTCCTAGAATAATGACTCTCAAACCCTTTTTTCCTAGAACGATGGCTCTTGACCCTTTTTTCCTAGAACAATGGCTCTCAACCCTCTTTTTCCTAGAACAATGTATTCCAGCTGCCTCGCCGTAGAATATGTCCTAAGATGGTCTTTTTCTGACGTTTGCTATTGTTTACCTCGTTTCTCCAGCCTCTCTCGGAACTCCTCATTTGATTTATTTACAGCCCATGGTATTCGAACCACATTTCAGTGGCTTCCAGTTGGCGCTCTACTTCATTAGTGACTTGACCATACCTCGCATCCGGGAAATAAATTTGGATTTATACTAAAGTGACACAGAGTGAACTATAAAGCTATTTATCAGTCCTTTTAAAATCATTTTCAAGATGATGTTTATATCACAATAAAGATGATGTTTGCATCACAATCAAATGGTCGTCGTCAAGATGGCGCAGTGTAACCTTTGGGAACTAGGTCGTCCCGATGAGATGAGATCAACAAAATACAAAAATCTTGGAAGAGACTTGTTGCTTGCTCACAAAAAAAAACTTCTTCAGCATTATAAAAATAAATCTTCACAGAGAAAAACAAAACTTAACAAATTCTCGAAGTCAGTTCCAGTGTTGTCAGAATATTAAGAGTGAGCTGTAGAAAAGAGTGAGGCACTAGAGGTTTAAGGTTAGAAAAGAAAAACACAACAAATGCTCAAAGTTTAATAAAATGTGAGAAACTGAGACTGAATGAAACGAAACAATGAATGTGTAAAAATATAAAAAAAACAAACAGGATGCAGGGAAACATGAAAAAAAATATATTTTGTAAGAATAAGCAATTTCAGATATTGAAAGAATTTGTAAAAACGGAAAGAATGACATGAGGAAAACAAAAAAGTACATTTGATTTTGTAACGCAGACTTGGGCAGATTCCTGGACGCCTGCTAGACAGTATCTTGCGTTCTCTAGAGTGAATGCCCCTTGACAGGCAAACGACTGCGTCAGTGCCCGGATGATGAATGATGACAAACCTAAAGCCTTCTTCCTTGACTTAATGAAGTTATAGCTAGGCTTTAATTGTCTGTAGCTTTGCTCACCGTCTTCATCTGTGCTCCTAAGATCAGTTACTGGCTACGCCATGCGATTAAACGTGAGGCCGGCAGCCGGTGGTTTGTCACCAGATGAAGACAATAATTATCGTGATCAGGCCGGACATTGGAAAACGGCATCTGTGGCGAGGGTTGGCGAGTTTTTCTGTGATTATTGCACTCCTCTCAGAGAGAGAGAGAGAGAGAGAGAGAGAGAGAGAGAGATTATGAGAAAAGTAATAAAAAGAATCCATTTATACACAGAGACAGTTGCAGTGTTTATGTCTAGCCGTACAGGCAAGAGAGAGAGAGAGAGAGAGAGAGAGAGAGAGAGAAAGATTGAGAGAGAATCATCAGAGATTTACTGTGAAAGAGAACTTTAGAACGAAAATTCTGAGATTCTATTGATGGATCAACGTGAATTAAAGCACACGGGAAATGCCCAAATCCATGATCCTGCTCTCAGCTGCGGTAGTATAGATGAATCTATGGGGAGAGAGGGACAGAGAGAGACAGAGAGAGACAGGGAGAGAGGGACAGAGAGAGACAGGGAGAGAGGCAGAGAGAGACAGAGAGTGAGAGTGAGAATACATGGACGTGTATGATGGTGAGAGAGAGAGAGAGAGAGCGTACGAGATTGGATTAACCACGAAGGTTGAGCCAGTCTGTCAGTGTTACATGTTTCTGCTGGAAGCTAACGTGATGCCCTTGCAGCGATACACTAAAGTTAATCTCACTGTTACAGTATCTAGTCTTGCTTTACTTTATCGTTAATTGTTGAAATCTGTATAGTGAAAAAAACCAGTCATCGGGAATAATAATAAAACAAGTAAGAACAGATCAAAAGATAGATGTAGACATTATCACAAGATAAATGGAAAGATAGCTCTAACAATGATACCACCAACAAGAGAGCGAGCGAGCGAGCGATAGAGAGAGAGAGAGAGAGAAGAACAGAAACTATCGCGCCCACTAGAACAACAGTTTTATTAAGACTTGATGCTGTGAACTTCGGGGCAGGAAAGTAAAATATTGTAAATAAAGAAAAAGTCCATTGTCACTAGCCAAACAGGAGCCCACAAAAATATTACATGACTAAACAGCAGCCCACATGAAATATTACATGACTAAACAGCAGCTCACACGAAATGTTACATGACTAAACAGCAGGCCACACAAAATATTACGTGACTAAACAGTAGGCCACACAAAATATTACATGACTAAACAGCAGCCCACAAAAACATTACACAACTAAACAGCAGCCCATAGATAAATATTATATATCTAAACAGCAGCCCATAGATAAATCTTACATAGCTAAACAGCAGACCATAGATAAATATTATATAACTAAACAGCGCCCAATAGATAAATATTATGTAACTAAACAGCACCCCATAGATAAATATTATATAACTAAACAGCACCCCATAGATAAATATTATATAACTAAACAGCAGCTCATAGATAAATATTACATAACTAAACAGCAGCCCATAGATAAATATTACATAACTAAACAGCAGCCCATAGATAAATGACTGAACATGAGACCAAGGAGACATACTATCCGCAAGTTGCCGGTTAAACACTAATGGAAAATAAACTTCACATATAGCACTCTTAAGGCAAATGCCATTCTGAGACCAACAGAACATATACACAAAAACAAAATTCTAGCCTCAATTTGACCGGAAGTAGCAACACAGCAAAAAAAAAGTCCTACCATCAATATCACGTGACTAAACAAAGTCTCAAGGACCTAATACATCAACATTTGGATGTAATCATCAACTTCACATCCCCACTTCAGACACCGAAAAAGAAAGTCTAAAATACACGCGAAGTCCCGATTCTCAAAAGTTTCAAAAGTCCAGAATAACAAAATCCTTTCACCACAGAGACTCATCAATTTCGCATTTGAGAAAAAAAACGAACTAGTTCTTAAAAAAACAATAGCAACCATAATATTTAGAACACCATTTGCTTCCAAAAATTTAAGAATTTAAACACATTTTAAAACAAACAAACAAAAACACTATATATTTCTATTTCTGTTCAAAATCTAACATTTTGAATGCGCAAAGATTGGTGTCATTATTTTTCTTGTACAAAATTTACGAGCCCAGCATTTAAATCTAACACACATTAACTCTAAAACAAAGCTCTCTTGAATTTTGTTAAAGAATTCCACATTCAGAAAAAAAGCAACAAAAATCCAGTTTCCCTCCTGGTGGCACGTGAACCCTAGTTTGTCAAACAATCCTTAGCGACTTGTTAAACCTGTTGGCCATCTTAGTACAGGCGAACCAATGAGCTGGCAGAATCGTACCGTAGTCGTTCATTGATTTTCTTTCTACCAAATCCATCCCCCCTCCTCCGCCTCCTGTCCGCACGTGCTGCATGTCGGTCGCCTTGTCCCTGTTGCTTCTCATGTGGGTGACAAAATCTCCTCACCGCACACTCCCACACACTCTCACACACAACAGTTGTCCTGGCTGCTCTTGTAACGTTACTGGCATCCTGGTCTCTAATACACAAACTCTATCTATCTATCTATCTATCTATCTATCTATCTATCTATCTATCTATCTATCTATCTATCTATCTGTCTGTCTGTCTGTCTGTCTATCTATCTATCTGTGTCTGTCTGTCTATCTATATGTGTCTGTCTGTCTGTCTGATTGTCTGTCTGTCTATCTATCTGTCTGTCTGTCTGTCTGTATCTCCATCTACATGTCTCTCTCCATCTACATGTCTGTCTACATCTACATATCTCTCTCCATCTACATTGTCTGTCTCCATCTACATGTCTGTCTCCATATACATGTCTCTCTCCATCTACATGTCTCTCTCCATCTACATGTCTGTCTCCATATACATGTCTGTCTCCATCTACATGTCTCTCTCCATCTACATGTTTGTCTCCATCTACATGTCTCTCTCCATCTACATGTCTGTCTACATCTACATGTCTCTCTCCATCTACATGTCTCTCTCCATCTACATGTCTGTCTCCATCTACATGTCTGTCTACATCTACATGTCTCTCTCCATCTACATGTCTGTCTCCATCTACATGTCTGTCTACATCTACATGTCTCTCTCCATCTACATGTCTCTCTCCATCTACATGTCTCTCTCCATCTACATGTCTCTCTCCATCTAAATGTCTGTCTACATGTCTGTATCTCTGCTATGAATTCCTGCAACAGACAGAGCGACGAGTGAGCTTTAACAGGCAGAATATCTGATTATGTACATCAGGAGCAATTCTTCACCAGTTTCAAATTTTAAAAAAATGCAACAATTATTCGTTCTTTCTTATACATCCACACACACACACACGCGCACACACACACATAGCTGCCATGACAGAAACATTCATTACGAATCCTCTAGAACAGGGTTTCTCAAATCTGGATTCTTCAGGACCCCAGCGTTCCGCAATGGATTTGCAGGGTTTCTGCTAGGGATCGGGACTGAAAAATCCCTTCTAGACTGCACAAGGAAAAAAACTCTGCTCTTCACCAGCCATACACCACACGCCACACATCATAAGGCATATACCACAAGCCATATACAACTATTCATATACCACAAGCCATATACCACAAACCATATACCACAATCCATATGCCGTATACTACAATTCATATACCACAGGCCATATATCACAATTCATATACCACAAGACGTATACCACGAAGTCATATACCATAGTCCATATATCACAAGTCTTATATCACAATCCATATACCACAAGCCATATACCACAAGCCATATACCACAATCCATATACCACAAGCTACATACCACAATTCATATACCACAAGCCATATACCACAATTAATTTAGCACAAGCCACATACCACAATTCATATCTCACAAGCCATGTACCACGATACAAATACCACAAGCAGTTACTACAATTCATATACAACAAGCTATGTACCACAATCCATATACCACAATTCATATACTACAAGCCGTGTAACACAATTCATATATCACAAGCCATATACCACAATTCATATACCACAACCCGTGTACCACACTCCATCTATCGCAAGTCATATACCACAATTCATATACCACAACCCGTGTACCACAATTCATATACCACAAGCCATATACCACAATCCATATACCACAAGCCACATACCACAATTCATTTAGCACAAGCTACATACCACAATTCATATACCACAAGCCATATACCACAATTCATATACCACAAGCCATACCTGACTAACATTTTGTATACTATACATTTATTCTTCCTCTTTTCGTCGTCGGCGGACTCTACTGGATAAAAAAAAACAAAACCTATTTTCTGTCTGTACAAGTGACTTTATTAGAACTGATGCATTTTACTGTGTAGCAGAGGAAGCTCAAGACAGTCGGAAAGGGGAAGGGGGTGACAAACATTTGAAGCGATAAATGAACGGTGATAAATATTTAAATTCTGGGGTTCCCACAGGGATATAAAAAAAAAACCAACTCCGAGGCCTCTATGGGGACAGAAAGGTTGAGGAAGGCTGGCCTAGAATATTCTTCTTGTTTTACTCAGCCTTTCGAAATTCTGCGATCGATATTTATATTCTCTGTAAAAGAAAACACAGCTTGTAAATAACAAATGTATATCTCGGCTGTCTCTTGCCATTATATCATTTCAGAGCACTTAAAAGCTCTAAGTGATACCTTCACCTTAGCCAGCATGCGCACACGGACAGAACGCCGAAAGACTTTCAACATCAAAGTTAGAGAATTGGTCCTCTGTATTATCTTTGGTTATTTTGCTGCTTGTTTCTTTTCTTTTTCTTCTTGTATTGCTTTTTTAAATTATTTTATCGTCTCTCAACTGCACGGACTCTGTGTTTGTTTCCTTTACGACTTGTCAGTTTGTTTCGATTCTTTTTTTTTCATTTCTCATCTATTTTTTTGTGTGACTCACTAGTTTTTATTAATTCATTCTCTGTTGTGTTGTCATAGTTCCCTATTTCTCATGTTCCTTGTGTTTCTTAAGACAGTCTGTAGCGGGATCTGAGACATGGGATTTCTTCAAAGTTTAAAGTCTGAGACATGAGCTTTCTTCAAAGTTTATGGTCCAAGACCTTGGCTTTTTTTCAAAGTTTAACGTCTGAGACATGGTCTTTCTAAAAAGTTTAACGTCTGAGACATGGGCTTTCTTCAAAGTTTAACGTCTGAGTAATGGGCTTTCTTCAAATTTTAACGTCTGAGACATGGGCTTTATTCAAAGTTTAACGTCTGAGACATGGGCTTTCTTCAAAGTTTATGGTCCGAGACATGGGCTTTCTTCAAAGTTTAACACTCTAAATTTATTGATCCATGAGGAACATGATAATAAAGGAGATGTCACGCGGGTGATACTGATGGAGGAAAGTGAAGAGAGAAGATAATGAAATTCTGACATGAACGGACCTCAGATAATTCGCTTAATAGATCCATGTACCTGCAGGGAAGTACCACCAGACAGCACAAGCATATCCTCCTGAGGTGCCAGCTACGTGTTCTGCTCATGGAAGCGAGATAACCAGGCGCCCAGCTAGAGCATCTGTCTGGTAGTGGCGAAAACCAGAATCCAGCTGCAGCATTTTGTGAGAGAGGCTGGCGTCCATGTCTAAATGAATGACTAAGAGGAAAAAGTTGTGGAGAGATCATGATCTGCAGTCTATTCGGTGTGCAATTTGACACACGATGACGATAATGATGATGACAACATCCACAACGATTTGTGCAATTTCCTTCCTCTCTAGTGTCTATCATTCACTATAGAGGGGGTGGGGGGAATAACTTCTAGGTTCTTTCCTTCTTCTCTACTGCCTATCATTCACCATGGGAGGGGGGAGGGGATAACTTCTAGGTTCTTTCCTTCCTCTCTACTGCCTATCATTCACCACAGGGGAGATAACATTTAGGTTGTTTCCTTCCTCTCTAGTGTCTATCATTCACCATGGGGGGGGGGATAACTTCTAGGTTGTTTCCTTCCTCTCTAGTGTCTATCATTCACCATGGGGGGGGGGGGATAACTTCTAGGTTGTTTCCTTCCTCTCTAGTGTCTATCATTCACCATTGGGGGGGGGGGGATAACTTCTAGGTTGTTTCCTTTCTCTCTAGTGTCTATCATTCACCATGGGGGGGGGGGGAGATAACTTCTAGGTTGTTTCCTTCCTCTCTAGTGTCTATCATTCACCATGGGAGGGGGGAGGGGATAACTTCTAGGTTCTTTCCTTCCTCTCCACTGCCTATCATTCACCACAGGGGAGATAACATTTAGGTTGTTTCCTTTCTCTCTAGTGTCTATCATTCACCATTGGGGGGGGGGGGGGGGGGGAATAACTTCTAGGTTGTTTCTTCCTCTCTAGTGTCTATCATTCACCATTGGGGGGGGGGGATAACTTCTAGGTTCTTTCCTTCCTCTCTAGTGTCTATCATTCACCATGGGGGGGGGGGGGGGAATAACTTCTAGGTTGTTTCCTTCCTCTCTACTGCCTATCATTCAACACAGGGGAGATAACTTCTAGGTTGTTTCCTTCATCTCTAGTGCCTAACATTTACCACAGGGGACATAACTTCTAGGTTACACCGATTATCACTTTCCTCTTATGAACATGTGAAAATGAAAGATTTTCTTGCTTTTCTCTCAAGCTTTCTTCCACGGGTTCCTGTTTTAGCTTTTAGCCTGATTGTCTCCCCGCTGCATGGAACTTTCCCAGGGACGAGCTTCTCCGAGGGTTGCTTACAAATAACGTCACAGGAATATTACTACCTGCCCATCACTCCACCAGTCTCCATATTTGTGTTTGTTATGTAACATCCACTAATACATAATAGATTATCTCACCTCAGCATCCTGTCATACTTCACAACCGCTGATGATGAGATTACATGACGTTCAAATGAGCTTTCCTATTTAGTTTCTCGTCCAATCAGAAGCTAAACTGTGGCCAGGCAGGTAGAGCACGTGACCCGGGCTCCAGATTTTAAAATGATGACAACTTCATGGTTAAAAGTGACAAATTCTATTTACATGAAACAAAAATGATTGCATTTCACGTTGCATAAGACGCAATTTTTTTTTTGGGGGGGGGGGGGGGGGTTTTACCAAGGACACCATCAAACCTCTGTGGTCCAGCGCTGAACATCTTTAACATTCCCGAGTTTGCGTGCATGGTGACCATAACGAGGGCAGCAGCTCTTCGTGGATGGAGGATCTAAATCACCGGCTTATTCCAAGTCTTCTTTCGTGAACATGAGTTCTACCTTTAATGGCAGCAGACCTGGAATCCATTAGCAACAGTTCTCACCCGCAGTGTTTTATGGTGTATAAACACCACGTTCGTTACTGTTATGTTTTATGTTATCTGTGATCTTCACATCACCAGTAAGGATGGTCGAGCTGGACAAGGATATTAGACTACGGGAAAAAGATAATTATTTCTTCGTCCTGTATGTTTCTGTAAGAATAAGGCGTAAACCGTGACCTTTCAACTGTGTGTACTCCATTACTGAATAAAGCTTTTCCCACCTTTTTATATATCTAAAATATCTAAAAATAAATAAATAAATAAATGGCAGCTATGGCCCACTCCCAGTCCTAAACGAGGTTGTGCGTCAAAATCTCCACAGCATCGGCTGTAAAGAACACCAGCTCGCAATTTCAGAGAGATTGAAGAAGAAAAAGAAGAAGAAGAAGTAACATAGTTTGTATAAATGTACTGCAGTGACTATAGTCTAATATCAGAACTTTCCTGCAGTGACTTTGTGTATATTTATATCTTTAGCTCATAAACTTGTACTCGAAAACTGTTAGAGAGGCGGGATTCCTAGAGATAGGGGATGTAAGAGCTAAGCAAGATTCTATTACGCATCTATGTTGTGCCCGGTACACAGGCTGTAATCTCCTTTAGCGAAATGATCCACATTATGATACAGTTTCGTTAGAATTCTAGACATACAGTTTCGTTAGAATTCTTGACATACAGTTTCGTTAGAATTCTAGATATACAGTTTCGTTAGAATTCTATAGATACAGTTTCTTTAGAATTCCAGGGATACAATTTCCTTAGAATTCTAGAGGGTTTTTCTTAAAATAAATAAAATTTATTTGTAATCCCACCGTATCAGTTATACTACGAATAATACTTAAAGATCAGATAGAAAACTGGATATAAATATTAGGAGAAGAAAGAATATTCTAACAAAATAAACCGTATAGAAGATCTGCAGGATGAAAGATTGACAGAAAGAACAGAATCCTCAAAGGGAAGATGCAAAAGAGCATGTGCGTCGAAGGATTTGCACGGGCGTTCTATAAAATCCAGCGGGGGCAGTCGGATCAAGGGAAGTAAATCAGCCTTTATAAAATCATTAGAATTCATTAATATCTGAGTTCTCGTGAAGACCTGAGCTGAAGTATAACGCCCCGTTTCAATGTTATTGTTACAGTTTATCTATCTGGAGCTAGCAGTTATTACTGAGATAAGATCATTATCGTTGCATTCTGGGCAGATCGAAAGGTCTCTGCTGCCAATATGTGTATTTCAGATTATAGCTACTGGTGGCACAGTCTGATCTGCAGTCCTTCTTGCGTCGTTTACACAGCTAAATCAGAGGCGAAGTTGTTGTCCGTTTTTACGATCACCGACCCATGGCTAACATGGTGTCAGGGTTGGTGAACAAGACCCTGATGAACAAGACCCTAGTGAACAAGACCCCTGTAAAATGACCAAGACCCTGTTCCACTTCTCCGTTTGTACCCCCAGTAACAGGCAGGAATCACCACAGTTCGCACGGCAGTGGAGTCTGCTAAAGAAGTACTGCAAACTCCTGCTTTTTATTTGCATTCAGGGACCGAAAAAGTAGGAGCTACGGCCAGTTCCCAGTCCGATACTAGGGTGCGCCTCCAACTCTGCACACCGTCGGTTGCAAAGAACACCAGCTTGCAATTTCATAGAGAAAAAAGAAGAAGAAGAAGAAGACACCACTAAATCTTCCAGCCTACAACATATATCGTAACATAGTTTGTATAATGACTTATTTATGTTAAACATATCTTTTCATTTCAACATCTGTCCAGCAGCCATTGCAGATATAACCTGAACAACCATTTGGTTTGCTCTTTCATTTCCAGGAACACGTTTCAAGACAAAAATTAAAGCAATTTTGGGTGTCCTCGACCAACCACAATATCGACTTAGACTCCCTGCCAGACGGTTTGGAGCATTCTCCATGTTCTGCTCAGAATACAGGCATGAAAGATTTTTCCTTGTTAATTCAACGCGTTCGTGACATCCATTACGTCTATTGTAAGTGGCGTGTCCAATATTCATAAGCAACTTTGTTTCTTTTTAAATCTCTGTTTAAAGTCTAGAATTCCTGCGATTTCTTTGTTTAAAAAGTTTGACTCTGTAATTCTTTATTATGAAATTGTTTTCGCTAAATAAATTTTCAGTACCTGGATTAACACTTACTGTAATTATTTTCCTTCTTATTGAATCAAAGATTATTATAATAATGACTTTTCTAACATGCCGGCGGATCTGAAGTGTGTTGATATCAACTATCCAAAAAGACGACGATCATATTTTTCGTCAGAGTCTTCTATAAAAGCTGATTCTACCAAAATACTTCTATTAAAGCAGATTCTACTAAAACGATATCTGTCATAGCTGATCTCTATCAAAAGACATCCATCATAGCTGATTCTATCAAAATATTTCTATGAAAGCTTATTCTATCAAAAGCCTTCTATCATAGCTGATCTCTACCAAAAGAATCACAGCTGATTCTACCAAAAATACTTCTATGAAAGCTGATTCTATCAAAAGAGAGTTCTATCGCAGCTGGTCTCTATCAAAAGACATCTAACATAGGTGATACTACCAAAATACTTATATGAAAGCTGATTCTACCAAAAGAGAGTTTTATCGTAACTGATCTCTATCAAAAGACATCTATCATAGCTGATTCTACCGAAAGACATCTATCATAGATGATTCTAGCAGCATCTGAGTGAGAGTCACTCAGAGAAACAGCAACTTTCTTTACGTCCTAACACAACTTTCTTTACGTCCTAACACAACTTTCTTTACGTCCTAACACAACTTTCTTTGCGTCCTAACACAACTTTCTTTACGTCCTAACACAGCTTTCTTTACGTCCTAACACAGCTTTTTTACGTCCTAACACAGCTTTTTTACGTCCTAACACAACTTTCTTTACGTCCTAACAAAACTTTCTTTACGTCCCAACACAACTTTCTTTACGTTCTAACACAAATGCTGACATAGAACTTTACAAGTAAAATTTTCAGTTATTTCTGTGTGAGACAGTCAGTGAACTTTCACAAGATTTATCTGTCACAGAGTAAAGGTAGGTTAGTTATAGAATAGCTTTACTAAAGGTCAGAAAGATGAAAGTAGAAAGATAAAAAGACACAACTCCGAAATTAAAAGTTAACGAATACAACCAATATTTCCACCTGAAACACCTTCTTCAAAAACTGTGGACAAAACAGCAGTGAATATAAGCGAAGTAATTGGAAAATAATTGTTTATTTGTTATTAATCAGACTCTGGTGAATAAAACTGCCTACAAAGTAGTAATTACTACTCCCTTTTTATCTGTTGGCAAAGCTACATAGTTTACTATCACCGATCTGTTATTCATAGATCATTTGCTATATTTCTATAACAGAGTAAGAGGTGCATTTTACCATCAATTTCTTACTTATATCATCAAACATTACGTTGTAACATCATTTTTTTTACTTATATCATCAAACATTCAGGATGAGTGACTCATCCTCCTCAAACTAAGCCTCATCCTCTCCCATCCACACATCTGTCGATGGCCACTGATGCCGAAATAAGAGTGAGATATTGAGGAACGGCTTGGGTTTCCTGGAAAAATAGCTCTGTGGAGACTCTTGTCACGTGTCCTAGCTTTTCGTTCGGAGATCAATGTCTCAACAGCTCTCGTCCAGGTTGTGGAGTTTTTCTACCAGTGGTCTCTGGGCCAGGATGCTGTGGGTGTGGATGAGTAATAAATGGATTGTGAACGACCCGCGTGTGGAACAGTACAATGAGGGCACATGACAGCATCCCAGGCCATCACGTGGACTTGTTGCAACCACGCCTGGTTGACAACAGATAGTCAGACATTAACACAGACAGACATTAGAATGGATAGACAGACATTAATAGAGACAGTCAGAAATACAGATAAACAGTATGACAGACAGGGACGTGGACAGTGAGATATATATATAGATAGATAGATAGATAAACAGCAAGGCACAGAGATACAGGCCCAACAAGGGAAGGGGGTGAGCTTGACCTGTACGCCCGGGGCCCGGGATGTTGATGGGGCCCCATCTGGCTCTCCGCGGTTCTGTGCATATAACAAAACATACAGTAATAAAGCCCTTAGACAAAAAGACAGACAGACACACATGCAGCGTACACAGCTGTGAAGACACATTCGACAGACACAAAAATACAAAACCGAAACTGACAAAGTGTTCCGTGGATGGACGTAAAATTTACATACATACATACATGCATACATACATACATACATACATACATACATACATACATACATACATACATACATACATACATACATACATACACATACATACATACTTACATACATACATACTTACATACATACATACATACATACATACATTATACATTATACATACATTACATACATACATACATTATGCATACATACATACATACATACATACATACATACATTCATTCATTTATTTTAATGTCCCTTGCGGAACTTTGCCTCCCTAACAGCTCTCCTGTGGGCCTCTCGGTTGTGAGCAAGATGGCCTGCGCTGATGCATCCATTTGCAGATCATCAACGATGTCTTGCATCCATCTTCGCCTTGGGCTTCCTCTCTTTCCTTTTCCCATTATGTACCCTTCCAAGACGGTTTTCTCTAGATTATCATGACGTTTAATGTGTCCAAAATGTTTAAGTTTTCTCTCTTGAATTCTCTTTACTAGCCAGACTCATATATACTATGAAGAAATATGATTTTTGACAAGATCTCCCATTTTCTTTCCGCAATCAAAGATGAGACATGGAACTAAAAAGATGAGACGGAACCAAAAAGATGAGACAGGGAACTAAAAAAGTTCTTTACATGCTAGAAATCGTGCATGAGCACGTTTAGTTCATACTAAGGTTTTGTGAGCTGTTGTTAATAAGAGAACGTTTATCTTCATGATCTGGTCACTGACAGGAAAAGCTACGGCTTGCACCTGAATGGAAGCTTGTTCATTATTGTTTAATATCTTTGTGAGTTGATATTCTCAGTTATTCGTAATTCATTATTCTTTTTCTCACTTATTCGTACTTCATGATTGTCTTTCTCACTTATTCGTACTTCATGATTGTCTTTCTCACTTATTCGTACTTCATGATTGTCTTTCTCACTTATTCGTACTTCATGATTGTCTTTCTCAGTTATTCGTAATTCATTATTCTTTTTCTCACATTCGTACTTCATGATTGTCTTTCTCAGTTATTCGTAATTCATTATTCTTTTTCTCACATTCGTACTTCATGATTGCCTTTCTCAGTTATTCGTACTTCATGATTGTCTCTCTCAGTTATTCGTACTTCATGATTGTCTTTCTCAGTTATTCGTACTTCATGATTGTCTTTCTCAGTTATTCGTACTTCATGATTGTCTCTCTCAGTTATTCGTACTTCATGATTGTCTTTCTCAGTTATTCGTACTTCATGATTGTCTCTCTCAGTTATTCGTACTTCATGATTGTCTTTCTCAGTTATTCGTACTTCATGATTGTCTTTCTCAGTTATTCGTACTTCATGATTGTCTTTCTCAGTTATTCGTACTTCATGATTGTCTTTCTCAGTTATTCGTACTTCATGATTGTCTTTCTCAGTTATTCGTACTTCATGATTGTCTTTCTCAGTTATCCGTACTTCATGATTGCCTTTTTCTCAGTTATTCGTACTTCATGATTGTCTTTCTCTGTTATTCGTACTTCTTAACTGTCTTTCTCACTTATTCGTACTTCTTAACTGTCTTTCTCAGTTATTCGTACTTCTTAACTGTCTTTCTCACTTATTCGTACTTCATAACTGTCTTTCTCTGTTATTCGTACTTCATAACTGTCTTTCTCACTTATTCGTACTTCATGATTGCCTTTCTCTGTTATTCGTACTTCATAACTGTCTTTCTCACTTATTCGTACTTCATGATTGCCTTTCTCACTTATTCGTACTTCATGATTATCTTTCTCACTTATTCGTACTTCATGATTATCTTTCTCACTTATTCGTACTTCATGATTATCTTTCCCACTTATTCATACTCCACAACTTTAAATATCAAACCTGTTAATTTGTTTTTTCAGCCAATGAGCAAATCCAAGATGGAGCAGCAGACACTAGGAAATCATACACGTAAGAGCAGACACTAGCAACTCAGGAAAGGAAACAGACATTATCAAATCATACATGTTAGTAAAGCTGGGTAAAGCTGGGACCACCATCCCCAACCCAGCGCGTCACAGGTGGCGGATGATGAAATTCCTCTAGATATGGAGGATCCCTGTGAATATTTATCCAAATAAGCAGGCGCGGACTAACTGGCGGTAGACTCAGAGAGCGAGGTGGGGTAGTAGGTGGCTCTACTACTCCTATAAATTGCCTCAGGTGCTCAGTGAAGGGAATACCAGGCGGGTAAGAGGCGCCTTAAAACCTCTCGCTCCTGCTGCCTTGTGGGTAGGACAAGGAGTCTAAAGGCTAGCGGAGAGTCCGTACACAAACCGACAGAATGCAACGGGAAACCACTGTTGTAGTTCCCAAGAATAGTTATGCTTATTCAGAGTAATAGATTTGTCATGAACGCCGTTAATGGATATTACTCTGGAATAGCCTCGTCCGGTAGGGCAGCTCACGAGCCACTGTGCTCAAGAGCTTGATCGTCATCAAGCTACTGGTGGCAAAACTAATAAGTTCAAAATAGCAACATGGAATGTTAGAACTTTATTCCAAGCTGGAAAATTAGAAAATGTAAAGAGGTAAATGGAAAAGATGAAGATCAACATATTAGGAATGAGTGAAGTTAGATGGACAGGTGCAGGGAAGATAAACTCTGATAAATATACAATAATATATTCAGGAAGTGAGAAACATGAACGAGCGGTAGGAATAATATTAGACGAACAAACAGCAACGACAATTGTAGGACATTTGAACATCTCGGACCGAGTCCTGCTAGCCCAACTGAAAGGACGATCAGTAAACATAAATATTATACAAATGTTCGCTCCAACATCTGAAAGTTCTAAAGAAGATGTACAGTTATTTTATAATGACATAGAGACAGCCCTAAAACACATAAAGTCACATGAAGTTACCATAGTCATGGGAGATTTTAATGCCAAAGTTGGTAAAGGAAGAACTTCAGACATCGTTGGTGACTATGAACTGGGGGAGAGGAATGACAGAGGTTATAAATTAATTGAATGGGCAAGAATACACAGCATGGTTGTAGGAAACACCTGGTTTAAACAACATCCCCGAAGACTGGCAACGTGGTGCAGTCCAGACAAAAAGACTTTTAACCAGATAGACTACATATTAATCAACAAACGATTCCGCAATGCATTACTGACAACAAAACCATGCCAGGAGCTGACTGCAATAGTGACCATGATCCACTCTGTGGAAAAAATTAGAATAAAGCTAAAGAAAGCATGGAGAAGAGTGAGAAACATCAAACTGAATACAGAACTACTTAAAAATGACCAAGAACTGCGAGAACAATACAAAGTTATTATTACAAATAGATACAATGCAATAGCAAAGATAAATAGTATAGATGAACAACGGGCAATGTTAAGAGATTCTATCCACCAAACTGTTAAGGAGATAATACTACCGAAAAAAGAAGCCCCTAAAAATAAATAGATGACAGACGACAT
The DNA here is from genome assembly GCA_009760885.1 of Achatina immaculata. Taxonomy (NCBI): domain Eukaryota; kingdom Metazoa; phylum Mollusca; class Gastropoda; order Stylommatophora; family Achatinidae; genus Lissachatina; species Lissachatina immaculata. The sequence goes on from CM019692.1 coordinate 1,044,046, forward strand.
CTCAGGACTGATGGACAAGAGGAGGAGGAATAAAAATAACGAGGAAAAATATAGCAAGATAAATAAAGACATAAGACGCAAATTCAGAGAAGCAAAGGGAGTGTGGTTAAATGAACAGTGCAGACAGATAGAGGACTCTCATAATAAAGACAGCAAAAATATGTACACAAGAATAACTCACAGGCAGTAAAACAAATTATACAACAGAATGCTCGAAATCAAAAGAAGGTAAAATGTTAATTGGAAAAGAAGACATTGTGGACACTAGCAGCTCTGGCATGGAAACAGACACTAGCAAATCAGACAAATAAGAGCAGACACTAACAACTCAGGCTAGGAACAGACACTAACAACTCAGGCAAAGAAACATTCTCACTTATCCGTACTTCATGATTCCCTTTCTCAGTTATTCGTACTTCATGATTGCCTTTCTCAGTTATTCGTACTTCATGATTGCCTTTCTCACTTATCCGTACTTCATGATTGCCTTTCTCTGTTATTCGTACTTCATGATTGCCTTTCTCACTTATTCGTACTTCATGATTATCTTTCTCACTTATTCGTACTTCATGATTATCTTTCTCACTTATTCGTACTTCATGATTATCTTTCTCACTTATTCATACTTCATGATTATCTTTCTCAGTTATTCATACTTCATGATTATCTTTCTCAGTTATTCGTACTTCATGATTATCTTTCTCACTTATTCATACTTCATGATTATCTTTCTCACTTATTCGTACTTCATGATTATCTTTCTCACTTATTCATACTCCACAACTTTAAACATCAAACCTGTTAATTTGGTTTTTCAGCCAATGAGCAAATCCGAGATGGAGCAGCAGACACTAGGAAATCATACACGTAAGAGCAGACACTAGCAACTCAGGAAAGGAAACAGACATTATCAAATCATACATGTAAGTAAAGCTGGGTAAAGCTGGGACCACCATCCCCAACCCAGCGCGTCACAGGTGGCGGATGATGAAATTCTTCTAGATATGGAGTATCCCTGTGAATATTTATCCAAATAAGCAGGTGCGGACTAACTGGCGGTAGACTCAGAGAGCGAGGTGGGGTAGTAGGTGGCTCTACTACTCCTATAAATTGCCTCAGGTGCTCAGTGAAGGGAATACCAGGCGGGTAAGAGGCGCCTTAAAACCTCTCGCTCCTGCTGCCTTGTGGGTAGGACAAGGAGTCTAAAGGCTAGCGGAGAGTCCGTACACAAACCGACAGAATGCAGCGGGAAACCACTGTTGTAGTTCCCAAGAATAGTTATGCTTATTCAGAGTAATAGATTTGTCATGAACGACGTTAATGGATATTACTCTGGAATAGCCTCGTCCGGTAGGGCAGCTCACGAGCCACAGTGCTCACGGGCTTAATCGTCATCAAGCTACTGGTGGCAAAACTAATAAGTTCAAAATAGCAACATGGAATGTTAGAACTTTATTCCAAGCTGGAAAATTAGAAAATGTAAAGAGGTAAATGGAAAAGATGAAGATCAACATATTAGGAATGAGTGAAGTTAGATGGACAGGTGCAGGGAAGATAAACTCTGATAAATATACAATAATATATTCAGGAAGTGAGAAACATGAACGAGCGGTAGGAATAATATTAGACGAACAAACAGCAACGACAATTGTAGGACATTTGAACATCTCGGACAGAGTCCTGCTAGCCCAACTGAAAGGACGATCAGTAAACATAAATATTATACAAATGTTCGCTCCAACATCTGAAAGTTCTAAAGAAGATGTACAGCTATTTTATAATGACATAGAGACAGCCCTAAAACACATAAAGTCACATGAAGTTACTATAGTCATGGGAGATTTTAATGCCAAAGTTGGTAAGGGAAGAACTTCAGACATCGTTGGTGACTATGGACTGGGGGAGAGGAATGCCAGAGGGAGTAAATTAATTGAATGGGCAAGAATACACAGCATGGTTGTAGGAAACACCTGGTTTAAACAACATCCTCGAAGACTGGCAACGTGGTGTAGCCCAGACAAAAAGACTTTTAACCAGATAGACTACATATTAATCAACAAACGATTCCGCAATGCGTTACTGACAACAAAAACCATGCCAGGAGCTGACTGCAATAGTGACCACGACCCACTCTGTGGAAAAGTTAGAATAAAGCTAAAGAAAGCATGGAGAAGAGTGAGAAACATCAAACTGAATACAGAACTACTTAAAAATGACCAAGAACTGCGAGAACAATACAAAGTTATTATTACAAATAGATACAATGCAATAGCAAAGATAAATAGTATAGATGAACAACGGGCAATGTTAAGAGATTCTATCCATCAAACTGTTAAGGAGATAATACTACCGAAAAAAGAAGCCCCTAAAAATAAATAGATGACAGACGACATCTTAGGAATGATGGACAAGAGGAGGAGGAGTAAAAATAACGAGGAAAAATATAGCAAGATAAATAAAGACATAAGACGCAAATTCAGAGAAGCAAAGGGAGTGTGGTTAAATGAACAGTGCAGACAGATAGAGGACTCTCATAATAAAGACAGCAAAAATATGTACAAAAGAATAACTCACAGGCAGTAAAACAAATTATACAACAGAATGCTCGAAATCAAAAGAAGGTAAAATGTTAATTGGAAAAGAAGACATTGTGGACACTAGCAGCTCTGGCATGGAAACAGACACTAGCAAATCAGACAAATAAGAGCAGACACTAACAACTCAGGCAAAGAAACAGGCACTACCAACTCAGGCAAGGAAACAGACACTAACAATTCAGGCAAGGAAATAGACACTACCAACTCAGGCAAGGAAACAGACAATAACAACTCAGGCAAGGAAATAGACACTACCAACTCAGGCAAGGAAACAGACACTAGCAACTCTGGCAAGAAAGCAGTCACTAGCAATACAGGCAACAAACACACTTTAGCAACACAGGCAAGGAAATAGAGACTATCAGATCATACACGTAAGAGCAGACACTAACAACTCAGGCAAGAAAATAGACACTACCAACTCAAGCAAGGAAGCAGACATTAGCAATTCAGGCAAGGAAACAGGCACTAGCAACTCAGGCAAGGAAACAGACACTAGCAACTCAGGCAAGGAAACAGACACTACCAACTCAGGCAAGGAAACAGACACTACCAACTCAGGCAAGGAAACAGACACTACCAACTCAGGCAAGAAAGCAGACACTAGCAACTCAGGTCAAGGAAACAGACACTAGCAACTCAGGCAAGAAAGCAGACACTAGCAACTCAGGTCAAGGAAACAGACACTAGCAACTCAGGTAAGGAAACAAACACGAGTAACTCAGGCAAGAAAGAGACACTAGCAACTCAGCAAGGAAACACATACTAGCAACACAGGCAAGGAAACATACACTAACAACTCAGGCAAGAAAGCAGACATTGTCAATTCAAACATGAAACAGACACAGCTACACGAGCAAAGAACGGGAGACATCAGCAACTCAGACATGGAACAGTTGCCACCAGCAACTCAAAACTCTAAACAGTTGCCACCAGCAACTCAAAACCCTGAACAGTTGCCACCCGCAACTCAAAACCCTGAACAGTTGCCACTAGCAACTCAAAACCCTGAACAGTTGCCACCCGCAACTCAAAACCCTGAAAAGTTGTCACAGGCAACTCAAAACCCTGAACAGTTGCCACCCGCAACTCAAAACCTTGAAAAGTTGTCACAGGCAACTCAAAACCCTGAACAGTTGCCACCAGCAACTCAAAACCCTGAACAGTTGCCACCAGCAACTCAAAACCCTGAACAGTTGCCACCAGCAACTCAAAACCCTGAACAGTTGCCACCAGCAACTCAAAACCCTGAACAGTTGCCACCCGCAACTCAAAACTCTGAACAGTTGCCACCAGCAACTCAAAACCTTGAACAATTGCCACCAGCAACTCAAAACCCTGAACAGTTGCCACCCGCAACTCAAAACTCTGAACAGTTGCCACCAGCAACTCAAAACCTTGAACAGTTGCCACCAGCAACTCAAAACCCTGAACAGTTGCCACCCGCAACTCAAAACTCTGAACAGTTGCCACCAGCAACTCAAAACCCTGAACAGTTGCCACCAGCAACTCAAAACTCTGAACAGTTGCCACCCGCAACTCAAAACTCTGAACAATTGCCACAGCAACTCAAAACTCTGAACAATTGCCACAGCAACTCAAAACTCTGAACAATTGCCACAGCAACTCAAAACCCTGAAAAGTTGTCACAGGCAACTCAGACATGGAACAGTTGAGACCAGCATCTCAAATAATGAAACTTACTACGCAAAGCTCAGTATTTTTGCAATAGCGTTCTAAATAGAAATTTTAAAGGGCAGATAAGTGTTATATTCGTCACATAATATAAAGATATACTTAAAAGATATGAAAAATACTAAATTCGTATTAGAAACATATAAATCAGAAATGACACCACCAAGGTGAAGGCTGGGCTATCATCAGAACTACACTACATCCAGAAACAACAAATCAGATGATTTGGCCACTTTGCATGAATACCGTTAGACATTATACCACAAAAAATATTCACGCTGAGAACTGTTGAAAACGGAGGGAGTTTCGCCCACGACGGAGATATATGGAAGAAAATTATAGAAACCTTAATTACCCCATTATATGAAGCAACTCGCCAAGCCCTAGTAGGATGTCGGTTCGGAAAACACTGAAATATTTTTGAGGAAGACGAGAAGACAAGACACGGCACTATATATTTTATAACAGAACAGAGAGGTAATATTAAAAAGTATGATGTTAAATTTCCAATCCGAAATTTTGCACACGGCCCTATATTTTTTAACTGTCGTGCCCTTGACAACCTGTAGATTCTTCGAATCGCTCTGGCTTCCAAAGACGGGCCGATGATTCATCACAGACCATCACTCTCGGCCTGGCTGAGTGAAGAACATTGAATCTGGGAAGGGGAATTTAGTAATATGCTCCCAGAAGCCTCTAGGCGCCAGGGTTTGCGCTAAACCATTTATTGGCAAATCTGAATATAAACGAGAAGTCAATTACTCATAAATATCATGTTTAACTTAAGCAGCTATAAACGGAATAAACGGTAGATAAAGTTGAGTCCTGCTGATGATGAATTCTAAATCAGCAATTTGAAGTTTTTATGTTCCAGTCGGACTATATGTGTAACTAAATACGCATTCGTTGGTTCAGTTCCTTACGGGCTGTTTTGGTAGTTCGGCGAAGCTCTTGTTCAATAACTTCATTAAGTCATTACGTGCCCGTATTAAAGTGCCCTCCAAGGGCTGCCAGTGCATATAGCCAGAGTAATCCGCCATTATCTTCAGGCGGTCAACGAGTTTAGCAGACTATTACTGATGGCCTTAATGTTGGCTAGGGAGTTTTGAGTAGCAAGAAAGAACAGTGATGTTATAGTTATTAAGTGAAGGGGCGGCGAGGAGGGGCTGAGATGTTGAGGGGTCAGAAGTTGGGGCTGCGAATGGTTGAGAGGTGACGCCAGCAGACGGAGGCGGTTGGGGAATTTATACGTAATAAAATTATGACATAACATGTGTGAATCACTTATTTGCAGAAATTTCTAAGCCACTGTGGTTCATTTCTTTGTGTATGTTCCCTGTGTATGTTTTCTGGGTATGTTCCACGTGTATGTTCATTGTGTATGTTCCTTGTGTATTGTCCCTGTGTATGCTCCTTGTGTATGTTCCGTGTGTTTTCTGTGTATGTTCCGTGTGTTTTCTGTGTATGTTCATCTTTTATATGTCTTATTTCACAACTGTGGCCACTTCTTTTACTCGTTTTAAAATGTATTCCGGTTTTTCCTTTTCATTCACGCTTTCATTATTATTATCGTTTGGGACCAATTTGTCCCAATTTTACTGCCCTTGTTAATGCTTTCGTTTTTAATCTTTTATAGTCATCTTTTCAAAATGTTTTTATTATCATGTTTTACCCTCAAGCATCACTCAATCTTCATAACAGGAAAAGCCAATGTCGCACCGACTCACTACCGCAGTACAAGTCAGCAGAAGTGTTTGGATTCATCAAGTTTACTCATGATATGTTGTATTATACATAAATATTAAAGAAAAAGTTTATGTTTTATGTTCTGATACTCATTTATATATTATTCAGTACAGTGGAGTTTGATTAACCTATTACATTACTCTATTAAGTAACACGTACTCTGGTTTTTCGAATCAAAGTGTAATTAGGTGTAGAAGATAGTCTTTTGACTGAGTGAATCAAGCTAGCGATCAGAGAAGACAGTTTCATGACTGAATGAGCTGAGCTGTCGATCAGAGAGGACAGTCTCTTAACTTAGTGAGCTGAGCTGTCGATCAGAGAAGAGTCTCGTGACTGAATGAGCCGAGCTGTCGATCAAAGACAGTCTCATGATTGAGTGAATCAAGTTAGCGATCAGAGAAGACAGTCTCATGACTGAGTGAATCAAGCTAGCGATCAGAGAAGAAAGTCACCTGACTGAGTGAACTGAGCTGTCGATCAGAGAAGATAGTCTCCGACTGAGTGGATCAAGCTAGTGAAGTCTAATATGTAAGACTACGCTTGCGCTCTCTCTCTCCTCTCTCTCTCTCTCTCTCTCTCTCTCTCGATTCTGATGACACAATAGCTGGTACAGAATTTCACAACTGATGACTCACGACTTGTCTAGAAGCCAAATTCTCACAGGATCAATAAGAATAGGTGCTCCTGATCTGGGTCACTTACATTAGCATGTCTGACCAGTGTCCGCTGGCTTTCTGGCCTTGTGTGCGAACGCTGTTTTCAGGAATTGATGACCAACACTCGCAACTGCTTTCTCTACGTGTCACGGTGATCTTTCGACTTGCTGCTGAGCCTGGTCATGACTAGACGCCAATGTGGCTGACAGACATTCTGGCACTTGGTTGGAAAGGAACGTTAAATAAAACGAAGATGAAGAAAACAACGAGGAAACACTGTTAGATGATGTGATATAATATCCAGAACACATCAATACCAGTCAGAAAACTTAGATAGCAAACAACTATACATCTCCACGGACCAGTAGAGACCTAATACCCTTTGGTCAAGCGTTTGTGGCCTTTATATTGTGCAAACGCACAGAAGGGTGGGTTATTGTAAATCAAGACACCCAGAGCTCTTAGAGCTTTAAGGGCTTTTCGAGGCTGGATACACAACTCCAACTCTCAAGTCGTGTCTTGCCGACTTTCCTCGTTGTCTGTACACAAACAGGATCAAGCTTCTTTTCTGTTACGACACGTTTTACAATCAAACCCTTTTATTACTGCTCCGCCTCATCAGCGTAAACTCTTTTATTATTGCTCCGCCTCATCAGCGTAAACCCTTTTATTACTGCTCCTCCTCATCAGCGTAAACCCTTTTATTACTGCTCCGCCTCATCAGCGTAAACTCATTTATTACTGCACGTCCTCATCAGCGTAAACCCTTTTATTACTGCACCGCCTCATCGGCGTAAACCCTTTTATTACTGCTCCGCCTCATCAGCGTCTCTCACGCCCTTACATCAAATACCAACATTCTCATCATCAGTAAAATCATTTGTATCGTTATCTATCGAATATAACACCCACATGTAGAGAAATATGGAGGTTCGAGCAGAATTTAGCTTGAAAATAAATAAGAAAGGGAGACCTTGAAAAAAAATCAAGAAAAAGCATTTAGATCAGGTATGGAAGAACATGTGAAGAAAATCAATGATAACAGAATCATCAACTCAAGAAGATCTGGAAACCGTTTAGCAAGCAAAGTAAGTGCACTAACAACTCGACCAAGAAACATTAACACATTGTCACTGACGATGAAAAAGAAGAGGAAAAAGCTATTATGTCTGGTCAATAATGAAAAGATAACATTTTAGTTTGCATAATTTTATAAAATATTCCAAGATCTATAACTAAGCTCGCGTGTACACAGCTGTCATGTGGTACTGCTGGTGAACCCCCTTCGGAAAATGTTACTCATGGTCAAAGTGAGATAAAAATCTGCCATCTTCGGTCAGCTAGGCTGTACTTTTCGCAGCGCAGTTATTTCCCTGTCAGCTTTCAGTCAGTGTCACACGTGCCTTCTGCAGATTTATCACCCGATCTGTAATCTCATTTCTGGAGACTTCTCATCCGATCTGTAATCTCATTTCTGGAGACTTCTCACCCGATCTATAATCTCATTTCTGGAGACTTCTCACCCGATCTGTAGTCTCATTTCTGGAGACTTCTCACCCAATCTGTAAAATCATTTCTGGAGACTTCTAACCCGATCTGTAAAATCATTTCTGGAGACTTCTCACCCGATCTGTAACTTCATTTCTGGAGACTTACCACCCGATCTGTAATCTCATTTCTGGAGACCTCTCACCTGATATGTAACCTCATTTCTGGAGACCTCTCACCTGATATGTAACCTCATTTCTGGAGACCTCTCACCTGATATGTAATCTCATTTCTGGAGACCTCTCACCTGATATGTAACCTCATTTCTGGAGACCTCTCAACAGATCTGTCAATCTCCAAAAAGCAAACTGTTAGATAGTGACGAAGAATGACCTGGTTATAGAGAGCAATATGGTATGACTAGCCTAGAAATGTATGAAATCCACTGTCATCAGAAATGTATGCAACGGAAAATTCTTCTCTTCTTCTTCTTATTCTGCTTCTTCTTCTTCAGTGTTTTCTTTCTAGGTCATGGATTTCGTATCATGTCTCCTGGATAATGATAAAGTTTCAGCAGGCTCTATTAACATCTCCCAACCTTCCCGCTTTAAATCCAGAACCAGATCCATCCATCCATCCATCCATCCATCCATCCATCCATCCATCCACCATCCATCCACCCACCAATCCACCCACCCATCCATCCATCCATCCATCCATCCATCCATCCATCCATCCATCCATCCATCCATCCATCAAACAGAAAGAAAAGCGTAATTGAAGTACATAATATCAGACGGGACTACATGCCACGTTTTTCGACTCTTTTAAAGATAAAGTTCATCTGTACTGTGTATATATCTGTCTGTTTATCTGTCTATTTATCTGCCTATTTATCTGTTTATTTATCTGTCTTTTCTCTGTAGTTTTCAAGGTCTATAAGTCTATCTTTCTGTCCGTCCGGTTATTTACCTGATCACCTACATTTTTGCTTGTCTGTCTATCCTTATACTCGTATTTATCTTTTCTTTCCTTCGTTCACTTGAAAATGAACGCAAAATCTATCTCTGAACTAGAGCTTTGTTAGACAGCAAAAACCGAAAACGTGGGATATTCAGTCCGCTAGATGTCGCATGTGAAAGACGGAAAATGTAAAACTAAAACCTTTCTCTCGCGATACGAACCATTTCGCAGCCCTTCTTGTGTATCTCTGTAAAAGAGTTCGTTCATTCATTACATCTCCATAGTGTTTTTTTTCTCTGAGTAGACATACTTCCGTTCTTCTCTCGTTCACTCTCTCTCTCTCTCTCTCTCTCCCTCTGCTCTGCTCTCTCGCACTTGTCCCTCCACTGTCTGCCCAATGTGCCTGACTCCTCGCCAGAAGTCTCCCTCTCTAATCAGGTTACAAAAAAAAAAAAAGCAATATCCACTAAATGAAATCAGCCTTCATCATTCACCTCCCAGAGAAAAATCATCTATCACTGAGTCATCCTTTATAAACGTGAAAATCTGCCCACAAGGATCTTCTGTTACATTTCAAGAGCTTTAGAATAAAGTTATAAATGAGTGTGTGGTTTATGTCCTGTCGAAAGTGTAACAAGAGTAATCCTAGATTTTCATTTTGATACAATCTCTAGCATTAACGCTCTGGCCAAGATTTTTATTTTATTTTTGTTGCAGTGTTGAATGTTCTGTTGTTACTATTCTGTTAGAGCGTTTTACGTGAAAATAGCCATTTTTCTGTCTGTTTCTGATTATAAATAGCCACCTGTTTCTGCTTTCTGTCGACGTTTAGTTTAACAATAGCCAGTTGTTTCTGCTTTCTCTGTACGTTTAGTTTAGCAATAGCCCGTTGTTTCTGCTTTCTGTGGACGATTAGTTTAACAATAGTCAGTTGTTTATGCTTTCTACGGACGTTTAGTTTAACAATAACCAGTAGTTTCTGCTTTCTCTGGACGTTTAGTTTAACAATAGCCAGTTGTTTCTGTTTTCTGTCTACGTTTAGTTTAACAATAACCAATTGCTTCTGCTTTCTCTTCTTCTTCTTCTTCTTGGACGTTTAGTGTAACAACAGCCAGTTGTTTCTGCTTTCTCTGAACGTTTAGTTTAAAATTAGCCAGTTGTTTCTGATTTCTGTTCATTTTTAGTTTAACAATGGCCCGTTGTTTCTGCTTTCCCTGGACATTTAGTTTAACAACATTCAGTTGTGTCTGCTTTCTTTGGATGTTCAGTGTAACAACAGCCATTTGTGTCTGCTTTCTTTGGATGTTCAGTGTAACAACAGCCAGTTGTTTCTGCTTTCGTGGACGTTTAGTTTAACAATAACCAATTGTTTCTGCTTTTTGTCGATGTTTAATTTAATAATTGCCAGTTGTTTTTGCTTTCTGTCCACGTTTAATTTAACAATAGTCAGTTGTTTCAATCTTGTCTCTGTATAACGGGCACTTTTTATGAGAATTTTCATGCAGCAATGAATTTTTGTACCTGATCTGGTTTCTTTGCTTATCTGCTTTGAAACAGAACAAAAGCTATCTCTCTCTCTCTCTCTCTCTCTCTCTCTCTCCATCCCTGTGTATGTGTTATGTGTTACAACAACACATAACACACACAACAGGCAGTTGTGTTTTAATTCTGTTGTTTAGTTGAGTAATAAAAGCCATCAGTTGAAAGATTGATCTATATTAGATAATACTACGACAGTTCAACACTTGTTACAACGACAGTTCATTACTTGTTACAACGACAGTTACCACTTGTTACAGCGCTTACAATCATTTCTCTTACACCAACTTACGACGGGGTTGCTTAAAAAGGATTTAAAAATTTAAAAAAACTTACGCACCTTTGTTCTGAAGTAACGGAAACTATATATATATATATACCTTTTTGTAAGAACATGACAGACCTGTAACAAGCTATTATTTAAAGCAGTTGCCGCACTAGGTGATATGTCGGCCCTGGTGTTGACTGCAGTTCACTGACTTTGATTCAGATTTGGACGTAACACAGAAAAATCCCTCCCTGTAACAAACGAAGCCTTAGGTTCACAGCTCGAGGGCACAGTAATAGGACTTCTTAATTTGAACATTTTTTTCTTCAGGTTCAAGCCCTCCCTACCCCCTTTACCCCCACCCCTTTACCCCCCACTCCCTTTACCCCCCAACTCCCTTTACCCCCCCCCTCACTCCCTCCCCCCCCCCTCCCCTCGCAGGCTATAACATATTCTCTTGTTTCAGAGAAAACAAGTTCTTGCGTGCGAAATGTTGTGGGAGCTAGGAGCGATCTGTATGTGCGTGGTTTGTGGTTTGAGTTACACATAAACTGTGGTGGTTGGGGAGGGGGTCCTCTTGTTAACTGGAATACAGAGAAAGAGATTGGAGAAAAACATATTTAAAATAAGTGTGAAAACAAAACAAAAAAAAAGCAGATTTATAAATCACAGAGGACGGGAGATGAGAAACATCAGGTATTCATGAAAGTCTGTTAAACAGTGAAAAGAAGAGAAACATCAGACATTCGCCAAAGTCTGCGTCACACAGAGAGAAAGAAGGAGAGATGAGAAAAAAAAAGCACACGCAAAGTAATATCTCTAGAAACGAAATTGTAGAAATAAGTGTCCATTAGGCGCAAAAATATCTCCTCCACACAAAGGACAGTATCTGTTCCGTTCAGTTTGTGTCTGTTTACAAACATGATGTTCCACAAACTTTACTAGATTTCACTGTCTTCAAAAGATCTATTCCAATAATTATTTGGTGCTTTTCCATGTGGACAATATAAACACAGTCAGGACACTACCACACACGACAGACATAGCCAGGTCATTTGACCTTTAGGACGCCAGATCACGCAGGCACGTGGACTTAATATCATTAAAACACAAGGAACGAAATCCGCCCTATCTGACACCAGCCAGCTAGGAAACGACCTGGATCATACATGGTTACAACCCACCAGAGTGGTTTGTGACAGCGGAAGATTAACAAGAGTACATTCAGTCATCAATTTCTCTTAGCCAACCCCCCCCCCTACTGGCCTCTTCTCTAATAATCCCTGAATTTCTGATAATAAAATCATAGAATCAGTGTATCACTCCCGCCCCCACCCCCACCTGTGGAACTGTGGGGCTTGGACTAAGTCCGGGCGAGGGAGGATGTAAAGAATTTAACCTCTGCTACCTTCCATGCCTGTCGCAAGAGGCGACGAAAGATGTTGATATATGGAGCCAGCGACATCATCCCACAGAGACTGACGCAAACATGGAGACATACAGCAGAGAAGTTGCTAGTAAACAAAGGACTGACAAGAGAGACCGCCAAGAAAATAGCGAAGGACCTGCAGAAGTGGGAATCTCTTGCTACCAACAGCCCAGTGTGTCTAAGACACTGATAGGAGAAGAGTATGAGAGACATCTGTTTATCAGTATAGAAAGCCACAGATTAATCACATACTAATCATTAACATAAATTCTAAATTATTATTATTATTATTATTATTATCCACCGTGCCGGGTAGCGCCTGCGATCATGTTTCTCCGTCTTGCACGGTCCTTGGTGTTTCCGATTATTTCAGATGCTTTTTTTTCCGTGCCACTTGTTCAGTCCACTGAGATGTTTTTCTCTTGGTCTTCCTCTCTTTTTTCCCCCTTGAATTTTCCAGTGATTACCAGGTTCTTCTACTTCTGTCTTCTCATGAGAGGTCCAAGAAATTTCCAAGGTCTTTTTTTTCTTATTTTAACTAGTATTCGTTGTTCTGAAACTTCTCTGAGGACATCATCTTCGTTTGTTTTTCTGTCTGTCAAGGACACTCGTTGCATCTTTCTCCAAAACCACATCACTACTGCTTCTATTTCTTCCTCCCCTTTACTCTTGTCAAATCAATCTTCACAAAATGTACAGCAATATCAGTCTGAACGGTTCACAGGCAAATCATTCCAACAATAAATCCAAACTTTCCTTTGTATAAAAGTCAAATTTATAATACCTCATCATGTTTATCGAACCGGAACTGTTTTGGAGAACGACGGGATTAAAATTATCTAGAATTGGTTTGTACCGGAATGTGACTTCCGGTTGCCTTAACACATCACGTGGTGTTCTGTCATTAAATTTACATAGGCTGTCAGTCAAGCGAGAAGCGTTTGACTGTTTGAGGTGCCTGAACCAGAATTGATGCGTCGGCGGAATTTTGTGTCAGTGAGTAAACTTTGGAGCGGGGAGCGGACTAGTCGAGAGTGGTCTGCCTTCTCATCCGAAGGCTGCTGATTACAGTCTTACGACAGCGTCTTCCGCCAGCTGATCCAGCTTTAAAAAGTGGGGACCTGACATGCAAGCGCTGGGGAGAAGAAACTTCTGGATAGGAACAATATCCTTCTGCATACTGAAACACACTGGATTATGTCGTAGAGGCGACCGTCGGCCAATCAAGAAAAAAAACCTGAACTAGTTGTCACTAGTTGAAGCCAGTCCCAAGAACACGAGAGTTCCCCGAAGAGCAAAGAAAATCACATTCAGGAGACTTCTTTGCGTGAAGCGCGCACCAACGAACTAAGAAAAGAAGAAGAAAATTATGAAAATATGAGTATATCACCGCTGGGTGAGAAGTGATTGCCCATCTAGCCTAGAGCTGGACTTTCTCAGCGGAAAGCCTCGACGTTTTTGAGATTATCCCCGCCGGGTGAGAGGTGGTTGGTCATCCAGTCCAGTGTTGGAGACTTTCTCACCGGAAAACCTCAGCGCGATTAGGATACGCATACATCCCCGTCGGGTGAGAGGTGGTTGCCTATCTAGACTGCCCTGGTCCAGTGTCTACGGTTTCATCATTTTGTGATCGTGGCCGCTACCTTTCCTAGTTGTGACCAGGACGAAGCTTTTGTCCAGGAGGACGAATCCTCGCCACTAGTGAGTTTCACCCTGGGTTGAGCCGGTTTAGGCATATTATCCCAGTTTGGGCATGTTTAGGACGTGACCGACCTCTAGAGCGGAGGTACCGTGACTTGAGTAGCCATCATGTTTCACCCCTGGTTTAGGCCGGTTTAGGCATATTTCACCAGTATGGATGTAGAAAGGACGTGGCCGGCCTCTAGAGCAGAGGTGCCGTGGTATGAGTAGCTCTCGCCGCGAGACTACTGGACATACCGATTAAGCTTCACTTTATCCTTTCCATCACCTTTTCACATCGCTGCCGCACGGCAACCTTGATTGCTTTTCCTCATTTTCTTAATTGGCCGGGAGGAGTTTCACTCCACTCGCGGCATCCAAAGAGTCTCGTCAGCAGCGTCTTAACCTCTGGGTTAAGCCGGTTCAGGCACTTCGCCTGGTATGAGTGTACATGGGACGTGGCTGACCTGCAGAGTAGAGGTGCCGTGATTTGAGCAGTCCTGACCTCGAGACTACTGATTACTTCACTTACTCCTTTCTTTCACCTTTTCCACAGTGCTGCACGGCAACCCATAATCGCACCGTTCTTCACTGGCCGGGAGGAGCCCCACTCCACGCACGGCAGCTGAAGAATCTCGCCAACAGCGGTAGATGAGCTACCAAACATGACTCTCATCTACCCGAAGCGTCTGGTTTTCAGGCGCCAGATATTCGCCTTCGCCCCTTCTCCCATCAGTTTAAACAGTTCTGCCACGAGAAGGCCAGGAGCTGGACTTGACTGTCAGAGGCTATTTGAGACACACGCCATTGGAGTGGTGAGCATATACTATATATATATATACTCTCCACCCAACCTCCGGCAATAACAGTCCCTAGAACCCACAAAGATCTAAAAAATCATAATCCACAAATATCTAAAAATTCATAATCCACAAAGATCTAAAAATTCATAATCCACAAAGATTTAAAAAATCATAATCCACAAAGATCCAAAAAATCATAATCCACAAAGATCCAAAAAATCATAATCCACAAAGATCCAAAAAATCATAATCCACAAAGATCCAAAAAATCATAATCCACAAAGATCCAAAAAATCATAATCCACAAAGATCTATCTCTGGTAAATTAAATCTGAGACAGTGGACCGGGTGTAGATGCTCTGCCACGGCAGAGGAAGACAGCCCAAACTACGCATCCGCCCTGGAGTTTCAGATTTAGCTCCATCTAAAAAATTTTGACCCGGAAAATAAAGTGGGAGGGTTTATTTTTTTAAAGTTGAAACAACCAAAAAGAGACCCAAGCTAGAGAAAAGAAACAAAATACGTCTCTATTTTAACTTCAGGGAACATGTCTTTGAGAACGGAGTTTATCATGGAGTCACAGAGCTCCCACACAAGCATGTCTAAATGAGTCGAATTTAAACTTCTGTTTATATTTTACAAGAGATCCACAGTGTTAACCGCCGTTACCATGTTCAGGAATTAAGAAGAACTTCACTATAGAATTTCATTAAATCTGATAAATGAATTTCAGGTTCAAAGTATGTTCCTATATTTCTATTTCAGCATTCTCCAAAAGTGATGTTACCACCTCCTCTCTCCTGGGGTTTTCAAGCTGTAACATTCTACACCATCTTCCATGGTATTCTCTAACATTATTTTAGTGTACTTTATAAGAGCTTATCTTCCATGGTATTCTCTAACATTATTCTAGTGTACTTTAAAGGAGCTTATCTTCTATGGCATTCTCTAACATTATTTTAGTGTACTTTATAAGAGCTTATCTTCCATGGTATTCTCTAACATTATTCTAGTGTACTTTAAAGAAGCTTATCTTCTATGGCATTCTCTAACATTATTTTAGTGTACTTTGTAAGAGCTTATCTTCCATGGTATTCTCTAACATTATTCTAGTGTACTTTATAAGAGCTTATCTTCCACGGCATTCTCTAACATTATTCTAGTGTACTTTGTAACAGCTTATCTTCCACGGCATTCTCTAACATTATTCTAGTGTACTTTGTACGAGCTTATCTTCCACGGCATTCTCTAACATTATTCTAGTGTACTGTATAACAGCTTCAAAAATAAACAACATAATTTGAAGTTAGTGTTTGTCGAAAACAGGACCGTGGCATGTTGTGTGAGAAACTTAGACAAAACGATCACCGTGTACAAAGAAATGACACACAATTTTAACCACAAAAAAAAACCTATTTATTGTTCCCTTGGGAGCGTAAACCACAGCGTGGTCTCTTATCCTGGATGTACTCCACCGATCGAAGTGGATTTGCATGAAGGGAAACGGGGTTTTTGTGGCTCATCTTCCACACATCAGCCGGAGCCCTTCTGATGAGCAAGCTTCGCACGCTTTTCTGTTTGGACATGCAAAGAACATGCACGATACTCCCTGTCCGCGTTTTTGTATACATCAGATTGTGTGTTTCGGGGAGGGGAGGGGGCGCTGGGGGAGAGAAAGAGAGAAACAGCCGAGAGAAAGTGGGAAATGAAAATTTAGAGAATCATTCTGATGACGAGAACAGAGACGAGACGACGAAAAGGAAGAAAAGAAAGCACTCGTTACCACTAACGTTAGCAGAAAAACAAAACCAGATCGCGTGTCAGGATCGTTTTAAAAATGTCCATGTACGTGCAGCTGCTAACCTTGACATAATTTTGAAACATTTCTATTTATTGATTCTGCACTTTTTTTTCTAACCGTGTAAGTTTCAAGTTTCAAATCATATTAGCTTTCATAATAGAGTCTCAATCCGCTGAAGGAGAGAGGCTGATGATCAAACTCAGACACAAGCCAACAAATTCCATCAAGTTCCAGATCTTTCTGTGGACACTGAATTAAGAAGAGTTTATTGACACACAGTTTCAGAATTTTCTTGAACGAGCTGCAGTCTGCAGAAAGGAGTTCAAGCTTGTTATTATGTAATGTTTGGCTGATACAAAAAGAAGAGACAAAAAGGAACAGCAAGAATATTAGTTTCTTCACTGGAAAACCTTGGCTATCCCAAATAGAAAATGGAGCAGCCGTTTCTTGCTGTAAATACTAAACTGAAGACATTCTGGTGGTTTCTGTGCTAGCAGAGTTTGTATTGGTGTTGCGTATCACACGGAGGCCACTTCTTCTTCTTCTTCGTTCGCTTCTACCAGCAAGACCGCCCCATGATCCTACCGAACTTACTCATGTGGTCCTCGATAGGTCCTGTGGTCCCCGAAAGGACCACACGAGATCCACGAGAGGACGGAGGCCACTTGAAATCCATACCTTTTTCTATGCTTTTGCTGCTGTTGCTGTTGTTGTTGCTAACAGTGCGCCTGGGATTCACTACGTCATTCATTTCTAGTATACAGATCTTCATGGGTTAACCACTGTTCCAGGATACCAAAATTCGGAGAGGAAGACCCTCCCAGAACCCCCTCTCAGGCGACTTTTTCACTTCGCTTCTGGAAGAACGACATATGGCCCATGGTGGATAGTTACCTTCTATTGGTATAATCTCGAGCCGCACCTGTAGACTCCGCTTATTTGTCCCACTTCTGTCCTATCATTTTGGCAACAACAACAAAAAAAACCGACTCTGGAGGAGTATCTCTGTTCGACTTCTCCCTAGGACTAACACTTGGAACTAGAACTGCAGACTAACTTACTGCATCTCGAATTCCCTCGATGAGGACCAAAAAACCCCATCTCTCCTGGGACAACGCTCGGTCCCACTAAAAGCAAAATTCCTGGAGACTGTAAACAAACTCTAAAATCTTTTAAAAGTGTTAACACTCCCAGACAAGAGAACACACAACCTAACCTCCTTCGCTCCAGTTTAATCTTCTATTTCCTTTTTCTGTTGCCTTCCATTCCCCAAATCTTTGACTATCTCTCCCAGAACTTCTATATCCTTTTCGTTGCTGTCAATTTTTTTACATAAAGACCCCCCCCCCCCTCTAAAAAACTACTCACTTTCCCATGACAGCTTCCCGTTCTGAATTTTAGCAATTTCCTTTTAAGATTTCCATGATTATAAGTTTTCTATCATTTTGGAGATTAATGCTATTCCTTGAAAACCACTTTTACTGAATATGTTTTCTAGTTTGGGTTTCATATCGACAAAGCCGTTACTTTCATATCGACAAAGCCGTTACTTTCTTGGAGATATTTCCTGTGCCGCTTGATGAGTACGCTTAGACATATTCTCTCTCCTTCTCCTCCTTCGTTTTCCTTTTCACTTTCCAGTGATTATCAGGTTCTCTGACTTCTGTTACTGTCATCATTTGGCTCGCCCTGGAGGTGCTCTCAAAGCCCAGAAGCAAGACGATCACGATAAGGAAGGAAAAAAAAAAGGTAGCGCATGATTCGGAGAGATGAGGTGAAGGACGAGGGAGAGGAAATGTCTTCGATGATTCTGAAGGTGGCCTGGTCGTCAATGTTCGGGTAGACGTGGATCAAGTGACCGTGAGCACTTAACCACTTTAAGATCGTACGGAGGAGTACTTACTCCAAACGGCCAGTGATCTGTTTCCTCCTTTCATCCACTCTAAGCGGTCATGTACCATTTAGACTCGGATTTAGAATCTCAGTGTCTTCTCGCCTTCGAACGATTGGCCTGACTGGACATCGAACACGATCTTTCAGAGGCGCATTGGCTGTACTTCATGGACATTATCCTTGCTTTCTTCGGCTCCAAGTATGTTTCATTTCATTTTCATTCAACTCAATATTTCACAATGGCAGCTGTCGAATTTTTATTTATATATTATATAAATTTTGGAGATATGATTATTTGGAAAGCAGAAACATACAAATATCTAGGCACAACCTTCAACAGAAGCAACATAGTTAGAGAGAACATTGAAAGTAGAGTACACATAGGGGAACACATATTAAAATCTAAAATCTTGTCTCAAAACACCAAAATAACAATCTAAAAAAAAGACCAGCTGTCATGTATGGATCAGAAACGTGGAGTACAACAATGAAAGATGAACAACAATTGCAGATATTTTAGAACAATATCCTAAGAAGAATCTTTGGGCCCATAAAGGATACCACCAGTGGAGAATGGAAAGCTAGAAAGAAAACTGAACTGAACAGCTTATTTAAATCCCAACGAATTATAAATGTCTTGAAAATGAATAGACTACGCTGGTTGAAGCATGTAGAAGAATATAAGAGAACAGACAAACGAAAATTATGTACACACAAGAGATGAGGGAAACAAGACCAAGGAAACGTGGCGATACTTAAATAACATAGGCAAAATTTGGAAACAAACTTACAAGACTTAAGAGACAGAGATGGAAAAGCAACATAAAAAAGAATATAAAAGAAATTAGTGTCACAAACTGGAAAGAGAAGATTAGGAAGAGAGAGAGGAATAAAGGCGAACCGTATCCGCAGCAATGAGTCTTAATGGCTGGGAAAGAAGAAGAAGAAGAAGACGAAGAAGATGAAGAAGAAGAAGAAGAAGATGAAGAAGAAGAAGAAGAAGATGAAGAAGAAGAAGAAGAAGAAGATGATGATGATGATGATGATGATGATGATGATGATGATGATGATGACGATGAAGGAAGAAGAAGAAGAAGAAGAAGTTGTCACATTGAGCTCATACTGTCCCTATATCGCGTCCTCATGTTAATCTCTCCGATTAAACGAAAGAACATTCAACCGCACCTCTTACACGCTGTGAACTTCCATCGTCACATTAATCCGTGACATTGCTAAAGAATCTTTGTTACTGCTTTATACAAACCTCACAGTAGATTACTTGAGTGCTAAGAAGACTGGAAGTAACAAAGTAAAGGACAAAAGTGCATTGTCATCAGCAACGCTGGACTCCAGAACCTGTCTAACAAACATTTCGCTTAAACAAAATAACCGGAAGACAGTGATTTGCGCATGCGAACAAGCAGAAAACGCGGAACGGAAAAAGAATGGCTTGAGGATCTCTGCAGCGAAAGCGAGCAGAAAAGCTGACGGAGAGGTGGCCACGAATGCCCAAACGGGAAGGAAGCTATCACCTTCCATCACTTGTCAGCAATTCTGACTTTCTTTCGACACAGCAGTCCCAAAGTTCAATTTTTTTTTTTCACTTTCTTTTCTTCTAGCATAAAATCTAGTTGTTTTGTTTACTGTCCTGTATGTTAATTTATGAGTAAGACAAGAGCAGAAACCCCAGACAGTTTCTTTCGTTAATGAATAAAGCTGCTACTACTTTTTTTTTAGAAACTTGACCATGTCTTTGAAACTCTTAGATAAATAGAATTCAGAGACATCATGAAGACACATTCAGGTCCAGATAGACCCGAGTGTATCACGACTACACAGACAGATCACCAAGATACAAACAAATGTGCATGTATAAATACATTCTGGAGACAGGTACAGACTTTCTGAGACATAAACAATCTTTTGGGGCACTTTGGAGCCACAGGCAGACTTCAATATACTGACATAATTTGGAGCCACAGACAGACTTCAATATACTGACATAATTTGGAGCCACAGACAGACTTCAATATATTGACATAATTTGGAGCCACAGACAGACTTCAATATACTGACATAATTTGGAGCCACAGACAGACTTCAATATACTGACATAATTTGGAGCCACGGACAGGCTTGAGTATACTGACAGACTTTAGTGTCTCAGACAGACTTCAATATACTGACAGAATTTGGAGCCGCAGACAGACTTCAATATACTGACAGAATTTGGAGCCACAGACAGACTTGAGTATACTGACAGACTTTAGTGTCACAGACAGACTTCAATATACTGACAGAATTTGGAGTCACAGACAGACTTGAGTATACTGACAGACTTTAGAGTCACAGACAGACTTGAGTATAGACTTTCGAAACGTGGCGATACTTAAATAACATAGACAAAACTTGGAAACAAACTTACAAGACTTAAGAGACAGACTAAAGAGATACATGCAAACTTAGATCACTCTGGCAAAATTTGGAGACATACAGACTTCGGAGGCATAATCATAATTTGGATATATGAAGAAGATCAGGCGACAGGAAGACTTTAGATGTGTATACTAAAAACAAAGTTTTAAAACCATATACATACACAGTAATATCAAGTCATATTTGGTACTTCTCACTTCTGATTCTATTGTTGTAATTTTGAATATATAAATATACACACTATCCCTGTATGGTGCAGAATACCTGACATTTAATAAGCCAGCAGAAAAGAAAACAGAGGCCTTGGAAATGTTGATACACAGAAGAATGGGGCGTATCACGTGTAGAGAAAAGAAAAGAAACAAACGAAGACGTACTAGATCAGCTGGATATGAAAAGAGATATGTTGTAAAATCTTAAGAACAAGACAGCTGAGATACTTTGGACACGTCAAAGGTTCACAGATTCCAAGGTTCAGAATCAGAATTCAGCGTCAGTACTTTCAGGACAGCCCCACATAGGCTCCGCGGTTTTCCGGAGCATCTATCCAAGAGCTGGACACGCCAGGAGGCATACTAGTACATTTAGGTCAAGATCATCAAGATCAAAGGAAAGAGAACAAGGAGAAGACAGTGACAGATTGGTGGACAACAAAAAGATATCGACAGGGATAACATTGGCCGAGTTATTACACAGGCAAGAAGCAGAAAAGACTGGAGACAACTGCGAAGATGACATGATGATGATGATAATGGTGGTGGTGATGATGATGATGATGATGACGATGATGACGACGACGATGATGATGATGATGACGACGACGACGATGATGATGATGGTGGTGGCGATGATGATGATGATGACGACGACGACGATGATGATGATGATGATGATGATGATGATGACGACGACGATGATGATGATGGTGATGATGATGATGACGACGACGATGATGATGACGACGACGGCGACGACGACGACGACGACGATGATGATGATGATGATGATGATGATGAACAGAACTTTGTTCAATGGCGCCTGAACTAAGGTCGTGAGTTTTAAAAAGGACAAACAAAAGTGTCCCGGATTAGTCTTCGCGGAGTTTCTGCAGCTGCTGGGTCATTATCAATTTAAATTCCCTCCCACGTCCCGTATCTTATTTCCTGACTCAGGCGGGCGGGACATCCAGGTCTGATCATGTTTGATCTGTGAAGATTATGTTTCATATAAAAGTGCCCGGTTTTGATTTGCTGAAATCAAATCATCCCAGAATATCTGTGGTTTCCAGAATATCTGTGGTTTCCAGAATATCTGTAGTTTCCAGAATATCTGTGGTTTCCAGAATATCTGTAGTTTCCAGAATATCTGTAGTTTCCAGAATAACTGTAGTTTCCAGAATATCTGTAGTTTCCAGAATATCTGTAGTTTCCAGAATGTCTGTAGTTCCAAGAACAGACAGTCTAAATTCATTATAAGATTTGCTTAAAAGAACCTTCCAGTGTTTCCCAAGCCTTTTCAAGTCGGAGACCCACCAAGGACAATAATAATGCGCCGCGACGGAACAACCAGTGATCCTCTGTTTGGTGGTAAACTAAAAAATGTCACACGGTTGTGGTATTTCACATAATCTAGAATCGCTACAAAGAGCCCTAGATGATCCCACTCGGATCCTCATCCCTTCTTATTGGGATCTGTAGACTATTGGAAATCGATATGTTGATGCAAAACTCCCATTTCTTTTCTAATTATTGTAAAAGTTTTCTACCACAAGCCTCACGTGTCACGAAACAAATATTACTATTATTTATATACAGACACAGAAGAAAAAAAATCATTCCGTTGGGATATTTGCCACATCAATTATTAAACTATTTTTATCATTAATTTCATATAGCAATCAGAATGTGAAAACGACCGAAATAAAATCAAATTATATTGTACGTAAATTTGATTCTACAGGAAATCTTGGACTTTAAGTGAAGAAAATGAAAGATTTAAACTTCACATGAGATCATAGGTTTTGTTATAATAATTGTGTTGTAGATCCAGTATATGTGGTCTCTGTGTTGTAGATCCAGTATATGTGGTCTCTGTGTTGTAGATCCAGTATATGTGGTCTCTATGCCGTAGATTCAGTATATGTGGTCTATGTGTTGTAGATCCAGTATATGTGGTCTATGTGTTGTAGATCCAATATATATAGTCAGCATACCTACAGTATTACACTGAAAGAAATTGTATCCTTCTATATTTCTTCATCACGTGTCAAAGGTAAGACTGCAGGTAAGAATGATGAAAGCGATAATGAAAGAAATAACAAGAAAAAGACAGCTAAAATATGTTGGGCACGTCAAAAGATGTAGTAAGCCATGACGATACTCTAGAGAAAAAAGAGCAAAGAAGCCACCGGTATAGATGCGTACATGAAGGTGGGGAATATAGGGGTATAAATGCGTACATGAAGATGGGGGAAGATAGGGGTATAGATGGATGGAGAAAGAGAAGGATGTAGTTGGATAGGGGAAGATAAGGGTATGAATTGATGTAGGAAGATAAAGGTATAGATGGGTGAAGAAAAATAAGGGTATAGATGAGTTGGAGAAGATAAGAGTATAAATGAGTTGGGGAATACAAAGGTACAGATGAGTCGGAATCATAAGGGTACAGATGAGTCGGGATCATAAGGGTACAGATGAGTCAGGATCATAAGGGTACAGATGAGTCGGGATAATAAGGGTACAGATTAGTCGGGATCATAAGGGTACAGATTAGTCGGGATCATAAGGGTACAGATGAGTCGGGATCATAAGGGTACAGATGAGTCGGGATCATAAGGGTACAGATGAGTCGGGATCATAAGGGTACAGATGAGTCGGGATCATAAGGGTACAGATGAGTCGGGATCATAAGGGTACAGATGAGTCGGGATCATAAGGGTACAGATGATTTGGGGAAGATAAAGGTATAGATGAATAGGGACGATGAGAGTGTAGATGATTTGGGGAAGATAAGGGTATAGGTGAGTGGAGGCGATATGGGTGTAGATAAGTTGGGAGGATAATGCTATAGATGAGCTGAAAAAGGTAGATGAGTGGGGGAAGATAAGGCTCTAGATGGATGTGGGAAGATAGTGGTTTAAATCGGTGCGAAAGATTTTTCTATAAATACGTGGAAGGGGGGGGGGTGGGAGATGGCTACAGATGAATGGGGAAGATGTTGATATAGATGAGTAAGGGAAGATATTGATATAGATGAGTGAGGGAAGATACTGATATAGATGAGTGAGGGAAGATACTGATATAGATGAGTGAGGGAAGATATTGATATAGATGAGCGAGGGAAGATATTGATATAGATGAGTGAGGGAAGATATTGATATAGATGAGTGAGGGAAGACAACAATATATAAATAGAGAAGACAACAATATAAATCAGTGGGGATGGCAACAATGTAAAATAAATCAGTGGAGAAGATAACAATGTCCATTAAATCGATGGAGAAGACTATAATGTACAATAAATCGATGGAGAAGACTAAAGTGTACAATAAATCGATGGAGAAGACAACAGTGTACAATCAATCGATGGAGAAGACCACAGTGTACAATAAATCGGTGGAGAAGGCAACAATGTCGAATAAATCGATGGAGAAGACAACAATGTCCAATAGATCGATGGAGAAGACAACAATGTCCAATAAATCGATGGAGAAGACTACAGTGTACAATAAATCGATGGAGAAGACAACAATGTACATTAAGTCGGCGAAGAAGACAAGAACATAAATCTATGGAGATGGCAACATTACAAAGCGGTGGAGAAAACAAAGTTATTCATGAGCAAGGACAGACAATAGTATAGATGGAAGGGAAAAGATAGCAGATATATAGCGGTGGAGAAAACAAGGATCTATATAGTTTGTGTTGGGGAAGAGATTGGTTAAATGTTGGGTGAAGCCTAAATGGGACGACGACAACGGTACAGATAAGTGGGAGACGACGCGGGTACAGTCGGGTGGGGATGATAACGGTACAGTTGGATGGGTAAAACATGGATAAAGATGAGTAGAAAACATGAAGTAATGGGTAGAAAACATGAAGTAATGGGTAGAAAACATGAAGTAATGGGTAGAAAACATTAAGTAATTGGTAGAAAACATAAAATAATGGGTAGAAAACATTACGTAATGTGTATAAAACATAAAATAATGGGTAGAAAACATGAAATAATTGGTAGAAAACATGAAATAATAGGTAGAAAACATTACGTAATGAGTATAAAACATTGCGTAATGGGTAGAGAACATGAAATAATGTAAATAGTTCAGTTTGACTGGGTGCACAGTGAGAGCACGGTTCATTGCCGTCAACATTCCTTCTGAATGCAGCGCAAGATGATGATGAGATACCTGTAATATTTCTACAGAAATACACCTTGGTGATGGCAGGGCAAGGTTAAGAGAATTTAACCAGGATTTTATGTGCATGTTTGTGCTCACTGCGTAATTAAGTCGCTGTCTGGGTGGTCCTTCATTTTCGTGTCGGGGAGTCAGCAGAGAAAACTGTTCAGTTCCCCAAGTCATTTCTTTAGAAATGTTTGTTTCTGGGATCTCATTATTCTTGTTTAGAAATGTTTGTTTCTGGTATCTCACTATTATTGTTTAGAAATGTTTGTTTCTGGTATCTCACTATTCTTGTTTAGAAATGTTTGTTTCTGGTGTCTCACTATTCTTGTTTAGAAATGTTTGTTTCTGGTATCTCACTATTCTTGTTTAGAAGTGTTTGTTTCTGGTATCTCACTATTCTTGTTTAGAAATGTTCGTTTCTGAGATCTCACTATTCTTGTTTAGAAATGTTAGTTTCTGATATCTCACTATTCTTGTTTAGAACTGTTAGTTTCTGAGATCTCACTATTCTTGTTTAGAAATGTTTGTTTCTGAGATCTCACTATTCTTGTTTAGAAATGTTTGTTTTTGGAAAGTCTGCTTTCTCATGTTTATAAATGGTTTGATTCCAGAATGTCTTCCTCCTTTTTCTCATACATGTTTGTTCCTGGGACTTGCATCTTTAATAATGTTATATTTAAGTCTTATATAACACTTAAGGTGAGTATACTGTCAAGTATAACATTTCATCCAGTATACTGTCAATTATAACACTTCAGCTGAGCATATGTCAAGTATAACAATTCAGCTCAGTAAACTGTCAATTATAACACTTCACCTCAGTATACTGTCAAGTATAACACTTCAGCTCAGTATACTGTCAATTATAATACTTCAGCTGAGTATATGTCATGTATAACAATTCAGCTCAGTATACTGTCACGTATAACACTTCAGCTCAGTATACTGTCAAGTATAGCACTTCAAATCAGTAAACTGTCAATTATAACACTTCAGTTGAGTATACTGTCCAGTATAGCACTTCAGCTCAGTAAACTGTCAATTATAACACTTCAGCTGAGTATGCTGTCAGTTATAACACTTCAGCTGAGTATACTGTTAAGTATAACACTTCAGCTCTGTATACTGTTAAGTATAAGACTTCAGCTGAGTATACTGTCAAGTATAAGACTTCAGTTCTGTATACTGTTAAGTATAAGACTTCAGCTCAGTATACTGTCAAGTATAAGACTTCAGCTCAGTATACTGTTAAGTATAAGACTTCAGCTCAGTATACTGTCAAGTATAAGACTTCAGCTCAGTATACTGTCAAGTATAAGACTTCAGCTCAGTATACTGTCAAGTATAAGACTTCAGCTCAGTATACTGTCAAGTATAAGACTTCAGCTCAGTATACTGTCAAGTATAAGACTTCAGCTCAGTATACTGTCACACTCGTAAAGAAGGTGTAATGATAGAGTTGTTCTGCTTGTATAATTGCTGTTTTACGAGTATTACTTCCAGATGGTACTACCACTGATCGTCGCTATCTTTTATAACACATACGTTTGTAATGTTCTATAGACCGAATAGATTGTACTTTGGTGACAATTGACATTATCTGTCCACGAGGCATTCTTGAACCATGATTTTCCCTGAGGTACACAACTTGAAAATAAGTCCATGATAATCAGCTTTCGAGTTATGAGAATTTATTCCCATGTGTCCTAGCTGACAATCGAATACACTTTCATAAGATGAAGTAAAAGATTAATTCATTTCTTGGACGCAGATCTAGGTCACAACTATAAAACACCTGAGTTCGTTCTTTAGTTTCTTACTACTGTATAGTCACAATCTATTTCTATCCTCAGTCGTAGACTATCACTCTAGTTCCGACTCTTGTGATAGTTCTGACTAGTTGTAAATCCCTAAACTTCTACGCCTCTTTCTTTCGAGGTGTCTCTAATCTCTAGTCTCTGTCGAGCTCTATCTAGACTCCTGGGTGAGCCATGTCTGCTTTTGGTCTAGTGAAGTCCATCCTATCTTTTTTTCTCCAGTGAACCTTCCCTCCCTCCCCCACCCACATGTATATGTTCATCAAGTCCGTCATTTATTCATGTAATCTGCCGTATACTCCCTCTCTTTTGATCATCTATTGGTCTGCTGACCTTTTCGCGTCCTGACTGAGCTCCATGATAAGCCTCTCCCTTGATTATCTGTTAGTCAACTGACCTCTTCACGTGTCCAGTTTGAGTCCTTTAATGAAGTAAAGTGAAGAGGATTAAAGAGAGAAAACTGAAATATTTTGGACACATTAAACGTCATGATAATTTAGAGAAGACCGTATTGGAAGGATACATAATGGGAAAAAGAAAAAGAGGAAGACCAAGACGAAGATGGCTGCAAGACATCGTTGACGATCTGGAAATGGATGCAACAGCAGCAGGCCATCTTGCTCACAACCGAGAGGCCTACAGGAGTGCTGTTTGGGAGGCAAAGTTCCGCAAGGGACATGCAAATGAATGAATGAATGAAGTAAACATGCCAATACTGTCAGTAATTCTTTTACGTCAGTTGTGTTAATACGTCTATTCAATTGTCATGGGGGATATTAATTATCTAGTCCACTATCTATTTCATGTGGCAAGTTTCAGGGATTAGTCTGTTCTCTATCTGTATTGTGTCGACGCTTCATTGTATCCGGTATTTCTGTGTATCTACTTAGTCTTATTACTTCATTGTGTCCGGTATTTCTGTGTATCTACTTAGTCTTACTACTTTATTGTGTCCGGTATTTCTGTGTATCTACTTAGTCTTATTACTTCATTGTGTCCGGTATTTCTGTGTATCTACTTAGTCTTACTACTTCATTGTGTCCGGTATTTCTGTGTATCTACTTAGTCTTATTACTTCATTGTGTCCGGTATTTCTGTGTATCTACTTAGTCTTACTACTTCATTGTGTCCGGTATTTCTGTGTATCTACTTAGTCTTATTACTTCATTGTATCCGGTATTTCTGTGTATCTACTTAGTCTTATTACTTCATTGTGTCAAGTATTTCTGTGTATCTACTTAGTCTTACTACTTCATTGTGTCCAGTATTTCTGTGTATCTTCTTAGTCTTACTACTTCATTGTGTCCGGTATTTCTGTGTATCTTCTTAGTCTTATTACTTCATTGTGTCCAGTATTTCTGTGTATCTTCTTAGTCTTATTACTTCATTGTGTCAAGTATTTCTGTGTATCTTCTTAGTCTTATTACTTCATTGTGTCAAGTATTTCTGTGTATCTTCTTAGTCTTATTACTTCATTGTATCCGGTATTTCTGTGTATCTACTTAGCCTTATTACTTCATTGTGTCCGGTATTTCTGTGTATCTTCTTAGTCTTACTACTTCATTGTGTCCAGTATTTCCGTGTATCTACTTAGTCTTATTACTTTTCACAGCGCCCTGTCGTAATATTGCAGTAGTTGCTAATATCGTGGGGAGTTCCTCTCTCACCGGTTCTCAAATTTTCCATCCTTAACCACATTCTACGTATCAACAGTAATCATAACTATAATAATAATGCTAATAATAATAATTCTAACACTCCTAATACTATCTTAGTTTACAAGGCACTATGTTACACACTTGTTTCTGTTTATAAATGTGTGTTCCTTGAACGTACACTTCGTTTGTTGGGAAATATTTATTTCTAGGACGTCTACTTTCTGTTACTAAATGTTTGTTCATGGGGTATGTACCTTTTTCTGTTTACAATCTTTTTGTCTTTAAGATGTGTACCTACTCTTGCTTATAAATGTTTGTCCCTGGAATGTCTACTTTCTTCTGTTTATGAATGTTTATTCCTGGGGGGAGTGTCTATTTCCTCTTGCTTATAAATGTTTGTCCATGGAATGTCTACTATCTTGTGTTTGTAAATGTTTGACACTGTTAAATGTACATCCTCCTGTGCATAAATGTTTGTTCCCGGTGTGTGCATCCTCTTGTTTATAGATGTTTGTTCCCGAAGTGTACATCCTCCTGTTTATAGATGTTTGTTCCCGAAGTGTACATCCTCCTGTTTATAGACGTTTGTTCCCAATGTGTACATCCCCCTGCTTATAGATGTTTGCTCCCGATGTGTTTCTGTGAAGTGTGCTACTTCTTGATTATCTTCGCGCAAAAGAAGCGATAATATTCAAAAGGAAAGCGTCAGGAAAATGTAAATAAAGATAAGAAATAATAAAGTTCAGGTCGAGATTCTATAAATGTTTTCAGAAAGAGTGACGTTAGTTTTAACTGTTGAAAATGATCAAGACAACAGATAAAAAAATAAATTTCAAGAATATAAAAATGTTATTAAACAAAACTTGTCAGGCAGTAAAGTACAAACAGAGCTTAAGTGAGTGGTGCAAAAGTAAGGGAAGCTCACCTGCTTGTTACTTCGTGTGTGGTCACACTAAAACAGGGATGACGGTCTATCTTAAGTACTTCTACAGATCTACTGGCTGATTTCCTGGCTGTTTTTTACACGTTCTCGACCAAAATGTAAAGTAGAGAGATTTAGAGTAGGGAGGAGGGGAGATCTGGATGACAGAAAGACAGAGAGTGAGAGAATGAATGAATGATTTTTATTTTAAAAGGGTGAAGACTTCGGCACGAAGACTCGTCTTACGTTCTGCCCGTTATTACTTCACCTTTCATTCTTACCACACACTTGATTTAATAAGGTATACACAGTTACATTAATATATATATATATATATATATATATATATATATATATATATATATATATATATATATATATATCTTATATCCTTCCCGTGCCGTTAAACGTCACATAGGGCTCGCAAAGTAGTTCGCCAATTTTTCCTGTCTTCGGCGAGTCTTTCAACCTCATCAAAGGATTTCATGCCTGTTAATTTGGCCTCTCTTAACAATGTTCTCTTCAGAGTTTCACGTAGTCTGCCTCTTTTTCTTCGGCCTGTTGTGTTCCACTTGATAGCTTGTTTTGGGATTCTCATATTATTCATATTATTGTTAAAATACAAAAAAGCAACCTTAGCGACTGCGGTAACTGGAGAGGAGTAACCTTACTATCAGTTGTGTCAAAAGTGTTTTGTGAAGTGATTCTGAATAGAATTAAAGATATAGTGGATGCTGCAATCAGAGAAGAACAAGCAGGATTTTGAAAAGGAGGAAGCTGTCTCGACCAGATCTTTACTCTAAGAATAATACTTGAA
This sequence comes from Achatina immaculata, assembly GCA_009760885.1. Lineage (NCBI taxonomy): Eukaryota > Metazoa > Mollusca > Gastropoda > Stylommatophora > Achatinidae > Lissachatina > Lissachatina immaculata. The sequence goes on from CM019692.1 coordinate 1,074,659, forward strand.
GAACATATTCAGAAGCAAAAACCATTAATCCTGAACTTCATAGACTTTAAAAAAGGCATTTGATAGCACACACAGGGATTCCCTGTAAAAAGAGAGGGAAAGAGTGAAAGAAAATGAGATAAAGAGAAAGAGTGAGAGAGCGGAGATAATAAGAGACAGTGTGTGACAGAAAGAGTGAGAGAGAACGGGAGAGAGAGAGATTGAAAGAGAGCTTGAGAGAGATAAAGAGAGAGATATATAAACAGAGCGTGGGAAAGGGTGTGAGAGAGAGAGACAGGCAGAGAGCGAGAGAGTGTGTGAGAAAGAGACAGAGAGAGACAAGAGTCAGAGAGAGAGTGAGAGAGATTCCATGAGAGAGAGAGAGACATAAACTCACACACACACACACTCTTGTGTGTCAGAGAAAGAGAGTTTGCACGTGTGTGAAATATAAAGTGAAACAGAGAAATAGACGGGTTAAAAAAAAGAACTACACAAACCCCATATTCACATTTGTCAGGTGTTCTTTTTAAAGTTGGATTTTAATTTACGTTAAAAAATAGATGTCCTGCTAAAGAGATTTTTCCAACTCACACAAGACACTTACACGCACAAGACACTTATACACACAAGACATTTACACACACAAGACACTTACACACAACACACTTTACTTACACACACAAGAAACTTACAAGACACTTACACACACAAGACACTTACATGATACTTACACACACAAGACACTTACACACATAAGACACACACACGACACTTACACACAAGACACTTACATACAAGACACTTACACAAGACACTTACATACACAAGACACTACAAGACACTTACATACACAAGACACTTACACAAACAAGACAATAACAAGACACTTACAAGACACATACACAAGACACGTACAAGACACTTACATACACAAGACATTTACAAGACACTTACAAGATACTTACACACAAGACACTTACAAGACACTTACAAACACAAGACACGTACAAACACAAGACGCACACACAAGACATTTACAAGACACACACAAGACAGTTATCAAGATACGTACAAGACACTTACAAGACACTTACACACTTACAAGACACTTACAAGACACTATGGATTGGCACTCACACGCCACGTAAAACTAACTTAGAGGTGCTCTTTACTAGATTTTCTAAAAAAGAAACCAAATCACGCGTACTCAAAACTTCCGGTGCTGATAATCTGTTTTCAGTCTACGTGTAATCGCCACAAGCAGTAGCTTTGATCCTTTTTTGGTACCATGGACCCCTTTTTCTACCCCCGGGCAGCTGTGGCCCTCCTTTCAGGCCTGAGAACACTGTGGGCCCTCATGAAAATATAAAGCGTAAATAAATAGCGGACGCTAAGATTTTTTTTTAATCGGACCAAGCTTTTTGCTGGTCTGTGGACCCCCAAAAGTCTTCCGTGGACCTTCCGGGTGTACATGGATCCTGATTTAAAAATCACTGGTCCCTACAGGCCTCTGGGGTTATCACCAGAGATTGAATTCTTCTCTTCATCTAATCTCGGTTTCTTTCATACGCAAAATCTGTCCGCGATGTTAACATTACATACATTACTTTAACATTAGTGCTAACTACTACATTCTGCACCTTTTACTTATTCAGTGTCCCAAAAACATCAAACATTGTCGTAAAACATCTAGCACTGACGTTAGGGCACCATCCTTCTCCATCAAAAGCTTTGCTCTAATCCACGAAACCAATTCTGAATGCAGATGACGCGCCTCCATTTATTTTTCTGTTATTATGGAAAACGACAGATCTGGTCCCTTAGGCCAACTAGGCAGCCAAAGTGGGGGCTACACTTCACTGAGATGCAGTTCTGATATCTGGGGAGAGCAGCTTTAAATAGATTAATTAGTCTGATTCCTTGTAATGTATCATCATCATCATCATCATTTGTCATACCGGGAGGCGTGGGCGGTCATACGTCTCCGCAAGCTTCGGTTTTTGACATTTCTCAGAAACTCTGTTCCCGAGTTCTTTCCATCCCATAATGTCAGGACTTCTAACATCTATTCCCTCTGTCGTCCTCTACGCCACAATGTCAGGACTTCTAACATCTGTTCCTTCTGTCGTCCTCTATGCCACAATGTCAAGACTTCTAACATATGTTCCCTTTGTCGTCCTCTATGCCACAATGTCAAGACTTCTAACATCTGTTCCCTCTGTCGTCCTCTATGCCACAATGTCAAGACTTCTAACATCTGTTCCCTCTGTCGTCCTCTATGCCACAATGTCAGGACTTCTAACATCTGTTCCCTCTGTCGTCCTCTATGCCACAATGTCAGGACTTCTAACATCTGTTCCCTCTGTCGTCTTCTATGCCACAATGTCAGGACTTCTAACATCTGTTCCCTCTGTCGTTCTCTATGCCATAATGTCAGGACTTCTAACATCTGTTCCCTCTGTCGTCCTCTATGCTACAATGTCAAGACTTCTAACATCTGTTCTCTCTGTCGTCCTCTAAGCTACAATGTCAGGACTTCTAACATCTGTTCCCTCTGTCGTCCTCTATGCCACAATGTCAGGACTTCTAACATATGTTCCATCTGTCGTCCTCTATGCTACAATGTCCAGACTTCTAACATCTGTTCCCTCTGTCGTCCTCTATGCCACAATGTCCAGACTTCTAACATCTGTTCCCTCTGTCGTCCTCTATACCACAATGTCAGGACTTCTAACATCTGTTCCCTCTGTCGTCCTCTATGCCACAATGTCAGGACTTCTAACATCTGTTCCCTCTGTCGTCCTCTATGCCACAATGTCAGGACTTCTAACATCTGTTCCCTCTGTCGTCCTCTATGCCACAATGTCAGGACTTCTAACATCTGTTCCATCTGTCGTCCTCTATGCCACAATGTCAGGACTTCTAACATCTGTTCCCTCTGTCGTCCTCTATGTCACAATGTCAGGACTTCTAACATCTGTTCCCTCTGTCGTCCTGTATACTATAATTTCAGGACTTCTATGATCTGTTCCCTCTGTCGTCCTCTATGCCACAATGTCATGACTTATAACATCTGTTCCCTCTGTCGTCCTCTATGCCACAATGTCAGGACTGCTAACATCTGTTCCCTCTGTCGTCCTAAATGCTACAATGTCATGACTTCTAATATCTGTTCCCTCTGTCGTCCTCTATGCTACAATGTCCGGACTTCTAACATTGTTCCCTCTGTCGTCCTCTAAGCTACAATGTCCGGACTTCTAACATCTGTTCCCTCTGTCGTCCTCTATGCCACAATGTCAGGACTGCTAACATCTGTTCCCTCTGTCGTCCTCTATGCTACAATGTCAGGACTTCTAACATCTGTTCCCTCTGTCGTCCTCTATGCCACAATGGATAACACTGACAAGGTGTGAATTATATATTTCTGACCAAAGAAGATGTTCTTGATTAATACCGACTTTATCTTCACACTCATCCAGTCTCTGTTGTTTTAGATTATGTTTCACAAACATTACACTTCACTAAATGAGAGGAGAGTAAGTCCGATGAAATGTTCTCTACAGAATTAATTTAATTCTGACAAATAAGATATTCGACCTAGAATTCACAACATCACTTGTACTAAGACGCAATATGACATAATCTTCGTTAGTTTCGTCGTTGAAGCACATCAATATCAAACTATCATATTCTACATGCAGCACTTCTCAGTGTTCTCCTATTTCACAATATTCTACACATTTGATAAGAGGACAATTCTAAACTCTGTACTATATTCGATCTGCAACACGTGGTCAATCAGTTACACGACTAAATCACTGTACTCGAAGTTCAGAACATATCAATTCTTCATAATCCTTTGAATCACTTGAAACACAGATTCAATCTGTCCTAGAACTACTTCTTCAAAACTGCTTTTCCTGAGTATCTATTGCTCTAATTGTCCATCTATTCCATCTGTCGTTACCTACGTCTTCTTTCTCTCTCGTGTCTTCTCTGGAGTGTGTCCTCCTTCTGTTGTTCTTCTCTGACTGTCTGTCCTTCTCTTCTTCTCTTGTCTAGACCGGTCTCAGTTCACTGACCGTCCTTGTTCCTCCGTCTTCGGTGCTCCGTCCTCTGTCTCCTCTCTCCTCTACTTCTTCTTCGTTCCTCTCTTCCTTCTTCTTATTGTCTGTTCTTCCGTCTTCTGGCTCCCTCCTCTGTCTCTTCTTCTTCCTTCTTCTTATTGTCTGTTCCTCCGTCTTCGGGCTCCCTCCACTGTCTCTTCTTCTTCCTTGTTCTTATTGTCTGTTCTTCCGTCTTCGGGCTCCCTCTTCTGTCTCTTCTTCTTCTTCGTTCCCCTTCCTGTCTCTCCTCTCTCGTTTTTATCTTCAAGTGCAGCTTGATGGATTAACCAATAAGTATTTTGGCTCCACCTTTCAGATGTTCACTGGTTCCCATGAGCGTTCTGATTGTCCGTCATTAAAACTGCCCCGTGACTTATATGTCGTAAGTCAATTGTCCAATAGGCTATGCCTCTAAATATTTAATTGGTCAGCTGGCCGAGTTGGTCACTTCTTTATTTAAAACCCGTGTGTAATCGCGTCACCTAACAGGTGTCAAGTGTCAACTCCGTCTATACAATTGTTATTTACCTAAGTCATTATCTTGCTAATTCATGCCGGAGGCTTTATTGTGTCCTCGATTTTCATTGTGTCTGCCTTTTCTACTCGTCTTTTCTATTTTGTTTACTCGTGTGAACGTCCAGTCACTGCTTTGTTATCACTGGACCATCCTACTTTCTGTCGTCCATCCTTTGATGTGTCAGCGTCACTGAATCTCTTCTTTTTCTATTCACTGTTTCCACTGTTTACTTTTGTCCGAGTCTTGTTCTAGTGTAATGGAAGTTCTATACACTTCTCTTCCTTTCCTCTCCATTTTTCTCTGTCGCTATTCGATGTTACTATTTTCTTTACAGTATTTTTTCATAATCATATTCATCAATAATAATAATAACAACAATAATCATTACTTACAAGGCCATGCTACAAATGTCAGGACTTTAACATTTGTTCCATCTGACATTTTAAATGGTGGGGGGGGGATTTCCAGAGTTGCACGGCAGAGTATGAAAGGATTTTCTTGCACAGATCAAACATAGGCTTATAGAATAGATAGATAGATAGATAGATAGATAGATAGATAGATAGATAGATAGATAGATAGATAGATAGATAGATAGATAGATAGATAGATAGATAGATAGATAGATAGATAGATAGATAGATAGATAGATAGATAGATAGATAGATAGATAGATAGATAGATAGATAGATAGATAGATAGATAGATATTGCTTAGTTCTACAGATGTGTTTTGCACTTATCCTGCTAGTCTCAAAGATCATAACAAAGAAAATGTCCATGTCTTATTAAACTCTACTTGGACATTCATAGACTCAACCTTCTCAAACAAAACTCTCTTTCAAGCACAGAAAGCAGCCTGCTAACTGGCAACAAAAACTGCCACGTGTTCACAATCGGGCATTGAGTAGGTCACGTCCGTTCGAATCACGTGATTTTAATTTAACTGAAATCCCAAGTCTCAACCACAGACTTTCCCTGCTGCAAGTTGCTTGGATGGCAACATTCCTACATAACACTGAGATCAATCAATAAAGTTTTCACAAACATTCCTAGCGCAATCGGCTAGAAAAATGCTTATTCATTGCTGGAAAGATTTTTTCCAGTTCCAGTCCCAACAATAAGCCCAGTAGTTGAAGCCAGGGGTTATGTAGGGCGATGTGTTTCTGTGGCCTTGGTAACGCTACAGGCGAACAGTACAGACAGAAGACTTTTTTTGTGTGTGTTACAGACAGAGAGAAGAATGAATGTGACTCTCTGGTGAATAATGAATGATTGACATCACGTTGATTGATGGGTGCAGACACGGCCGCGAGGGTATGTGAGCAGATGAGTGAATAAAACGGGAAAAGTTATGTTTTAGTTAGAAGCTAAACTGGGTTTTAGTGTAACTCTGATGTGGGTTCTAAAATGACGGAGAATGTGAACTGGGTTATTAAAAAAAAACTGAGAATATAAACTAGATTATAAATTGACTGATAATATGAGTTGGTTATAAAATGAATGAGAATGTGAACTGGGTTATAAAATGACTGAGAATGTGAAATGAGTTATAAAATGACTATGAACTGGGTTATAAAATAACTGAGAATGTTAAATTTAATTAAAAAAAGAATGTGAACTGTATCATAAAATGACTGAGAATGTGTTCTGGGTTATAAAATGACTGAGAATGTGAAGTGGGTTATAAAATGACTGAGAATATGAACTGGGTTATGGCTGAGAATGTGAACTGGGTTATAAAGTGACTGAAAATGTGAACCGGGTTATAAAATGAACTGAAAATGTGAACCGGGTTATAAAATGAACTGAAAATGTGAACAGGGTTATATATATATATATATAATATATATATATATATATGTGTATAAAATGATTGAGAATGTGAACTGAGTTATAAAATGACTGAGAATGTGAACTGGGTTATAAAATGAGTGAGAATGTGAACTGGATTATAAAATTATTAGAAAATTATGTGCAGTTGTAAAGTTTTGGGGCTTTTTTTTTTGGTTCATGAGCGGGAAAGTCCGAATTGAATTCAACTCGGCTTCTCTTCCTAAATGCTATGGGTCTGACCCCAACAACCACGCTGCTGCTTCTATCTGTCAGGACACTCACTTGACTCTACGCCATTTGTGCGTCGTTGACTCTTATGGTCCAGGCTGTTGCAGGCGCTAGTCGGTTATGTGTTTCCCTCTTGTTTTTTATTGGAGACAAACTTCAGGGAGGGAGGAGGAGGGGGGGGGGCGCTAGAACATTCCGGCTACAGAACATTAGAGGGTCTGGAAATAGCTGACCCCGGGCCGCGCCTGGCTTACTACGGCCCTGAGCACATCTGGACATGTGCTGAGTGCGGCGGCGATAACCATTGAACATTTTCCCCTTAGTCGATCCTGAAAATGGCAGCGAGTAAATGAATGAGTGAATCTTTCAGTGGCTGTGGTGGTAGTGGTTCACTGACTGATCTGATGGCCAGGATCCTGAGCGCTGTCTCTTCCGGCCGATGGATTGAGTGAGTGAGTGAGTGAGTGAATGCAAGAGCGATTTGTTGGAATGGCTGACTTTGTGGTTTAGCGTTGCTTTAAGACTTTGTGGGTTGCGAAGAGCGTTGAAGAGAAATTCAGCAAGCGAGTGGGGTGTATTTATGTGGGTCTTTGAGTGATCGATAGTTCGATCTCGTCCGGATATGTTCCAGTATACCAGTTATAAAGTTAGATAACTCTCGCCTTCTTGGGATAAGAAGGAAAGACGCCAGGTATAATAATGACAACATCATTAAACATACCGACATGTTATTGAAAACAACAATACTACAAACACCATATCCCTTACACGACTCAGTGTCTGGATACACAGCTAATTTATTCACTTTTTATCTGAGGGTTCATAAACCTGACTTCAGAGTCAGGAAGAGCCTTGTACAGTGTTACATTCAACCAATCCTGTTTTATGAAAGAGAAGCCTGGACGGTCAGTGAAGAGATACAAAGAAGAATAGAATCAGCTGAAATGTGGTTCTTTAGAAGAGCGCTGAAGGTACCTTAGACAGCGAGAAAATCGAACGAGGAAATTCTGAAATAGGCATTAGAAACCCCCCAAAAAATATATATAATAAAGATCAGAAAGCGACAATCTAAATTTGTGGGGCATATCTGGGGGAGAAGTGGGCTAGAGCACCTAATGGTAACAGGGAAGATGGAAGATATAGGAGGCAGATGTGTATAGAGGGAAAAAAAAGATGTTTAATGGTTTTGTATCTTGGCACGGGAAATACTCAGTGACAAGACCGTTGAGATGCACAAGGGACTGAGAAAGGACAAGATATCCTACGTCTGTCGGCAGAGACCTTCAGAGAGACAGAAACTTGACCACAATCTGCTGTTCCCAGCTAAGAAAGCATCATCTAGGAAGTGCAGAGTGTGCTTGGTCAATGAGAAAAAGTGTGAAACAAATTTTTTTTGTCAAAGTTGTCAAGTCCCATTGCATTCAGATAATTGTTTCACAAGATATCACACACTCAAGAAGTACTAGAGGGTCTTGGGAGTCTGTCTATCAACCTGGATTAATTTATCTCAATAGTGAGTAGAGATATGCATGTTTTTCTAAGTCCGCTCAAAAAAAAGTTCATTTTTCAGAAAAATGGCTGGGAACTGGGGGTTTTTCATGGCAAATAACTGTGGTCCACAAAGTGTTAAGACTACAATAATTTTAACTCAGCTTTTTACCGCCTAGAATATTCTGATACACAAAAGATTTTTGTTTAAAATCTCGATCACAGTTAATGTCACGTATATTTTTCCTGTTTATAATAATATTCCCCTTGTCTTATCTTCTTCCTCACATACTTTTCAGACTTCTTGATGTGGCTCTTCGATTTGGTTCATAAAAGATGATATTTAAGGATTTTTTCACCTCTATTCACTGCTGTAGGAGACTAGCAGAAAAATATTTGTTGCATTTATGCAATTCCTTCTTTAATTGAGCGTGTGGCTGGTTACATGTGAAGTGTGAATGTTTCTGTTATTTCAGTTTAATTATGTTTGTTTTAGCCTGATATATTTGAACTATAGCTTTTAGCCCGGTATACTTGAACTGTATGTCTTAGACTGGAATACTTGAACTATATGCTTTAGCCTGGTATACGTGAACTATATGTCTTAGCCTGGTGTACTTGACCCATATGTCTTAGCCTGGTATACTTGAACTATATGTCTTAGTTTTGTATACTTGAACTATATGTCTTAGCTTTGTATACTTGAACTATATGTCTTAGCCTGGCATACTTGAACTATATGTCTTAGCCTGGTATACTTGAACTATATGTCTTAGCTTCGTATACTTGAACTATATGTCTTAGCCTGGCATACTTGAACTATATGTCTTAGCTTCGTATACTTGAACTATATGTCTTAGCCTGGCATACTTGAACTATATGTCTTAGCTTCGTATACTTGAACTATATGTCTTAGCCTGGCATACTTGAACTATATGGTGCACAAGGTCTTTAATAGGCTAAAAGTTATATGATAAAGGGCAGAATGTCAGACCGACCTGCATGGCTAGTTCTAGAACATAAATGTCGTTTGTTCTTTGGATCTATCTATCTATCTATCTATCTATCTATCTATCTATCTATCTATCTATCTATCTATCTATCTATCTATCTGTCTGTCTGTCTGTCTGTGCGTCTGTCTGTCCCTCTGTCTGTCTATCTGATTTGTCTATGCCTCTGTCTGTCTGTCTGCCTGACTGCCTGCCTGTCTGTATGCCTGTCTGTCTGTCTGTCCGTCTGTCTCTCTGTCTGTCCTTCTGTTTCCTATAAAATATTTTTCCTATTCTCATATAAATTTCCACCGTCCATTTTTTTTCCTCGTGTATATTTTTGTTCTCATGTGCGTTTTCAAGAACTGTTATGTTGTGAGAGAAAGAGAGAAATAATAATAATAAACAAAAAGGAACGCCGCCCATGTGATATCTATCACTCGCATTACGATATTAGAATCACGTGATCGCTTCATGACATTTACAGCCACGTGGTCAACTCGTGTTGAAGCCATCCTTAGGGAAATTACTTCGTGGAGGTTTTTATAGTTCCAAGACTTGCGGGATTACAATTTTCTGCACAACAGACTTCCAAGTACTGATGTATATATTACCCGCGCAATCATCAACACACTCGTACTACGAAAAAGATTTTTTTTTTGTTTTTGTTTTTCTAGTGTAGCCGTTTTTCCTACATAAAACTGTGACAATAATGGCGACAATTGTACTCTGGCAAGTATTCTTTCCCCAGTTTTCATGTTTATGTGTCCAGGCAATGGAGAATATTGTGAAATTAACCCAGGATACCTGGTCCAGATCTGGCAACCTTGACGACAGGGCTCCAGATTTAGAAACCTAGACGACAGGGTTCCAGATCTAAAAACCTAGATAACAGGGCTCCAGATCTAGAAACATAGACGACAGGGCTCCAGATCTAGAAACATAGACGACAAGGCTCCAGATCTAGAAACATAGACGACAGGGCTCCAGATCTAGACACATAGACGACAGGGCTCCAGATCTAGAAACCTAGACGACAGGGCTCCAGATCTAGAAACCTAGACGACAGGGTTCCAGATCTAGAAACCTAGACGACAGGGCTCCAGATCTAGAAACCTAGACGACAGGGCTAGAGATTTATATACCTAGACGACAGGGCTCCAGATCTAGAAACTTAGAGGACAGGGCTCCAGATCTAGAAACCTAGACGACAGGGCTCCAGATCTAGAAACCTAGACGACAGGGCTCCAGATCTAGAAACCTAGACGACAGGGCTCCAGATCTAGAAACCTAGACGACAGGGCTAGAGATTTATATACCTAGACGACAGGGCTCCAGATCTAGAAACTTAAACGACAGGGCTCTAGATCTAGAAACCTAGACGACAGGGCTCCAGATCTAGAAACCTAGACGACAAGGCTCCAGATCTAGAAACCTAGACGACAAGGCTCCAGATCTAGAAATCTAGACGACAAGGCTCCAGATCTAGAAACCTAGACAACAGGGCTCCTGTTCTGGCAACCCAGACAGCAATGACTACAAAATTTTGCAAAAATTGGCGACAGGCCTTCAAATCTCATTCAGTCAGTGCTCATAGCTCTTCCTTCAGATCATAAGCCACAGTCAAAGACTTTCCATTCCTTTCTGTCTTCTTATCTTCAGATTTAGCATAACCAACATTTATAAAACGAAACGAGGGAAGGTGAAGACATACGAAATATCAGAGACTGCCATGGACCTCAAACCAGGACCTTCGTAACGCTGTTTAATGACCTGCTACGATTATCTAAAATGGTTTTTTTTTAAAACCCAGGTAACTCAAAGATCAGCCCATAAATGTTCTGTCGCTGGGATAAGATAGATGAAATATACATCTGGGAAAACATAATGTTCTATGAAAAACATAATGTTCTATGAAAAACATAATGCTCTATGAAAAACATAATGCTCTGTGAAAAAGAGCACACAGCTATTGCTTGTCACATTTCTGTTTATGACATTTTAAGTTCATTTCTTGTTGTGGTTGTATTTGCATCCTGGAACATTGTCGATGCAACTTGGCGAACGTTGTGGCTATTCTGTGGCCATTTTAACTTCTTAAACCGCATTCAGCACACAAAACGTAAGCTTTCCCGGGTCTGCGGAGCTCTCTACATCAATCATCCCCTTGACAAAAATCTACAGTTTTCCGCGAGAAAAACGCAACTTCCAGATTTATCCTCTTTTGAGCATGTCTTTCTGTGGCATGTCCAGATACGAATTTTTCACATTCGGGAATGTTTTAGTTCTATTTTTTTATCTGTAAACATGGCACAGTGTGTGTGTGGTGTGTGTGTGTGTGTGTTGTGTGTGTGTGTCTGGCTGTTCTGTTCTGTTCTGTATAATGACACAGAGTAAAGCGATTCAGCTTTGAACCCCAGTCTCTGTCACGCGTACCAGGTATTTATGAAGACCCCAGGGAGCCGAGGGTAGTTTCTGTCTACATTGACGTGTGAGAAAATAAAGAGTGGATGAGCGCTGCGTCTCTCTTAATGTCCTGGAGCTTCTAGAATATATATGAACTGGGACCTATTTAGTAAACACAGGCCCGGATGTAAGATTTTTTTTCTGGAGCAAGACATTGAGTTCTCTACAACATAGGAAAACAAATATGGGCAGGTTGTTCAGCACTAGCAGAATTCCTGCAGAAGGCGAAGAATCCATGCTAAAAGTTAGGAGAACTGACACAATGGGTTCTCTCTGTAAAACAAATAACAGAGCAATGGCGATCAAAAACTCTTGACGTTTTTCGTTAAGTTCTTCCTATGGTAGAGAACCCTCTCGCAAGTTCTGCTTGTGTTTGTCGCTGGAGCTCTGCCCACTTGGACACATTTCTTATACTCTGTTGTCATATAAACAGGTCTGTTAAATATTGCCATGCAAAATTTTAGATTCAAATCTATAACTGTTTGTCTCTCTGTCTGTTTGTCTGTTTGCCTGTCTGTCTATATGTCTGCCTATTTCTTTGTTTGTCTGCCTGTCAGGGATTGCCCCATTTCCTCCGGCGTTTCCTGAAAGACCCTTTTTTTTTTTCATCGGTTAACACTGGGAACTAAAGAAAAGTCCCACTCTTTGTCCGATATTATATCTGTTTTTTCAAGGTCTTCCACGACACAAGTTGCCAGGAACATGTTATAAATGTGAAGAACCACATGTTATAAATGTGAAGAACCACATGTTATAAATGTGAAGAACCACATGTTATAAATGTGAAGAACCACATGTTATAAATGTGAAGAACCACATGTTATAAATGTGAAGAACCACATTTATAAACTTGCCCGAGAAAAGTCTACATATACAGAATGTTTACCACTGGGTCTCTACAGGCTGAGAGACCAGCAGGTGGAGCGTGGAAGCAACAAGCAGATATTACATTTGAAAACAAGATTATAAGCTTGTGAACAATTTAAAACTAAACTTATAAAATAATTTATTGTCCTAACTTCATAAAGTTTATTTCCATGAGTCGGGCGAAAAATCATCCACACCGTGAATCTTTCGTATATAACAATTGAACATAGAACACTGACAAACCGTGTTCAGCATTCACGTCTGTTATTCTAATAGAACTGAACACAGAACATTGACAAACCGTGTTCAGCATTCACGTCTGTTATTCTAATAGAACTGAACACAGAACATTGACAAAGCATGTTCAGTATTCACGTCTGTTATTCTAATAGAACTGAACATAGAACATTGACAAATCATGTTCAGCATTCACGTCTGTTATTCTAATAGAACTGAACATAGAACACTGACAAACCATGTTCATCATTTACGTCTGTTATTCTAATAGAACTGAACATAGAACATTGACAACCATGTTCAGCATTCACGTCTGTTATTCTAATAGAACTGAACATAGAACATTGACAAACCATGTTCAGCATTCGTGTCTGTTATTCTAATAGAGCTACGCAAGAAAATTCTCTGAAATGCAACAAACGATCACTTTAGCAATTTGTAACGCGGTTTTATCTCCATGTTCGTGCCTTCCTTCCTTGCCTTTGCTCTCAATACAGGAAGAGATCAAGGGAAAATACTCCACTCGCTGCCTCTCAAGGGGAGAAAATCCATAATTAGAGTAAAACCTCGCAGTTTGTAGTTATAAAAAGATCTCTGTCACGCGTACCAGGTATTTATGAAGACCCCAGGGAGCCGAGGGTAGTTTCTGTCTACATTGACGTGTGAGAAAATAAAGAGTGGATGAGCGCTGCGTCTCTCTTAATGTCCTGGAGCTTCTAGAATATATATGAACTGGGACCTATTTAGTAAACACAGGCCCGGATGTAAGATTTTTTTTCTGGAGCAAGACATTGAGTTCTCTACAACATAGGAAAACAAATATGGGCAGGTTGTTCAGCACTAGCAGAATTCCTGCAGAAGGCGAAGAATCCATGCTAAAAGTTAGGAGAACTGACACAATGGGTTCTCTCTGTAAAACAAATAACAGAGCAATGGCGATCAAAAACTCTTGACGTTTTTCGTTAAGTTCTTCCTATGGTAGAGAACCCTCTCGCAAGTTCTGCTTGTGTTTGTCGCTGGAGCTCTGCCCACTTGGACACATTTCTTATACTCTGTTGTCATATAAACAGGTCTGTTAAATATTGCCATGCAAAATTTTAGATTCAAATCTATAACTGTTTGTCTCTCTGTCTGTTTGTCTGTTTGCCTGTCTGTCTATATGTCTGCCTATTTCTTTGTTTGTCTGCCTGTCAGGGATTGCCCCATTTCCTCCGGCGTTTCCTGAAAGACCCTTTTTTTTTTCATCGGTTAACACTGGGAACTAAAGAAAAGTCCCACTCTTTGTCCGATATTATATCTGTTTTTTCAAGGTCTTCCACGACACAAGTTGCCAGGAACATGTTATAAATGTGAAGAACCACATGTTATAAATGTGAAGAACCACATGTTATAAATGTGAAGAACCACATGTTATAAATGTGAAGAACCACATGTTATAAATGTGAAGAACCACATGTTATAAATGTGAAGAACCACATTTATAAACTTGCCCGAGAAAAGTCTACATATACAGAATGTTTACCACTGGGTCTCTACAGGCTGAGAGACCAGCAGGTGGAGCGTGGAAGCAACAAGCAGATATTACATTTGAAAACAAGATTATAAGCTTGTGAACAATTTAAAACTAAACTTATAAAATAATTTATTGTCCTAACTTCATAAAGTTTATTTCCATGAGTCGGGCGAAAAATCATCCACACCGTGAATCTTTCGTATATAACAATTGAACATAGAACACTGACAAACCGTGTTCAGCATTCACGTCTGTTATTCTAATAGAACTGAACACAGAACATTGACAAACCGTGTTCAGCATTCACGTCTGTTATTCTAATAGAACTGAACACAGAACATTGACAAACCGTGTTCAGCATTCACGTCTGTTATTCTAATAGAACTGAACATAGAACATTGACAAATCATGTTCAGCATTCACGTCTGTTATTCTAATAGAACTGAACATAGAACACTGACAAACCATGTTCATCATTTACGTCTGTTATTCTAATAGAACTGAACATAGAACATTGACAAACCATGTTCAGCATTCACGTCTGTTATTCTAATAGAACTGAACATAGAACATTGACAAACCATGTTCAGCATTCGTGTCTGTTATTCTAATAGAGCTACGCAAGAAAATTCTCTGAAATGCAACAAACGATCACTTTAGCAATTTGTAACGCGGTTTTATCTCCATGTTCGTGCCTTCCTTCCTTGCCTTTGCTCTCAATACAGGAAGAGATCAAGGGAAAATACTCCACTCGCTGCCTCTCAAGGGGAGAAAATCCATAATTAGAGTAAAACCTCGCAGTTTGTAGTTATAAAAAGATATCTGATCTCAGAGGCCGTTTATTGTGTTTTGTGTTTTTCTCAAATATTTCGTGTCTTTTCCATTTTTTTGTTATTCTTTTTTGTCAGCTTCCACTCTGTCTCTCTTTATCTTTATGTGTCTCTGTTCCTCTATGTCTGTCTGTGTCTCTGTCCCTCTCAGTTTCTCTGTGTCGGTCTCTTTGTTTTCTCTGCCTATCTCTGTCTCTCTTTCTCTGCGTCTCTCTGTTTCTCTCTCTTCTGTCTGTTTGTCTCTATTTCTGTATGTCTCTCTCTCTCTGCGTGCCTCCATTTCTCTCTGTGTCTCTCTCTCTCTCTCTGTTTCTCTCTCTACGTCTACTATCTGTTTGTCTCTGTCGCTCTATCTCTCTTTCTCCCTTGTCTGTCTGTCTCTCTCTTTCTCTCTCTTGTCTGCCTCACTCTCTCTTTCTCTTTCTCTCTCTTGTCTGTCTGTCTGTCTCTGTCTCCCTCTGCCTGTCACTGTCTTCCTCTTTTGCTCTCCGTATTCTCTTTCTCTCTTTCTCTCTGTATACTCTATCTCCACTCTGTCTCTGACTCCCTCTTATACTCTCTCTTATAGGAGAGTCACAAAATGTTGCTAAAGAGTTTCACAAACACTCTCACGACGTTCAAGGGTGAGTTGTTTAGGTAACCCACCTGTGGGAGACATTTTGGCACTACAGCCAATGTTATCGAGCGCCGAGCCACGACATATCTTTAATTCTCCAGCTAGTTTTCCTGTATCATTCGTTCCACTTCAGTGTTAGTGTAAGTTATATTTGCAGTGTGAGACTAGGCAGGGATAATTGCATCAGCTAGATTTGACACCCCTCTTTCAAACTTCCTGTGCCACTCATATACCTGCCGAGGCAACAAACTTGTATCCCCATAGGTTCTCTGTTTTATTTTGCGATACATATTTGCAGGTTTCTCGCCCTCACTACTCAAGAAACGAATAACTATGTACTGCTCCTCTCTCGTGCATATTTCCAAGGGAGCTGCCATCTTGGATCTAGTTTACTAATGTCATATTTCTAAAATGCCTGACCTGCCTACGCGCACAAGTATCTAAACAGGAAGGGCATGCTATATATGTCTTCTACTACTGTCTATACTACCTATATATATATATATATATATATATATATATATATATATATTCTTTCCGCTCTTTATGATTTGCAGTCACCATTCTTATTATATACCAACATGCCTTCTGTTTCAGCTTTACTATTTCTTTTCCCTACTGTCTTTGATCGATCTCTCGTCCCTTAGAGTCTCCCTGCACGGTTGTTCTAGCAACTGATTTCCAGGTACTTTCGAAATACGTGACCCATCCTAATCATTGTTTCCTTTGAAGGAGCAGATCTCTTTTATGTTCTATCATTGGTGGCCAGAAATGCGTTTGTATAACTAGGAAGATCGTATAGAATGAAAAACTATTAGATTATACACGCCAGTTGATTACAGGCAGTGTGCCTCGTACAGAAGTATGGTTAACGCAAAGATTCAGTATGTTATTTTGATATGTACTAGAAATAATAATAGACTTCTGAGTTAGCACGATTAACATATACCTAGTACACTAAGAGTTTTGTGTTCTTTAGTGTCTTCTTCAGTGCCAATGTTTACACCTTCAGAGGCTACGTATTCGCCTTCTTAAGCTATGTATTCGCCTTCTTAAGCTATGTAATCGCCTTCTTAAGCTATGTAATCGCCTTCTTAAGCTATGTAATCGCCTTCTTAAGCTATGTATTCGCCTTCTTAAGCTATGTATTCGCCTTCTTAAGCTATGTAATCGCCTTCTTAAGCTATGTAATCGCCTTCTTAAGCTATGTATTCGCCTTCTTAAGCTATGTATTCGCCTTCTTAAGCTATGTAATCGCCTTCTTAAGCTATGTATTCGCCTTCTTAAGCTATGTAATCGCCTTCTTAAGCTATGTATTCGCCTTCTTAAGTTACGTATTCGCCTTCTTAAGCTATGGATTCGCCTTTCTTAAGCTATGTATTCGCCTTCTTAAGCTATGTAATCGCCTTCTTAAGCTATATATTCGCCTTCTTAAGCTATGTATTCACTTTCATATGCTATGAATTAAGAGCTTATTTTTCCATATTCAGAGAGTATTTATCATTCTTTATAGGTTATGTATCACATTTTACTGTTAAACAGTTCATGAGGGAATTGGTGAGCATAATACAACAGAAAAAAAAAAACATTTCACAGATACTTGAATAAAATTCTCAGCGAAAATCGTTATCTTCGTTCCTTGTTTGTTTTCCCATTTAATCTTTTGTTCTTTGTTTTCCTTTCTTATCTTTTGTTCTTTGTCTATTTGCCGACTTATCGTTGTTCCTCGCCTGTTTTCCCATCTTATCTTTCGTATTCTCCACCTTCAAACTCATTTGTCATCTCTCTACATCATCCCCAGAACGGGAGTTGGGTAGGGGATTATAAGAGATTACATGTTGTGGGAAACGATGGAAGAAGGAAAAAAATAACTTAATGCTTGACAGAGAAGAGAGGACAAAGAAAAAGAGAGAGGAGGTGGGAATAAGGTTTGGACAAAGAGGCTTCCAAACATGGATTAAAATAAGAACCAAGGTTAAATGTTCCTGCCTGCACTCCACACTTGAGTGCTTGGATCCAATATTGACAAGATGGGGTACGCTCAAATTGCTCTGGCCGTGATGTCCTCTCCGTGCTGAGTGTTACAAACTGACAAGAGATATTTGTTGGGGGAGATTCATATTTTCAGTACACAATATTTTCTGTTATATTATTCACCCTGAGGTACACGCTGAACAAGCGGAGAAAACTGCAGTGACGCACCATCAGTTCTCAAGTGCAGACTTTCATCATTCTAAACTGAGTATATCCCTTTCCAGTCCAGCTTCCCGTTTGCCTGTGAGACCTGGATACTTAACAAAACAGATGAGAAACACATAAATGCCTTTGAATGTAAATGTTACAGAAGAGTTCTTTAAATATCATGGACACAGAAATGAACAAATATATCCATGCTACAAAAACTTAATATTGAAGAAGGCTGGCTAGTAAAGAGAATTAAACAGAGAAAAATTAAATATTTTGGACACATTAGGAGTCGTGATAATTTAACGAAGACCGTCTTGAAATGATACATAATGGGAGAAAAAGAAAGAGAGGAAGACCATGGCGAAGATGGCTGCAAGACATCGTTGATAATCTGCAAATGGATGCATCAGCAGCAGGGCATCTTTCTTACAACCGAGAGGCCTACAAGAGTGCTGTTTGGGTGGCAAAGTTCCGCAAGGGGCATGCAAATGACTGACTGGTTGGCTGACTGATCGAGCTTAGCCCCCAAAAACTTCTACACACCTGCAGACCCTTCATGGCACACCAGTGTAATGAGACATACGCGTTGGTAATCTCTGCTGTAGACGGTGGAATTTAGGACAATGGCGGATGTTGGTGATGCTCTCTTCTTTAAAGTGGAGAAGACGTAAGTTATTCTTGGAGGACATCACAAGACATCTTTCTTCTACCATTATCCGTCCTTGAGGTTGGATGCCCTGAGGCTGGATGTCATTGATGCTGCATGTCCTTGAGGCTGGATGTCCTTGAGACTAGATGTCCTTGAGGCTGGGTGTCCTTAAGGCTGGATGTCTTTAAGGAAGGCCTTAGATTGTCGGCATCAACAAATAGCTTGGTCTGGATTGGTATTGATAATGACCATGTTCTCGTTCTTTGCTCCTCACATGCACAGCAGTGAGACAGTGTGGGTGTAATATGATATAAGAGAGGAAAGATAGAGAGAAGACAGAGAGAAGACAGAGAGAGAGAGAGAAGGTGGGAATAAGGTTTGGACAAAGAGGCTTCCAAACATGGATTAAAATAAGAACCAAGGTTAAATGTTCCTGCCTGCACTCCACACTTGAGTGCTTGGATCCAATATTGACAAGATGGGGTACGCTCAAATTGCTCTGGCCGTGATGTCCTCTCCGTGCTGAGTGTTACAAACTGACAAGAGATATTTGTTGGGGGAGATTCATATTTTCAGTACACAATATTTTCTGTTATATTATTCACCCTGAGGTACACGCTGAACAAGCGGAGAAAACTGCAGTGACGCACCATCAGTTCTCAAGTGCAGACTTCCATCATTCTAAACTGAGTATATCCCTTTCCAGTCCAGCTTCGCGTTTGCCTGTGAGACCTGGATACTTAACAAAACAGATGAGAAACACATAAATGCCTTTGAATGTAAATGTTGCAGAAGAGTTCTTTAAATATCATGGACACAGAAATGAACAAATATATCCATACTACAAAAACTTAATATTGAAGAAGGCTGGCTAGTAAAGAGAATTAAACAGAGAAAAATTAAATATTTTGAACACATTAAGAGTCGTGATAATTTAATGAAGACCGTCTTGGAATGATACATAATGGGAGAAAAAGAAAGAGAGGAAGACCATGGCGAAGATGGCTGCAAGACATCGTTGATAATCTGCAAATGGATGCATCAGCAGCAGGGCATCTTCCTTACAACCGAGAGGCCTACAGGAGTGCTGTTTGGGTGGCAAGGTTCCGCAAGGGGCATGCAAATGACTGACTGGTTGGCTGACTGATCGAGCTTAGCCCCCAAAAACTTCTACACACCTGCAGACCCTTCATGGCACACCAGTGTAATGAGACATACGCCTTGGTAATCTCTGCTGTAGACGGTGGAATTTAGGACAATGGCGGATGCTGGTGATGCTCTCTTCTTTAAAGTGGAGAAGACGTAAGTTATTCTTGGAGGACATCACAAGACATCTTTCTTCTACCATTATCTGTCCTTGAGGCTGGGTGTCCTTGAGGCTGGATGTCCTTGAGGCTGGATGTCATTGATGCTGGATGTCCTTAAGACTGGATGTCCTTAAGGAAGGCCTTAGATTGTCGGCATCAACAAATAGCTTGGTCTGGAATGGTATTGATAATGACCATGTTCTCGTTCTTTGCTCCTCATATGCACAGCAGTAAGACAGCGTGGGTGTAATGTGATATAAGAGAGGAAAGATATAGAGAAGACAGAGAGAGAGAGAGAGAAGGAAGGAGTAAGGTTTGGACAAAGAGGCTTTCAAACATGGATTAAAACAGGACGACTCTTAGCTGACATGCTGTCATTGGAGCTGGCGGAATATAGCTGACCAAGACCCTACCCCACCTCTCCGCTGGCATATGCACTAACAGGCCCAGCCTGGCTAACAGGGGAGGGATGGCCAAAGTCTCCATGGTGGTGGACTCTGCTAAAGCGGTACTGCGCATACCCTGCTCTTTAGCCGCACTCTAGGACTGACAAAAAAAAGCTGCCATAAGCAGCTCCCACGCCGACACGATGCTGTACGTCAATGCCTTCACAGCATCGGCAGCAAAGAACACCAGCTGGCAGACCCGGGAAGACAGAAGAGATATATACCATGATGAAAGGCGGAAGTTTGCGCCAGAGAGATTACAACCTCTTGCCTGCCTCAATCGATATGCACGAACTGAGTTTTTTTTCAGTAATTCTCGGATAAAACAAAACAAACAGGCAGACAGACAGACAGACAGACAGACTTTAAGGTGAGTCGAACCAAGGTCTTTCAGAGCAGAAACGCATAAGCACAGCTCCCTTCCATCAAACTTGAGTACATTTCTTTTTACTGTGGTAATTAAAATCAGTTAACGCCTTTCACTTGTCAAAGAAATATTTGATAGGATACTGGCACATCAAAATAAAAATCTTCCTTGGTTAGAGTTAAGAAAAAGTTCATCTCAAAGTCAAATCTTGCTTGGTTAAGGATAGGAAAATGTTCATCTCAAATACAAATCTTAAGTGAGGGAAGCATCGTACCTCTGACACACATCGATAAAAGAAAATTCGAATACTAAAAGTAATCGTAGGCTACCGATTCTTCCTACGTAGCCCCGCAAAACGCCGGGCGGTAATTTCATTTTGTCCGCAAGCGAAAAAGGCGAGGCCAACATTGAACTGACCCGGACAGGGAAGTCTAAGATGATATTTGTGTCATGCAACCATTTTGACCTGGGCTAGCACAGAAAAAAAAAGACTGTGAAAGACAATCAGCTCTGGTCTGATGCTCTTTGGAATAAGAATCACTCTTAGCGCTGGTTGGTAGTATCGAGGCAATGGACAAATATTCCCACTAGAAGGAACTGGTCAGGTAGGGAAAAGGAGTTATTCTTGTAATCCTAAGACAACTGAAGGCGTGTATTTTCACGTTAATCGTGCTGATAGACTACGCTATATACAAGCCAAGGGTTCTATGTCTTGCCCCCACCCACCCCCACCCCCACGCCTTCTTTACCCCTAGCTGGGGCATAGGCCGTCAACAAGGGCTCTCTATTTATTTCTGTCCATGGCTGTTATTTCTATCCGTCTCCAGGTGTGGTCCATCTTTTTGATCTCTGCTTCAAGACTCTTTCTTCAGGTGTTTCCATGTCTTCCTTGTTTCCCCTTACCCTGGGGATTCCAGGTGAGACCCTGTCTGGTTATGTTAGTGGTAGGCTTTCGAAATGTACGTCCTAACCATCTCCAGCGTCTTTTCATTCCTTTCACTGTATGTTGGTTCGTTTTCTCCTATAGCTCTTCATTGCTGATGTTATCTGGCCATCTAAACCAAAGGATCTTCCTTAGGCAGGTGTTAACAAAGGTCTGCAGTCTCTTTGGTGGTTTTGGCTGATGCTGTCCATGTTTCTGATCCACACGACAGGACCGATTTGACACTTGTGTTGAAGAATCTAAGTTTCGTTGTTAAGGATATGTTCTTGTCCTTTCAGATGATTCTCAGCTGTAGAAATGTTACTTTTATGTCTTACCAGATATCCAAGTACAGACTACATCTCCCATAGAGCGCTCAAACTAGGACTTATGTCTCATTTTTTCATATAGAAAAAAAGGCTCCACACCATAAAGTGGACGAACTGAATAGATTAGCCGCCTCTGTAGTACCTGCTGTACTTAAGTTACACCCGGCAAACATCGTTACCATTCCGATAGACTTAAGTAGGTCAAACGACTTCAACATACGACATAACCTAATGGTTTAATGCGGCCACAGGTGCCTCACTCACGCAAGGTGAAGAAAATGCGATCTGGTTTCTTTCTTAGCTGAAGATTACAAGAGCACAGATGCAGTACTCACGAAATGATCCTCAGATATATGACCTCGGGTCAAACAAAATCATCATCATCATCATCATGCCCGTGCCGACTGGCGTTGGCTGTTATGTTTCTCCACAGTTCCCGATCCTTCATGCAGGCCATCAGTTCATATGATGATCTCCTCTCGTCGTACTATCCATTATCATGTCTCTCCTCCTTCATCTAGCTCTTATTCCCTCAAACAAATACAGACACTTAATACCATAAATGTCTTAATGGCGTACCACAAGCTATCTATTTTTTTCCTCACAGAGTCAGTGGTTCCCAAACTGTTTTAAGCCGGACCCTAAATCCGTAATCGCACTTGACCAGCTTCCCCAAATCAGCAGTGGCAGGTGATAGAAGTGTAGTTTTAGAGAAAGATGCAACAAATTCCTTAGACAGGGAAACAAACCAAGAGGTCCCCAGAGAAGTTTCAGAACAACGACAACTGGTTAAAGGGATAAGAAATATAGAAGTCAAAATTTCTTAGACGTGTCACGAGAAGATAAAAGTTGAAGATCTTGCTAATGACTGAAAATTTCAAAGGAAAAAAGAAAGAGAGGAATGCCAAGAGAAAAATGTCTCAGACGTTTGCCCACGTTGATTAGAAGATAAAGCATCTGAATTAATTAAAACTACCAAGGACGCCCGAGATGGAGAAACAAGATCGTCAACGCTATTTTGCACGGCACGCTCATAATAATAATAATAATAATAATAACAGAGACCCTGAAACAACAACATTAGGTGACCCATGATCCATGAAAAGCGGCCTGGTTAGCGGAGTGGTTAGGCGCTCTGTTTACAAAATCCGGTGGTACCGGGTTCAAGTCTCAGGCGAGGGACTTTTTTTTTCTGCTACACACCAAAAAGGGGTTCCACCCAGCCTCTAAAACCGGGTACCAGAGAAATCTGGGAAGGTAAAGTGGCCAGACGTGATATTAACCACATCACAATTTCATGTGCCGAAGGTCATGGAATATACGGGCCTAACACCGTATCCCCAATATGCTTTAATGGCACGGGAACGGGAATTTTATCTTATTTTATGAGCCATGAAAAAGAATTTTAAAAGAAACGTGAAATTCAACAAAAATTAATGTTATTTAAAAACTTTTAACATGCCATGAATTTGCTACTGTTCATTCAAAATTATGTGTAAGTGTATAAATATAAATAAACGATTGGGCCGAGGTAGCTTTCTGTCGTGCACGATTCTTTCACACTGCTACAAATACTGAAGTACTGTCTTAGTATACATGGGTAGTCTCCCTTGTGAATTCACTTTTTTTTTCTGGAATGTCTGAGTAAAGCGAACAAAGTCTGGTTTGGTTATTATCTTAAAATGTTCTGTTGTGACGGGCGGGTTATAGATTTACAAATAAGTCTGGCTGTAAGCGCGATCGGTGACGTCGTTGTGGACAACAATTGTTGGAATAAAAATGCAATAATAGCATGAACAACAATAGAATTATTTCAGTGCCGGAATATTCTGTTTTATATACGATATGGAGTCATCCATCCATCCATCCATCCATCCATCCATCCATCCATTCATCCATCCATCCACCTACCCACCCACTCACCCACCCATCTATCTATCTATCTATCTGTCTGTCTGTCTATCTATCTATCTGTCTGTCTGTCTGTCTTATCTCTAAGCCTATGTTTTATCTATGCAAGAAAATCCTTTCATACTCCGTCATGCAACTCTGGAAATCCCTCCCCTACCATTTAAAATCCATAAGCAACACTTCATCTTTAAAATGTAAACTACCTGACTTACATGTCTCCTTAAAATATCTACTTGCCTTTCATACGTTGACTGGCAAGCCACCAAGTTGTTTTATAAAAGAACATAGTTCAATACTCAACTCATATTAATAAATATAAAAGAATTTGATGCAACAAAAATTACATGGAAAATATATTTATGTAAGAATATGTATGAGATGAGCATGTATCTTGTTATATTAGCTGTCTCTCATAGTTCATCATCTTATATTTGTACATGTAGTAGTTTTATTTTACATTCTTACTTTACTTTACTTTATCCTTCCTCTTGTAGGGTAAGGTGTCCGGGGGGCGGGGGTGGCGTTTTTTTTTTGGGGGGGGGGCCTCACGAGTGGCCTCAATGATGTTCATACAATAATTCCTAAGTGTCTCTATAACTCTATCTATTCATATTTCCCTGGGTCTCTATCTTCATCTGTGTCACGCAGTTCTTTGGTTGAAGGTCCCCCGTGGCTGGTTGTATATGCGTCATTCTCATTAAGCGACCTAACCACTTAACTCTTTGTTTCTCTGTGTACTGCAGGCATGGGGTAGTTCCTACCAGTTGTCTTATGACGTCATTTCTTAGCTTATCCCTCACAGAGAAGGTCTGCTGATTTTCTTAGGCATCTCATCTCGGATGTAGATATTTTGTACGGCTATTTCTTGGTTAGTGCCTTTGTTTGGCATTGGTAGCACAACATGGGTAGAAGTCTTGGTTTAGAGTGGTATATTTAGTGTGAGAAAGAAGAGGTGATAGCTGGTATGTAATGGTATATTATAACTTCTATACTTGAACTAAATCGAATGTTTAATAAGAATGAAAGATCAGTGACGACAGGCAGAATGTGTCAACTTCTTCAGTCTTAGAAGATACAGATTGTTTATTTTGTCCATCTGTCTCTCTGTCTGTCCATCTATAAATATGTCTGTGCGCCTTTTTGTGTTTGCTTTATATTTTTGCTAAGTAAGAAAAAATAAAATAAAAATCTACAGACGCCGGTCAAACTAAGCAATCACATTATCCGTTTCCGTTTACCAAGAACAAAAATATCCCCAGAACTATGATCTTTTCCTCCACGTGTGATGCAATAAACAAAAATGTCTAGTTTTTTCTAGTCTGTCTAAATATAGTGTCTATTTAACTCGGAAAAGAACACTAATAATCGCTGACGTCACTTCCTGTAGAGTGAGCGCTGATAGAGCATGAGAAGGTTTCACTTACATCACGTGATTATTGCGTTCTTAATTTAGAAACTCTCGAGCACGTGACAAAACAAGTCAATTACCGACAGGCTTTGAGGAGAAACGAAGAATGAGCTGATAATCCAGGACAGTTTCACTCCCAGATATTGACTGCTTTCTTCCAGTACGCGACAGCGTCCCGGAAATAAAGGAAAGTATTAGCTGCAATTCACACATAAAATGTGTACATCTGTATGGGTAGAGTGAAATGAAGGAGTATGGAGCAATTTTATAAAAAGGGTAAAATCAAGCAAAATAGAAATAAGACAGTGAAATGGTTTTGAAAAACAACAACAGCCCAATATTTAGACGAAAATCCCCTTTTCAATGACAGCTTTTTCTTGTAGTGATGTCCTTGTACGATCTCTAAATTGTCTGATAACGAAGATATAGGAGCCAGCTCACGTACAAATATTGGTGTCCCTCAGGAAGGAACTAGAACTAAACAAATCTTTTCTAAGAAAATACAAAGCTATGATAGCAGTATTTTCTACAGAAAAAATGTTCGGGTTTTCCAAGAATTCGCACGAAGATGCCGTCTGTCTCGACCAAATCAAAGAGTTTCTCGGACTGATCACAGAGAAAGAAGCAATGTCCGGGTTAGATGTTGTGACCTCTGTGATTCATCTTGATGGAACTCTAGTTCAGCAAAGCTTCTTTTCTGTTCCCATAACTAACCAGGAATAGATTAAATCTACATGATTTTGCACTAAGGGAACATAATTATCCAGGAATTTCTTATTCGTAGGAATAGAAAAAACCAGATGGAGACAAACATTTGCTTGTTGACAGAAGAACAGTTTAAAGAAAATGAAGGACACTTTGGTTAGAGAGATGTGACAATATTCCACCTCCTTTCTGCTGCTCTTAATAACAGGCTGTGGTGCCGCTTCTGTCAGCCTTACTTCAAAGAGATCGATGCAGTTTTTATAGCAGTGGAAGATGTTTTGGGTCAAAATATCCGTTCCTTTCCACACACAACGTCAGTGCTTTACGAGCATCATGTTTTCTAACGCAGGATGCACAAGTTCCCGTAAATCAAAGAAGAAAAAGAGGAAGAAAGAGAAGATTGACTGATCGATTGATATTTAGTTTCAAATGATCAAGAATTGGGCACGCAGGCCCGTCTGACATTCTGCCCTTTATCACACATCTTTCACTCTGTCCCAGACATTATACAAATATGCTGCGTGCACAACAAACATAAATGACATTGAAGATATGAAATAAAAAATACAAGAAGAAGAAAGAAGAAGAAAGAAAGAAATACGATTCTGCATCAAAAGATCATAAATTTATATAATTTACAACACTCTTATCCATTTCTTTCAATATTTTTTTATTCCTTCATAAAAATACAAATATTGCAATAACTGAAATCAGATTAACATCTTTACGTGTTATGAGGTTAACATGATTACAACACAGTCGTCCCACACATACTCTCCAACCATCATCCTTAATGACTGAATGTCTGATTGTAATCAAATAAACTAATTGGCAAGAAATGTATAACAAAAATGCATATACATAAGTTCCGTGATACCTAAAATTTATGTGCACATAATAACCATCAAAATGCGTATTAACAAATATCAAAATCTTACATAGTATATATATATATATATTATTTTTAAAATATACTATTCACGTATCGTTCATTTATTAACAACTATACCTGAGGGGGTCGGGATGGATTGGAGGAATCGACATCAAAGCTTGCATGTGTCCACATCACAAACCATAACTAACCCACCATACACACACACACACATATATATATATATATACATATTCTTCTTCTTATTTCTTCCTTCATATATACATATATATCGACGAATAATATATTCATTTTGTACTAAAAACGAGAACAAGATCTCCTCCAATCTGCTAGCACCTTACTACGTGTTCCACGTACAAAATCCCGACCACCTAAAATTCTCTCCTTTATATACTGGATCTGTCTGTACCGATTTTACTCAGAGTTGCGCACCCCTGAGCTGACCATTCCCTGGCCTTCTGGTGTTGAAAACAAACTTAGGTTTAATAGTCTGTCCTATTTCCTACCTATACTACACACTGACTCCGAACAACATTATCCTACTGCTATACCTGGCAGGTATAGGTATCGCGATGGTGTAGTTGTAAGTGCATTCGCTGCCGATAAGAAGGTCTATGGTTCGATTTAGCGCTGGGGCGGGATTTTTTTTTTGGACAGACCAGCACCGGGGTCAACCCAGCCTTAAAAAAAAATTAAGTGCCTGGGGTTTCCCTATGAAAATAAAGACAGCGAGAACATGTGCTGGCATCCCTACCTCAAATGCTGTAGTGGGCTAGAAATGCGAAGGCAGTAGCACTTCACACCCCTACAGCATTCAAATGCTACGGGATTTACAGGTACTTGAAAACGGTATGAAGATTTCGCGGAAGAGGGGAGGGGAGGAGAATGAGGAGGACAAATGGAGAGGGAAAATGGAGTGGCAGGTAGCATCAGAAACAAATGAGGAAAAAAAAAAACTTATCTCGGGGACGGGAAGTTTATGGCTTGGGAAGCAGTGTGATGACGGGCCAAAACATTTTTAGAACCACTGACGGAAATCAATACCTGAAATTGAATGATTCCGTCATTGTTTTTTTTTAACTTAATCCTAAATATATTCGTTTAACAGCAGAAAGGTCAGTACGTGATAAACCTCAGTTATACCTGCAGAAATACAGAACGACTGACCAGCATTGTCAGAATGTGGGAAAACCTTTGTCATAAAGGCAAACTTAAAATATAATGCCGATGAAATAAGTCTGTTGTTGGGAGGCAGTAAACAGCGGAGTAAACAGAAAACATTTCAGACATGTAGTACAGAATGTGATACGCCACAATAACAGGATAAACAGACAAGATGTCATGAAACAAAAAAAAGAGTTTTTTTCCATCTTGTAAATTTTATGTTCCGAGTGACAGACTTTTGATATAGCTAGTCAAAGTAAACTCAACAAATAGCAGAACTCAATCAAGCCAAGGCAAACAAAACAGCCAAGTCTCAGAACATCAAACTTGAAAACAAAACAAAACAGCCAAGTCTCAGAACTTCAAACTTGAAAACAAAACAAAACAGCCAAGTCTCAGAACTTCAAACTTGAAAACAAAACAAAACAGCCAAGTCTCAGAACTTCAAACTTGAAAACAAAACAAAACGGACAATCTTGATAAACACAAAACCAGTTACATAACACAAAGGTCAAGATATTTCAGAGTTCTTTCCCTTGGTCCACCAACAAGCCCAAGTATCGACACCGCCTGGGGTCTGTACACATCCTGTCTCTGACTGCCACAGGCACGCACACTCTAATCAACAGTTAAATTCTTTCTTGTCTCCAACATGAGTCATTCTCAATTACATTCTTCTTCCTCCCTTGGTTCCTCCACCACACACACACACATACACACAACCACACGTCCTGAGTCGGGTGACAGCCCGGCTGGGAGGACAACTGGTGATCTTCCGGACTCGACTTTCACTGAAAAGAATCGGTCAAAGAAATCGAAGTTCCGCTGATCTGGTAGATACATCATTCTTGTGTACACACATCACAGAACAACAGCTCTCTCATAATGGTAGAAACATCATTCTTGTGTACAGACATCACATAACAATAGTTTTCTCATAGTGGTAGAAACATCATTCTTGTGTACAGACATCATATAACAATAGTTCTCTCATAGTGGTAGAAACATCATTCTTGTGTACACACATCATATAACAATAGTTCTCTCACAGTGGTAGAAACATCATTCTTGTGTACACACATCACAGAACAATAGTTCTCTCATAGTGGTAGAAACATCATTCTTGTGTACACACATCATATAACAATAGTTCTCTCACACTGGTAGAAACATCATTCTTGTGTACACACATCACAAAACAATAGTTCTCTCATAGTGGTAGAAACATTATTCTTGTGTACACACATCACAGAACAACAGCTCTCTCATAGTTGTAGAAACATCACTCTTGTGTACACACATCACAGAACAACAGCTCTCTCAGCCTACTTCAGAACCTTCAGAAGATCTAAATCAGATTCACTCCATCAACCTTTTACTAAAAAGAACAGTTCTTTAATGAAATTGATGTTTCTTTTGTTATATCATTCGGAGTCCTTTGCTGCAGACATTGTGATGACGACCTTGTACAACAGGCACAAAAATACATTTAGTAGTAACTTACAAAATGCTTTACTTAGTATCAAAAACAGGTTTATGGCCGGAATTTCCCAAAATTTGGCAGACAGTGAGGAGAACGTTAATCTCCTCCCCAATACTGAAGTTTCAGTAATAGAATAGTTTATTTATGCGCTATTTCCATAAAGGTCTTGGTCATCTTTGACTTCACGATCTTTATGACAATGCCATCTCTCTTTGTATGTCATCTTCGCTGACGTAAATGTCATCACGAATATTTGTCTGTTTTTGACCGTTGGGTTGTTTATTCTTCAGCTGATTGACCTGCGTTGTTGTAACTGACTTAATCGCCGTCTGCAATGTTGTGACTGAATTAGTCATGACCAGCACTGTTGTAAGTGACTTAATCATGATTGACACTGTTGTGACTGACTTAATCAAGTAGTTGATGACTTAAACGTGATCTGTACTGTTGTGACTATCTTCATCATGGCCTGCACTGTTGTGATTGACTTAATCATGACCTGCACTGATATGACTGATTAAATCATGACCTGTACTGCCATGGCTGAGTTCATCATGGCCTGTAGCTGATTTGGTAAAGTGGACTGTGATTGAAGGCGAGGATAATATCACAACTATGACTGAAGGCGAGGATAACATCACGACTATGATTAAAGGCGAGGATAATATCACAAACTCCAAACAAAACCCCTCCAATGATCGTGTCCTCACTTCTGCTAACAGCGGCCACTAGAAGCCCACCCAATTTTACGCCAAAACCCGGGTTAAGGCCCCTGCCTTCTGTTGCACGTCCTTGGCATCCCCTCCTTCTGTCAGATGGTTATTTTATCAACCACTTGTTGATCGACTCAAGGCGCCCTGGTTCTCTCCCCTGCTTTTATTTCCCTTTCATCGACGAAACAGCGAATGTCAAATTCTAATTACATAAAACACTGAGTGTGTACTCGTCCTTCTCCAGCTATCCTGTTTATCAGCTTTGTTCTGTTATTAATAGACCATGTGCTACAAGCAATTTGCTTACAGCACTAAAAATACAGAAACATGACGACAGACGAAACCAACAACGGGCACGCAAAGACAGCAGTCGCGTTTATATGACAAAAGAGACATATTCTGTGAACAAACTATAAAACTGTCTATGATAATTGAAGCATAAAAAAAAATTTAGAAGCTCTATACATGATGCAGTTTGCAAGAAAAGGGGAGTAATTACTATAAAACTGTTTCAAGATGGAGTCTGAAATCATGAAACAAAAAGAATTTAAAGCAACGTTCTATCTATCTATCTATCTATCTATCTATCTATCTATCTATCTATCTATCTATCTATCATAGAACATATATTTATAGAAGAGAAAAGTTAGACAACTCATCATAGAATGGGAAAGTTGGTATAAAAAGGGTTATGTTCCATAGAAATTAGTAGCGTGGTGGTTAGGTTTATTCCCCTTGAACTTATTTTGCCAGTGAGATTCGTGGGTCACGGATAGCATATGACAAAGAAAGGTGGTGGGACAGAAATCAGATGTTTTTGGATAGTTGAAGTTTTGAGATCAGATAGGTTAGGTTAGTTAGTCTGTTTTGTGAGAGAATGTAGTTTTTGTGTAGTGTGTCAGATTAGCAGAGGTAGAAATGTAGTTTGAAATTCTGGTGGCGACGAAGTCTGAGGACGTCAGTAGTCGCCAGGAATTTATTCTATGTTGTTTTGACTTGGAATTACGTCCTGTCATGTGTTCTTGGATTTGTCATGCCCTTGTCTTAACCGTCACATCATTCATCATCATCGTCATCATCATCGTCATCCAGTGCACCAATAAAGCATTATAACTTCATATCGCTGCTACTGTGCTGCTATTTGCCACTGAGAGAATGACAGTTCCTGGGATGTACGTCTGTGAAGCGGATAGTGAAACAGACAGGTGAAAGAGTATTATAATCTCGACTGTAAGTGAAAGAGTATTATAATCTCGACTGTAAGTGAAAGAGTATTATAATCTCGACTGTAAATGAAAGAGCATAATCTTGATTGTAAGCATTTTCATTAGTATAACATGTTCTAGCTATTACATCAGAGTGATAAACAAATAGGAAGCGCCACTGGGTTTATCTGATAACTGATAGATAAAAAAGAGACATACTATTTTATCTCTCAAGGTCCCTGTCGTCCTATGTGGGACAAGATGTCCTTCCACAACCCTCAATCCCTTGTGCATCTCAACAGGCTTGTCACTGAGTATTTCCCGTACCAGGATGTCAGACCATCAAACATCTTTTCCCTCTGCCTACCTCTGTCTCTTCTACCTTCGATCTTCCCTGTTGACGTTAGGTGCTCTAGCCCGCTTCTCCCCCAAACACGCCCCACAAATATGGATCGTCGTTTTCTGGTCTTTGTTGTAATTTTCCTTCTTTCTTGTGCGTCTTTCAGAACTTCTTCTTTGGATTTTGTCGCTGTCCCTGGTAGCTTCAGCATTCTTCTTAAGAACCATTTTTCTTTAAAAGAATTATATATATATATATATATATATATATATATATATATATATATATATATAAACACAATCTGCCGGCCTACAGCTGGCTGAGTTACGACCGTTTTTACACACAGTAGCAGCCCTATGGGTATAGTTTAATACAGAAATATTATAAAAAAGCCATACAGGTATAGTTTACTACAGAAATATAAAAAACCACGCAGGTATAGTTTATTACAGTAATAATATAAAAAGCTTTACAAATATAGATTATTACAGAAATAATATAAAAAGCCATACAGGTATAGTTTATTACAGAAATATTATAAAGATCCCTACTGGTAGATTTTATTACAGAAATAATATAAAAAGCCCTAGATGTATAGTTTATTACAAAGACATAGAAAGACCTGTAAGTATAGTTTATTACAGAAATAATATAAAATACCATACAGGTATAGTTTATTACAGAAATATTATAAAAAGCCCTACAGGTATAGTTTATCACAGAAACTATATAAAAAAGTCCTATAGATATAGTTTATTGCAGAAACGATAAACTACACTTCACAACATATACTTTAGCACGACAGTTTCGTATCGGCACCGCGTCCTTGATTGTCCACTTCATATTTCCCTTTTTCTTGTTACCTCTACTTTTTGAAATAATGTTTCACTGATCATTACAAACTAGAGCATGATTGCCCCCATAAACGCACTCATCTGGCCAGTACAGATTGTGTGCATGTTTGTATGTATATCTGTGTGTATCAATGTAAAGTTTGGTTTTTTTTTTTTTTTACAGTATGATTCCTTGTTTCACATGTGGCCATTCATATTTTATGATTTAATTTCCAGCATTACTGTGCTAATTCGCATTCTGTTACTAATTTTTAAATTCATCTTGTAACATGTTGTAGGGGCGAACTGTACTTGGTATCTGACCTCCCCTATAACGATCGAATATACGGCCAGATCGACTTAAGGCCAGATGGCCGATCCAGAACGCGGCTATAAGCGCGCTCACGACTGTATTTTCAATAGTCTAGTTTAAGGCAGATATTCAAGGACAAAGGGAAATAACTGCAAATATAAATATCTTCAGCAGACCAGCTTATCGAATGTATGGAGTTTTTATGATTGCTTCTATAGAGAAGGGATTTTTAACCGGATGTACCCATACCACTTGGGATTATGGGAATCAAATTATGGGGGGGAATGGAGATCGATTACTGAACATTTTTTTCCATCTGTTCTGTTTCTATCTATCAGTGTGTAAAGATCAAACCATTGACATCTTGTAAAGAAATACTGGTACATGATGATGATGATGATGATGACAGTCTGGCGATGGCTTATGGGGCCACGCTGGGCAAAGCACTGGGGGCTTGTAATGGTGAATGGGTTTTAGTAACATGTCATAGAGTATTCACAACTGTAATGATTGGTGGTATAGGTACGATAGAATATACGAATGTATAAAGTATTGAAAATTTGATAATTTGATAATTCTTCGGATACAGTGTTCTAAACTTGTATTAATGTTAGTATAATGTATTCAAACATTTGTGATTGTTGGTATAGAATATTCAAAACACGAAAGATTGTCGTGTTGTGTTAAATAGAACATGAATGATTGCTCACATGGTGTATATAAGAAAATGCACACGTCACATTCTTCTGTGTAAAACAAACAGAAGAATCTTAGAAGAATGAAAAGAAAGAGGCAAGGATAAGCACTTCTTATCAAACTGAGAAAGAATACGTCTTATCCCTGGAAGATTCTCTAGACTCATCACACATCCCCACGGTCCACGTCGCACCATTTCTTAACATGAAGACTCTCTCTCTCTCTCTCTCTCTGGTCCTTGCCAGTCAGGCGTTGGTCGTCATTGATTTCCACAACCATCTAACCTTTGCTCTTTCTATAAGCTGTGTTTTGGACTGTGCTCTGTGACACTCTTAGTCCGTCAAGTATTTTGTTTCTTTGTCTTCCCTTGTCCCGTCTTCCCCTCCAGTTTTCCTGCTGTCATTAAAGGTTCCAGTTTGCCTCTTCTTAAACCATGTCCTACACATCTGGACTGTCGTGTTCTGAATTTTGTCATAATTTCTCTTTTAACCAGCCTAGCTTAGAACCTCGTTATTTGTCCTCTTGGCTGTCCATGATATTTTCATCATTTTTCTTACTAACCATATCTCCCCTATTTCCTGTAGATTCTGACTGCTCTTTGTTATCGTCAACGCGTCGGGGCCGTATAATAATAAAGGTTCGGTGTAACACTGAATAACTTTTTCTGGTGTCCATCGACAGAGCTTTATTAAGACACGAAGCAAGTTAATATAAAACAGTAAATTTACGGCCATTATTTTGCTTTACAACACAAACAGTTGTTTTTCTTAACCAGATATTTAGTCTAAGATTGAGTCCTTACATTTGACATATTTAACTTCAGAACCTTCGTGACAACTGGCTGTCTCCCTGGAATGTTCAGTCAAGTAATATGTCATCAAAGCGGCCAGTCTCAGAGGTACTCACAACGAGCGAGCTTTCTATACTTGCTCACCAACACACAAGAGAGAAAGTGTTTGGAGCATGGGAAAACCCGAGTAACTGTATTTTAACTTTTTTGCGCGTCCAAGACAGTGCTCTTTAGAAGCTTTAGACGTTAACAACGCTTTTAGCATATGTCAACTTTAGCATATGTCAACATTAGCATGTGTAAGCATTAGCGTGTTTCAACATTAGCAGTACAAGTTTTGTATGTTAAAATTAGCATTGCACTTTAGACAGCTTAACATCTGAAGTGCATTTTAGACATACAAACTGTATGTGCTTTTAGCATATTGGTATTATATGAGTAACCTAAACGGTTTCATCATCATCAGTCCTCTGTACTTCCAGTGGAGCATAAGGCATCAACAGCAAAGGCTCCCCAGCCAGTCCTGTCTCGAACAGGTCAGGCTACATGAAACCATGTCTTTTCCGCTTCCTTAGTTCGTCCTGTATTGTGCGCCTCCATGTCCTCAATGACCTGCCCCTCTTTCGTTTCCCCTGAGGTGTCCAAGTCAAGGCCGTATAGAGGTGCCTTGTTCTTTCCATTCGTAGTATGTGATCCAGCAATCTCCATCTTCGTCTTTAAAGGGCTTCATACTGTTTTTTTTATATATACTCATATCAGCAAAGCACCATAGATTTGTCTACACTAGAAAGTCACTTTAGACGCGTTGATATGAAGAATATATGTATATATTGCCATATTAACACCTGCCATACTGACATTGACATTTTACTAATTTTGACACGTGCACCCTATCAACATTTTACAAATCTATAGAAAAATCCAGTTGCCACGGAAATATTATCCCGAAATAAAACAACTGACAAATTCGTTCCGTTCGTTTATGCCGAGAAACTTTCATTTTCCAGCTGTCTGGTTGGTTGATCCTTTCCTTCACGTGACCTCTCAGTTTCATTTCATTATTAATCAATGGGAAATAACTGTGTAGAAAAGCAAGGACAATTATTGACACAAGATCCCAAAGAAAACTCTTAATTGGACGAGATTCCGGACAAAAGATCTTTCTTTCTCGTTCCACAAACTTCAGACTGGGTCTAGGATTGCTCTGACTAACAGAGAGCCATTAACTGCCATCATAAAATGACTGAGTTAACGATAAAACAAAGAATTCATGTAACAGCGCTATATAGAGAAACGAAACAAATTAAATAAAATACATAAAACAAAAACATGTTTATATTTAATTATAGGCAGCAGTCTCGATTGAACGCTGATCTGCACACAAACACGGGCCTACATACAAACGCGGACCTGTATTAACAAAAAAAAATAAGCCCATACATAAACGAGGACCTACACACAAACGCGGACCTGTACACAAACGAGGACCTACACACGAACGAGGACCTACACACAAACGCGGGCCTGTATGCGAACCCGGGCCTACACACAAACGCGCCTGTAAACAAACGCAAACCTAGCAACAAATGCGGGCCTGTAAACAAATAGACCCTTAGTCTAGGGCAGTCTGTAGACCCTTAGTCTTTCATTTCATTCTTTTCACATCAGAGTTATTACTTATAACGCCGCCATATTGTTTTTCTTTTCTTTTAACTATCAACGTGTGTATATATATATATATATATATAAACCCATATGAAGACAATATTGAAATAATTCCCAAATTTGCACCCTATTATAATATTATGACCTATCTTAACATAACAGGATACATCATAACAAGACAAAACTGTATCATATAGGAATGTCCCTAACAAGTCATCTACCCTGGGTACATGGGCTACCCAAGTGTCTACACTATGGAAGAAGGCCTGTGCGACGGACTAGTTAGCGCACTAGCCTCCCTTGGAGAAGGTCCGTGGTTCGAACATGGCCGGAGGTGCCCCAGTCACCCAGTTGTAGAAATGAGTACCTGGCTCTTCTCTAGAGCTGGGGACAAAAGGCGGCCAGGGAAATGATGACCACATCACCCTCTGGTGTGCCGACAGGTCAAGGAAAATATGGACACTAACACCATGTCCTTTCGGTGCCTCCAAGGCATAATTGGGTTTTTTTTCTTTTGTTTAATACAGAAATTGTGATGATGATGATGATGATGATTATAACACATGGAAAACAACTACCTACTGATAACAGCACGACACTGTAATGAGGAAACTTTCTGACTAGATCTGAATAATGGCTGTTATAGAGAGAAATGATCGCCTACGCCACGCGGCATGGCTCTTGAATTGAACTGAATACCCCATCTCATACTCAGTTCTGTTGTTTTTTTTTAATGAACACCAAATAACCCATCTTGAAATACTTACATCAGGGTTCTTTTTTAATCTTTTGACTATTATAAACTTTCAACAGATTGCCCAGAATGCCCACATGCTCACTTGACCAAAATATTCAGATCATCATCATCATCATCGACAGTCTTATTGAGTGCTAATATGACTTCAAAAGATATCAGTATCTTGACTTTACATATCGGCAATTATGAAGAGAACAGTAGAAGGAAAACTTAAGCCTAGCTACTAAACATTTTGAGAGATCTGAGTCCCAAACTTTGGTTCCCACGTCCCCTCCTCAGTGGTTAAGAACCCTTAATTATGACCATCCTGATTTAAGAAAAGTTACTGATGATTAGTTTCGTAACTTTTCCAAATATTGTCACATGTTTGAACATGTGATGTTATTGATATACCCGTTACTGGTTTAACGTATGTTTGGTATGTATGTTTACAAGTAAATGCACAGCCAAAGATTGTATGCTTTCAATGTTTTGCTTGTATGTATGAAAGACAAAGAGAGAGAAAGACTTTTTTTTCTTCTATCTGTGTCACTTGAAGGAAATTTGGCACATTCAACATTTTTTTTTCTTTATGTATTTTCATTTTGATGACGGAAATAATAAATACATTAATATTCCCATCATGACATCCCAGACTTTCGTCTTCTTGTCTGGCTCATAGTCTGAGAAACTGACTGTGGCAAAATGACTTATTTATCGGCGACTGTCATTCGCTCCCTTGACTGAGCGCGAGGGCTGCGCAGTTTCCAGTCCTAACAATCAAAATGAAGAGCTCCACCAACCCCAAGGTCCAATAAATCTTCGGAGAGAGCGGATGCGGAAGTGATGAGTCACTTCCTGCCGGAGATGTCAAATTGACAGCCTCTTACTAGTTGTGATTTCCCTTCTAATGTTTATTTTATTATTCTTGCCTGAAGTTTAATGAACTCCTTCAGACAAACACTGGACTACAACAAAACCACATGATACATTAAATATAGAGAAAAAATGAACCAGTTGAGGGATATATATATATATATATATATATATATATATATATATATATATATATATATATATATATATTCTTCTTTCTAAATTATATTACAAAACTTCAAGGGCTACGAAGAGGATAAGAAAAATGAAGAAAGTAATGAGGGACCATTACATTCTCTGCAATTTCTACTGGCTAATCTACACCAAGGAAGACCAAGGAGAAGATGACAACAAGACGTTGTTGATGATTTATGAGTAGGGGCATCAGCAGCAGGGCATCTTGCTTACTACCGAGAAGCCTTCAAGAGAGCAGTTAGGGAGGCAAAGTTTCGCAAGGGATACATACTAATGAATGAATGAATGAATGAATGAATGAATGAATGAATGAATGAATGAATACACTTATGATCTATTACTATAACTACCCAAACAGATAAGAGTCTTCCTTTTCGCAAGATCTCCAAATTCGAGTTACAAAACGACAAGAAAACAAAATGTACTTTTTAAAACTGGATCAAACTCCTCAGTATCGAATATAATGGAATCACTAGTTAACTGCCGTTTTAGGTAGTATTTTTGTTTTATATACGGGATATTATCCGAAAGAAGAAAATATTTGTTAAATTAATGCTAAAATCATCCAACTTTTGCCGTACTCTTTGCTCGCATATTGTTTATCATAAAATCAGACATCGAGAAACTGACGGAGACATATTCACGTCAGGCAGGAACAGCAGAGCGCACTGGAACCACTTGTAATTCTCATCATGAGCATGCCCAATCAGGTCTTATAATCTTCTTATCTGGAGATCTGTAGGAAATCAAGAGCACAAAGTGTCGACAATCTACTTAGAACATGAATGCTGATCAAGGCGGTCGTAAGAAGGTAATCATCTTTTCTAGAGTGACGCTCTCTTTACGTGGAATAAATCTGTAACCGTCGTGTGACTCACCTTGCAAGTGACAGCCAGTAAGTTCTGACCTGGACAATTAGGCAGTGTCACGAAAAAGTAAAACGAACTAATTCTTCCGTCTTGTATTTCATTTTATTTAATAACCACGTTGCGAATTCTTGAATTTTGAAAAGTTTTTCACACTGTTTCAAAAGCACGTCTTGAAATTTTGAATGTGAAGTTTCTAAGTCTGTTAAGTGATGTTTTTAGAAAAAATAAAGATAAGCATTTTAAAGCATTCTTAAGTAATGTCACTCACTCCCACAATCTAGACCAGCAGGCAAAAACATCAAGTCTTCTGCAATATGGAGTTTTGTTTTTATGTAAGAGCGATTTAGAAATACTCCTATGTCGTGTATCTTTTATGTAAAAATATATTTATATATATGTGATGTAAAGAGATTTATGAATATTGTATTTTTATTATAAGAATTAGAAGAATATTTTGGCCAAACATCATAAGAAATAACATCTTGTTGGCAGAAATGCACATGAAGCCACTGACAGCAATTATTGAGGAAAGACACTGGCAATGGTTGGGACATGTGCTCCGAATGACTGACAACTCACTACCAAAAATAGCACTAAGATGGACACCATATGGGAAAATAAGGGAAGGCCACAAGTGACATGGAAAAGAACAACAGAGAGGATGTTGAGCAATAGAGCAAGAGGGGAAAAAAGGCGAAGG
Source organism: Achatina immaculata (assembly GCA_009760885.1). Taxonomy (NCBI): domain Eukaryota; kingdom Metazoa; phylum Mollusca; class Gastropoda; order Stylommatophora; family Achatinidae; genus Lissachatina; species Lissachatina immaculata. The sequence continues at coordinate 1,114,034 of CM019692.1, forward strand.
ACAGGCATTTGTGGAAAACCCTTGCGGAAGCCCCATGTGCCCTGGGCACTTAAGGTTCAGAGAGAGAGAGAGAGAGAGAGAGAGAGAGATATGAAATATGTATTTTTTATTCTTTGTGCAAAAAAGAGGTTTATAAATATGGCATATAATATTTATGTAAAATAAATTTTATAAAAATGTCTTAGATTCTTTATTTATAAGAGATCTACAAATGTATCATAGATTATTTATGTAAGAAATCTTTCTAAATGTGTCATCTTTTCTCATATTTTGTAGCGTTTTATTTAGAAAAAGGTCAAGCATTCTTGAATTTAAGAATTTTTATACTGTGATGTACACTATTTCATCTATTATAATTTATCATCGCAAATAAATTTGTCTTCAAATATTTACATTTTCTGTATTTTATTCACATGGCGGCTTGGTTGGCTGAGTGGTTAGGCGCTCGATCTACAAGTCCGGTGGTACTGGGCTCAAGTCCCAGCAGTCGGGACTTTTTTTTTTCTTTCTAGTAGCACCAATCAAAAAGGCCCCGGGTTCCACCCAGCCTCTAAAAACGGGTAGCAGAGAAATCTTGGAAGGTAAAGCGGCCAGGCATGACACTGACCACATCAGACTTTCATGTGCCGAGCTTCTTGGAAAAACGGGCCTAACATCGTATCCCGGATATGTCTCAATGGCACGGAAACTGGGATTTTACTTTTTTTTAAAATATTTATTTATGGATACTAAATGTAGCAGCAAAGAATGCTGTGAAAGAAAAATTAAAATTGAAAAGTAAAAATAGTAGATTATCCCTCCATCATTTTAATTTCCAATATTTGTCAGAGATCGAGGTCAAAGGTCAGCCACAGGTAAAATAAAACTGACGCCATGAAGTGCTACCCTCGAGGCAATTGCTACAAAAAATACTACTAAGAAAAACAGGTAATAAATAGAGATAAAGGCAAATGGAGCAATGACTTGATGGGTGGTTTAGTGACTAAAAACAGACAGAGCTGGAAGCCAGTTGCTGATTCGACGAAAGAAAGAATGATGGGGCTAGAAATAATTGCTTGTGCGAATAATCTTCTCAGAAGCCTCAGTGAACTTTGGCAACCAGTTGGCTTATTTTAAAAGTTTGTATCTTGACGCTGTGTGCGAGACAGTCAAAGTAGCTTGTTCTAACACCTGACTTTTTACAGAGTGGCGCGTTGACTAGTGCTTCTAAAGCTTGTAACCAATCAGAGCTTGCGGAGTGTTAAAACAGACCCGGCTGTAACCCTGGTAACAAGGAAGATGGGAGAAATTAATGAATCATTAATGCTTCAAGATACAACGGTTGCTGTGATGTAAAGAGTTCCAAACTGTGGGTTGTTGTGCAGTATAACACTTACGAAACGTTCACCGCAAATGTTTGACAAGAATCGTTCATGCTTTCTCCATTGCATCGTTTATTACTTCTGTTGAATATGTTGACAATGCTGAACTATAGTTATTAATTGTCATAGTACTTCTTATTTTTAGTCTTCTTCTTCTTCTATATTTTATTCTTTTTATTCTTCTTGGGACTGCGAAATGGTGTTCTTTGCATCAGATTCGGTGAAGATATTGAGGGACGGCATCATGGCGGACTTTTATGGTGGCTTTTTTTCCACTTCCTGAGTACGGGTAGAAAGCAATAATTTTTAACAGTCTCCACTGCTATAGGGGCTATGGCGATCCCTACCTCGTTAGGACTGTTACATGGGGTACTAACGGAGAGGAGCGATAGGGTCTTGGGCAGCTAGTGTTATGATTTTAAAGCGCTCGGGATGGGAGGTTGCAAGAACCGGAATTTTGAACCTGCTGTGGGCATCACAACATTTTTAGTCTCGTCGTTGCAAAAATTTGCGTAATTTTGCATTTTCAGAGAAGATGAACCATTCTAGTTTAGTTACACAAGCCTGCGTGCTAAAATGATATCTCCAGCGCTCTAACTGACAGCCAAGACTGTACAGTAAATCAAAGACGTCCTGTATCTCTACGAGGAGGCTATAAATATGAAATTTACACCTGCACTTAGAAGTATTTATTGTAACCTGTAAAGTATTTTTATACTCAACAACTTTTGTGTGTCATTTATTCTTGCAATAAAGAGCTTCTTTTTTTTTTTTTTTTGAAAATGTACGTGTTCTTGGTTCTTTAAATTACGGAGGTGTTCTTTTTAATATTTTATTAAATTTAATAACGTTTTATGAAATTATCAGTAATCACTATTTTGTGTAGTGTAAGAAAAAATATTTTTGATAGGGTAATAATGTCTGTTATTTATGAGATGTTATACATGTATTTTTATTCTTGGCATTGTTTTATCTTTATAGGTAAGTGAAAGGTTGAAGGTTATAATATATTTACACATTCATAACTAAACCAATGAAGGAAAAACAGACGCAATCAATAATGTTTCTTCAAATAATCATACAACTTATATTGACAGAAATCACCAGTTTACACAGTTAGCAAAATCAAGCAAAAATCCTATATAATGTTAATTATCAGCTTATATTGTATCAACATAATTCACTATAACAATTTTCTAAATATTTACGTTCGATTCAGCTTACAACAACGTAACTAACTGGCAAAGAATGTATTTACATGCAAATGCATAAAAATCAGTAATATAAAAATTAAGTGCATATAATACGCACCACTTCCACGTTACTACTAACAATGAAAACATCAAAACCCTACATAGAAAAAACTATACTTTGACTGAGTTATGATTATTCATTACCCTTCATAACACAATCACTAACAAAATATTTACCTAAGTGGATCGGGATTGATCGAAGGAGCCCATAGCACAGCCTGCATTCAACCACATCACATAATAACAACCAATACCAACCTAACACATATCGGTTCTCATGCGACGAATAAAATTTCACATTAGCGCTTGAACAATAACATGGCTCCCCCGATCGCTGGCTTCATACGTGCTCAGCTTACAAAATCCGGACCGATTAAAATTCTATCGTCTTTTCTTTATATACTTCGCCAGAGACGGACCTCCCAGAATTGCGCACCTTCCTGTATAACCCGGTACAGCATGGGTGACTAACTCAGAATTAGCATTCACTGTTTAGACGAATACCAGGGTCTTTTCCTTTGTCGCGACATCACATTGTGATAAGCAAGGGGGTCCGGAGATCACAACACCACAAGGTTAAGTTTATTGGATGGAACTTGATGATGGCCGATACTAGACGAGTGATAAATATATTGATCAATCTGTCGAATTAAACGTCTTCAACTCAGCCATCAAACAGTCAGGCCATATAACTGATATAAAGCTTTTAATTCAAACAAACACGTGAACAAGACCTCGGACGTAACATGTTGACAAGTATCAAAGTTCCTAGTCACAAACTAAATAATACAGCTACAGACAAACACATCAGCACCGGTCAAGTGATTATTTCGTTCTTTTTTTTTTTAAACTTAACATACATCCCCGCATACCAGGCATAACCACACCCCCCCACCTCCCACATCACGTGTTGTCTATTTCTCAGGTCAAAGCCAGTCATTAATGAATCTTACATCTTTCCTGTGCCGTTAAACGTCACACAGGGCTGGCCTGGTTGTTCGCCAAGTTTTCCCTATTTTCCTGTGAGCTTTTAAACATCATCAAGGGATTTTATGCCGACTAATTTGGACTCTATTAATAATGTGAATGTATTAGAGTTTCACGTAGTCGACCTCTTGTTGCTCGCCCTATCTCTGCGTTTTTTATGAATGTGTTCCACTTTATACCGAGTATTTACCTTAAGCTTTTTTTTCAGGGCACTATGTATGTACGTATGTATGTACGTACGTATGTATGTATGTATGTATGTATGTATGTGTATGTATGTACGTATGTATGTACGTATATATGTATGTATGTATGTATGTGTGTATGTACGTATGTATGTATGTGTGTATGTACGTATGTATGTATGTACGTTTACATGTATGTATGTATGTGTATGTATGTATGTATGTATGTATGTATGTGTATGTATATATGTATGTATATATGTATGTATGTATGTACTGGTCCAATGATCCCGTCTTTCAAGTTATGTTTTCTCCCATAAACTTCAAGCGGTTATGCTTGTTTCTCAAACATGGACGACTGACATTCATCATTGTAACGTCTTTTTTTCCCGTCTTTTCTCTCTAAGCTTGCTCGCCTTTAACTTTCTAAAACTAAAGTTCACTCTTTCCTTCCTTTCACATAGTCCAGTTCCCACTTTGTGGCGCTGTTACTCTCTCTGAACTGAAAGCACCAACGAAGTGATGGTGATGGACTGGTCTGGGATGATAATGTAAGGGAGGTAATAAAAACAAACCAGAATTGGTAAATCAAATAAAAGCATCTATTACAGCTTGACCACCTACGCGTATATCACAGATAAATATACATATAAAAATGTGTGTTTGTTCATCAATCATACGGTTAATATCTCCAGTCAAATATACTTATACAGACCAGACGAGAGAGAGAGAGAGAGAAAGAGAGAGAGAGAGAAGAAAGTACTGGGGTTGTGCCCCTTGGTCCGGGCATACTCTACAAAGATCTGTAGAGCGACAGCTGAAATATCATTTGGTAGATGTGACAGTATCTGTTAGGAGCGTGAACCCCATTATGGTATTTTTATGGAGGCGCCCATGATTTAACAGTTACATTTTCTGAGTTGCGTTACATACGTACATACATACATACATACATACATACATACATATGAGGGGTGACTGATAAGTTCTCAGCATAAAGTACAACGGATTATTTGTGGAAAACTTTTTTGGGTTATTTCTCAACATAGCCCCTTTATAATGATAATCTAGAGAAGGGTACACAATGAGAAAGAGAAAGAGAGGAAGACCAAGGCGAAGATGGCTGCAAGACATCGTTGATGATCTGCAAATGGATGCATCAGCAGCAGGCCATCTTGCTTACAACCAAGAGGCCTACAGGAGTGCTGTCAGAGACACAAAGTTCCGCAAGGGACATGCAAATGAATGAATGAGTCCGTTTGCAGGTTTATGCACTTAGTCCAGCGATCCTGGAGCATACGGATCCCTTCTTTGTAAAAGTTAGCATCTTGTGCCAGTAGAAAGTGGTCTACAGCATGAATGACGTCACATCTGAAGCAAATTTGTGACCACTGAGCTCCTTTCTGAGTTTGGTAGACAGGTAATAGTCCGAAGGGGCTAAATCTGCGGAATAAGGAAGATGTTCAAGAAGTTGGATTCATGGATGGCAGCCATTGTCACCGCCGACTTGTGAACTGGAGCATTGTCTTGATGAAAGTGATGAGGAATCATCACTCCTCTAGTCTATTTCTCTCGACGCTTTTCCTTCAATTTACCCGCAGTTGCTTCATAAGTTTAGCGTAATAGGCCCCGGTGACCGTTCTGCCCTTTTGAAGATAGTCTAGCACACCTTTTGAATCCCAAAAGACGGAAGCCATCACTTTGCCTGGAGACAGAACCACCCTTGCTTTCTGTGGAGGTGAGGATCCATGATGTTTCCACTGCCTTGACTGTTCTTTGGTTTTTGATTGAAAACATGAACCCAAGTCTCACCCATAGTCACAAATTGCTGAAGAAAATTTTCAGGATCTGCAGAAAAATGGCCAAGATTGTCTCTTGACATGTTGAGACTCTGTCGTTTGTGATCAGCTGCAAGAAGTTTCGGGACCCATCGAGCAGAGACCTTTGTCATTTGAATATCATTGTAAATAATGGCGTGAACACGTTTCTTGGAGATGCCCAACTCAGTAGCAATGTACCGCTCAGTTTATTGTCGATCCTCCATTATCATGTCATGGATTCTGCCGGTGGTTTCATCGGTGGTTACCGTTCTTGGTCTTCCCTGATGGGGATCATCTTCCAGACTCTCCCTTCCATGTTTGAATTGAGCTGCCCATTTCTTCACTGTGCTATGAGAAGGGGCACTGTCCCCTAGAGTCTCTGTCATATCCTCATGGATCTTTTTCGATGATAAGCCCTTGATGTAGATATAGCGAATGACTTCTCGATGGGAAATTTTATCCATTTTCTCAATTTAAGCCACCCCTTACCACTTCAATAGCCTGTAAAAAAATTGGTTGCAGTTAATTTTTGAAACTTTGTGTTTAATCTTACATTAACCTGATCTACAGATGCACCTAATATTAACTGCGCATTTCAGGTATTTGTACCTTATCCCCAGAACTTATAAATCAACATACATACATACGTACACACTCACATACATACATACACACATACATACACACATACACAGAAACATTCAGAAACATACACATACATACATACATACATACATACATATACAATATATCAGCTGAAGTTTCTTACATCCATGACATGAAACTTTGTCGTATGTAGAGCATCAAGATCTCATGTGACCTTGTGAAAAAAATCAAGATAAAAATTTATACTATCTTGATCTTTCATCTTAAAGCAACTGTTATGTGATATTTTTGATCATGGTTTTATGTGAAAATTGAGAATTTAAACTGTTTTAATATGTTTTAGTTATTTAATAATATTAATTATTTTAGTAGTGAAATTTCGGAGCGCCTCGATCTCATGTGTTGCAGGTCTTTCCAGGTTCTCTCTGTGAATGTTGCAGGTCTTCCCAGGTTCTGTCTGTGAATGTTGCAGGTCTTTCAATTTCTGTCTGTGAATGTTGCAGCTCTTTCAATTTCTGTTTGTGAATGTTGCATGTCTTCCTAGGTTCTTTCTGTGAATGTTGCAGGTCTTCCCAGGTTCTGTCTGTGAATGTTGCAGGTCTTCCTAGGTTCTGTCTGTGAATGTTGCAGGTCTTTCCAGGTTCTGTCTGAGAATGTTGCAGGTCTTTCAATTTCTGTCTGTGAATGTTGCAGGTCTTTCGAGGTTCTGTCTGTGATTATTGATGATCTTTCTATTTGTTCAGTGCAAATGTTGCAGGTCTTTCAAGTTCTGTCTGTGAAAGTTGTAGGTCTTTCCATTTGTTGTCTGTGAATTTTGCAGATTTTTATATTCCTGTCGGTAAATGGTGCAAGTCTTTTTTATTTATTTATTTTTCATTAAATGTTGTTAATCTTTTTATTTTTTGTCTGTAAATGTAAAATTTTTCATTTTTGTCTATGAATGTTGTAAATTTCTTTTTGTTTTTGGTCTGTGAATGCTGTAAATCTTTTCATTTTTTTTTCTTTTTTAGCCTGTGAATGTTGCTAACATTTCTACTTTTTGTTTCTAGATGTTGCATGTCCTAACATCGCCATCTTCGTATTATACAAGTCTTTGATATTATGTCTTTGAATGCTGCAGGTCTTCGCTGAAAATTTAGATCTTTGACCTTACTGGTCCGTGAATCTTGAACGTCTTTGTTCTTCTGTCTTCCACTGTTGCATGCCCCCTCCGCCTTTGTGTCTTTGAACACTGCTAGACATTTGCTCTTCCTTTTCTAGCATTACACTTTTAACTCTTGTATCACTTAACATTGTGAACAAAGGGAGTCAGTCAAGGGTTAATGAGGGGAAGTTATTGTCCTTTGAATCTGATAATTAGGGAAAAGAAGGAAGCATACAAAGAAGAAATAAAGAAATAACTCGTTTAGGACCAGTGTGTATTTCAGCCTGTCGAATCTAACGATTTCACGTAGCAAGATTGATGATTTCCTCATTAAGAAAGATGGCATTCTTGCTGGCGTTTTCTCGCCAAAAAAGATGACGTTCGTTATTCCAAGTTTGTTTAATGAGACGAGAGTTCATCTGGTATTTCAGTTACAAAAGTTTACAAGATGTGACCTGAATTTAGCTGAGAAGATCAAAAGGATTTGTGAGCACGTCGGAAAAACAGAACTGCAAGGACGGAAAATTAAGATCACCATGACAGCTGCCACTCTGTGTTCCAAGTACCAACGAAGCTATGAGGATTACCTGCTTAACAGGGCCATTATTTGGGTTCTTCTCTTACAGCGAGCTCCAGCGTGACCCAGAGACAGTTCTGACACGAGAGACTTCCAAGAAACTAAAGGGAGATAATGCTGTAATTGTTGTGGCTTGATGAAGCTATTGGATAACAAGCTATAACCCAGACAAGTGACGGTAAAAGAAAAAAAAATATGGATAATTTGTTTCTTTAAGTATAGTTAGTCTCCGATTTACGGTGATTCGTTTTTTCCGATCGTCGGAATACATGTAGTAGGAATTATTTATATTTAGCAATATTTTTTTAGAGTATACAGTACTTATTAAATAGAAAATCTACGTTGTGTAAAATCTCTGTAAGATTTGTAGGTAGTTATATTTTTATTTCAGACAGACAGACAGACATACAGACAGGCAGACAGGGGCAGAACTAAAACTCAGACACTAAGATACTCAAAGATGAAGATACGAAGATAACAAGATACTCGGAGACATAGGATATTCAGAACAGAAGATGCTCAGACAGACAGAGACCCAGGTAAATCGAGACCAGGCGAGATGTGCAGATAGGAATAGACAAACACATAGATATAGCAGGAGATTTATAGAGTCATCCTGTGAAATAGACACGGAGATCTAGAATCAGACAGGCATGATGATGTGGTGAAACTACGAGCTAGATTGGTATGCAGATACTAAGGGGAACCAGAGAATAGATACCGAGATCGTGTATAGTGAACAGAAAGAAAGACTTATATTTCGAAGAAGGTGAGAGAGAGAGAGAGAGAGAGAGAGAGATAGGAAGGGAGATTATCTTCTAATGATCGTGTAATCCAATTGATATGTACTTTAATAATGAGTTCTCCGTTGTTTATGCCTTTTCTATTGGCATTTTTTACCTACAAGTATTTTAACAAGTGTCAGCGTGTGTAAATAAACTTGTAATTCTCGTCATGGATAAAAAAAAACATAGTAAAGTACTGTCCGCTCTATGTCCATTTTTCTTACCGGCGGGAAGTCAGAAAGCAAGTACTATCTGCATTTTTATGAAACAAAAAAAGAAGTTTACCAAAGTCTTGGATTGAATTCGGAAGAAAAAATAAAATTACCACTGTCCAAACTAGTCCACGCTTCTCATAGTTCTTAGATAAAAGTAACAGCTGGAGTTTTAAGAGGAAAAAAAACAACAACCGAATCACTTACAGAACTTCCAGCGAAAGGATACAAATATGTAAATCTGCAAGAAGACATACCGGTGCCGGTTTATCGATGAAGAGCATTTAAAGTAGTTCGAGAAATGAAATTTTGAGCAGTTATTTTACAGTGACTTCCCATTGACAGCTCTAGGGTATGTGTAAACGTGATAAGTGTATTAAGAAAATGATATATATATATAGGTCTCTTAATGCTGCGGTTGGGCCATGTTGTTTGACGTCGAGGAAATTACAGGTTTTTTTCTGGTTTCGTCGACTCGAAAAACGGCAGAAATTACCTGGGGCTAGTCAAATAAGGAAACAGTAGCCACAAAACAAGGTGTGCTACCGTTTAAAAATACCAGAGAAGATTCACAGGTGAATTTAAAAAGTAATACTTTTTCAGTGGTTACGTCCCTTGATTTGCGGTTATATTGTGGGCTCGTACTAGCAGTTTCTCTCTGTCATTATCATCATCAGCTGGAACTTCGCTGCTGATTTATGCTATGAGGGAGGGGAATCCATAAGCCATTTGCTTTGATATTATATAATATTATCGCAAATATCAAGTCAAAATGTTAGCAGTTAGCAATACTACAGATATCACCAGAACTGAGAACAGATACCGCGGGAGTGGAGCCAAGTATGTATCACATGGCAAACTACAAACCGCGCCTAATGTAGGAAATAGATAAGCAATAGTTACCTGGGTTGGTTAGCAACCCTAATGGTCAAAGACAGGTTAGTACCGGATTATATAGACGGTATAGATGCTGTACCGGGTTATACTGACGGTACAGATGCTGTACCGGATTATACAGACGCTACATATACTGTAGCGGGTTATACAGACGGTACAGATGCTGTACCGGGTTATAAAGACGGTACATTTGCTGTACCAGGTTATACAGACGGTACATATGCTGTAGCGAGTTATACAGACGGTACAGATGCTGTACCGGGTTATATAGACGGTACATATGCTGTAGCGGGTTATACAGACGGTACAGATGCTGTACCGGGTTATACAGACAGTACAACAATGGCACAGTCACATAGAAGAATGAAGAGCGCCCTTTAAGCTAACGATGACTCAGCAAAGACCATCAGATGTGGGGGCACCTGTAATGGAATCTGATCTTGTCGGTCAACAGAACTTTCATGACGTAACTGACACATTTGCCAGCAGAAAAGTTAGAAAATCTGTTTTATAATTACCACAACACATTAGTGTATAAACCACCTTCGAAGTATGAGTTACTTCCCATATCTGGACAAGGAAAAAAAAAACGGGAATGGGGAGGACGGATAGTAAATGACCGGGAGCGCTGGTTCGTCACGGCCCTGCTTTCATGAATGGTTTTATATACATATATATATATATATATATACACATATATAATATATATAATATATATATATATACACACACACACACCCACTAGCTGATTACCCGGCGCTGCCCGGGTATTTATTTATCCTGATCAAGAAAGTTCTATTCATTACCACAACCTTCTAGAAGGTTCAACACAGTCTAGACGGTTCTATGGTTCCTTCTATTCGACTAAACGTGGGCTTAATTGTCATCAGGACTGTCACCAGTCAGCTTAGCCACCCCGAACACTGAGGATTCGACAATAAGATCGGTCGTTTTCGATTATTTTTACATGCCACCCCCATCCCACCAAACTCCTAGGCCCCCCATGCCGATGAGGGCTGAACTTGGATTTAAACGGCATTGGGAGTGTCACTATTCATCTCAGTGACCCCGAAAACTATGGATTCGACATAAGTATAGGTCGTTTTCGATGATTGGTACATGTCACCCCCTTCCCACCCTCAGGCCGAGGGCCTACCCAAGCCGATGGTAGCTGGGCTTGGACTTAAACGGCATCAGGAATGTCACTACTCAACTCCAGGACTCCGAAAACTATGTATTCAACACTAATATCAGTCGTTTTCGATTATTAATAAATGTCACCCCCAACCCATCCCAACTGCTAGGCCCCTCCCCTATGTGGTTAGTGGCTGATCAACCACTGTATGGCGGCTCTCTCTTATGAAATAAATGCTCTGACCATTTTCTAAATGGACGCTGGGGTGTCTATCGTGAATCAGAAATCTGGTCCGTGTATCATGCTTCTCGTTATCAATGCCAACGGTTCGGCACCTCAGCAGATATAACAGCATTGATTTGTGTGAGCTGACCTTTGTCCGTCTCGGCCGACAATCTAAAGCAGGCATAAATATCACTGGAGTTACTTCACATTGTTCAGTGGGGTATTATCGGTCGGTTTCAATTTCACTCACACCACACAGGGACCCCTACGGGTCCTAGGGATGATCTAACCCATACGGTGCATTTTTCAGATTGTAAGTTATATCTGTACCATGTTTGGTTGAAATTGCTCTAAGCGTTCCATCGTGATGCTCGAACATGCGTATATACAGAAACGCCCGTTCATTATATATATATATATATATATATATATATATATATATATAAACAAGCTAACTCCGAATGTTAACAATATAGGGTTAAAGATTAACGTAAGAAAGACAAAGTTAATGAAGCAAAATGTGAACAATAGAAATGTACTCAGAGTAGATACCAAGTTGGTGGAGGAGGTCAACGAATTTGTATAGCTTGGCAGTAGAGTAGCAGAAGATGGAGACAGCACAGAGGACATCCACAGCAGACTTACTAGAGCAAATCAAGCTTTTGCAATGCTGCAGACAATATGGAGATCTAAAAAAGACTAAGCATGAATACGAAAAGCAGGATATTTAAGAGTAATGTTCTAAATCCACTACTCTATGGAAGTGAATGCTGGAAAATCACCAAAACAATAGAAAACAAGTTGAATTCTTTTCAGACTAAGTGTTTACGAAGAATTAGAAAAATATTTTGGCCAAAGACCATAAGAAATAACATCTTGTTGGCAGAAATGCAGATGAAGCCACTGACAGCAATTATTGAGGAAAGACGCTGGCAATGGTTGGGACATGTGCTCCGAATGACTGACAACTCACTACCAAAAATAACACTAAGATGGACACCACAGGGGAATAGAAGTAAGGGTAGACCAAAAGAGACATGGAGAAGAACAACAGAAAGGATGTTGAGCAATAGAGGGCTCACCTGGGCAAGGACAGAAAAAAAAAGCAAAGGACAGGCGTTTCTGGAAAACCCTTGCGGAAGCCCCATGTGCCTTGGACACATTTCAGAGAGAGAGAGAGAGAGAGAGAGAGAGAGAGAGAGAGAGAGATTATTCTGCTTTCTAATAAAGCTCTCGGCTGAAATATAGGTTATTCTGCTTATTGCTTTGTGTTCTAGTGTATTTTTAACATGCATAACCTATCTTTATCTTTATTTTGGGCGTGCGTTTTTTTAAGGTAAAGTGTATGAGACAAAAATATAGAGATTACCGGGACGTTAGTTTTACATATTGGCCGTTTATAAGCTTTATGTGATGTGGATAATCTCACCATATAGACAGACCTTTCTCTAGTAGCTGCGAATAAACCGACAGCGATGATTAATCAATAGTTTAAAGTATTCGATAATTATACGACCACTTACAACGACCAGTTTAGAAACACGGAACTCACCGCTGATAATGGTTACAGTCAGAGTTTTTTTATCAAAGAATAAACAGTTTGTGTTGCTAAAAATACCCAGTAATCCTCCAACAAACTGCGGTATTATCTTTTTACGTTTTTTTTTAACTTAGTTACTTGTACGCGGCTGCTTTCCCTCATGTTGGCATCACTTTGAGGGAAGAAAGACGAATCATTTGTGACACGAATGGTAATATATTCAGATGTAACCTTTAAAAACAAAAGAAAGGTAACCAAGGTACCCTTATCAAGCCTTATTGAGACAGCTAGGAAACTGGCGCCGGTATTGTCCTTGACCTTTTGGGGCATTAGAGGCTGATGTGGTCGCTATCACACCAGGCTGACCTTCATTCGCCTGTTTCAAGAACAGATATCCGCTTCTACAACTGGACTACATCAGCGACCAGTCAGATTATGTGTTACTTCTTCTTCTTCTTCTGCGTTCGTGGTTGTTGGTCACTTCAGATCCTGATCCCTGTCAACATGGCAAAGCCCACAGTCCTCTCCAGATCCTGATAGGAGCCCCAAAGCTTTTGTCCCAAGCTTACAAGGCTAAGAATGATCTCGATTATTTGTTTAATTATAACGTTATTATATAATTATATATTATTTTACCAATGAACTTAGGATGGCAGTTCTCTAACCACTTCACTACACTAGGCATCTGTAATGTTCCACAGTAAAATATGATTGTATCAGCTCAATATCAAGTCAGGTGGTATTACGTATTTGTCCTCATTTTTGCGAAATAAAACGCAATTGTAAAATCTACTTTAGGTTTTGTTTCGCTATTTCGTTTCCTAGTTTTCTTTTTCCTCCTTCTCACATTCTGATTGCTACGTGAAGTTTATTAAAACATTTTAAACTACGGACACTATACGAATCAATAATTGTTCTTGGAATTATTATAATCACACATCCACTAAATCTCTGAGTGAACTTTGAAAAAGAATATGTAAAAATGAAATCTATGGGCTGTGAAAGCATTGAAAGTGGTGACAGTCCAACATGCAACATAATCTAGACAAACGAACACTTCTCTATAATCCTGACCCAGAATGAGCTCTGAACTGAAAACAGATCCAAGCAAAAGTCGAACTCCAAGATCTCACATATATACTCCACGTGTAATTACTTTCTCAACTTTTATTTTCTCAATTTCCCTACACTTCTCAACTTCCTCGTTTTCTATTTCCTTAAGGCACTGACATGGGATCCTCAAAGAATCAGAAAACGAGGAAGACCTAGACTTACTTGGAGAAGAGAAATTATGACAGTGCTCAGAGACAAGGGATACACATGGAAGGAAGCAGAGAATAATTCCAAGAGCAGGGATGACTGGAAATCCATTTTCCGTTGCCTATCCTCTCAAGGGAGTGAATGATGATGATGATGATGATGATGATGATGATGATGATGATGATGATGATGATGATGGCCTGCTTCCATACGTCCGTCCTCTAGCTTTTACAAGCTGTTCTCTCTCCAACAATCTCCTCGAAAGGCTCTCTCGTGACAAAGTTCAATAACAACTCAGTCACGTGACCACATAACCTTCTCTTCTTCACTTGCTTAAAATTACGCAGCAGTAAGGCCTGAACTGTCACGACACAAACCTGGTATCCTGTATATTGCTATAGTCGCTGCAAAACTTCGGTGACCTATTTGGTCACTGCGTTTATTGGGACATAAAAAAGTGAATGGTTACCGTTCTTGCTTTTTATCTCGCAGAAATCAACGATCAGCACCACATATGTACGGTTTCGTGCACGGCATAGGGAAGGGCATCCAACAAACCATGGAAGTTTTACGATATGGCCGTTGATGGTACACGGAGCAGAATTAGGCCAGAAGGTAGAAGAGGACAAAACTAACATTCTCTTTAACAGACGAGAACAGTCCAGCAGTGAGATTGATTCCATCAAAGATATTTCCTCTGAGATTTGTCGAATATAGATATAATATACACATACACTGTTACCATGGCAACTTGAGGCAGGGGAAATAACTAGAGACAAAGCGAGGGCAAATATTTGCAAATGCAATACTTAGACCATATAATGAAAGACACCTCTGATCCAGTGATCCATTCATTCGGTGACCCAGTGATCCACTTATCTAGTGGAATCTCACAGAGTTGCTGGTCATGCGACTCAAAAATGAAAGATTTACATGTGTGGATCAACTTAGTGGAACCAAAAATAGGAAACAATTGGGACATTAAATAAAGATTGTCAAAGGCATACTTAAGAAGAAGAACATGAAGAACAAGAAGA
Source organism: Achatina immaculata (assembly GCA_009760885.1). Taxonomy (NCBI): domain Eukaryota; kingdom Metazoa; phylum Mollusca; class Gastropoda; order Stylommatophora; family Achatinidae; genus Lissachatina; species Lissachatina immaculata. The sequence continues at coordinate 1,129,058 of CM019692.1, forward strand.
AGAAGAAAAAGAAGAAGAAGATGATGATGATGATGATGATGATGATGATGATGATATGTTTCCAGGTGCGACATAATCCCCGGCAATGCTCCAACTTCGAGACAGCCAAGTCCAAGCCACCAACATCCATCATTACATAAACATAAAATTACAGTTAACATTTCTTTACTGTAACTTCTTTACTTTCTCTAGCTTGTATGTTTAATATAGGTTTTCCAGTTTAAACTGTTTCCCTTTGTCGATTGTTTTCCTCTCCTTTCTTCCTTGTCCGAAAAGGAATCAGAACCTGCATCATCATCATCATCATCAACTTTCACTCGCTTGAGAGCATAGGCCGCGCATAAAGGCTCTCTGCTTCCTTCCATGTGCATCCCTTGTCTCTGGGCACTGCCATAATTTAACGTCTATAATCCTTTGCAATTCAAGATAATGAGATGCATATACTACTGGGGGGAAAGCTGGTTAAAGTGTTTAAAGAATCCTAGGTTTCTGTAAGATTTTATCTGTTTATCTGGTGTCGGATATAATGGTTTAGAGTAATTTATAGTGTTGTGTCTGTATCAGTGAGTCTTAGAGGTTTGAAGTGGTAAGAGGAAAATGAAAGGAAGGGAGGGAGAGAATGAAGGAGTAAATTAAATCGCTGTATCTGTAACAATCAGCGTGAAAGTAATGAAGGGAGAGAAACAGAGAGAGAGAGAGAGAAGTTGGGTAGAAGAGAGACAATAAAGAGAGGAAAAGAGAGAGAAGAGAGGAGAGAGAAAAAGAGAGAGGGTGAGAAGAGGGGGAGAGAGAGAATAAAAAGGGGAGGAGAAGAAAGGGAAGAAGAAGAGAGAGAGAAAAGAAAGAGACGAAAGAGAAAAGGGAGGAGAAGAGATAAAATAGGAAGAGAAAAGAAAGATAAGAGAAAGACAAAAAGAAAGAGAGCGAGAAGAGAGAGAGAGAAGTGAGGGAGAAGAGAGACAGAAGAGAGAGGCGAAGAGAGAAGAAATAAAAAAGAGAGAGAGACCAGACAGACAGAGAGAGAGAGAGAGAGAGGGTGGAGAAGGGAGATAGGGTGGGAGAATTTTCAATGCTGGTTGAGATAATGAGCATTTTGAAATGAAAATGATCTGTACAATTAGATACAGAGAGTATATTCAGTATTCAACCTTCATTTATTCAATCAATCAAGTGCCGTGCCGCGTGGCGTAGGCGATCATTTCTCTCCACAATTCCCTGTCTTTAGACTTGATTATGAGATCCGCCGGTGGCTTTCTTCCTAGCCACACTGACAGCCCATCCGGTAACTTCTCTCTCTGTCTTCTTCTGCCTCTTCTTCCTTCAATTTTTCCAGTTGCCACAGTGTGTTCCAATTAGAGTTTACTTATTACTTAATTTTAAACAAAAACTTCAAACTCTGTAATCATGTTATAATATGTCATTATCTTCCCTGGGTACTTGGCACTGGCCTCTGATATAGGTGACTGAAAGCTCTTAAGGAGAGAGAGAGAGAGAGAGAGGAGGAGGAGGAGGAGAGAACCTTCTTCTAAAGCTGGCAAAAAATATCAGCTTTCTGTATAAGGATGATGAAAGAGCAAGGTTTAATTACAATTTGCTCCGAATGATGTGGTTATTTCAAGCGCCCCGAAACTACTGGGGTTTATGTTCTTATCAGTGCAGGTTGCAAAGGGGTTAAAGTACAAACGTGCTATCAGGATGGAGTTTGTTGCAGTTCCTAGAGAGCTTCTGAGCAGACTCCACCACCCACCATGGTGACCTCGACGAGCCCTGAACTGAACAGGCTGGGCCTGTTGCTGGTACCACACACATTTCTGATGGATGAATCTTTCCCAGCTCTAGTTTTACAGACAGACAGACAGAGAGACAGACAGACAGACAGACAGACAGACAGATAGATTTTTTCTTTCATTATTTCTCAGAGAGCATTTGATGGAAATCCAAGTCCATCGAAAATAAACACACACACACACACACACACACCCATGTGGACGAACATCACATCCATGATAACAATCACAGGGCGAAATTCACGTCAACAACGAAATACCCACAAAAAGGAAAATTTACATCCAATGTTTTTCGTCTACAATGCTGAGCTAGCAATCTGCCAAAAACGTGGGGGGAAACGATCTCCAAAATGGCGCCAAATTGTGGGTGGGCTCACAAATTTATCAGAAAATCGATTTCCCCTTCATCAATTTACTGCCCTTTTTTTCGTCTCTAGAGCCGAAATATATTTCATTGGCGAAAGCTGGGCGCCGGCGAAGTTGCATAAGCACAATAAAGCATTGTTGGCTGCCTGTGTTTAGCAGCACGAGCAGAAACAACATAATTACGGAAGCCTGGCCAGGCCCGAGGGTGCTGCCAGCCAAGATCGAGATGGCGGATGTGAACATCTACGATGTACAGTTTTATCTACATTTCTATCTGGCCTCTGAGATTTTTTTTACAAAATCTCGGCCTGTATCTGCATGTAAGTGTGTTTGATGTATGTGTGTGTTAATAAATATTTAAGTTACAGCCAAAGGATGGATTGGAAGAGCTCGTTAAAACTACTCACGTTTGTTGCTATGGTCAATAGATCCCCTGACCTTGTGCCTACATTTTTCTTGTAGGGGTACATTAATGGGGATACAATGAGGGAAATTAAAAGGAGGACATCTATCGCTCTTCAAAAAATAAAACAATTAAAGAAGCTGTGGAGAGGAACAGACAGAATTACAAAAATAAGATTTTTAAGGGCATGCATCTTTCCCATCGAAACATATGCCTATGAGACCTGGACACTTAACAAAACAGTTGAGAAACACATAAATATCTTTTAATGTAAATGCTACAGAAGAGTTTTCCAAATATCATGAACACAAAAAAGAACAAATATATCCATACTACAAGAACTTAATATTGAAGAAGGTTGGCTAGTAAAGAAAATTAAACGAAGAAAACTGAAATATTTTGGACACATTAAACGTCATGATAATTTAGAGAAGACAGTTTTGGAAGGGTACATAATGAGGAAAAGAGAGGAAGATCAAGACGAAAATGGCTGCAAGAAATGTTGACGATCTGCAAATGGATGCAGCAGCAACAGAGCATCTTGCTTACAACCTAGAGGCCTACAGGAGAACTGTTAGAGAGACACAGTTCCGCAAGAGACATGATTGATTGATTGATTCATTCATTCATTCATTATCATCATTACTGTCGACTTCCATTCCCTTGAGAGCATAGGCCACGGATAAAGACTCTCCAGTCATCCCTGTTCTTGGATTTTTTCTCTACTTCCTTCCATGTGTATCCCTTGTCTCTGAGCACTGTCATATAAGTTCTCTTCTCCAAGTAAGTCTAGGCCTTCCTCGTTTTCTATTTCCTTGAGGATTCCATGTCAGTGCATGTCTTTGGTTGACTGACGACCGTGGGTACATTAAAGACAGTGCCTGTCTTCGGTTGACTGACGACCGTGGGTACATTAAAGACAATATTTACGTACTCCCACCTCCACAGAATCTGGACATTCTGAAGCAGCCAATCATGGACGTCTTTTGCAGATGCTACTCCAGTTATGCTACATAAATCCTGGGGGGAACTCGATTATCACACTGACCTTGTCGTGTCACTCAGGGGAGGGGGAGGAGAGGGGGGAGGGTAACACTGTGTCCCTGTGAGGAATGTCTGAAACGTCGAGAATTTCTCCACAAAATAACACACTTTTTTGCATGTAGCTGCTGCATTTGTCTTCCCATAGTGGCCTTCAGGAAGCGTACAGGAACCCGGAACAGCCTGTCCAGTGCTTTTATCTGCTGCTTCTTTTCTTTTCTTTACATTAAAATGAAAGGTCATTAGCTTGTCTGGAAGCTCAGCCTCGTGATTTTGATTCAGTCAAGATCTTGTGCTTTTAGAGGAGGGGGAAAAATGATCCTAAGTGAAAATAAACATTTGACAACAAGCAAAAGAGGAAATATAACTCATAGGAGAGGCATGACGTAGCAACCATCTAGAAGAAGAGAGCAGCCACTGCTATGTTATGAGACATTTCTACGACAAAACAACCCGAAAATAGAACAAATCAGTAAAAACTGAATGAAAAAAAATGCAAAATGTCATGATGATGATGATGATGATGATGAAGCTTAGCTATTCGGTTGATTAAGATTTTCAGTGTACTTCAGTACGCAGCAAAACTCTCATAACTGAGCGTTGGAGTTCTGAGCATGCGCAGTCCAAAATAATATCCAGGAAATAAAAATGACTTCATGAACTGAGAGAAGCGATATTTATCTACACTCAATCTTTTCTTATTAGGCATCTTTATTTTTACATGCGATTTATCGTTTCAAATCTGAGATGATTAATAAACCTCATGAATTTATAGAAAGCCAGTGTTCATAAATATATCAGCTTTCTCTCTCATGTTTCCCTTTATTGATATTTTTTCTACCATTAAGTAAATGTGATGAAGTGTTTTACAACAAAACCGCATTAGATGGCGGTACACTTTTATGAGTCCCTAAAACACATATCTCACACCCTACTAAATAACAATCATAACCCACGAACATTCTTTGTAACCAAAATAAAATCTCGATCACTGTGTGTTCACTGGGGAAATGCAAAACTATTTTTAGCATTCACGATAGTTTAAAATTAAGATCTCCAGATTACGGTGAAAAAAACTGACTGTTTTTAAAGCTCTTTAAAGGGCCTGTTGTAAGTTAGGAGGTGCATTCTTCACAACAGCACCTTGTAACGTTTTGCTAGCACTCGTCATTTAGGGAACGGCCGTTGTTAGAATAGGTAAATGGTAAAATCCCCGTTTCCATGTCATTAACGCATACTGGAGATAGTCTTAGGTCCGTATTTTCCATGACCTTCGGCACACGAAAGTCTGATGTGGTCAGTATCACGCCTGGCCGCTTTATCTTCCCACATGTCTCTGGTACCCATTTTCAGAGGCTAGGTCAACCCAGGGGGGTTTTGTGTGCGTGCGTGCGTGCGTGCGTGCGTGCGTGTGTGTGTGTGTGTGTGTGTGTGGACCAGAAAAAAATGCCACTGCTGTTAGAATAAGTGGAGTGGAAACGGTAGTCTTCTTACTAGTTTCCAATAGACTTTATTGGCAGATACGTCTGGACTGTTTCCTGTGTGATTACGAGACCAGCCTGGTCTGTCATAAGAACGCCGTCGGGGTGTCATGGAACAATAGCCACTGACAGTTAGCGACATTTTGTTTGTGGACAAACAGTGTGAGCAACGTCTTTTGTTTGCTGCGCTGCTGTGCTGCTGTCTGCTGTGTCGTAGAATTCTGTGCTGGTTAACTGTTTTGCTGCTTGATGCAGTGTCTCCTGACTTTCTGTTAGAGGGATGGCAGAGTGGAATAATGCTTGGGGGTTATGTTTGGGGATTATGCTTGGGGGTTATGTTTGGGGATTATGCTTGGGGGTTATGTTTGGGGATTATGTTTGGGGATTATGCTTGGGGGTTATGCTTGGGGGTTATGTTTGGGGATTATGCATGAAGTTTGTGCTTGGAAGTTATGTTTGGGGATTATGCTTGGGGGTTATGCTTGGGGGTTATGCTTGGAGGTTATGCTTGGAGGTTATGCTTGGTGGTTATGCTTGGGGGTTATGCTTGGAGGTTATGCTTGGAGGTTATGCTTGGGGGTTATGCTTGGGGGTTATGCTTGGAGGTTATGCTTGGGGGTTATGCTTGGAGGTTATGCTTGGGGGTTATGCTTGGGGGTTATGCTTGGGGGTTATGCTTGGATATTATGCTTGGAGGTTATGCTTGGAAGTTATGCTTGCGGGTTATGCTTGGAGGTTATGCTTGGGGGTTATGCTTGGGGTTATGCTTGGGGGTTATGCTTGGAGGTTATGCTTGCGGGTTATGCTTGGAGGTTATGCTTGGGAGTTATAACTGCACTGTGGTCTTCCCTTCTCTCAGTTCTCTCCATTTTTTCTTTACTAAGTTCTAATATAATCTTATGTATTGATAATACTGTGTCTGTCTGTCTGTCCCTCTTTCACTTTTCATGTATGTGTTTATGTGTCATTTTTACACCCTCTCTTCCTTTTTTATCTCCATCTCTCTCCATCTCACCCTCCCCCCCCCCTCCCTCTCTCTTTCACTCTCACGCATAAGGATTTTTTTAAACATTCTTGAATAAATTAATTTACATTTAATTGTCCTTCCTATCTGAAGACACGGAAAGATTTAAATTAGCAATAACAAGTTCACATTATGGGTCTAAAATTGGCATTTAATATCATTCATCAACTTGCCACAGCTAGCAACGAATTGCTTACACACACACACACACACACACACACACACACAGACACACACACACACATTGATATCAATGTCCAGCTCCACATACAGTCCTGGAAATGAAAACATTCCATTATGAGCATTGGCTGAATATTTTTTTAACTGGTAAAAATTCTATTTTTCCTTCCCTCTTATATCGTGTCGAACTTTGACCTGGCGTGCTGTAAACATTCCAAAATGTATTTTCGAGCAACAGACCTAAGTCAGATGTTTTTTTTAAACTGTTAAGTTTAACCCCGGGCTCTAGTTCAGAACTTACGCTGGGGAGTCTTACATGATGAGAGGTTCAGAAATCAGATTTTCCATGTTAAAATACCAAAATAATGACGCTGAGCTGCGTGCGTGAGAAAAGGAGTGAGTAAATATGTGCACATATTTATAAATACAAAGATTTTTAATGATTATATAAATCATAAACAAACTGTAGAATATTTGATTGGATTTTAAATGCAATAAGAGGGATTAACAATGGCCGCGTTAATCTACGCATAAACTTCAGACTATAAACCATGGTATCTAATTTGCTCATTTCAATGAGATGAATGATGAGCTGTTTTTTTTTATATAATTGTTCTTTGTTGAACAATTGGCATTTATAAGCACATACACTCTGTCTCTACAGCATATAAATGTTTGGAAAGGTTGAGAGAGGAGAGATTTTAAAATTCCGGTCTCCCTTGGAATATGACGAAGTCTGCCAGAACAAACGAAATTGCCAACTTGGCGAAATGGGCAGGCAGGTTCTGGGAGATTGCGCAGGCAGGAAGTATTTGTAAATGTCGCAGGCCTTTAGCTAAAAATACGAGAAAACTATTTCTAAATTTCTTGTCGTTCTGTAGTTAACATCTCTTACATAGAAACTTCGTGGGATGTTTCTTTTCGTTTCTATTTTTTCTACTCTTCTTCTTCTTCATCATTATCATCTTCTTCTTCCTCTTCTTCTACTTCTTCTTCTCCTTCTCCTGCTTCTTCTTCTTTTCTTGCTTCTTCTTCTTCTTTCTCTTTCTTCTTCTTCTTTTTCTCTTTCTTCTTCACTTTTTCTTTCTTCTTCTTCTTCTCTTTCTCTTTCTTCAAAGCATTAACAAATGCTGAATGACTGTGACTGAGTGAAAGCTGTATGATGAAGGGCAGAATGTCAGACGGGGCTGCGCGCCCAATTCTCAACCTTTTGAAAATAAAGTATGTTCGTTCCTTCGTTCTTCTTCTTCTCTTTCTTCTTCTTCTTCTTCTTTTTCTTCTTCTTCTTCTTCTTCTTCTTCTCTTTTTACTCCTCCTTCATCTTCTATTCCTCCTTCTTCTCTTTCTCCTTTTTCTTCTCTTCATCCTTCTTCCTTTTATTATTATTATTATTATTGTTGCTGGTGTTACTGATATCTTTTGTTTTCTTGTCTGTGTATCTCAGATTTATCTCTCGGTATCTGTCTGTGTTCTACTCCGATCATTTATCTCTTATACCATTTCAGAAAATAGTCATATCCGACTTACGACCGATCTATTTACGAACGTTCGTAGCCACGGCTGAGGTCTCACATGTATGTGTTATTAAAGAAATAACACTGTACAGCAAATATACAATAGAACATGAATGACGGATTCCGTGTTCCTTTCATTGTCAGATTCCCATTTTTTTCCTTGCTACGGTGGAAATTTTAACTTACGAAGTGATATGTCATTTTTCTTTATAATCTACAGCCTAGACACCTTCACTTTGTGATTATACAGACTGTGTGCATATGTGTGTATATACAATACTTGTATGTGTATTTCTGTGCATCGCTGAAAAGTTATTACAGTAGGTTCTTTATTTAATGTGTTGTGCGTCATATTTTTGTAAATAATTACTACAAATTTATGGTGTTTACTCTGTTAGTATTTTATAATAAAAATGTCTGTTCATCTTGTAGCATGCTGCTTTTTAGTAGTGAAATCTACTCATTGCTTGATCTTCTATAACGACCTTTATAGTGCCAAATATACTTGCTGCTATAAGGCCAGTCTCATATGCAGCCGTAAGTCAGCCAGCGCATGACTATATTAGAAAAGGTCATTCCTGCTCTATCTGCATTTCAAATGAGCCCTTTTCGCTTACCATCTACAATGCAGCTTCGTTATTTCCTTCTTATACTGAATCGTTTTGATCTTGGTGCTCCAGCTGCTCCCTAATGTCCCTCGATAGAGCTCGCATACGAAATGAAATAACCTCATACATCTGATAAGTAAAATAAATAGCCTAACCAAATCAACGAGACCTCATCTCCCACAATGCCTTGTCGGTCTCCCAAATACTCCTTCCGGCTGAAGGAGTCGATAGCTGTATCAGCCAATGAAATATCAGCTTTCCGTCTTTTCCCCCCACACGATACTAACCACACTGCTTGGGAATCGGAAATTTGGGCGATTCAGGATAAAGGAAAAGGGGGAAAATAGAGGGGAATTTAGCATGGATAGGACATTTTCCCTCATTCATTCTAACATTATTATCTAGTCTGTACTTTTCTCCTGGTCATTTTACTTCAAGTGGCGAAGACGTGCCTTACTTTTCCTCTTCATCCGCTGGGCATACTCTTAAAAACAGTCTTTCTTTCCTTCTCTCAGGTAGTCATGATCTTCTACAGTCTTTCTTTTTTTTCTTTCCTTCAGGTAGTCATGATCTTCTACAGTCTTTCTTTCTTTCTTTCCTTCAGGTAGTCATGATCTTCTACAGTCTTTCTGTGTTTCTTTCCTTCAGGTAGTCATGATCTTCTACAGTCTTTCTTTCTTTCTTTCTTTCCTTCAGGTAGTCATGATCTTCTACAGTCTTTCTTTCTTTCTTTCCTTCCTTCAGGTAGTCATGATCTTCTACAGTCTTTCTTTCTTTCTTTCCTTCAGGTAGTCATGATCTTCTACAGTCTTTCTTCTTTCTTTCCTTCAGGTAGTCATGATCTTCTACAGTCTTTTTTTGTTTCTTTCCTTCAGGTAGTCATGATCTTCTACAGTCTTTCTTTGTTTCTTTCTTTCTTTCCTTCAGGTAGTCATGATCTTCTACAGTCTTTTTCCTTCCTTTAGGTAGTCATGATCTTCTACAGTCTTTCTTTCTTTCTTTCTTTCTTTGCTTCAGGTAGTCATGATCTTCTACAGTCTTTGCTGCAGAAGGCTGGATACACTGGTTTTCCATTCAACTCCAATCTGGATATTTTTCTGCACTTTGTTCTATCTAACAAACGTTTTTAAGATAATTTTCGTTGTATCAACAAAAAGATTCAGTATATTAAAAAAAAAACAGGGGCATATAGTTCGCCTCAGATGTTTTTAATAGTGTTTTTAAAATATTTCTAGCGCTTAATGGATTTCACTGGTTATCATACTTCCTGGCAATAGATTTTATGAACATCAAGACTATTAGTTTTTATGTCTTCATTTCCGTTTTCTTGCCTGCTATCCGCCGTCTCTTGCTGGACAGTAACGAACGTTTGAGAGCTCATCACTTTAATCGTTATGCTGCTCTTCATGATAAACTAAGAGTTATTTAGGTTTAGTGACTGCGAATGTGAGTTTGTTTAGCTTAAGTGAATGTGAATGTAGTCAGTCGTATTCTCCTTACATTTGTATTTCATATTATTAATAGTTATTTAATTACGTGACCGAAATATATACAGTAGTCTTGCTTCCCGACGTCTCACTTTACGACTTCCCGCTTTACGACGATTCGTTTTTCCGACTTCTGTTCTTTCACTTATTTTTTGTTAATTTACAAAATTTTTTAAGAATATCATTACCATCAGTCTTATGTACTCCCAATAGAGCATAAGACATCAACAAATGTTCTCCAGCCAGTCTTGTCTTGAGCAAGTCGGGATATCTCAAACCATGTCTCTCCCGCTTCCTTCAGTTCTTCCTGTAATGTGCGTCTCCATGTCCCCATTGGCCTGGCCCTTTTCCTTTCCTTGAGGTGTCCAAGTCAAGATAGTATGTAGGTGTCACATTCTTTCTTTGTTTTAGATTATACGACTTATTTATTGTAAAAATACTTATTTTAAAATGTGTCTACAGATTATATCGCCATTTCCGTTTACGTTTTCGAACATTTTTGTCGACTGAGAGTAAAGTACTGTATGATCAAACCTATCTAATTAGATTTCTGAGAGATCCTTGGAAGGGAACCCGGTCGGAAAGCGAAGACTATATAGGCAGGCAGGCAGGCAGGCAGACACACAGACAGACAGACAGACAGACAGACAGACAGACAGATAGACAGATAGATAGATAGATAGATAGATAGATAGATAGATAGATAGATAGATAGATAGATAGATAGATAGATAGATAGATAGATAGATAGATAGATAGATAGATAGATAGATAGATAGATAGATAGATAGATAGATAGATAGATATGGTCTTCGCTTTCCGATCGGGTTTCCTTTCAACAATCTCTCGGAAAGTTAGTTTGATAGGTTTGATCACACAGTACTTTACTCTCAGTCGACAAAAATGTTCTACCTACCTACCTATCTATCATTAATGCTACTTTACATTAAGCTTCTGCTTAAATCTGTAAGCTGCTGTTATGTGTTATGTTGGGTAAGCGTGTGGTTTCTTAGCTGCGATAAGCAGGCATTTCCAACAATTTTTTGGCCTTGATCTCTCACGTTCTCTGCTCAATCTTTATGACATTTAAAAATATGTCTTTGTCTTTTTTTTAATCAAGTTTCATCTCGAGGGACATGTCTGATCAGTATTCTCCGTTTATTGTAGACTCTCTCTCCATGTGTGTGTCTGTCACATTTTTTTCAATGCAGTCAGGACAGCTCGGGCAGAGTTTTTTTTTCTTGTAGTCTATTTTTTTCGCTTTATATGAGTATGTGAGTTAGTTGATGTATCGTTGTTGTTGATGATGCTTTACTTCAACACGTGTTTATGGAAGTGACGATGTGGAATGCGGTCATTTGGTCATGTGACTGAATTGGTTATTGAACTTGGTCACGAGAGAGGTTTGTTTTTTTTTGGAGGGGGAATATGAAAGCTGCAGGTCTAAGGTAGGAAAGGAGGCGAGGTCTTTGTCTGCCTGCCTCTGCTGAGGAAGTAATGTGCGATATATAAGTGAGATCTTGGAACTGGGCTTATGCTTGGACCTGTTCTTCAATGTCGTTCCTGAGTAGCGGTGGAAATGAAATGTTCGTGTGTTGTATGTGGAGCTGTTGCTGCTTAGAACATGATTCATCACACATACACTCATCCACCAATAAATTAAGCTGTACACGTATGAGGGGGGAAACGTGTATGGCCGCATGTCCTTGAATTTCTGAGGATTCTCATATTCTCTTTCTCTGACTCACGCACGGAATCTTCACGAACATTTCATCCCTTCCTTTTAAATATCTTCCTGCATTCTGCACGTCCTCTTAAAATCTTTTTTTTTTCCCCTGGCCATCAAGGGAGATACTCCACCTTTTCCAAAAAATGAAAAACAACATCTCCATTGCGTCTAATTATTGTTTCACGTGATTATTTATTATTCATATTTCACAAACGCTGAATAATAAAAGCTCTTTAAAAAGCAAACAAGATCCGATTCCTCTCTATTACGCACTCTTATCTGATGTAAAATAAAGCTGCTTTAGGCTCAAATATCCATGCTTTTATTTTCTTACGTATATTTACCATAACTATACTTCTCTAATGAACGTAACTTAATTTACTCATTTGTCTCAATGACTTTTTCTTCTTCATAAATACAGCACACGACGTGTTTCAGCTTCATTTGATACTGCCATGGACAAGTAAAACATTTCTCTCTGGCACTTTCATTAATGAAATTTTTATACAAATTTGTTTTCTCTTGACAAGCTCCCGGGATTTGCTGCTGTGAGAATGTTCTCATCTGCTTATCCCACTTTACTGATACATTATCCCGCTGCTTCAGTTTCAGAAAGTGTCGAATTACCTGTTATAATCTGACAGTGTACAGATATAAAAATTGCCATATATGTCTATCATGACTGAATGAATGAATATTTTTCATAAGTCGCCTTATATGATTGGAACTGTAAAATAAAAATCAGTATAAAAAGATAATAGCAGATGGCTAACATGTACCATTAAACTATAGAATATCATGAGCCTAAAAAACCTACAAGATTTGTACATTTTGCCAGAGTTCCTTTAAGACAAGATAATGAAAAACAAAAGATGACAGTCGCTTAAGACATTTTGAAACCGGTATTATAATAATACTTTACAGTGATTACTGAAAAACAGCAAAATAATAATAATAATAATAACAATGTCAGCAAGATGACGTTTGAGTGGCGAAGTGGTTAGTGCCCCGGTCTCTTGTGGCGAAGGTTGGTGATTCGAATCCCACCGGAGACGCCGCAGTCATTCAACTGTAGAAACAGGTACCTGGCTTCTTCTGAAGCAGGGGAAGGAAAGGCATCCAGGTGTGGTGCAGACCACATGACCTTCTAGCACGCTGACAGTTCACGAAAAATATGGACATTAACACTATCTCCCCTGGGTGCCTCTACGCCATAAAAATGGCTACCTTTAATTTTTACCTGTCAGCACGAACATAATAAAAATAAAAAAAGAGACATAAATCAATCGAAGAATGCCTTAGAAATGTGAAAGTTATATTAACGAAAGGTCAAAGTTCAGACACACAGAATCCTCGAATCAATATATTGCTTTAGTTAGCTCGTCTGGCTGATTTTTGTCCTGAAAGATGTTGCTACTATGAAGCTCGTCAGGCTGATTTTTGTCCTGAAAGATGTTGCTGCTATAACTTTCCAATTAAAATAACTTACCTCAAACATGGAGGGCGAGCCCACAGCACGTGAGCACACTGCAAGAGACAATCTAGAACTTTCCCATTCAAAATAGACAATATATTTCTTAATGGCCAGCAAAAAAAAAAAAAAAAATCCTTTAAATGAGCCTTTTTTTTCGTTTGTCCCCAAAAATGTCTCCCTTGCATTAAATAAAAGCTGAATGGCACCCAGTTAGGCCTCATACCGAGCGCTGAATCAGAGGCCACCATTACGGTCTTTTCAATGTTTGGGGATGCATAACGAAAAACGTGTCATGAATTAATAAATATCACGGTCAAAACGTACCTCATTCTTATTATAATGAGCTATCCTCGAAGATGAAGACAGAGTCAGAAATACAGAGGTGAAGACAAACTTTCTGATGGAAGAAGGGATCTAATCTTGGTGAACGACGTGACAAACAAAGATATGAAGTTTTTAAAAACTGAAGACGGCTGAATGTAAGACTGAAAATAAATAAAATCTTATAAGAAGTGAAAGTAGCTGCGCGAAGACAAGATCAAAAACCAACAGACGGATGAGGAGCTGATTGCAGAAGAGACTAACGGCGGACTGATCGATAGAACAAGCCAGCGACAGTTTGCTTCCGGTGTTAAGGTCACTGCTTGAACTCTCCATTGTCATCAAAAGACCGCTGAGTGAACAATGTAGAAAAAGCTGTTTAAACTCATTACTACGGATATAATTTGAGCCCGTGAAAATGAGAGTCAACAACCACCATACTGAAAGTATCAAATACCTGCCGCTGTGATTAGGTTCAGTCTGCAACACAAGTTGGTTTTAACGCTAAGATTTGTATTGACTTCAACTTCCTGTGTTTAGAGTACCAAAGGGTTTTCATCTTGCCTGAAAGAAAATCCTGACTGACTGTAGCAAATCAATTATCCTCAGTTTCTTTAGTTTCCGTTAGAAATTTCAGAAACTTCCCCATCAGAATCTCTTCCGTTGGTAGAAGCAGAAAATCTTAAAACTTTTTTCTCCTGTGATTACTAAGGATGGCCGACGCTGTTTCATATTCATGGCGATTTTCAGGAACATATCCTGCTTAACTATGACATGACTAGTGTAGTTTAGTGTGCCTCGCTCTGCAGGTAGATGTTCTTTTTTTTTCATTCATTTTCTTCAACACAAATATTCAAGATACTCATTTTTACTGATGGAAAGATTACAGAGCACTTTTATCGGGTCTGGAGCTTACAGTGCTGACATAAGAAGACAGTCCAGTACAGACTCCGCCTGTCTCATTAGTGAAACCCTTCCATTGAAAAAAAGAAAACTTAAACAACTTTTCATCCAGTCATCAGTCTCCCCCCCCCCCTTTTCCCATTTATTTGTCAGCGTTGTTTGCCGTGATGTATCTTACAAAAGTTGAATCATTTAATAAAACAATACCACATCCACACCAGAGTAGCACAGCGGTTAGCGCATTCCTTTCTTAATCTAAATGTCGGTCTTGGGGCATCTCAGTTTAAAACTGGGTACCTGGCTCGTCTGATGGTGGGAGAGATTGGCGATCAGAAGCCGTGATGGAGAATCAAAGTCTAAAAGTACTTATCATAACAAGCCCCAGAGGTGAGGACATGATCACAAATATAAAGATCAACTTTCTGAGGTAGGAACCTGGTGAAAAGAAGGGGGCAACATGACAATCAAAGATGTCAGCGGCGTGTCAATCATTCTGTACTTATTTCTTTTTATCCCAAGCCATTCAATGATTGGATTAGCAACAGCTTCACTGCCCACATAACTCATGGTACTTGTACTTCCCTTAAAACAGAAGATAATGTTTCAAATGTTTTATCTTTTACCAAAAGACTGCTGTCGTTTTTCTCTACTGTAAAACTGATGTCCTTTTGTTTCTACCTTTTGAAATATAAATAAATATTGAATGGCAAAACTAATGCCTGGTTTACATTGTCATGTATTCGTAAAATATGAAATCGCAACATTTCAATTTATGTGGCGGTTGAGGTAGTCGATTACCACCATTTAAAAACGTTTGCCTATTCTGGCTGCCAGTAAATGTAATCAGGTCATGCATGATGACAGAGATAGCGCATGCGCAATGAAGAACACAAGCACTGCACCAACAAAAGAGTAATGAGAGCGGAGACGTGCTGTGGTTGGTTGTCTTGTAGCTATGGTTACCGGTAGCGGAGTATTTGTTCGGTAGAATGGTTGAAAGCCATGTTTTTGTTCCATGATCCCTGGCAGCCTGTGTTATGTTTCCTGACAAAGTTCAAAGAGTAATTGTAATTAAAATCGTGATTCTATTCTGAACTGGTGAAAGGATGTGCCACATGAAGAGCAGCTATCACTATCAGTGATACTTCGTCATTTTTAGATTAGGAAATGAAAGCGACACCAGAAAAAGAAAAACAAAAGTCTGTCAGGTGGTCTATCATATGTCAGGTGGTCTATCATGTCTGTCAGGTGGTCTATCATGTGTGCCTTGTGGTCTATCATGTCAGGTGGTCTATCATCTATCATGTCTGTCAGGCGGACTATCGCGTGTGTTTGGTGGTCTATCATGTGTGTCAGGTGGTCTATCATATGTCAGGTGATTTATCATGTCTGTCAGGTGGTCTATCGCGTGTGTTAGGTGGTCTATCTTGTGTGTCAGGTGGTCTATCATATGTCAGGTGGTCTATCATGTCTGTCAGGTACAGGAAGATTCAATCATAAGTGAAGATAGTCAACAAAATGACTCTTTGTAAGCTCCACTCACGGCAAACATCTACCCACGTGTTTCGGAACTGCCTTCTACACAAAGAGATTCATATTTATTATTATTATAACTATAATTAGTAGTAGTTGTTGTAGTCATAAAAGTAATAGTAGTAGTAACAGTAGTCGTAACAGTAGTAGTAGTAGTAGTAGTAGTAGTAGTAGTAGTAGTAGTAGTAGTAGTAGTAGTAGTAGCACCAGTAAAAGTAACAGTAGCAGTAGCAGTAGTAGTTTTAGTAGTAGTTGTAGTTATGATAGTATCGTTGTTGTTGTTGTAGTAGTAGAAGTTATGGCAGTAGCGGCAGCGGTAGTAATAGTACTAGAAGTAGTGGTGGAGAATTATTATTAGTGTTATTATCTGTTGGTTTATAATGCGAGTTATTTTATTCTGCTTGATTTTTTATGTGTTTTATAGTCTGGTGTATTTTAACCTGTAAAAATTGTCAAAACTCCAAAGTACAGGAAGTAAAATAACAATATGAAATAAGGAGAATAAAGAACCGCATATGGCGGAGTTTTGCCCTTGTTTTATGTCTCCAGGCTCAAGTGACTGATACAGATGTAAAAGATGGTGCAGGATGTGGAGTGGGTATTACTTACCCCGACCTTGCTCTTTCCATCTGTCCCGCTTTGGCAGTTTAATCCGTTATGTTGACCAGGCGGTCTAGAGTGATCTACCAGGCAAGGTATCCCGCTGACGTGGTTTTGTAATCCAGCGTTAGTTTTTTTTTCTGCCATTGACGAAGATGACGTTGATGTTGGCGATGACGATGTTGATGAAGGAGACGATGATACGAACGAGGACGACTGATTCGAGGCATGGAGGTCTTCAGACACCGCATAAGATTCTGCTGAAGAATCACAGTCGTTGGAGGTAATAATGTCAGCAGTTGGACTTTTCTTGCAAGTTTCATCGTGGCTGCTTTTTCTAAAAATTCCAGTCTCTGTCCTTCTCTCTGGCTCACATGATGATGATGATGAGTTGTCACCTTCTGAATTATTTTTATTGGACAGTATAGTTACGGCCCCTGAAGATAACCGCCTTCCTTGTTTACATCCGGGGTTTTTCGGGGTCACGGCGATAACAGTGTGTATAGATTTCCTGCACTCGGCCGTGCCACTCTGTGTACCTACTCCCTTGGCAGTTGAAGAGCTGCTTCCGCCTCTGCCGGTACATGCTGCCACCGGGATCCGTGTTGACCTTGGGGGCGCCACTGAACAGTTGGACATTTTTAATCCGAAAGTAGGATCATGACAAGGTCAATCAGTGGTGCAAACGTTTTATCGGCTGGGCTGGGATATGGTCCGGATGTTAATACAGAAAACCGAAAGTCAACATCAGAACCAGTGAAGTACAGTCCTGGCCAGTTCCGACGTTAAATATTGTCGTTTTTCTATTACCCATTCCTAGCTATGGAGTTACATGAAATCGGATACGGCGTTGTGGAGTCTTTTTTTTTTTGTCCCTCTTGGTTGGTCTCATGCAGTTTGAGAAAGCGGGCTATAAAACATGCAGATGCCACAGAAACAGATTGTACATACACTGCTGTAGTGAAGGAATCAGAGTTCCACTGTAAAATTTGCTAAATTTATATACTGCAGACAACATATACTTGCCATTCAGTTATCTGTAGTATACGATATTGATATAAGAGTCACTGACAAATTTAACAAACTTAAAACCTTCCTAATCCTGTATTACAGCTACATCTTACAAACCCACATTGTAGGATGTGTATCATTCTTAATACTACAGCAACCGTGATTTCAGTGATGCCTAAATATAGCAGCAACTATCACTACCATTCTTCTTGGAATGTCACTACTGCCATTATTGTATCACTTTGGTATTAATGAAAATGCATCGTTCTTTCTGTTACCACAAATGTGCATACCAGAGATGGACGTGCTCTCGGTACGACTGTGTCACGTTGTAAGAAGACAGAAGATCTTTCTGGCTCTGTCGGGACAGCTCTTAGCCAATCTGTTAACCGAACGATTCGGGCAAGCTGTTAGTGGAAAAGGCAAGAAGTGGCACTAGTGAAAAGACTTCTTATGCGAAGGAATTTGGTTAAAGACACGTTTGTGGACTTTTCGATCGACTGTCAGTGGAAATAGATATTTCGAACATGCTGTGAAGACAACTGCCTCTATAACAAGAACATTTTCCTGCAAGACGAGTCGCATTACATACAAGAATGCATATCTTTTTTAAGTCTATGAAGAATATAGAAGTTGCTCACATCAATATTAGCCCAAGATATATGTGACTAAGCACTGATTCAAAACGCAGGTGAGGAAAGAGACAAGAATAAAATTATCACAGCTGATAAAAAATAACTAATGTAAAAATTATTAATGTTACTCTCGCTACAGCCACCCTTCCTGCCACTGCTACTGTTATTGTTGCTAGAATTACTAACATAGCAACAGCGTTTCTGCTAACAACAGCATTGTTTGGACAGCTAGTCCTCTCACAAAGGACAGTATCTGTAGAAAGCATCTATGCCGTTCCTAATATCGATTTTCCCGTAAATTATTTGCACGTCCTTTTTTCTCTCTCTATATATTGCCATAGTTTGTTTACTGTTTATGCTTGTATAGCTTTACAACTTGTTACATATTTGTCCAGTTTTCCATCATTTGTTTATGGTTGGGTCTTTGGACTGATACGTTTGCAGTTTAGTTTTGTCTTTCAGCATGAGATGTCGTCTGTACTTCTTCGTACATAAGGTATATTTCCCGTTTCCACGCCATTAAGGCTTATAGGGGACACGGTGTTAGGCCCTTATTTTCCATGACCTACGGCACATGAAAGTGTGATGTTGTTTGTATCACTCCTGGCAGCATTTACCTTCCCTTTACCTTCCCTTTACTTCATCCTTCACCTCAAACCTGTTTCATTATTTACTTGCTTGTAATTATATGCCTCCATAGAATAACCAGCACTCTCTCAATACGTGACTCGCCAGCCATCAGGTACTAAAATGACATAGTTCGAAAAGTAACTTGTTAGATATTGTTAGAAATTATTTTAATGTTTGTTAAAAAAAAACATATGTTAGAAGATCTGTATTTACAATGTATTTTTGTTTATGTATATGTCTGCGTGTGTATATGTGCGTGAGAGCTATTTTATTAGGTTAATTACTTCTTCTCTTTTACTTTGAATGTAGTAGTTAAATCTTACACTCTTTTGATATGTTTTTTTTTCCTAATTTAATTTGTATATTTGTAATAAATCGAGTGTGTGGGAAGAATGAAAGATGGAGTGATGAAGGGCAGAATGTAAGACGCGACTGCGTGCCCAATTCTTTACCTTTTACAAATAAAGATTATTCATTCATTCATTCATTCATTCCCAGATTCCTCTGGTACCCATTTTTAAAGGCTGGGTGGACCCCGGACCTTTTTGGTGTGTACCAGAAAAAAGCCCCACTGCTGGAACTTGAAACCGGTACCACCGGACTAGTAAACTGAGCGCTTAACCACTCGTCTAACCACCGGACTAGTAAACTGAGCGCTTAACCACTCGTCTAACCACCGGACTAGTAAACTGAGCGCTTAACCACTCGTCTAACCACCGGACTAGTAAACTGAGCGCTTAACCACTCATCTAACCACCGGACTAGTAAACTGAGCGCTTAACCACTCATCTAACCAGGCCGGTTTCTTCGTACGTCGTTGGATGTGTTTTGTGGTATTACCGCAACATTGTCTAATTATCATCTTGTGTCACATTTTGTTTCGGTGAGCTTTGCTGTTTCTTATAATTAACATCTCATGTTATACTGTATTCATGTTACCTAATTTGTCAACATTCGTTACAAAATGTTTTCTCTTGCTCCTCTAGCCTTCTTTATTTGGTTAATTTATTCACGATTATCTGTTTTCTCTTGTGAATATTTCTCTGAACGTTTAGCAGAGCTTTCCCTTTATTTCTGTTCATCTGTTTCAAAACTCTCTCTCTCTCTCTCTCTCTCTCTCTCTCTCTGAAAGAAAGATCAATCAATCAATCAATCAATCTCTGAACCTTAAGTGCCCAGGGCACATGGTGTTTCCGTACGGATTTTCCACAAACGCCTGTCCTTTGGTTTTTCTGCTCTTGTCTAGGTGAGCCCTCTATTGCTCAACATCCTTTCTGTTGTTCTTCTCCGTGTCTCTTTTGGACTACCCTTATTTCTGTTTCCCTGTAGTGTCTATCGTAGTGCTATTTTTCATAGCGAGTTGTCAGTCATTCGCAGCACATGTCCCAACCATCGCCAGCGTCTTTCCTCAATAATTGCTGTCAGTGGCTTCATCTGCATTTCTGCCAACAAGATTATATTTCTTATGGTGTCTGGCCAAAATATTCTTCTAATTCTTCCTAAACATTTAGTCTGGAAAGAATTCTCAGCTAGTTTTCTATGGTTTTGGTGATTTTCCAACATTCACTTCTATAGAGTAGTACACTTAGAACATTACTCTTAAATATCCTAATTTTCGTATTCATGCTTATTTTTTTTTTACATTTCCATATAGTCTGCAGCACTGCAAAAGCCTGGTTTGCTCTAGTAAATCTGCTGTTGATGTCCTCTGTGCTGTCTCCATTTTCTACTACTCTACTGCCAAGATATACAAATTCATTCATTGACCTCCTCCACTAACTTGCTGTCTACTCTGAGTATATTTCTGTTGTTCACGTTTTGCTTTCAAAAGTATATTGTACATTTATTATGCATTTTAGGTACTCAATAAGCACAATATATAATGTTCTAGCTTCAGTTTCTATCAAAGTATAGTTTATAAAATAGCACGTTGCAAAACAACAATGATTCTGAAATTTGGAGGGGGTGGGGTTGGGGGGGGGGGGGTGAGCAGAAACAAGAATACCGTGAAAAGTAATGAAATTATTTATGGGGTACTGCCCTCAGTCTAGCTGGGGACTTGACCCCCGTCACACAGTGTCTACTGTAATCTGGATATTTGTATGACCGTAGACAATAGCAATTTGACCTACACCCAACTAATACAAGTTTTTAAATTAATGTGACTAACTAAACAAGGACAAAAAATATTCCAATCTGACGTTCTTTCTCTCCCCCCCCCCCCTCACCCCTTCTTTTTCGCTTATGGCGCTATCGTGGGCAACATTCCAGCTGCTGCCTCCACTCCCCACTCCCCACTCCTCTTACGTTCCTAGAATTACGCAAAAGCTCTGTATAACTTATTACAATATAAATAGCCATCACTACGGTATAATATTTCGCAGGAATACAGAATGTGCCAGTAGAACAAAGCAAAATCCTGGCTCAAACAAAAGGTAACAAATAGTGGTGGCTCTTGGAGATAATAGTGGTTCATGAACTGATTGGACTAGCAGCCCATGAACAGAAGAGTGGTCCATGAACAGATCACTGGTCCATGAACAGACCACTGGTCCATGAACAGACTAGTGCTCTGTGAACAGAAGAGTGGTCCATGAACAGAAGAGTGGTCCATGAACAGACTAGTGCTCTGTGAACAGAAGAGTGGTCCATGAACAAACCAGTGCTCTGTGAATAGAAAAGTGGTCTATGAACAGACTAGTGCTCTGTGAATAGAAAAGTGGTCCATGAACAGACTAGTGGTCTATGAATAGACTAATGCTCTGTAAACAGAAGAGTGGTCCATGAACAGACTAGTGGTCTATGAACAGACTAATGCTCTGTGAACAGAAAAGTGGTCCATGAACAGACTAGTGGTCTATGAATAGACTAATGCTCTGTAAACAGAAAAGTGGTCCATGAACAGACTAGTGGTCTATGAATAGACTAATGCTCTGTGAACAGAAAAGTGGTCCATGAACAGACTAGTGGTCTATGAACAGACTAATGCTCTGTAAACAGAAGAGTGGTCCATGAACAGACTGGCTGCTCATGAACAAACAACTACGGAAAACGTTCAAGCAAGAAAATAAATCAGCCAAAAAAATCCTAAGGAACGACAAATGACAAATAATAAATATAAAAATTAACTTCTTTCAAAGAAACATATTTTTATAGACAGTTTCTGCAGCTATCTCACACAAAATAAGGGGAGATTACTTTTAAAAGGCGTACGTCAAGAAATCATCTTCCAGGCACGCCAGCATCAAAAAGAAACGGAAGATTCGAGAAAAACTCGAAGCATTATGAACAAATCATACAAAATTTCAAGACATGAGCGCAGATATTTCTTTCCTAGAACAATTTTTTTTCTAAAAAGAAAGGGAAAAAAAACCATTTTCCCCCTATTTCATTTCTTTTAACCAAACAGTTTTGTTTTTTTTTAACCACTTATTTTCTCAACTCTTCCAACGTGGATATCAAGTTAAGCTGGACAGAACGAAGGCGGATGTACATTAGGAACCAGTCATCAATTAGACCCTTTTCATGGCTGATTATATTTTTTTCTGTTCAGTTCTCATCCATCCGGATTGTTTTGGTTTTTTTTTTCCTTGAGAGAGGAAAATAAGGCTACAGGAAGTGCACGGTGTCCAATGGCAGCGGAAACTGTCCATCAGGGTCCACAGGGTGCCTGTTTCATTGAGTCAGAGCACAGACATCGCCAAAACTCGAGAATAGGTGGAGCACGTGGGGGTGAGAAGCCTGTCTCTGATTTCAGACATTTATTACACAGAAAAGTCTTCTGGGTACAGACATGTGATTTCCTGAAAAGTTTACCTCACATCGAGAAGTTTTTTGCTTTTTTAATTTTAATTGCGTACTTCCAACCTATGTTCCGTTTGTTGCTAGGAAAGTGTCTATGAGATACTCCATTTCTTGTCATATGTTCTCCAACATCTCTTCATTCATAGTCGTTAAAATATCCGTTATCCTTGCCTTCAAAGTTTTCAAAATCAGGAGCTGGCGAATGCTTTTTCCTTAATGTATCCCAAGAGAGATAATTCCGGTGAATTTGGTAAGCATGCTGTTGAACCTTCCCATCCAAATGGTGAAGATGTTTCGTGATACCACAAAACACACTGAACTTTCTCCTTCAGAGGCGTCATTTTTATATCAGTAATTGCAGACACCAAATTAAATTCTTTTGAAAACAAATGTCAAAGAAAAATACTCGGTGTAAAGTGGAACGAATTCAAGAGCAATGCAGAGATAAGGCAGAAGAGCAAACAACAACCTGTATCATGGGTTATCAGAGAAAGGAGATGGACATATATCGGTCACGTGATGAGAAGAAACAGCCAGAGAATCCCAAAACAAGCTATCAAGTGGAACACAAAAGGCCGAAGAAAAAGAGATCGGCCACGTGGAACTTTAAAGAGGACACTGACAGGCCAAATTAGTAGGCATGAAATCCTATCATGAGGTAGAAAAGCACGCCGAAAACAGGAAAACTTGGTGAAGTACCATGTGAGCCCTAAGTGACGTTTAACGGCACGAGAAGGATATCAGATGTAAGAATTGCAGTGCTACCTGTACAGAAAGAATGATGTTTCTGTCTAGCATAGTTTCTAAGATATGATTTTTCTTAACCGGGGAAAGGACTTTATGATTGTCCCGTATGCATGGTATTTTAACATCAGTTACGGCGTATCACAGACAGTTAGATAAGCTGACTCTCTGGAACAGCAGACGACGAGATGATGTGGAACAGCAGACGACGAGATGATGTGGAACAGCAGACGACGAGATGATGTGGAACAGCAGACGACGAGATGATGTGGAACAGCAGACGACGAGATGATGTGGAACAGCAGACGACGAGATGATGTGGAACAGCAGACGACGATATGATGTGGAACAGCAGACGACAAGATGATGTGGAACAGCAGACGACAAGATGATGTGGAACAGCAGACGACGATATGATATGGAACAGCAGACGACGAGATGATGTGGAACAGCAGACGACGATATGATGTGGAACAGCAGACGACAAGATGATGTGGAACAGCAGACGACAAGATGATGTGGAACAGCAGACGACGAGATGATATGGAACAGCAGACGACGAGATGATGTGGAACAGCAGACGACGAGATGATGTGGAACAGCAGACGACGAGATGATGGGGTAGGAAACGGTAAGGGAGAGATAGGAAGCCAGATAAAATGGTGCAATGTGAAAGCAAAGAGCAGATGAAGCTGGAATTCCATTCCTGGAAAACTTCAATGTGGAGATGGAACAAGATGATGATGAACACGATGCCTAAGGGGAAATCTGATCTGGAAAAGAAAATTCGATATTAAAAGAAAAAACACATTTTATTGAACAGACTAAAACAAATATACAATTTTTTTGATGTGGCCATTTTCAGGCTGAAGTGGAAAAACCGAGTTCGTTAATTATTCATGTATCTTTGAACCTTGGTTCTGAGAGTAGAACACAAGAAAGGAGACGACAGAATAGGACAGGAAGGAAAAGGAGGGGAGAGGACGGGAAAGGAGAACAGAGAAATGAGCGAGAGGAGCAAATGATGAATGCTAACCCCCGTAACGAACCACAAATACTACCTGCAACATTGCCACTGGTTGGAGAACTCAGAAAATACCTGGCCACAGACATGCTAACATTGCAAGACAGGAAATGCATTTCCAGGATTTTTTTTTTAATTGCAAGCTGAACTAAATGAACTGAGCATTCAGGAAATGATCTGAGACAGTCTTAGCCGCAGAATTAATATTTTCTTGTCTTAACCATTTCAGTCTCTGGCGCGAGTGAGAACATATAAATCTGCCTGACTGTACTCAAAGAGTGGATACTGTTCAGCTGCAATACTGCATGTATGAATGGATCGTCTGATTGAATTACTGAATGAATGAGGATAATATCTACGTAGTAATCCTTTCATGAATCCTCAAGTGATTAAAGTAAGGTAAGGTAACTCTGTCATGAATCCTCAAGTGACTAAAGTAAGATAAGGTAACTCTGTCATGAATCCTCAAGTGACTAAAGTAAGATAAGGTAACTCTGTCATGAATCCTCAAGTGACTAAAGTAAGATAAGGTAACTCTGTCATGCCTTAGAGACCCCTAGGAGATTTGCTGTTAGTGCCCATATTTTCCTTGACCTGTCAGCACACTAGAGGGTGATGTGGTCCGCATCATGCCTGGCCGCCTTTCCTAAGCAGCTGCAGAAGACGTCGTGTACCTGTTTCTACAGCTGAGAGATTGGGGCGCCTGCGGCCGGAATCGAACCCCTGACCTTCGCCATGAGAGACTAGAGTAGTAACCACTTGGCCATACAAGACGCCCACATATGCCTATATTCATATATTGTTGAATAAAATAATGAAAGCCTTTATATGTGGGCGCCCTCTCCTTCCATTTATTTTACAAGAAGAAGAAGAAGAAGAGGTGGCAAGCGAGTCCTAGTAGAAAGATACTCCTTTTATATCAGGAAAAGTTGTCTAGTGTTATAATTGTGAGGTTCAGACTGAACTATTTTTTTAATCTCTCATACTTTGCATTCCTGGCTACACGCTAAGAACACCAGACAACCCAGGCAATCCATCGCCAGGGCAACAAGGTCACAAAACTGAGTCTGGCAATCCACGCGACTTAACAATTAACGGTATGAAGAACCAACAGACACTATGTCAGACTGACACAAGCTTAATATGAGGAAGATGAGGGTGATGTTATATGAGATGAGGAAGATTAGGGTGGTGTTATATGAGACGAGGAAGATGAAGGTGGTGTTATATGAGTTGACGAAGATGAGGGTGATGTTATATGAGATGTGGAAGATGAGGGTGATGTTATATGAGATGAGGAAGATGAAGGTGATGTTATATGAGATGACGAAGATGAAGATGATGTTATATGAGATAAGGAAGATGAAGGTGATGTTATATGAGATGAGGAAGATGAAAGTGATGTTATATGAGATGAGGAAGATGAAGGTGATGTTATATGAGATGAGGAAGATGAGGGTGATGCTATATGAGTTGACGAAGATGAGGGTGATGTTATATGAGATGACGAAGATGAGGGTGATGTTATATGAGATGAGGAAGATGAGGGTGGTGTTATATGAGATGAGGAAGATGAGGGTGATGTTATATGAGATGTGCTGAAAAATTGCTTCTGCCACACGGCAAGGAATTTTCACACCATGAACACAATATCTTCCGGCAATACAAAGGTTTGCCCCTGGAGGTCATAAGTTCGATGTTATAATACCAGGGATAAAAATAAGCCAAATTCACACACTTCAGATATTTAATGGAACAACACTTAAGTCCCTCAGTGGAAGAAATGAAATTCTCTCACAAAGCCACCAAAATTACTACTCAGAAATACTGCACTTTTCCTAAAAAAGGACAAATAAAACAAACACCTACATTTTGAGAACCTCTGCAACTACATATTGTCCTGAAGAAAAGGACGCACACACAAACGTCTACAGAAGCATCATAACTGGTAACCTCTAACCCATTATGACTGAAGCAAAGGAACTCTCTCTCCGACCAAAACTTTTTCTTCCATTCCTAATCGTGATCCTGAAGTCTACTTTCTTCTCTTCTTCCTTTTCAAGTGCCGCGCGGTGCTCTTCTTTCTAATCAACTGACATCCCGAAGGTCGGGCTTTCCCGATAAACTGTGCCCAATTTCTTCTTACATCTTACATCCTCCCCGTGCCGCTAAACATCACATACGCCCCGCACTGTAGTTCGCCAAGATTTCCTGTCTTCGGCGAGCTTTTCAATCTCAATAACGGATGTTATGCCCACTGAACCGGCATATCTTAACAATGTCTTCTTTAGAGTTTCACGTGGTCGACCTCCTTTTCTTCAGCCTGTCGTCTTCCTGTTGATAGCTCGCTTGGGGATCCTCTGATTGTTTCTTCTCATCACATGACCGACATACGTGAACAATTTCTGCCATGCTAGAACTAAACTGTCCAGTGAATAAATCTTACACAAATACTTTTAACAAGATTGTATCTTTAACTAACAAAAAAATTCACGTTCACTGTCTACTTTCTAAATACTGCTACAAGCCAACACAGACTTAAAACAGTAAAGAGATATTAACTAACGAAAAGAACACAATGCATTGTTCCCCCCCCCCCCTCTTCCTTTTTAAAAAAAATCCGTTTTAATATTCGCTGCTTCGCAGAATGATGAAGATAAAAGAGAAGATAAGATATCAGCTCTGAGGTCTGCCGAGTGCTCAGCTTCTGCTGATGATGGCAACACTAGACAGTGGAATATGAGATGGCTGAGACAGGTGGCAGGAAAGAATGACAGCCGTCTTCCTAACCAAATATCAAATGGCGAGGTTCAGAGAAGAAGGACACCACAGTGTAGACCAAAACTGAATTACAATGATAAAAGTCAGTCATTCAATCAGTCAGTCAGTCAATCAGTCAGTGATTTGCATGTCCCTTGCGGAACTTTGCCTCCCTAACAGCTCTCCTGTAGTCCACTCGGTTGTAAGCAAGATGCCCTGCTGTTGATATGTCCATTCGCAGATCATCAACGATGTCTTTCAGTCATCTTCGCCTTTCTTCCTCTCTTTCTTATGTACCCTTCCAAGACTGTATCCTCTAAGCTAGCAAGACGTGTAATATATCCAAAATATTTAAGTTTTCTCCATTTAATCTTCCTTACTAGCCAACCTTCTTCAGTATAAAGTTCTTGTAATATAGATATATATTATATGCATATTATATCTTCTCTGATCCACCCCTATTAGCATATAAGCGTGAGCCAAATCTTAAGGAAATACTTGTCCACAGCCACTTAAAGCGAAACCTTCCATATGTTGGAACCAGAAAATGTAATCGCCCTCGCTGTGTTATCTGCCCTGTAGTTTGGGAAACGAAAGCAATCCCCTTTCCTAAAACTATCCTGACTCTTCATGACGGATTCACATGGGAATCCCGCAATGCAATATATGCCATAACTTATGTAGATGAAACTGGCCTCAGACTAGGGGACCGCATACAGAAACTTCTGTACGATATCACCCTGCATGCTTCGAAAACCCGTCCTTAATCATTTCAATGGCCCCAACCACAGAGGCAAATGTGATTTTCTGGTAGGCGCCATCAAACAGTGTCACGCAGATGACACAAGCCGCTTAGCACTTAAGAACCGCTACATTCAAGACTATGGAACGCTGGAAGCACATGGTTTGAATTCGTTATTAAGCTACACATAATCTTTCACAATCATACTCATTCTCACTTGTTGCACATAGTTTAGTACCCTCACACATCATCTCATTGACTCTCCAGTCATCCCTGTTCTTTGTATAATTCTCTGCTCATTCTAAGGCCATCCCTTGTCTCTTAACATTTTCTACATTCAACCATGCACTGTTTTGCACCTTTCAGCACTAACGCGTTATACCCCTGGTAACAACACACGTTATTTATGTTCCTGAACCCACACAAGCGATACTTTTATGCCTTTTTACAAGGCACAAAGATATAAGTTTTCATTCAGTTACATTTTTCATTAATTTTTTCATTTCTTGTTATTTTGTTTACATAAGTTTGATGCAAATCTATACTTTGTCTCCTCTCTCTCTCTCTCTCTCTCTCTCTCTCTCTCTCTCTCTGATTCTTCGTCCTATTTGTTTCTGTTTGACAAAGGCTCGCGCCGAAACGTCACGAGTGTGTTATAGTTAAATAATAAAGCTGTTCCTACTTTTTATCCTAGTTTATACATATAGATATATGTTCTTTTTGTGTCCATGACCCATGATATTTGAAGGACTATACTGTAGAGAGAGGAGATAGTATGAGAAAAATAATGAAAAGAATCATTATACAGAGAGACAGTTGCTGAGTCTATATCTGGCCGTGCAGGCAAGAGAGAAAGAGAGTGACAGAGAGAGTTCAGGCTTTACAACTGCATACGATTAAGCAAGTGACGATACGAACATTGGTCATCTGATCACGTGACTGGATTGTTCCTGGACATGACCACGAGATGGATTTTGGTGGGAGAGAGAACAGTTGCTGTGCTGTTTGGTGGGAGAGAGAGAACAGTTCTTTTTGGTGGGAGAGAGAACAGTTGCTGTTTGGTGAGAGAGAGAACAGTTGTTTTTTGATGGGAGAGAGAACAGTTGCTGTGCTGTTTGGTGAGAGAGAGAACATTTGCTATGCTGTTTGGTGAGAGAGAGAGAACAGTTGCTGTGCTGTTTGATGAGAGAAAGAACAGTTGTAGTTTGGCGGGAGAGAGAACAGTTGCTGTGCTTTTTTATGAGAGAGAGAGAACAGTTGTTGTTTGGTGGGAGAGGGAACAGTTGCTGTGCTTTTTGGTGAGAGAGAGAGAGAACAGTTGTTGTTTGGTGGGAGAGGGAACAGTTGCTGTGCTTTTTGGTAAGAGAGAGAGAGAGAGAGAATAGTTGTTGTTTGGTGGGAGAGGGAACAGTTGCTGTGCTTTTTGGTGAGAGAGAGAACAGTTGGTGTTTGTTTGGTGGGAGAGAGAACATTTGCTGTTTGATGGGAGACAGAACAGTTGGTGTTTGGTGGGAGAGAGAACAGTTGCTGTGCTGTTTGGTGGGAGAGAGAACAGTTGCTGTTTTGTTTGGTGGGAGAGAGAACAGTTACTGTGCTGTTTGGTGGGAGAAAGAACAGCTGTTGTTTGGTGAGAGAGAGAACAGTTGTTGTTTGGTGAGAGAGAGAACAGTTGTTGTTTGGTGGAAGAGAGAACAGTTGCTGTGCTATTTGGTGAGAGAGAGAACAGTTGCTGTTTGGTGAGAGAGAGAGAACAGTTGCTGTTTGGTGAGAGAGAGAACAGTTGCTGTTTGGCGAGAGAGAGAGAGAACAGTTGCTGTTTGGTGAGAGAGAACAGTTGCTGTTTGATGAGAGAGATCAGTTGCTGTTTGGTGGGAGAGAGAATAGTTGCTGTTCGTTGAGAGAGAGAACAGTTGTTGTTTGGTGAGAGAGAACAGTTGCTGTTTGGTGAGAGAGAACAGTTGTTTGGTGAGAGAGAGAACAGATACTGTTTGGTGGGAGAGAGAACAGTTGCTATTTGGTGGGAGAGAGAACAGTTGCTGTTTGGTGGGAAAGAGAACAGTTGCTGTTTGGTGGGAGAGAGAACAGTTACTGTTTGGTGAGAGAGAAAGAACAATTTCTGAAAATCAGAGTATGAACGTGTAGAAGCAGTGATCATGTTAACCGACAGTTACCTGTATTTCACCGTTAAAAAAAAAGAGAGAAAAACCGCGACTTTTGGGGACCGTCGGTTACCGTAACCGATTTACAGTATTAAAAACTTAGTACAAAGCAAGCAGTGAGGTCGGCTGGAGGATAATAGGGACAGTGGAATGATGATGCTTAATTCGTACGTATGAAAATCAACCAGTTTTGTCTCTGGTTCAGTGTGTCAGCGTTTTATAAAGCGGCAGATATTGTATGGAAAACATCACACGAACATGTACACACGGTGAAGTGTGCAAAATATGTTTTATTTTACATTCAAGGTATAAGGTAGCGAATGTTTTACTGACAAAACCTGTAGTTCAAAAAGTGCTTCATGCAAAGTGAAAGACGTGTGCAGTTCTATCGGTTTCACAAAACTCTAGCCCGATCACTGTGGAAGTATGCTAAGTCTTTATATGTCTACGTGAGTGCTGAGAAAGTAATTAAACATGGCGTATAATGTCAGATCTCAGAGCTGGACTTCTGCTTGGACATGTTCAATACGGAGGTCTTTCCTGCGTCGCGATCAAAGTGAACGTGAAGTGTTTGTTTGTTTTGATGTTTTTATACATTAAACTGAAACTACAATAAACCCGCTTAATATCACAACGGCGCTCCATATATATATATATATTGACATTAGGGAGACTTGACATTAAGCAGGGTCCATACAAAGGCTTTAATTGGGCCCGTATGTGTGTGTGTGTCCGTGTCCGTCCGTCCCGCTTTGTGAGATGTTTATATCTTGGACTCGCCCAGTTTGGATACAAAGCGGAGTCTTTTAACTTCTCTGGGTGCGAAAATACTGCGACATTAACCTGTTTGTGCGACTAAGGGAGGTGACATTAACCTGTTTGTGCGACTAAGGGAGGTGACATTAACCTGTTTGTGCGACTAAGGGAGGTGATATTAACCTGTTTGTGCGACTAAGGGAGGTGATATTAACGGGGTTTATAAAGCCCATTAAGTACTAATGGGAGTTGGTCGGGTTTATGAATTTCTGTGACAATATCCGGGTTGTTAAATAAAGCGATGTGACATTAAGTGGGTTCGACTGTACTTGCAACATGATTCATCACGCATACACTCACTCACCTCTGGGTCACGCCGTACTTGTAACAACTGGCTCGTGAAGTATTTCATTAATTAGCAACTTTGACATTAAATTTGTGGCCTGTCCTGTTAGAAAAATGTTTTCCAGCAAGTTGATATTAGCTGTTTATTGCACGAATATCGCTCTGTTTAGTAGCTTCTCTCATGAGTGACCCTATCAATATATGATTTGCATATATGAGACAGCTACCTGGCGACATTACGACATTAACAGGCGTTAATGTTACGCTTTCTGAACTTATCAAAACGATAGACAGTCTGATGAATTGATATAAAAGAGAGAGAGCACAAGAATGAATTAACTGCTCGTTAATTATATGCTATAAGAAATGGCTGACTGATTTTCTGAGAGCGAGAATAAATAGGATGACGGATGAGGGAATAAGCTTCTGTTAAATGACTTTTTTTTTGTAAATGTCAGATTTCCTTAACATGGACAAGAGAAGGGGAGAAAAAGTACACGTATAAATAATCCTCTCTGTTTAACAAACCCAACATGGCAATATCGACCAAGACACCTCTCCCCCCCCCCCACCCCTCAACCATCAATCATCGTTATCATTCGTGCAAAAATCAATGCCATATTTTCTTTCAATGACGGCCCAAACCAGCATAATATGGCCTGTAATACCTTCTGTTTGAATCAAGGCCGTATCAAAATGTTGGTCTCCCTGGCCATTCGGTCTGGAAATGGGACCGTTTGAGACCGGCTGTGTCCAAGTATTTTGTGACACCGTTTTGCTTTTTGCTGTTTGGAGGTTAATAAAGTGAGAAGAGATTACCTAACACAATTTTAGGGGCTGGAATTTTGGGGAAGGATGGGGAGTGGTTTGAACGTTTTACGTTAGTTAAACAAGGAGGGAGGGAAAAAAAGGAGAGGAGAGTGAAGTCAGAGAGTGTTAGAAGACGTGCTGCAAAACAACAAAATATGAATAACTATAAATGATAACAACGATAACGGTGGTGGTAAGAGGTGAGCATCATGAGGAAGATGGCTGTAATTTTGTGATCAAGATATTTTTGGTCGTTTTCGCGGCGTCGCCATATTTTATAACGGTTCACATGAAGACAACAAGCCTGTGCCTACAATCAAGTTTTTGCACTTATTCTGATATTTGTGACGATGATGATGATGATGATGACGATGACGATGATGATGATGATGATGAGGATGAGGAGGAGGAGGAGGAAGAGGAGGAGGAGGGATATGAGGAGAGGAAGAGAAAAAAAAGACTCTGCTAGCGTGATGACACGGTTCTAGGGCCTAAGAAACACACCTGACCAAGGCACTATCCCACCTCTCCAATGGTGCTCGTGGTTACTAGTTCAGCCTGGCTGACGGTTAAAGTCTCATTGAGATCTTCATGGTAGTGGAGCGTGGCGAGAACGTCGTTTCTTGGGCTCAATCCAGGTCTTCAAGCAAGTTACCTTCACCTTTCTCCCACTCCATGTCTTCAAGCAAGTTACCTTCACCTTTCTCCCACTCCAGGTCTTCAAGCAAGTTATCATCACCTTTCTCCAACTCCAGGTCTTCAAGCAAGTTACCTTCACCTTTATCCTACTCCAGGTCTTCAAGAAAATTATGTTCACCTTGATCCCACTCCAGGTCTTCAAGCAAGTTATCTTCACCATTCTCCCACTCCAGGTCTTCAAGCAAGTTACCTTCACCTTTCTCCCACTCCAGGTCTTAAAGCAAGTTACCTTCACCTTTATCCTACTCCAGGTCTTCAAGCAAGTTACCTTCACCTTTCTCCCACTCCGAAAAGATACTGTAAAAGTTAAAGGTAAAATCGCAGTTTTCATGCCACTGAAGGTTTTTTAATAAGATTAAGCGGGTATTTCCAAGACCTTCGGCACATGAAAGTGTGATATGGTCAGTATCACGCCTGGCCGTTTTACCTTCCCAGATTTCTCTGGTACTCAGCTTTACAGACTGGGCGGACCCCGAAGCCTTCTTGGTGTAGTGCTACCAAAAAATAAAAAAATCCCCATTGCTGGGACTTAAACCCGATACCACCGGATTAGTAGACCGAGAGTCTAACCACTCAGCCAACCAGGCTGCCGAAAAGATGCTGCGCTTCACCATATTCAAGGCATGTGCTGCAAGGATGATGATGATGATGATGATGATAAACCCTTTCCACCGCCAGATGGATAAGGAAATCCAAAGCTAACACCGAAACTCCAAGCGAATCACACACGATTTCAGGTTTAGCTGTTGAATCAGATCAAGCGTGGCTCATTCTAAAGACGTGAGAAATGTGAGAGGTCCCAGCCAGGGAACACATTCTCCGAGCGCTCAAGAGAAGTGTGGCCTCAATGCACTAACACATCCTCAATATGAGAGCAGATTGTTGTGTTATTGTGCCCATTTGTTTATGGTGTATTGAAATGTTGTTGACCGGACATACCAACTCGCCTGCTGTAGCTGTGTGCTTGATGGAGTTTTCTTGTATGTATAAGCCTGTGAGAATGTTTGTGTATGTGGCAGTGTTTTGTTCGGTTTGTTTGTTTGTTTGTTTGTTTTGTGTGTGTATGCAGGGCCTCCGAGAGAAATTTAAATTTTCTAAGCCGGTGCAAAATTATTCCTTCCCTTCCCTCCCCCCCCCCCAACCGTAAAGATATGCATAACTATTTCCCCCCCCCCAAACGATGCGTAACTATTTCCTCCATCCTTAAAGCGATGCAAACTATTCCCCCGCCTCACCACCACCCCCTCTCATCTTGATTAGCCACTCTGTTTTATCAACTAAGAGCCCACCTTGAAGTCTTCTGCCCCCCCCCCCCCACTTAAAACAGGAGAGCCAGCCCAGGCTCCAACGCAGTGTACCAGCTGGACCCCCCCCCCTCTCTCCACCCCCTCTCATTTGGCCTGCATCGCCATATATAGCTCTCCGACTGATGTGAATTCCAGGATATTTCTTGTACAAACCATCGTCTGCCCTAACATCATGTGAGGTGAAGCAGGTACACAAGTCAAAGAAAAGGCCCAGATAGGATTCAACGTCTGAAACACTGAACCTCAATATCTCTGGGCTGGGCCTTGTTTCTGTATCACGTGACACAGCGGGCGGAGTAATTTGTTGTCCATCATACAGCGGTCAATCAACTGCGAAAACAGTGACTAATTGCTGTTCTAAGAACATCACAATTTGAATGTTGGGCGTCATTTCCACAACCCAACATCTTGTGTCATAATCCTGATTAGGAAAACAGTACATTCGTGGCAATGTCTTAAGTTTAAATAATCAGTTACAGACTGCAGGAAAACACCTGGAAGTGCCTGCTTTAGCCTGCTTTGTACATTTTTAAAAACCATGTATTGTTACGACTATGTAAACCATGTATTGTTACGACTATGTAAACCATGTATTGTTACGACTATGTAAACCATGTATTGTTACGACTATGTAAACCATGTATTGTTACGACTATGTAAACCATGTATTGTTACGACTATGTAAACCATGTATTGTTACGACTATGTAAACCATGTATTGTTACGACGATAGCATCTAGTGGAGTATCTTACACCAGCTAGTGGGTTGGTTTGTTAAATAGAAAGAGGAGGGAATGGAGTGAGTAATATAATGAACGATGTACACTCTTCTGATGTGAGAGTCGTGGTTTCGCAGTTTATTACTGCTGCCCTATAATCGATCATTTGCACGACAGGATACTGACACAAGAGTGTTAGGGAACTCGAATAAGATTTTATAAGCAAAGAAGAGTTTGTTAGAAAATACTTCTACAAAAAGGTGAATATTTCCTCAAAGGAAGGGTATAGTGAAATGCAGAAATGAAGCTCATCTTTGTCTTCTGCTTTAGCCTCATTTGCTCACCCATACAAAGATACTGGGCCGATTCTATGCCGTCTGTGGGAGTTCTTCATGTGTGCTCCAGTTTTCAATCTTGTCTTACGGCCAGGTTTGGACTGCGAGGTCTCTATAAAGAGTTTTCAGTCTTTTCCTGGGGCCATGTTTGGACTGCGAGGTCTCTGTAAAGAATTTAAGTTCGCTAAGTGTGCTCACGAGACCGCTCTAACACGTGTATAGTAAGAGGTTTCTTAGATGGACTTGTAGTCTGAAGTGCCCTGTTCGAAGCATGGAAACTGCTTGTGTTCTGTTTGCCTTAAGAATGAAGTATCTATAGATATCTGTTATCTGTTCTATGTTTCTATACAATGTTATTGAAATCTTGCTACAGCAGCAGGTCTATGCGTCTCTGGTACTGGCGAGACAAGACAGAGAGAGAGATGTAATGTTGTACTGTCCAGGGCGAGGATTTTCCCTTCATCTAGGGCTACTATTTGTTTCAAGTGTTCCTTTTTTGTGTGTCTGCTCTAGCAAGTCTTCCAGTGAATGAAACGGGAAAGGAGAACATGACGTCAAAACCACCTTCAAAACTTCAGGAACTGGGCCACAGTGTGCAGCGGAAGGATATTTTAACAAGTAAAGCAGGTACATCAGTTGCAGGAACATCATGCGTGGACTAGATGTGAAGGTGGAAGCGTGGGAGTGGAATGACGGGTGAACAAAACCTACTGGATATACCGGCGGTGGTGGAAAGCCTTCACCTGCACGTATATAGCTCATAATACGAGCAAGATAACAGCGTATATAGCTCGTAATACGGCCAGGATAACAGCGTATATAGCTCGTAATACGGCCAGGATAACAGCGTATATAGCTGGTAATACGGGGAGTATAACAGCGTATATAGCTCGTAATACGGACAGGATAACAGCGTATATAACTCGTAATACGGGCACGACAGCAGCGTATAGTCTGATGGTCCCGCTTGTCACATGCCATCTTCTTTGGACGACAGAGCGAACAACAATATTCTATTACAGAACTGTTGCTGTTTGTTCTGTCTCCTTAGAAACGAAAGCGAGAGTGCTCTCGTGGTGAAGGTGCTGATGAACGAGCACTGTGCCTGACAGAGAGTCATTTAACTTTATCCGGAGTCACCGCAGAAAGTAAACTACTTGGCAGACTCCACTACCACCTGAACCACTGCGAGATTTGGGCCGCTGTCCAGGCTGAGACTGTTACATGGAATACCAACACTGTAAGCTACTTTTTCTGGTTCACTGACCATTATGTCTGAACCGTCACTAAAACATTATACCTATGCCGTCACTCAAACTTTATATGATATCTATGTCGTCACACAAATATTATACGATATCTGAACCGTCACACAAATATTATAATATATCTATGCCGTCCCACAAATATTATACGATATCTGAACCGTCACACAAATATTATACGATATCTATGCCGTCACGCAAATATTATATCTATACCGTCACACAAATATTATAATATATCTATCTCTCTCTGAACCTTAAGTGCCCAGCTCACATGGGGCTTCCGCAAGGGTTTTCCACAAATGCCTGTCCTTCGCCTTTTTTTCTGCTCTTGCCCAGGAAACACCTTTCTCCCACTCCAGGTCTTCGAGAAAGTTATCTTCACCTTGATCCTACTCCAGGTCTTCAAGCAAGTACCGTCACACAAACATTATAATATATCTATACCGTCACACAAATATTATATCTATACCGTCACACAAATATTATAATATATATATGCCGTCACACAAATATTATACGATATCTGAACCGTCAAACAAATATTATACAATACCTATGCCGCCACGCAAATATTATAATATATCTATACCGTCACACAAATATTATACGATATCTATGCCGTCACGCAAATATTATAATATATCTATACCATCACACGAACATTATACGATATCTATACCGTCATAATAACATTATACGATATCTATACCGTCATATAAACATTCTACGATATCTATACCGTCGCACAAACATTATACCTATGCCGTCACACAAACATTATATCTCTGCCGTCACACAAACATAATCATCCCATATGAGAGAATAGAGCATCGCAGAATATGCCTGGGGACAATCCTACAGTCGCTACTGTTGATTCACCTGGACATTCAGGGGCTGACAGATAGGACTCGGACAAGCCCCACAAGTTACGTGGAAAAACTGAGGGTCCATTTTACCCAGTATAACAGGGAGTGCATTTGGATGCAAAGCGTGAAGAAGAAGAAGAAGAAGAAGAAGAGCAACAACAACAACATGATGACTAACAAAAACAGTAACAAGGCCAAGAAGAATAACAAGATGAATAATAAGAACAAGAGCAAGAAGAATAACAAAAAACAAGAAGATTATTTAGAATGTGGACAAGAACAAGAAAAAGACGATATCTAGAACAGGAAGAATAAGAAAAACAAGACTTGAGTCACAAGAACATAAAAATAACAAGAAGAAGAACAATAGCAATAACAAGGACAA
Source organism: Achatina immaculata (assembly GCA_009760885.1). NCBI lineage: Eukaryota > Metazoa > Mollusca > Gastropoda > Stylommatophora > Achatinidae > Lissachatina > Lissachatina immaculata. The sequence continues at coordinate 1,166,508 of CM019692.1, forward strand.
GAATAAGGGAAAAAGTACCAAGAACAAGATGAATGACTAGAAGAATAACGAAAAAAAGAACAATAACAAGAGTAAGAAGAACAAGAAGAATGACAAGAAAAAGGACAATTACAAGAGAAAGAACACGGGCGAAAATAATAACAATAACAAGAATACCAGGAACTATAAGAATAACTAGAAGAGCAGCAAGAACAAGAAGAGCAGCAAGAACAAGAAGAACAGCAAGAGCACGAAAAACGGCAAGAACAAGAAGAACAGCAAGAACAAGAAGAACAGTAAGAGCAAGAAGAACAGCAAGAACAAGAAGAGCAACAAGAACAAGAAGAGCAGCAAGAACAAGAAGAACAGCAAGAACAAGAAGAACAGCAAGAACACGAAGAACAGCAAGAACACGAAGAACAGCAAGAGTAAGAAGACCAGGGGTGCAAGAAGAACAGCAAGAACAAGAGAATAGTTGACGAGAATATAAAAAAGAACACAATAAACAGATTGCACAAGCAAAGCCAAGCTAACTTCTCAATATACCATAACACTTTATCTGCCGAACTTGTGTTTTTATTCACACGCTTTGTTGTTTCCATAAAGCTTAAAGTAATTGATTGACGTGCCCTGGAACTATCAGACCTGCCTCCGGCTCAAGTGTTTGGAATCGTCGAGATTAAAAAAAAAAGACCAGAGTATCGATTCCGCATAATTCCTCCTTTTGTTCTTATCGATTCTCCATAACTCTTGGTGTATTCCTGATCTAAAGGGACTAATGGGTTTGAAATATAGCCGCACACACGAACTGCCATCACATATGGGACATTCCTACTGAAAGCTTACGGATTCAAGCCAATGAATATTTAAAATCCTCGGTTAAACTGCTTCCCAGGGCCCTAACACCTTACAGGGTGGTAAAACATATCGCAAAAGCCCTTGACAAATAACGCAAGTTCAGGGAAGGAGAAATATTGATTATCTTTACCTAAACTGAGTACTATAGAAAAAAATGCACGACCGTTACATCTTCTTAGATTGTGATCTGGTTATGATTTCAACCGTACGGAAGAAATAAAAGAAACAGTTCATGGAATACATGAATATTGTTATGTAGAACATTTTTAGAAGCTCCTATCTGAATTATCTGATAAGAGATAAGAGATTATCTAGAATTAAATCTTCAACTATGCTGAAAGAATGGAAGCCATCGTAGCCCCAGGAAACCCCAGCATACATCAGGCCAGCCAGCTCTTAGCTATACAATAAAACCAACATATATCAGGACAGCCAGCTCTTAGCTATACAATAAAACCAACATATATCAGGCCAGCCAGCTCTTAGCTATAAAATAAAACCAACATACATCAGGACAGCCAGCTCTTAGCTATAAAATAAAACCAACATACATCAGGACAGCCAGCTCTTAGCTATAAAATAAAACCAACATACATCAGGACAGCCAGCTCTTAGCTATAAAATAAAACCAACATATATCAGGCCAGCCAGCTCTTAGCTATACAATAAAACCAACATATATCAGGCCAGCCAGCTCTTAGCTATAAAATAAAACCAACATATATCAGGCCAGCCAGCTCTTAGCTATAAAATAAAACCAACATATATCAGGACAGCCAGCTCTTAGCCATAAAATAAAACCAACAAGATAGTCAACTCTTAGCTATACAATAAAACCAACAAGATAGCCAGCTCTTAGCCATAAAATAAAACCAACACATATCAGAAAAGCCAGCTCCTAGCTATAAAATAAAACCAACATATATCAGGAAAGCCAGCTCTTAGCCATAAAATAAAACCAATAGGAAAAATAGCTCTTAACCATAAAATAAAACCAACATATATCAGGATATCCAGCTCTTAACCATAAAATAAAATCTACAGGATAGTCAGCTCTTAGCTATAAAATAAAACCAACATATATCAGGATAACCAGTTCTTAGCTATAGAATAAAACCAACATATATCAGGATAACCAGCACTTAGCTATAAAAAAAACCAACATATATCAGGCCAGCCAGCTCTTAGCTATACAATAAAACCAACATATATCAGGCCAGCCAGCTCTTAGCTATAAAATAAAACCAACATATATCAGGCCAGCCAGCTCTTAGCTATAAAATAAAACCAACATATATCAGGACAGCCAGCTCTTAGCCATAAAATAAAACCAACAAGATAGTCAACTCTTAGCTATACAATAAAACCAACAAGATAGCCAGCTCTTAGCCATAAAATAAAACCAACACATATCAGAAAAGCCAGCTCCTAGCTATAAAATAAAACCAACATATATCAGGAAAGCCAGCTCTTAGCCATAAAATAAAACCAATAGGAAAAATAGCTCTTAACCATAAAATAAAACCAACATATATCAGGATATCCAGCTCTTAACCATAAAATAAAATCTACAGGATAGTCAGCTCTTAGCTATAAAATAAAACCAACATATATCAGGATAACCAGTTCTTAGCTATAGAATAAAACCAACATATATCAGGATAACCAGCACTTAGCTATAAAATAAAACCAACATATATCAGGAAAGCCAGCTCTTAGCTATAAAATAAAACCAACATATATCAGGCCAGCCAGCTCTTAGCTATAAAATAAAACCAACATATATCAGGCCAGCCAGCTCTTAGCTATAAAATAAAACCAACATATATCAGGACAGCCAGCTCTTAGCCATAAAATAAAACCAACAAGATAGTCAACTCTTAGCTATACAATAAAACCAACAAGATAGCCAGCTCTTAGCCATAAAATAAAACCAACATATATCAGAAAAGCCAGCTCCTAGCTATAAAATAAAACCAACATATATCAGGAAAGCCAGCCCTTAGCTATAAAATAAAACCAACGTATACCAGGAAAGCCAGCTCTTAGCCATAAAATAAAACCAATAGGAAAAATAGCTCTTAACCATAAATAAAACCAACATATATCAGGATATCCAGCTCTTAACCATAAAATAAAATCTACAGGATAGTCAGCTCTTAGCTATAAAATAAAACCAACATATATCAGAAAAGCCAGCTCTTAGCTATAAAATAAAATCAAAATATATAAGGATAGCCAGCTCTTAGCCATACACGGTCCGAACATTAAGTAATAAGACGAATTCCATAAATAAACAACAATTGAAGATATAACCTGTATTTTATTCAAAGTGAGCCCCTTGTGCACTGATACAGCCAGTGGCACGATCTAACAAACACTGGAACGACCTCTGCATTTCTTCTGTTGGTATGGCCCTTTTGATGTCATCAGTATCGTCAAAGAAGCATCCCTTCAGAAGTAACTTTAATTTTGGGAATGGAAAATAATTGAAGGGAGACAAATCTGGGGAATAGGATGGATGTTTGAGAACACACACTTGTTTTGCGGCCAAAGATTCCTGTACAACTACCGCCCGGTGAGCCGGTGCATTATCATGAAGGAGGAAAAAACTGTCAGGTGTTGAATACTCGGGTCGGACTCGGAGAATCCTTTTCAACAGGCGTTTCAAAATACTTAAATAAACTTTGGCAGTGACATCTGTCCCTCTGGAATAAATTCGTTGTGAATAACTCCTTTACTGTCGTAGAATTACACCAACATTGTCTTCACTTTTGACTTTTCAGGACGAAATTTTTTGCTTTTTGGTGATGATAATGACTTCCACTGAGCACTTTGGCGGTTAGTTGTGGGATCATAGCGGAAAATCCATGTTTCACCCTCTGCAACAATCAAACTTAAGCAATGTTTATTTCTGCGACACGTTTCTGATGATGCATTTTGCATACTCAACACATTAATGTTTTTGGTCATCAGTGAACGCATGTGGTACAAACCGGCAAGCAACTTTTTTCTTGCCCAAATCTTCCACTACAATTTTACAAATGGTCTCTTGGTTAACACCATCATCCTCACAGTCCAACAACGATCTTCTAGTATCCGTTCTCTGACTTTTGCAATGAGTTCGTCATTACGAACAGAAATTGGGCGTCCCTGTCTAGTTGCATTTGTAATCGTTTCCACACCACTTTTGAATCATGAATACCACCTGAATATCTGTGCACGAGATAAACAATTACCACCACAAACGTTTCGCATCAATTCAACTGTCTCAATGGCACTTTTTCAGAGTTTTAAACATAATTTAATGTCAGCTTTTTGCACCATGCTGATTACATGATAATGCACCTCTAACTAGGTCAACAAAACGGCAGCTTGTTTCTCGTCTGCTTATCCGGTGACAATGAAAAGTTGCCAGATCATAGATGAAGGTTGCCTCTTTGGATTCCATGCTTTGCTTCATACATGGCACTTTTGTTTTGGCCATAATAAAATCAGTCTCAATACTTAATTGCCAGGCCTTGTACAATAAAATCAACATACATCATGGCACCGAGCACATGGCCACAAAAACAAAACAAAAAATCTGGATAGCGATCTATAAGCCACAAAAAAGTCAGGATAGCGAGGAGCTACAAGCCACAAAAAAGCCCCGCAGAATAAACTAGCACAGTAATCATACATTTGCCATGAAAAAAATATAGCTTTACAAAGTTACGAAACAAATTCTAGAAATCCTTCATCTCTTTTATACCTTCCTTTAGCAACATCATCACGCTCTCCACTCCAACACACACACAAAAGCACTCATAAAGCACACACCAAACCAAGAAACATTGCACCAGTCATAACATTATCTAGAATTTGCCGTGTAACGACCACTGGGAAAAAAGATACAGAAAAAAAAAACTGTATTTAAGAAAACTCACTGAGTCCGTCAACAAAATACTCGTAGCTAAGAAAGAAACAACTTCGTAATTTCATTAAATGAAACTTTATTGCTAAAAAGAAAAAGCTATTGTTGACATTTTCGTTGCTAAGGAAACTGAAAGGCAGAAATAATAATCATTAAAAATCGAATATATCCGTCGGTTATGTGGGATTAACTTGTGTCCTGTTTTCTATTCATCGTTTGTTGTTTTACAATAAACCTGATTATTGAAGGACAGGAAGAGAAGCATAAAACGAGTAATTTGATTATACAGAGTTCAGTTTGTGAGTTTTACTGCCTGGTCCCATCATGTCATATATTCTTTAGATATATTCTGGACCAAGATGGGAGCTTACTACGACGAAAACCTTGGGGGAGAAACACGAACTTACAGCACAATCGATGGAGTTTTGGCATTTAAACACTGAGCCTTCATGAATGTGCTGTTTGCGAAGATAAACCACAAAGGATCATGAACAATGAGGTAGTAATCAACTCTCTTCCCCCCCTCTCTCTCTCCCTCTCTATCTCTCCCTCTCTCTCCCCCCTCTCTCTCTCTCTTTCTCTCCCTCTCTCTCCTTCTCTCTCCCTCTCCCTCTCTCTTTCTCTCTCCCTCTCTCTCTCCCTCTCTCTCCCTCTCTCTCTTTCCTTTCTCTCCCTCTCTCTCTCCCTCTCTCTCTCTCTCTCTCTGGCCCATACCAATCAGGTATTGTTCGTCACTGATTTCCACACCATCTGTCCTTTGCTCTTTGGTCGGACCATGCTCTGTGCGGGAATTCTTTTAGTCCGTCAACTATTTTGTTTCTTTGTCTTCCTCTGTCCCCTTTGTCACTTCAGTTTTCCTGCTGTCACTAGATGTTTTAGTTGGCATCTTCTCAAAAGATGCCCTACAAATCTGGACTGTCGTGTTCTGAACTTTGCTGTCTAAATCAAGTGTGTGGGAAGAATGAAAGATGGAGTGATGAAGGGCAGAATGTAAGACGGGCCTGCGTGCCCAATTCTTTACCCTTGAAAAATAAAGATTATTCATTCATTCATTCATTCATTCATGTCCATGATCCACACAACGTTAAGGGTTCGATTTAGCATTGATCTTTCTGGTAGTCATCGACAGAGCTTTATTGCACAGAATGTTTTTCATGTTCAAAAACGCTGACTTGGCCTGGACTATTCTGCTCTATATTTCGGTTTCACGTCTTCTGTCTTATTGTTCCTAAATACTTGAATTTGTTCAATTGCTTTAATTCTGTGTCTTTTGTCTTTGATGTTGCATTTTGCTGGTGTTTCTTTCTAGACACGCCCGCTTAAATCGGTGTGGAGTGGTTAGCCAAAAATGAATTGACCTCTCAAATGAAGGCTGTGAGCTGGATACAACACACTCTAGCTGTAAAAATAGGTACCTGGTATACCGGTATTGAGAAAATAGTCTCTAACAAGGCAGATTATGTACTCAGATGGCGGGATATAACAGCGTGCACTGCAAACATGACTGTCCCTGCTCTGAAAAGAAACGGAGCGCACTGCAAACATGGCTGTCCTTGGTCTGAGCAGAAACAAAGCACACTGTAAACATGGCTGTTCGTTCTCGGAACAGAAACAGAGCGCACTGTGAGCTTGGCTGTCCCTGTGCTGAACATAAACAGAGCGCACTGTAAACATGGCTGTCCCTGTGCTGAACAGAAACAGAGCGCACTGTGAGCTTGGCTGTCCCTGTGCTGAACATAAACAGAGCGCACTGTAAACATGGCTGTCCCTGTGCTGAACATAAACAGAGCGCACTGTAAACATGGCTGTCTCTGTGCTGAACATAAACAGAGCGCACTGCAAACATAAACAGAGCGCACTGTAAACATTGCTGTCCCTGTGCTTAACATAAACAGAGCGCACTGTAAACATGGCTGTCCTTGTGCTGAACATAAACAGAGCGCACTATAAACATGGCTGTCTCTGTGCTGAACATAAACAGAGCGCACTGCAAACATAAACAGAGCGCACTGTAAACATGGCTGTCCCTGTTACGAAAATGGCCACTAATCACGCAAACGTTTAGAATGGGTAAATGTAAAAACAACAACTTATCTCAGATTTCACACGCCCTCTCACCTACAGAGAACAAAACATAACAAACTATTAACTACATTATTCGGACTTCCTGCCTCGCAGCTGAAACACATCGATCCTGGCAAAACAGAAAACTGAAACCATAAAATCATCCGGAACAATTATACTGACCCACAAATGCGAAAAGTTAAACCGGAAAAATAAAACGGAATGTAAGCCAATATAAAAGAATGATCTTAGGAAAGAAAAAAAATCGAATGAAACACACATCATTTATTATAACTCCAGGGAACGTAAACGCGATAATTCAACGCTGTGACATAATTTAGCTTCTATAACAGTGGTTATCAACTTTTTTTGCCTATGCACCCTTCTCACCATATATCAGAATATCACCCAGCTCACTCCTCCGTCACGTATACATACACCTCCATCCGAAGATTGTCTGAGAGAAAAGGTACATTCCAAATATCCACAGACTTCAGACTTCAAAATCCGGCATCACTGCATTCAGGACACTTCCGTACATGCTCTATCACATACTCCAACATTCACCCAGGAGTCTGTCCAAGAAAGGTTGCCCGTCAAATGTTGGTTGTTTATCATGTTTCCTCCGACGTAATTCAGATTCTCTTCCAGCACCCTTGATCTGTCCAAGCTTCGTCAATCTCTGTATAAGCACATTGTCCATCCACTCCCTCTTTTCATCCTCCCGAAGTCTGTCTAATACGGCCTTCGCTATGCCCTATTTATCTGTTCTCGACCTGCCTTACATATAAGCCTCTCCGGCCAGCCTATCAGCCAACTCACTTCCATGCACACCCGCATGCCCTGGGCAGAAGACCCACGTTAATCCCCTCATATGTGAGTGTCCCAACAGGTTTACCCATTCTCTCCGAAGAAACTTCCTCTCAGTCACACCCACTAAGTCCGTCACAACAGCACCATTTGAGATCTGATCTTCCAGCCACCTGATACGGCTACAGCCTCCACGCCCACGCTGGATGTAGGGACTATAAAGGCAGTAGATCTCTTTGCCACAACTCTTCCAAATAATCTTACATCTTTCATCCTTCCCGTGCCGTTAAATATCACATAGGGCTCACGTGGTAGTTCGCCAAGTTTTTTAAAAATGTTTTACGTGAGCTTTTCAGCCTCATCAAGGGATTTTATGCCTACTAATTTGGCCTCTCTTAACAATGTCCTCTTTAGAGTTCCACGCGGTCGAGTTCTTTTTCTTCGGCCTGTTGTGCTCCACTTGATAGCTTGTTTTGGGATTCTCTGATTGTTTCTTCTCATCACATGACCGACATATGTCCATCTTCTCTTTCTGATCATCCATGAGACAGGTTGTTGTTTGCTCATCTGCCTTATCTCTGCGTTGTTCTTGAATTCGTTCCACTTTATACCAAGTATTTCCCTTAGGCATTTGTTTTCAAAAGAGTTGTTGTTTATTTCTTTAGGTGTTTTCTAGCTTTCACAAGCATAAATGAGGGTGAATATTACATTTGAATTGAAGAGTTTTCGTGCTTATAACTTTTGATTGTCATATTTTTTTCAAGATTTTTTAAGGTCAGTGCTGCTTTTGCAATTCTAACTTCCATTCTGGTGTCACCATCCTGGTCTAGCCGAAGTATGCAAACTGGTTTACTTCTTCAACAGCTGTACCTTCTAAGTATATATTTCCTTCTTGATTAATAGGAATTATTATTTTTTTTCCTTCTTAATTTCAAGTCCTATTTTACTAGCCAGTGAAGACAGGGTATCTGTTTTTTTCTTTCATCCAGTACACATTGTCACTGATTATGTATGAGTATGTCATATGCAAAATAAAAATCTTCTAGTTATATCCCATGCACCCAATCAATGCCCTTTTTACTTGTGCAATATTTTTTATTATTATTATGTCTGTGGTAATTCCAAAAAGCAAGGTAGATAATAAATATATCCTTTTTTCACGCTGATTTCAATCCTAAACAATAAGCTCATTTCTTCTTTCAAATAATAGGCATATAATATTCTAACAGTTTGTGCATATCAAAGTGTGGTTTCAAATTTCCTCACTCCCTCATCTATCTATCTATCTATCTATCTATCTATCTATCTATCTATCTATCTATCTATCTATCTATCTATCTATCTATCTATCTATCTATCTATCTATCTATCTATCTATCTATCTATCTAACTATCTATCTATCTATCTATCTATCTATCTATCCCCCGTTCATTCCTAAAATACAAAAATACAAGCTACTGTAAGCTTAATTACTATTCTAAAAAACGCATCCCATAAACCTCTGGACTACTTTCAAGTTTTTGGTAGTGAAGAATTTATCGATTACTTTCTCCGCGATTAAATTCTTAAAGATAAACTTTCTTGAGGATGAAATTTCATATGAATTTACCTGAGTATGAATATTCTCAGTGACAAATTCGCGTGGCCAGAATTTTTTTTCAGCGAATAATTTACCATTCCGAATTTTTATTCAGCTATCAAGCGCCAGCGATAAACCTAGAAGACGTAGGGTCCCCATTTCTAAACTGCGAGATACAACATGCGTCGACACTTAGGAAAAGTACATACAACATTCAGGTCTTTGGCATTCAGGTATTTGGCATTCAGGTATTTGGCCAAAAGAATGGAGAAGAACTGTATTCATACCACTGCCAGAAAAGGGTAACTTGAAATTATACACAAACTACAGAACTATTGCCCTGATTAGTCATGCCAGTAAAATTCTGTTAAAAATCATAATGGGGAGACTTCGTCAGAAAATAGAAGAAGAAATCAGTGTGGTCCAAGCTGGTTTCAGGCAAGGAAGAGGATCAAGAGATCATATATTCAATATAAGATTAATAACAGAGAAATGCAGAGAATTTAATGTGAATCTATATTTATCTTTTATAGACTATTCAAAGGCATTTAATTGTGTACAACACCATAAACTTTGGGACATAATGGAAAAAATGAGATTTCCAACACATTTGATACAGTTAATATCACTGCTGTATCTAATAAATGGTGAAACAACAACTTGGTTTGACATAAAACAAGGGGCCCGTCAGGGGTGCATATTTTCGCCTTACTTATTTAACTTGTATACTGAAAATATAATGAGGAATGTTAGAGAAGATGTAGACAAAGAATATTACAATGCCATAACAATTGGAGGTTATGAAATACCAAAGATTAGATATGCTGATGACACAGTATTTCTGTCCACAACATAACAAGGATTTGAAAAACAAATTATATCAGTCCGTAAGAACAGCGAAGAGCAAAACCTCTATCTTAATGCGAAGAAAACTAAATTCATGACAACTGACAAAACACATAAGGCATCTGAAATATGTATTAACGAGTAAAGATTGGAAGAAGTGGAGAGTTTTGAATATCTCAGATCACTACTAATAATGGAGATACAATGAGGGAAATTAATAAGACATCTATTGCTCTTCAAAAAGTAAAACAACTTAAGAAGCTGTGGAGAGGAACAGACAGAACTACAAAAATAAGATTTTTAAGGAAGTAAGTTAGAATTAGAACTACAAAAGCAGCACTGTCCTTCAAAAATCTTGAGAACATATGGAACTCAAAAGTTAAAAGCACAAAAACTAAGTTAAGATTATTCAATTCAAATGTGATATCCATCCTCATTTATGCATTTGAAAGCTGGAAATCAACTAAAGAAATAAATTAGACTCTTTTTAAGACAAATACCTAAGGAAAATACTTGGTATAAAGTGGAACGAATTCAAGAACAACGCAGAGATAAGACAGATGAGCAAACAACAACCTTTCTTTTTGGGTGATCAGAAAAAGGAGGTGGACATATGTAGACCATGCGATGAGAAGAAACAATAAGAGAATGCCAAAACAAGCTGTCAAGTGGAGCACAACAGGTCGAAGAAAAAGAGGTCGACCAGGTGAAACTCTAAAGAGGACATTGTTAAGAGAGGCCAGTTTAGTGGGCATAACATCCCTTGATGAAGTTGAAAGACTCGCTGAGAACAGGAAAACTTGGCAAACAACTATGCGAGTCCTATGTGGCGTTTAACGGCACGGGAAGGATGTAGGAATCTTTCCCATCTCAACATATGCCTGTGAAACCTGGACACTTAACAAAACAGCTGAGAAACACATAAATGCCTTTGAATGTAAATGCTACAGAAGAGTTCTTCAAACATCATGGACACAAAAAAAGAACAAATATATCCATACTAAAAGAGCTTAATATTGAAGAAGGCTGGCTAGTAAAGAGGATTAAACAGAGAAAACTTAAATATTTGGACACATTAAACGTTATGAGAATTTAAAGAAGACCGTTTTGGAAGGGTACATATTGGGGAAAAGAAAGAGAGGAAGACCAAGGCGAAGATGGCCTTAAGACATCGTTGATAATCTCCAAATGGATGCATCAGCAGCAGGGCATCTTGCTTTCAACCGAGAGGCCTACATGAGAGCTGTTAGGGAGGTAAAGTTCCGCAAGGGACATGCAAATCACTGACTGACTGACATACAAATCTTCCAAATAATGAAATCAATGGGAAGATAAATAGTCCACCCACAGTACGTACATGGGAAGATGAAAAATAGAAGGAGAATATCTAGTATCTTAAATAAGTGGTTATCGGGATGCTAAAACATATGTTAATGTGTTTGTTGATCAAATTATTTGGTTATTTCTCGTGTCTTGTTATCACGTTCATGCGAGTCCATGTTTTTTTTCACTCTTGCTATTTTTGCTCTGTGTGTAAATTGTGTTAATTTGCCCCCAACTGTTTTTTTATGTATCATATCGTTATATCACTGCAATCTCCATCTGATATATTTCTCCTCTCTCACTCTCACTCTCTTTCTCTCTCTCTCTCTCTCTCTCTCTCTCTGTGTGTGCTTACTTTACGAACAAGGTGAAGGAATGAAGTACGTTATGTAGCTGTTTGTGCTTATTTTATGAATAAGGTGAAGGAATTAAGTACTTTATGTAGCTGTTTGTGCTTACTTTATGAACAAGGTGATAGAATGACGTATTTTATGTAGCTGTTTGTGCTTACTTTATGAACAGGGTGAAGGAATGAAGTACTTTATGTAGCTGTTTTTGCTTACTTTATGAACAGGGTGAAGTAATGTAGTACCTATGATGTATGTAGCTGTCTGTGCTTACTTTATGAACAGGGCAAGGAATGTAGTACCTATGATGTATGTAGCTGTCTGTGCTTACTTTATGAACAGAGCGAGGAATGTGGTACCTATGATGTATGTAGCTGTCTGTGCTTACTTTATGAACAGAGCGAGGAATGTGGTACCTGTGATGTATGTAGCTGTCTGTGCTTACTTTATGAACAGGGCAAGGAATGTGGTACCTATGATGTATGTAGCTGTCTGTGCTTACTTTATGAACAGGGCAAGGAATGTGGTACCTATGATGTATGTAGCTGTCTGTGCTTACTTTATGAACAGGGCGAGGAATGTGGTACCTATGATGTATGTAGCTGTCTGTGCTTACTTTATGAACAGAGCGAGGAATGTGGTACCTATGATGTATGTAGCTGTCTGTGCTTACTTTATGAACAGAGCGAGGAATGTGGTACCTATGATGTATGTAGCTGTCTGTGCTTACTTTATGAACAGGGCGAGGAATGTGGTACCTATGATGTATGTAGCTGTCTGTGCTTACTTTATGAACAGGGCGAGGAATGTGGTACCTATGATGTATGTAGCTGTTTGGGCTGCCTCCTGGAAACTAATATTTAGTATCTGTTACTATCTTTCCCCTTTGACGAATAGGGCGGTAACAAATATATGATGATATGTAATCGTCTTGACCTTCGTCATCAGAAGTTGTAAGTTTGGAATATGCTAATTGATAATGAGATGTGCCTTTTTTTATACGACGCTCAGGCAAATTTTCTTCTATTTAATGGACTAACCCCAACTGACAGAAAATATGTAGCGTGGGTGGAATCCCAAGTCCCTGTGACTGAGTGGTCAAATGCGAGCAAGTCTGTTCTTTTTACTTTTTTATATTGTTTAATTAAACGCTGACATGCCTTGATATCGCGTGTGGTGTTAAATGTGTGTGGGTGTTGACGGAGGGTGAATGTCACCCGAAGAGAAGATGGAGAGAAACCCACAGCTGAGTCACGAAACTGATAGGCCATTTCGCTGAGGTAAAACTAGAAAAGAAAAAAAAAACAAATGTAGCATTGTATCCAAACATTGAAGATAGGAGAGGGGAGGTGGAATCACACTGATTCTCAGCACTGCTGTACACGAGAAGAAACAAGCGGGTACAGTGATTCCTTGTTTTCTACCCGCACGTGGGTAAATTATCATTAAAATGTCTCTGTACTGCTGTACTTTTGAAGAGAATTAATCTGAGGGAACTAAAAGGACGCTGATCCAATTATTCCCGCGCTTATCTAAAAAAAAAAAATTCCCCCCCCCTCAGATTGTTAATATTACTCACAAAAGCAAGAAATTAAAATGCCAACCATTGTTTTGTGATGAAAGAAAAATGTCTTCCCCTTTAATTTCACTTAACATCTTCACAGTTTCCTTACCTTCATCTTATGAATACCACTCAATATTTCATGCGAATCTCAACAATGGTAATTATTATTTGAACTCTGCCCTTACCGGCATCTTCTATTACAAAAAAAAATGATAATCATGATAATCACAGCTAAAATCCACGCTTGGTTACACTGAGACATTCCGAGACGTATCAGACTAGACACGCTACACAGTGTGCTATAACAAGGTTTTGTAGAATAGAACAAACTTTAGTTGTTTTGAGCCGAACTACAGAATAATAAAAGTTGAGACATGGCCACTATGTACTTGTAACAATGTGAAATTTCTTTCCTCAGTAACTGTGTGAGCAAATACCGTCCTGTAGAACATGTGAATTTTAGTGTCTCGAGTTCTAACTATCCTATAAAACATGTGAATTTTAGTACCTAATATTCTAATTATCCTATAAAACTTGTGAATTTTAGTATCTAATATTCTAATTATCCTATAAAACATGTGAATTTGAATGTCTCGAATTCTAACTATCCTATAAAACATGAATTTTAGTGTCTAAAGTTCTAATTATCCTGTACAACATGTGAATTTTAGTATCTAGAGGTCTAATTATCCTGTACAACATGTGAATTTTAGTATCTAGAATTCTAATTATCCTGTACAACATGTGAATTTTAGCATCCAGAGTTCTAACAGCATCCACAGTTCTAACAATCCTACGCAACAATGTGAATGTTAGTGTCACGAGATCTAACACAACACTCATCTAAAGTAGACACACCTGCAGCTGATCCAGCGTGCACAACTTTCACTATTGCTAGCCGTGAAGATAATAGTCCTATTTAAGATTTCTACACTTTGTTAGGCCGAGCCAAGATTTGGGCACGAAGCAGACAGGAGAACACTGGCTGTAACTATGTCAGATAATACGAAACAGAATGTAGAAAATCTTGTCGTTTCAGCTCGCTACCACACACCCGAGGACCGATATTTCGCTGATCAAGCGCGCTGAGGTAGCTCACGATGTCCAATACTACCACATGCCAGACAAACGGCCAGGGCGGTGCACGGGTGGGGGAATTGAGGGGAGGGTAGGAGAGAGGAGGTAGGAAGACTGAACGTAGGGCAATATAAATGGCACTCATGCCAGAAAAGGCGGTCCGCGGGGAGAGAGTTGCGACAATCTATGTAACATGATATCCCTACAACAGGAAATGACGTCAGATGCGAAAAAAAAGGTTGCTATGGGGACGGTTGAGATGAACTAATGGTCAATATAATGATAAAAACGATGTTAACAACAAACAAACAAAAACTGATCTAAGAAGGTGATAATAATAATGTCTTTCCAAGTACTGACAATGATCCTTTTGCTATATCTACGATACGGAAAGGCCAGGAACACTAGAAGTTAATGCATTGCTTTAGACTTTGTGAATTAACATTCAAATCTGAGGTCGTCGGGTTTAATCTCCCTTAAGTTAGTAGGTACATTAACAAGCAACCATCTGTCCTGATACAGCATACAACAATATATATATAACGTTTCCACACACAAGAGAATGTCTTAAAATAACTCTGTATATTCAGGTAAACTCTTTACTAAGAAAGTATTCACCATCATCATCACCATCATCATCATCATCATCATCAGGTGCCTTACCGACTCCATAGTACCCGATCTTTCATGCAGACCATCAATTCAGTTTGTGATCTCCTCTCACGCCATCTCGTCAAATTATCCACTATCATTTCTCTAGACCTAACCCTGGCTCTTCTTCCCTCTATTTTTCCTGATGTTGCAGTATTTTCAATGGCATATTTAAGAAAGTAATGAGCAAATATAATCTGCATTAGAGTCGTGGAGAGAGAACTCGGACCCTTAATTAGTTATTATTCGGTCCTCATTGTTACGCGGAAACTAACTCTCTTATAAGTATTTATTAGTTAGTTTTTGTTACGGGGGCCTCCTCAACATCCTAGGCCCCTATGGGTACAACCCCACTCCCTCCTACCCATTTACAGTGGCCCCTCAATGTTCTAACTGGCAACAGATGGTCGTCTCCTCTGATATATTGTTGTAACAACTTGCTGGAGGTGGTGAACGTATGAAATGAAGGTAAATGCCTGGAAATATTGAAATATCCGGGATTTAGGGAGAGGAGCAAAATCAGCAGAAAGAAGTAGGACAATCTGTGCATTCTGTACATCAAATAAAGGGCTACACACAAAACATGGACAGAAAAAGGAAATCTTTAGATCAAATCCAGCGCCCTCGTTTTGCAGCCTGGCTCGTTCTTATTCTGCCCAGTGTTAATGTAGCAATATAACAGATGTAGCTATATTACAAAATGTCTGGCTGCCAGAAACTAAGAGAGGGGGAGGGGAGGGCTGACTGAGTTTAAGTTGTTAAATGGGCCGGACACCCAGGCTGGTGTAGGTCTGAGTAGAGAGGCCAGGTCTTATCGAGGCCCGCTCCACAATTTTGGACGAGCTGCGAGTGAGCGCTTTCTGTCCGTAGTGAGCTTAATCGTTACCAACCCAATATACAAATTCGAGGGGTGGGGATGGACGGGGAAGAGAAATTGAGAGGGAAGAGGAGAAGGGGGTCGGTTCTGTTCTGTTCTTTGTTTTAATAGTTTAAACAACTAACAGTTCTCAGTTAAGACTAGGCATCGTCTGTCTGTCTGTCTGTCTATCTGTCTATCTGTCTGTCTGTCCTTCTGTCTGTCTGTCTGTCTGTCCTTCTGTCTGTCTGTCTGTCCTTCTGTCTGTCTGTCTGTCCTTCTGTCTGTCTGTCTGTCCTTCTGTTTGTCTGTCTGTCTATCTGTCTGTCTGTCTGTCCTTCTGTCTGTCTGTCTGTCCTTCTGTCTGTCTGTCCTTCTGTCTGTCTGTCTGTCTGTCTGTCTGTCTGTCCATCTGTCTGTCTGTCTGTCTGTATATCCACCTGTCTGCCTGTCTGTTTCTCAACAAATACTCGTATATAAAACTCAGTATAAATCTTAAGAACCCTTTCTAGTTTCCTACTCACTTTTGTACATATATCTATAGGAAACCACTTCAGACGACCTGATATAACTTCTGGAGCAACTTCCCTTGCGAAAATTCTATGAGGCCTCAATGCTGCTGAGACTGGTCTCGAAGAAATGTGATGTTTTCGCTTCATTACCGCACCGTACGGACGGTTATATATTGCTCGAGGTCACAGACGTTTTTGACAACAGCTCACAAAAAAAACTGATTTCATTTGGCCGCTTCTCGGCATAGATTTACATTGTTAGAAAATGATAGAAAGTTGGCAATGTTTTTTCAGCAATTCTACACAACGCACTGTAAGTCGTGACCGTTATAAGCAATGTTGCTTTAATTGCAATATTCACATACACTAAAGCATTGTCGGAAATGTTCTTTTAACAGTAACATCTGTACTAAGGCAGTTTTTTTGCAATGTTCTTTTAAAAGCAACATCTCCGCCAGAACAGTACTGGCAATGTTCTTTTTCTGGCAACATCTCTGCCAGTACAGTACTGGAAATGTTCTTTTATTAGCAACATCTCCGCCAGAACAGTACTGGCAGTGCTATGTTTTTTTTAACAGCATCTTCACTAACGCATTATTGGCAACGTTCTTTTAAAAGCAACATTTCCACTAAGATAGCGCTGACCACCTCCTTATAAAAGCAGCTTCTATGTTCTGGAATCCCTTAATAAATCAATCTATTGTCAACCATTTGCCTGTTAATGTCACCTCGCCGTCAACATTAATTTACTTGTCTAGAAATGCACTGCTCTCATCTAGCCGCTATAAACTAGAAAATAAAAGAATAGACAGTAAATAAATATATAATTCGGCGCCAAAAAAGTTTATTTTAAAAATAACAAAAACAGAAATATATATTTATCACCCACAGGACCAAAATAGTCACTGTCACTTTCTTGTCAAATTAAATAACTTGATAAGTAAATCAATAAAGATCAGCTATAGAGTCCAGTTTAATTTTATTTCACTTTAGTGTATTATAGTTGTTATTATTATACAATTGTTTTATACTTATTTTATAATTATTATTACATAGTTGTTTTATACTTATTTTATAGTTATTATTATATAGTTGTTTTATACTTATTTTATACTTATTATATTACGAGCCCTATGTGACGTTTAACGGCACGGGAAGGATATAAGATATAAGAAAAAGATATTAGTTTATTAAAGTTTATCTTATTTTACTGTATTTTATTTTATTTCATGTTTATCTTATCTTATTAGTTCCATCACATGTGATACAACTAATACCACTGCTGTATCTAGACCAACAGGCAGCAGTAAGAATAAATGATGAAACAACAACTTGGTTTGACATAAAACAAGGGGTCCGTCAGGGGTGCATATTGTCACCTTACTTCTTTAACTTGTATACTGAAAATATAATGAAGAATGTTAGAGAAGATGTAGACAAAGATGTTCTTGACACAGTATTACTGTCCACCACACAAAAAGGAATAGAAAAACTAATTATGTTAGTCCGTAAGAATAGTGAAGAGCTAAACCTCTATCTTACTGCGAAGAAAACTAAATGATGACAACTGACAAAACAAATAAGGCAGCTAAAATATGTATCAATCAGGGAAAATTGGAAGAGTTTGAGAGTTTTGAATATCTTGGATCATTACTAACTAATAATGAAGATACAATGAGAGAAATTAATAGGAGGACATCTATCACGCTTCAAAAAGTAAAACAACTAAAGAAGCTGTGGAGAGGTACAGACAGAACTACAAAAATAAGATTTTTAAGGGCATACATCTTTCCCATCGCAACATATGCCCGTGAGACCTGGACACTTAACAAAACAGCTGAGAAACACATAAATGCCTTTGAATGTAAATGCTACAGAAGAGTTCTTCAAACATCATGGACACACAAAAAAGAACAAATATATCCATACTAAAAGAACTTAATATTGAAGAAGGCTGGCTAGTAAAGAAGATTAAACAGAGAAAACTTAAATATTTGGACACATTAAACGTTATGAGAATTTAAAGAAGACCGTTTTGGAAGGGTACATAATGGGGAAAAGAAAGAGAGGAAGACCAAGGCGAAGATGGCCTTAAGACATCGTTGATAATCTCCAAATGGATGCTTCAGGAGCAGGGCATCTTGCTTACAACCGAGAGGCCTACAAGAGAGCTGTTAGGGAGGAAAAGTTCAGCAAGGGACATGCAAATGACTGATTGACTTATCTTATCGTCTTAGTTCACGTTAGAGCCTTCTTAGACCATGGACATTTGGTATTTCCTTGGATTTTAAGTGATTTATGAAATTTATAAAACAGTAATTTGAAAAGATGTCTGAGTCGAAGAGACGAATTCATTATTTTTCTTTACTAGAATTAACAACATCACACTTTCATATGCCGAAGGTCATGGAAAATACGTGACTAAAACCGTATTCCCCAATATGCCTTAATGCCATGGAAACGGGGATTTTACTTTACCTTTTACTAGAATTAATGGCACAATTTATTAATTATTATTTGGGGGGGGGGGGGGAGCCAACCGCCAATCAAAATTTTTATATAAAATGCTAAAACTTGTTTGTACAGGAAATGACAGCCACAAGAAAGGAATGTGTATTTTAAGCACTTAAATCCAAAGCTTCTTTTATATACTCACACTAAAGCCACTACAAAATCCCGAAATGCGAGGTAGTATCCCAGGAATGTATTGAAAATGTTTCCACTCCGGGAGTTTAAAGGTTAAACATACACAAACAGTCCTGGTCGATGCCTTTTCTCTTGTTATTTCACTTCTGGAATGCCAAGAAGGATTTAAGACTTAATCACTTTCTGCGACTTAAGTTAAACTAGGCGCACATCTGTTCCCAGGCCGCTCAACAAGTTGGCACGTGCATGTTAGAGAACGTGGCATGCGGCGAGGATGCCCTCTTCCGACATTTTCAACTGCATGTTGGGACGAATCTATTCTTGGCGTGTACATCGCACGTGATTATACTAGAATTAATCCAGTTGTGATATTGTTTGCCGCCATATTGTTTCCAGTGTGTTTTTATTTTCTCTCTTTTTGCCAGTTGTTTTTTTTCTCTTACATTCATGTTCTTTCATGAGTCGTTTCGTGTCGTGTCTTTTCTCTTGAACAAACGCTCCGTTTATAAACTACTTTTTTATCTTCAATTTTGATGCATAGTTCTGCGCGCGCTCTCTCTCTCTCTCTCTCTCTCTCTCTCTCTCTCTCTCTCTCTCTCTCTGGTTTTTCTCTCTTTCTCTTTCTTTTTCATTTTCTTTCTCTGTTTTCTCTCTTAGTTTCTATCTTTTTCTCATTTTTTTCTGCATTTCTCTCTTCTTTCACCTTTTATCTCGTCTCTCTTTCTGGCTCTTTTTCGTTCTCTCACGCTTCTCTCTCTCTCTCTCTCTCTCTCTCTGCCTTCACCTCTCTCTTATTCTCTCTCTCTCACACACACTTTCTGTTTCTCAGTTTTTTTCCCTTTCTGTCTCTCTTTCTTTCTGTCTTTCTCCCTTTCTCACTTTCTTTCACTCTTTCTCTACTTTCTCTCTTCCTTCCTCCTTTTCATCCATCCATCCATTTTATTATGGATTGCTGCAATGGCCTTCATTTATACGTACTCATCTTGATTTCAGACATTTTTGTTTATGCCAACTTAATCACTCTTTCTATAATTTTTTTTTAAAGTTGAACCATACACCCAAATATTTTCATTACTACCTCCGTTTTATTCCCTACCGCCATTTTTCATTTCCTTATTCCCATTCTTCAAATCAAATTCTTTCTAAAACTTTAACCATTTACGTTTGCTCTAACTCTCCAACTTCCTTCTGCCCCCTCCTCATCCGGTTCGGTTCTTTCGGTCTAATTACTTCTGTTCATATCCTGCACACTTCACCCTCACCTTTTCTGTCATATCCTGTAGTAATCACACAAACACATACATACACACACATACACCCAACCTGTCTTAATTCTTAGAACTTCCTCTGATGACGGAGAGGTCTGTGGAACGTGTTAGGTGGCGGAGTGAAGATGAGCATGTTATAATGTTGTGATGTGATGTGATGTGATGTGATATTGTTGATATTTTTTTTAAAGTTCCGATGCGATCTTACTGATGTGGCAAGTTGTGGTCTTATAGCTGCAGTAGTCTGTGACAAGTTCCTGCTGACGCTGGAAGTTCTAGAGTGTTGTAAGATTGGGTTCTTGTGCTATATATTGGAAATAACTGAGCTAGGTTGTGAATGTTCTATTACTGCAATAACAGAACTTATACATGTCTTGATAAATACACCAGAGTAGAACACAGAACTTATACCGGTCATGAGGGTATAACAATGGAAATCTAATTTTTAGTGAAGTGTTGACAAAATAAAGGAAACTTTTCAGGACGAAATGGAGGCAAACATTTGGATATTGATACGGAAAGAGAAATAACTATTCATTTCAAGGGAGGGAATACATATACAAACTCAGCATTAGAGGAGCGAAGGCATATAAACACTCAGTATTAGAGGAGGAAGGCATATAAACACTCAGTATTAGAGGAGGAAGGCATATAAACATTCAGTATTAGAGGAGAAAGGCATATAAACACTCATTATTAGGGGAGGAAGGCATATAAACACTCAATATTGGAGGAGGGAAGGCATATAAACACACAGTATTAGAAGAGGGAAGGCATATAAACACTCAGTTATAGATGACAAAAGGGGGACAATTTTTCCACTTGTTAAGTTTAAATTTTTAGTTGACGGAGTAACATAAGCATTCAGTTTAAAAGCAAGAAAGAAAAGAAAGATTCAGAGAATATGAAGGTAATGTCAAGAATTATCTTACCACATGATGAGAAATAGATTTCTGCAGGCGGGAACTGAACTATTTGATATTCGATTTATGTGAAATAATACTAAAGATTTGATGGAGTTTGGACTCCTTTTCATACTTGGAGGTGGAGGGGGGAATTGAATGGTGTAAAAATAACTCACAAAAGTAATATTGGGGAAAATGAGGAAACGAAACCCTGCCAGGGTAATTAGGAGAATATCGAGTGATTAAACAAATTAATTATCTCGTCATCAGCTTGTGATGCCTGTCCGATCTTCAATCGCGTAATTTGTTACGTAAGAGGTTCTTTATATTGCATTTTGTCCTTTAAAATCTCTCTTTCTCTCTCGCTCTCTTAATCACGCTGTTCTGCGCCTCCCCCTCGCTCGCAAGTAAATTAAGAACGAGCCTGGACTGTTCTCCGCGAGGTGTGGCCACTGATAACAACAGGCTCAGACGTTTAGCAGGACTGGGCGGCAGATAACAGAGACAACAATAGGCTCCTTTTTCTATGACAATCTAGTGGTGCTGGCGAGAGAAAAGCTAACACTTGGGTGTGGAAGAAAAGATACACTGGCTAAACACCTAACAAGATGGCGCTGAAAAGACCCCCCCCCCCCAAAAAAAAAAAAAATAACGTTTTCCAGAATTTGGAGAAATAGAAAAATAATTTGCAAGCCCTAGTATCGATAATATACATCTGACAATTTTATACGCAAAGACTCAAATAATTGTAAAGATTTTGTTTATATCAGGGGTTCTCTCTCTCTCTCTCTCTCTCTCTCTCTCTCTCTCTCCTCTCTCTCTCTCTCTCTCTCTCTCTGAACCTTAAGTGCCCAGGGCACATGGGGCTTCCACAAGGGTTTTCCACAAATGCCTGCCATTTGCCTTTTTTTCCGCTCCTGACCAGGTGAGCCCTCTATTGCTCAACATCCTCTCTGTTGTTCTTCTCCATGTCTCTTTTGGTCTACCCTTACTTCTGTCCCCTGTGGTGTCCATCTTAGTGCTTTTTTTTTTTGGTAGTGAGTTGTCAGTCATTCGGAGCACATGTCCCAACCATCGCCAGCGTCTCTGGGGTTGCTGTATGGTAAATGTATGAGAAACATTCGGTTTTTTATCACTTTTTGGACCTTGACCGTGAAAATGGCTTCTGCTGTTACGTCTAAATATATTTTACCAGTTAGCTTTGAGATATTTTTATAGCACTACCTTCATCTTCTTCTTCTTCTTCTTATCTGTCTGCTTATGCCATTAGCATCGCAGAGAGTTTCAGACATCAGTTCACAGCAAAGTGAGAGGCCTGAGTAGCTGTCATGTTATGTTTCTTCAGTGTGTCTTTCACCCCATCTATCCACTTTTTCCATGGTAGTCCTCTGGACCTATATCCATATGTTTTCGAGTTGCAATGCACATGCCGCTGGTTGCTCTGGATTCAAGCTTATCAGATAGTCGAACCACTTAACTCTGATTTTCAATGTAGTCCTTGACAGCTGTTGTTTACGCCATTAGCCGGAATATTTCATTTCGTACTTGATCCCTTCTTGTCTTGTTGACCAATTTTCTTCAGCATTACCATTTTTACCAAATGTAGTTCTCGTTCTTGTTATATCTGTGTGAAGCTACTACCGGCATGTTCTTTAGAACCGATGCTGTGAAGGTGTTGAGGAACATACACTGTGTCGACTGGAGGCCAGGCTGTGGTGGCTTCAAGATCCTGAATGAAGCTTAAAACAAAGCCAAGCTTCTCGCCATACCCAGAAGCCACCATGAATGCAGCGATCACTGGCCCCGTTGTCTAGGCTGAAACTGTTACAGCGAGAGGTAGGACGGGGTCTTGATCAGGTGTGCTTAGCTGACCCTGATAACTATGCCGTCACTCCGCATCATGCTGTAACATCGTGTAACATGCTGTAACATCGTGTAACATGCTGTAACATCGTGTAACATGCTGCAATATACTGTAACATGCAACAACTACACTGCTTTTATTCCAGTTACCCAGTCTGTTCAAACACAGGAGCTTCGGCCAGACTTCTTGAAGTCATCAGGACTAGATAATCAGGATTATAGTAACAGGACTGGAGAATCAGGGATAGAGAAACAGGACTGGAGAAACATGGATAGAGAATCAGGACTAGACAATCAAGACTAGAGAATCAAGGATGGAGAATCAGGACTGGACAATAAGGACTAGAGATTCAGGACTACACAATCAAGAATATGATATCATGACTAGAGAATCAGGTCTAGAGCATCAGGGCTAGAGAATCAAGAATAGACCATCATCAAGGTTAGAATATCAGGGCTAGAGAACTAGGCATCAAGGTTAGAACATCAGGGCTAGAGAAATAGAGCATCAAAGTTGGAACATCGGGGCTAGAGAATCAGGAATAGAGCATCAAAGTTATAACATCAGTGCTAGAGAATCAGGAATAGAGCATCAAGGTTAGAAAACCAGGGCTAGCTGACTTGTTTGCATTATTGTTTTCTCATGCTAGTCACCGCAACACACTCTCTGCCCGACACCACCCCAGTGCCCCAATATCTTCATTGCGTGAGATGCGAGTGCTCTCAATGAGATAAAGGAGCAACAACTGCAAGATATTCTTCTTCTTCTTCTTCTTCTTCAGTTTTCCGAGCCATTAATGCTCAATGATGCAGTTAAAGTTCGCTTCCATTCCTCTCTAATCCTAATCTTCTCTCTCCAGTTGGTGACACTAATTTCTTTTATATCCTCTTCTATGTTGTCTTTATATCTCTGTCTTGTCTACCCCTTACTCTTGTTTCTCTTATTTGTTGTGCATACATAATTTTCGTTTGTCTGTTCTCTTCCATTCTTTCTACATGGCCCAACCAGCATAGTCTGTTCAGTTTCAAGACATTTATAATTCGTTGGGACTGAAATAAGTTGTTCAGTGTTCTTTCTAGTTTTCCATTCTCTACTGTTGGTATCCTTTATCGGCTCAACAATTCTTCTTAGGATCTTGTTCTCAAATATCTGCAATTGTTGTTCATCTTTCTTTGTTGTACTCCACGTTTCGGATCCATACATGACGGCTGGTCTTATTGTAGTTTTGTAGATTGTTATTTTTGGTGTTTTCAGATAGGATTTTAGATTTCAACAGGTGCTGCGATGCAAAGTATATTTTATTCCCTATCTGTACTCTGCTTTTAATTTCCTCGCTTACTATGTTGCTTCTATTGAAGGTCGTGCTTAGATCTTTGTATGTTTCTGTTATCCTAATAATCATCTCTCCAGCATTTGTATAATCTGGATCATTCTGCCTAATGTCTCTTGATATCTTCATATATTCTGTCTTATCTTGGTTAATGGTCAAGCCCTTTTTAGTGCTACATCTCTCGTCTGTATGCAGGTATTGATGACTTCTTGCATAGTTTCCCCCACTAGGTCGATGTCATCAGCAATTGCAAGATATAACAATTACAATTTAAAACTTCTATATACTCTTCATTCATAAAAGAATTTGTAAAAAAAAAAATTGCACTTTCCTTTATTGCAACTTCTTAATCTGATTTTATAAATGCATTTTGAATTCTAGTTTCTAATCTGTTTACACTGTCTAATGATTAAATTTTAAATCTTAGTTTTATTTTCTTTACATTGTCTAATAATTAGATTTTTAATTCTAGTTTTTTTTTCCTCATTCTCTTTAGATGAAATACAAAGAATCTTTCAATTTGTTGTGGTTTTAAAATCAGCGTAGTTTTGCTTTTCAGTCCTTTGACGTTTCTGCCGTTTTAAGCACCGTTATTAAAGTTTTGAATTCTCCGTGTAATATGCTGCTCATTTTTATAGATAAAACTGCACACGAGTTAATTATGAGCTTCTTATGAATTGTTTCGCCGATGTCGGAAATTCTAGGTCACACAAAGCGTTCTGGTTGCTATAGAGATATGAAATATGGCGGTAATGTGTGCAATCTCGCAGAAAGAAGACAAGAATTCTTTTGTTTTGTTGGTCAAGTTATTACTGGTCTGGGTTATTGATGTTTCCTGGATCAGATGGGAAGATAAGGAAAACTAAGAGAAAACACTGTGAACTTTTGTCAGGGAAAAGATGTATGTTGGCTGTGTATGCAGCATAAAGAAATATAAGTATCCAATCAGAGGAATGCTGTGGGGTTTCATGGGATACTAAGTCCTTCTGTAACTGGCGGGGGGGGGGGGGGTGATTCCTCAGGGGACAGGATGCTAGGCACGCTCCATCACTTATGAAGAACTCGTTAATTTCGACTCATAAAAGTCAGCCTCAGGAGCGTAGCTAGGGTCGTTAGGGGAGTGGGGAAGAAAGGGGGTTTTATGCAGTTCTCGTTCGACGCTCCTGATAAACAAACCGTGCCTCTGGCGAAAAATATTATCTTCACTTTTTGTGAAAGTATCACATATAAACACAACATTCATGTATGTGGTAACGCACATAAACGTAGCATTCGCACACTTTTTCTTCTTCTTCTTCTTCTTCTTCTTTTCTTCTTCTTCTTCTTCTTCAGCTTTCCTAACCATTAAGGTTCATTGCTAAAGACAAAGTTCGCCTTCATTCCTCTCTGTTCCTGATCTTCTCTCTCCAGTTGATGACGCCAATTTCTTTTATATCTTCTGTGTTGTCTTTCCATCTCTGTCTTGGTCTACCCCTTGGTCTTGTTTCCCTCATCTCTTGTGCATAAATAATTGTTGTTTGTTATAGTTTTGTAGATTGTTATTTTGGTGTTTTGGGACAGGATTTTGGATTTTAACAGGTGTTGTAAGGCAAAGTATATATTATTCCCTATCTGTATTCTGCTTTTAATTTCCTCTCTTACTGTGTTGCTTCTGTTGGAGGTTGTGCCTAGATATTTGTATGTTTCTGCTTTCCTAATGATCAAACATTTATATAACCTGGGTCATTCTGCCTCTGGTCCCTTGATATCTTCATATTCTCTGATTTATCTTGGTTAATGGTCAAGCCCACTTTTAGTACCACATCTCTCAGGTGTATGCAGGTATTGATGACTTCTTGCATAGTTTCCCCCACTAGGTTGATGTCATCAGCGTATCCTAGTATTTTAGCTTGTTCTTCTGTACTGCTTTCTTCTTTCACTTTTTTATTACTTTTTCTAGTGCTAGCTTGAATAGTAATGGAGATAATGTATCATCTTTTTTAAAACCATTTATTATAAAGAAGGGTTCTGACTTTCTTCCTTTATATATTACTATATTTTGTGTATCCTCCATACATATTCTGGTCAGATTGATTAATTTATTAGGTATCTCAAATTCTTTCATAGCTGCTATCTATGCTGTTATAAGCTTCCTGAAGCCAGTGAAGATATTATGTACTTCTTTTCCATATTCTCAGTACTTTTCTGCTCTTTGACGTAGTTAAAATATTTGGTCTGTAGTTTATCTACTCTTCCTAAAATCTGCTTGATAGTCTCCCAATATGTTCTCGCTGTATGGTTTTATTCTATTTAAACGCATAATAGACAGTATTTTGTAGCTTGTTTATAGTAAGGATATTTCTCTGTAGTTTTCACACTTGCTCTTATCACCCTTCTTGAATACTGGGATCAGTAATGATTCTCTCCATTCACTAGGGAGTTTTTATTCTCTCCATATTCGTTGTATTAGTACATATATCTGTTCATGCAGATTTTTAGACCTCCTTCCTTAATCAATTCTGCAGCAATTCCATCTGAACCAGTTGCTTCGTTTCGTAGAAGCATGATGCTGTAGATGACTTATTCTAAGTCTGGTTCCTCTATTTCAGGTTCACAAGTTTGTATTTCTTCGCATGGTAATGTACTTATAGGCTCTTGACAGTTTAGTAGTTTTTCAAAATATTCTTTCCGTCTGATACAGATTTTCTCTTCATTATTTATCATGTTTCCATTACTATCCTTCAAGCTCTGCAGAGGTTGTTTATAACATTGCTTTACTGTTTGCAGTTCTTTATAGAATTCCCAGTTTTTCTTATTTTGATGGCATGTCTGCATCTCGAGTAACATGTATTTCATATATTGTCGTTTTTGTTAAAGAATAACTTTTTGAGTTTCTTTACACACAGGATCATATGCAAATATAAAACTCACACTTACATATAACACTTAAATATCTATAAAAAATAAACATAACGCTCACATATACATCAACATATAACCATAAAACTCACTTATAGAGTCACAGATAAACATAATACTCGCATACGGTATAAAATGTAATGTAACACTCACGTATTTATCACACATAAAGTATTACGCGCAGTGTCACACATATGCACAACACTCACATTTAACATCACACATAAACACAACACTCACATGTAACATCACACATAAACACAATATTCACATATAACATCACATATAAACATTGAATTCACATGTAACATCACATATAAAGCATAACACCCACATGTAACATCAAATATAAACATAACACTCATATGTAACATCACATATAAACATAATACTCACATGTAACATCAAATATAAACATAACACTTACATATAACATCACATGTAAACATAACGCTCACATGTAACATGGCATATGAACACAACTCTCACATGTAACATCACACATAAACACAACACTCACATGTAACATCACACATAAACTCAACACTCACATGTAAAACTATAAACATAATACTCATATGTAACATTACACATAAACACAACACTCATATGTGACACTATAAACAAAACACTCACGTGTAACACCACACATAAGCATAACACTCACATGTAACACCACACATAAAAACACTCACATGTAACACCACATATAAACACAACACTCACATGTACCACCACATAAACACACAACACTCACATGTAACAACACATATAAACATAACACTTACATTTAACACCACATATAAACACAACACTCACATGTACCACCATACATAGACACAACACTCACGTGTAACAACACATATAAACATAACACTCACATGTAACACCACATATAAACACAACACTCACATGTACCACCACATAAACACACAACACTCACATGTAACAACACATATAAACATAACACTTACATTTAACACCACATATAAACACAACACTCACATGTACCACCATACATAGACACAACACTCACATGTAACAACACATATAAACATAACACTCACATGTAACACCACATATAAACAGAGCCCTCGCACGAAAACTCCCCGTTCTGTAACTTAATACAACATATATGTCTCCAGCTTGCGGACACACTCACAAACTAACAAACATTCACATCCTCAGCTCCAAAGAAACCTTCCAGTAACCACTCGGGACAAGGCTGTATATTACACCTCCCTATGTTTTATTCATGAATTTCCCTTCCAAGCCAACCATGCCAGGAACCTTTCATCTTTGATGCCCCTTGCACAATCGATTGGCAAGCCAGATTTACAAGCACCAGGTCATTCTCTTGTCTTTCATGGCCTGAGTTTGCCGCGTGCAAGACAAATCAAAATAAAGAGGCAAGTTATCATGACCTGAATATCTGAACTCACCCACAGCACGTGACCAGACGCGGCTCTGGTCTGAGACTGCTCACGGTGTAGCAACCACAAGTTTACAGAACAAGCTAGTTCGCAAAACAACGTGGCCTGGTAGCTCCTTCTTCTGTGAAAACTGCCCAAAATAATAACTAAACATTAAGGTAGTCCCAAACTATTAAAAAAGGTGCAAATGATTTTTTTAAATTAGGCAGAGTTTATCGTTTCTTTACTGGCATATGAGACCCACAAGGCAGACATGGATTTCTGAATACTTTACAGTAGTCTTCGTTAGAGAACAGAGTTTTATTCTTCCTAAAGATCTTCTGTTCATCAATTCCTTGTTGGGAGGGTCTATGTAAAAGATCGTGAATGAGTTTTAAATAGGTCAAGAGGAGCACTCATAAATCTAGACAAAGCACATAGATGAGACTGCAGTAACCTCAACTCTGGAGTGACGGTGGCGAAGTAGTTAGTGATTAGATTCTCATGGTCGATGGTTCCAATCCAGCCGGGGGCATCAAATTATCTCAGCTGTAAAAAATAGGACCTGGCTTTTCTGCAGCTAGGACAGTATAATAACATTTTGTGTATCAGAGGACAGTATAATAAGATTTTGTGTATCAGAAGACAGTATAATAAGATTTTGTGTGTCATAGACAGAGTCTATGGTTATATCTAAGAAACAGAATCCACCAACATGCAGTATAAAATTAAACGGAACTATTCTAAAGCAGGTGCAGAAATTCAAATACCTTGGAGCAGTAATAACTTCAGATGGGAAATGCAGAACAGAAATTAGAAACAGAATAGGCCAAGCAAAGACTGCATTTCAGAGAATGAGAAACATATTAGCTAACACATCTTTATCAATGAATGTTAGAAAACGAGTCCTAAAATGCTATATTGAACCTATCTTGTTATATGGAAGTGAATCTTATTAGAAGAATGTTGCGAATCCCCTGGACAGCAAAAATAACTAATGAAGAATGTAGGAGAAGAGCTGGAGAGACAAAAAACCTTGTCAAAAAGATAAGAGAGAGACAATGTACTTTCATAGGACATGCAATGAGAAGACGGGGCATTGAAAATATTATAACAACAGGAAAAATAGAAGGAAGAAGATCAAGAGGAAGACCAAGAGAAATGATACTGGACAGTCTGACGGGATGGTGTGAGAGGAGATCACCAACTGAACTGATGTCCTGCATGAAGGATCGGATACTCTGGAGAAGCATAATAGCCAACGCCAGTCGGCACGGCACATGATGATGATGATGTGTCAGAAGACAGTATAATAAGATTTTATGTATCAGAGGACAGTATAACAAGACTTTGTGTATCAGAGGACAGTATAATAAGATTTTGTGTATTAGAGGACAGTATAATACGACTGTGTGTCAGAAGACAGTATAATACGATTTTGTGTATCAGAGGACAGTATAATAAGACTTTGTGTGTTAGACGATTCTATAACAAGACTTGTGTGTCAGAAGACAGTATAATAAGACTTTGTGTATCAGAGGACAGTATAATAAGATTTTGTGTATAAGAGGACAGTATAATAAGACTTTGTGTGTCAGAATACAGTATAATAAGACTGTGTACCAGACGAGATTGTAATAAGACTTTGTGTACCAGATGACAGTATAATAAGATTTTGTGTAATAGATGACAGTATAATAAGACTGTTTACCAGATGAGATTGTAATAAAACTTAGTGTATAAGAGAACAGTATTATAAGACTTTGTGTGTCAGAATACAGTATAATAAGACTGTGTACCAGATGAGATTGTAATAAGAATTTGTGTACCAGAATACAGTATAATAAGACATTGTGTACCAGAATACAGTATAATAAGACTTTGTTTATCAGAGGACAGTATAATAAGACATTGTGTACCAGAATATAGTATAATAAGACTGTTTATCAGAGGACAGTATAATAAGACTTTGTGTGTCATGTGACAGTATAATAAGACTTTGTGTGTCAAATAAGTGTTCCGAAAATAAATGTTAACAAAAAAAAGTCATATGAGGACTTTTCGACTTTTCTGTTTGGTTTCTTTGTAAAAAAATTTTTTTTCGTTCGTAGAAAGAGCATTAAATGTAGCCAAACGTGCGTGCCAGTTTTTATCTGGCCAGGCTTTGCATGTTTCTCACCCTATTGTCTTCCATTTGCAAGATGCTGTGCTCTGCGTTTTATTTTTGGCAGTCTGAGTTTGCTAAATCTGGGAGTCGAGACCGCGCAAAACCGGAAACGCATGCCATGTTGGATTTTCCTTACCTGTCCTGCCGGTCAGGTATGATATGATCAAAGATAGCACGTGTTTGAATAGCAACATGTTTATCTTCTTCCACCCGCCTATCACTCCTTTGTCGTTCAGATTTTCTTCTTTCAAATGTATTTGTTTATACATTACTACAATAGCTTTTATTCAAATCGTCTTGCTTGTTCCTGTGAATTTCTCCATCTTTATCTAGTTTCTTGTTATTTTATTTTAAAGATTTATAACGACATACAAAAAAAACCATCACAATTTGTAAATCTTCGCATTGTATAGATCCTCCTTTATTGTTCAGATATTATGGCGGATTGTAGTAAATCACAGGCTACATATCTTGTATAACAAATATAAATAAAAGAATGTGAAGGGTTTTTTTAAGTAAGAACCGTTGTGTTTGTTAACGAAATACAGGCTTTATTTATACAAATGCACAGAACAAACGGGTCGGGAAAAGTGTAAAAGAAGAGAGACTAAACTACATAAATGATGTATAACAAATAAGAAAGAAGTAATTTTTTTTAAATAACTCGAAGCCTGTTGATTGTCGACTGTTGTGGCAGAGCGCCATATGTTAGCCATCTGCTTCTCTTATTATTTTGATAGAAACCTCTTCGGCAGTTTCCATTTTCTGGTAGATCTAGAGGTCTTTTTTCTGAATTTGATTGTAGGTCGGACTTCCTCTTGGAGCAGTGCTGGCACTAAGGAGTTATCTCTGTACGATGATAAGTATGGCGTCTCTCCTCCACATCGGTCACAGATTTATTTTATATCAGTTACTTCCCTTCCGGAGTCTCGATACAATCTATGCTATGTATTGTTCTACTATAACTCATTCATTCACTGTATGTTTTACCTTATATCATTGTCGATCTTATTTCTTCATTGCGTGAGGTCCAAGGTGTCTCATAAAAGATCTAGTGGCTTTATTTCTTTCGGCAACATTTGGGTGGCCCTTCACATATTTTCTTTCCCTTTCTTTTTTTTCTGTTAGTTTTCAGGTGATCGCCAAGTTATCTGACTTGTCTTTTCAAGACCTGTGCAAAGAATTTGAATGATAGAATGGCTTACAGATAAGCAGATAAGCTGCGGATATTTATATAAAGAGAAATGGGCCACGGCAGATGCTGCTGGTGTCATTTAGGCTCGTCTCTTCGTATCAGGGATTCCCAAACGCTGGTGGCCCTGCCCTCACTGGAGCTATGGGAAGATCTATGGCCTGTGAATAAATGGTAAACAGCAAGGGAAGTTTTTAGGGCCTTACGGTACCCTTAAAAATTTGTAAACCACAGTTTTAAACACAAATTAAAAAATAAATATAAACGGCCATAAAGTACAATGCAACACCGCTGTTAACTCCATTACCTCGCAAATTCAAGTTCCAGACAAACGCATTTACATAAATAACAACAAACATTGCTTATACCGTTGCTCCGAACAAACAAGTATCTACATAAAACACTTAAGCAACCACTGGGCGTAGAAGAAATAAGAAAGATTTGAAGTAAACGCTGCCAATCCATTTTTAATCCGGCACTATTTTTTTTCAACCTCCGAGCCATGTTTTGACTAGCATTCCAACATCACGTGACCCGTAATGTACTTGAGAAATGAGAGCGCATGAATAAAACACATCTAGGCCTGCACGGTCGTGAAGTCAGCAATGATGTATTCCTGCGCTGCCGGAGATAATTTGATTATCTTTAATTGGACTGCACCTAAATATAAACGGGACGCTCTGTGGTACTCGTTCTGAAAAAAAAAACGGAAAGAAACAAATACTGGGAAAAAAAAACAATCGAAATCGGGGACTTAATGGCAGGATTTGCTTTAAAAAAACTCTATGATCATAAACTAGCATACAAAATAGTTAAACAGACAAAGAATTTTTTTAAACAGACTTACAGGCAAGCAGTAATGCAGATAAAAGATCGGGTAAAATAGCAGGGAAAAAAAACACAAAATAAACGCGGAAACAGGAAAACTTTCTAAAGGCTATTTCACGTCTCAACTTGGTCTGTAACAAAAGTAGTGATCTTTTCCGGGACCGAATATTTGATTCCAGTGATAATATTTGATTCCAGTGTTTATATTTGATTCCAGTGTATTGTATTCAATCAATAATTTGCCCACAGACTTGGAAGTCTGGCATTTGAATTATATCATTTAAAAACGAAAAAAAAAAGACTTTCGAAAAGCAGAAAGTAGACAGAAGTGCATGGTTCAGTTTTACAACAACAAAACAACAGTGAGGAAAGTGGCCGAAACAAGAATAGCAAGAAGTGAGATGAGTACTTACAGAAGAGCGTACAACAGTCCAATATTTCAGCAAAAGCCTTTTTCATGGATCACATGCGAAAACAACAAATAAGAATTAATGATGGGAGTATGGAACTCAATGACGGGAGTATGGGAACTAAATGATGGGAATCTGGGAACTCAATGATGGGATCATGGGAACTAAATGATGGGAGTCTGGGAACTCAATGACGGGAGCATGGGAACTAAATGATGGGAGTCTGGGAACTCAATGACGCGAGCATGAGAACTAAATGATGAGATTATGGAAAATCAGTGACAGGAGTATGGGAACTAAATGAAGGTAATCTGGGAACTCATGACGGGAGTATGAGAACTAAATGATGAGAGTATGGGAACTCAATGACGGGAGTATGAGAACTAAATGACGGGAGTCTGGAACTCAGTGATGGGAGTATGGAAATTAAATGATGGGAGTCTGAAACTCAGTGACGGGAGTATGGAGTCTGAAAGTCAGTGACGAGAGTATGGAAACTAAATGATGGGGGCAATAGACTC
This sequence comes from Achatina immaculata, assembly GCA_009760885.1. Lineage (NCBI taxonomy): Eukaryota > Metazoa > Mollusca > Gastropoda > Stylommatophora > Achatinidae > Lissachatina > Lissachatina immaculata. The sequence continues at coordinate 1,200,332 of CM019692.1, forward strand.
GACCTCTTGACCTATTTTAATAAATATAAAAGACTTAACTTAAGGAGTTAAGTTAGATTAGCATTTTGTTTCTAGCTGTTCATATGTAAGATGAAGTCAAACTATTGACATCTTTTGCCTTTATACTGGTCCTAATAGAACTGGTGATTTCCATGGATAATAGAGGTAATATGGGAATATACTATGCAATTTTCGGGGCTGCAATCATTAAAAGATTAAGAACATCAGGTTCAAGTACAAGTATAAACCGTTTCACATCGAATGAGGTTAACAAAATATTTAAAGTCAGAACATATGTAAAACTTAGCGGTTGCTTAAGTTACAATTGGGGGTAACTTATGGAAGGGATATGACCAAAACCAAGCTGTTACTCGCAATCCATGGCCTAATGTACCACCGTATTGGGTGGCTGGGCTCCAACATCTCCTATGACCGACAACCCAGGTTACACCTCCCCGGGATACTGCATGCCAGTTGGGCATCATATTACATATACCACAACATTTACAGCAACATGCCATAGACATTACCAAGTCGGCCATTAAAATATATGAACATTTTATTACTCTAACTACGTACATCATAGTAGTCATAGGTACATTACATTCAACAGAACATACAACATATATCATAAGATATAATCAGGCATGATATCAACATAATGCAATACTCTTAATTAACATAACTAAAAAAACCAGATAACCGAGCCTTGGCTATCCTGACTTCCCTCCCCCATCACAATTCACACTATACATCTCCAAGTGTGCCACCGCGCTATGAATACTGCAGCCAATGCTGCGAATCTACACCACTATCTCTCCACGAATTAATCCATGTGCCTATGCACTTCTTCATCACGCAGTTGCTGTTGCCCGGAACTCTCCTCCTCCCCTTACATGAAGTTCCACATGTGCTAACGCACTAATAATCACACAGCGACCTTGCTGTGCTCTTTCCACCTCTCCACGAATTCACACCAGTGCTACCGTACTAAGAAAACTAAATTGATGACAACTGACAAAACAAACAAGGCAGCTGAAATATGTATCAATGAGGAAAAACTGGAAGAAGTGGAGAGTTTTGAATATCTTGGATCACTGCTAACTAATATGGAGATACAATGAGGGAAATTAAAATTAGGACATCTATCGCTCTTCAGAAAGTAAAATAAATAAAGAATCTGTGGAGAGGAGCAGACAGAACCACAAAAATAAGATTTTTAAGGGCATGCATCTTTCTCATCGTAACATATGCCTGTGATACCTAGACACTTAACAAAACAGCTGAGAAACACATAAATGCCTTTGAATGTAAATGCTGCAGAACAGTTCTCCAAATATCGTGGACACAAAAAAGAACAAATATATCTTAAATATTTTGGACACATTGAACGTCATGATAATTTAGAGAAGACCTATTGGAAGGATACATAATGGAAAAAAGAAAGAGAGGAAGACCAAAACGAAGATGGCTGCAAGACACCGTTGACGATCTGCAAATGGATACAGCAGCAGCAGGCCATATATATGATCAGCCACCCCTGGATCACGTGAACGATGAGGCTTCGTCCCCGTCGTACGCACCTGAAGCATCGCCTGATCGTTCACATATAAATAACAGGCAGAAAGCGTGTGAAACGTGATCATGAGCATACTGATTTGAAAAACAACAAATCAGTCTAGAACAGAAGTGAGTGCACAAACAGAAAACAAAGAACCTCGGTGTTTGAGAGCACTGATAACGACAAATGAGAGCTTTTAGTCTCAAACAAAACTAGAACAATTTGATCGTTTCTATGCTCGACTTACTTTCCATCCGAATCTTTTAACTGATAAGAGCTTTTCCTGTGTTTTCAGTGCTTTCTGGTTTTTTTTTCTGTGGTATCCGATAAAAGCGTTTTGCGGAAATATTGAGTTGCGATTTTTATTAACATTTCTCAATTTTCCTTCCTGTTTGTGCCTTTTAAAAAAAAATTGTACAATACATCTCAAGCTACTTGTATATCACGACTAATGTGGAATTATAACGATCAACAACGTTTTGTCTTTTGCGTTTTCTTACGTTGAAAAGTAGAGAGAAATGGGTGATTTATCAAAAGGCACAAAACAGGTCTTTAGTTACACGAGGGATCAGTGAGGCAGAGCTCAACAAATATGAGCTATAATCCCACAACTTCCACTGTGCACCTCAAAAAGTGGTTCGTAAGCTGTTTTATGTATTTGTACATTTGTTATTTCCGTGATGATGCTTGCGTGTGTGAATGTGCCTCGTGATTCGCTCTGAAGTCATAATATCTGGGGTGTTAAATTCTTGGCGATAAAGTGAGGCTGAAAATGTATTAAGTGTGAAATCACGTTTACTGGACTGAAATAATCTTAACGTGGCCGGTACACGATCAGAACTCAGGGCAAGAGAGTCAGATTAAGAGACGATACACAAGAGCTAGAGAGTATACAAAAATGATGCCAGTCCAGAAGAGCTCTCTCATTCCTCTGAGTGACTCGGCAGCGATATCCCAGACAGCAACGATAAGTCCTCGTACGCTAGCGACAGTTCTTCTGAAATTATTATTCATTATTTCAGAGGGCTCTCCAAGGTTCTTCGGCTTACACAAAGACATCACCATCTGGTGCCATGCCGACTGGCGTTGGCTAATATGCTTCTCCAGAGTACACGATCCTTCATGCAGGCTATTAGCTCAGTTGGTGATCTCCTCTCATACTACCTCGCCAGACTTTCCAGTATCATTTCTCTTGGTCTTCCCATGGCTCTTCATCCCTCTATTTTTCCTGTTATTATAATATTTTCAATGCTCCCTCTTCTCATTGCATGTCCTATGAAAGTACATTGTATCTCTCTTATTTATTTTTTTTTGACAAGATTTTTTTATCTCCCGCTCTCCTCGTTCAATCTCTATTAGTTGTTTTTGTTGTCCAGAGAATTCGCAACATTCTTCTAATAAACTACATTTCTGCTGCTTCCAATGTTTTTTGTGCAGACCTGCCTGTTGTCCATGATTCACGTCCATATAACAAGATAGGTTCGATATAACATTTTGGGATTCGTTTTCTAACATTCATTGAAAAGGATGTGAAACGTGATCATGAGCATACTGATTTGAAAAACAACAAATCAGTCTAGAACAGAAGTGAGTGCACAAACAGAAAACAAAGAACCTCGGTGTTTGAGAGCACTGATAACGACAAATGAGAGCTTTTAGTCTCAAACAAAACTAGAACAATTTGATCGTTTCTATGCTCGACTTACTTTCCATCCGAATCTTTTAACTGATAAGAGCTTTTCCTGTGTTTTCAGTGCTTTCTGGTTTTTTTTCTGTGGTATCCGATAAAAGCGTTTTGCGGAAATATTGAGTTGCGATTTTTATTAACATTTCTCAATTTTCCTTCCTGTTTGTAAAAGTAAAGTAAAGATAGTCCCATAGCATTTCAAATGCCGTAGGGGGTGAAGCGTTAGAGACCTCATTATGCTGGGTCATCAGCGTATGAGGTAGGGTGACCAGTTCCTTTCCTCGCTGCCTTTACTTCCCAGATTTTCTCTGGTACCCATTTTACGAGGCTGGGTCGACCTCAGGGCCGTATTGGTCGGAAAAAAAATCCCGCTCAGCTGGGAATTCGAACCCTCGACCATTTGGTTGCTAGACGAGTGCTCTAACCACTACGCTAGCCGGCCCTGTTTGTGCCTTTTAAAAAAAATTGTACAATACATCTCAAGCTACTTGTATATCACGACTAATGTGGAATTATAAAGATCAACAACGTTTTGTCTTTTGCGTTTTCTTACGTTGAAAAGTAGAGAGAAATGGGTGATTTATCAAAAGGCACAAAACAGGTCTTTAGTTACACGAGGGATCAGTGAGGCAGAGCTCAACAAATATGAGCTATAATCCCACAACTTCCACTGTGCACCTCAAAAAGTGGTTCGTAAGCTGTTTTATGTATTTGTACATTTGTTATTTCCGTGATGATGCTTGCGTGTGTGAATGTGCCTCGTGATTCGCTCTGAAGTCATAATATCTGGGGTGTTAAATTCTTGGCGATAAAGTGAGGCTGAAAATGTATTAAGTGTGAAATCACGTTTATTGGACTGAAATAATCTTAACGTGGCCGGTACACGATCAGAACTCAGGGCAAGAGAGTCAGATTAAGAGACGATACACAAGAGCTAGAGAGTATACAAAAATGATGCCAGTCCAGAAGAGCTCTCTCATTCCTCTGAGTGACTCGGCAGCGATATCCCAGACAGCAACGATAAGTCCTCGTACGCTAGCGACAGTTCTTCTGAAATTATTATTCATTATTTCAGAGGGCTCTCCAAGGTTCTTCGGCTTACACAAAGACATCACCATCTGGTGCCATGCCGACTGGCGTTGGCTAATATGCTTCTCCAGAGTACACGATCCTTCATGCAGGCTATTAGCTCAGTTGGTGATCTCCTCTCATACTACCTCGCCAGACTTTCCAGTATCATTTCTCTTGGTCTTCCCATGGCTCTTCATCCCTCTATTTTTCCTGTTATTATAATATTTTCAATGCTCCCTCTTCTCATTGCATGTCCTATGAAAGTACATTGTATCTCTCTTATTTATTTTTTTTTGACAAGATTTTTTTATCTCCCGCTCTCCTCGTTCAATCTCTATTAGTTGTTTTTGTTGTCCAGAGAATTCGCAACATTCTTCTAATAAACTACATTTCTGCTGCTTCCAATGTTTTTTGTGCAGACCTGCCTGTTGTCCATGATTCACGTCCATATAACAAGATAGGTTCGATATAACATTTTGGGATTCGTTTTCTAACATTCATTGAAAAGGATGTGTTGCATAATATGTTTCTCATTCTCTGAAAAGCAGTCTTCACTTGGCCTATTCTGTTCTTAACTTCTGTTTTGCATTTCCCATCTGAAGTTATTACTCCTCCAATGTATTTGTATTTCTTCAGACATCATATAATCCAGTAAATGTCCAGCTTTCAGCATTAACATAGAATTTTACTGAATGGAAACGTTCGATGGCAACTGATGAATCAAGGATGAGGAATCAGCAAAGGTCTCACAAATAAGATATACAACATTATACTTGGCTACTTCTGTCTCTGAATTTAAGTAAACACATGTATCCCATAATTCAGGATGTATTTTGTCAAGGGATAGTCAAACCCGCTGTGTTATTCTACTGGAGTTATACCTCACCGTCAGTATTATAAAAAAGTATTCCCGTTTCAGGTTTACCTGTAAGACAAGAGTGAGCCTGTAAGACAAGCTGGCAGATTCATCTGTAAGACATACTAAGTAGCAGATTTATCGGTAAGACAGACTAACTAGAAGTTTCCCATTCTAGAAAAGGACTTCTTTTCAGGTGCACATTTCAAATGGACATTCATGACAGTTCTCTTCTTCTACAACCAGGACGGCTCCACACTGCCCAGGTCTCCTTAAGACTCTGTAGACCTTTTTCTAGAGCTCCTTGTCTCTGTCATTCCCCTAAGTTTCAGTCGCGTCCTCCCCATCTTGAAGTGTGTCCCTGACGTATGCTCTTGGAGAACCCTTCTTCGCGTCTGCTCTTACAGTCTGCTGCTCAAACATATAGGTCACGTCTGCTCCTACCGTCTGCTCAAACTTGTATGTCACGTCTGCTCCTACCGTCTGCTCAAACTTGTATGTCATGTCTGCTCTTACCGTCTGCTCAAACTTATGTACCACTCATTCATAGGTCACGTCTGTTCTCCGCGCTAATTCGTACCAAAAGTAACATTTGGCGGAGTTCCCGAAGGGGAGGTAACAATTTTCTAGTCAAAGCGTCCGCTTTTATTTTCTCGGGGTTATCTCCTTTCCTATATCTATTCTGTTACACGGGAATATAGAACACAATATGACATTACGACACAACAGCACTAAACCACCAGTAAAAATAGTTACAAAACAAATAATAAAGTCTCTGTTTATTTTCCCATTAAATGTAACATATTCCTTTCTTCACTCACATAATCCATTCTCTCTTCTTTTAACTGTCTTGTTGCTGTTTCTTTCTGACAATACTCTTTCTAAAATAAAACTTTTTTTTTTATCTTACTGCTAGTAAAGTTTATTCTTATCACTTTCACTTTATGTCACTTTGTAAAACTTTCGGGCAACGACTCAAGTTCAATATATAAAGTGTATCTGCACAATAACAAGAGTCAAAAGGGAAGTCTGTGACGCGTACAGACTATGCGTCAACAGACATAAAGTAAACAGACACATATAACCAGATTTAAGGGCAGACAGTACTTTGTTACTATGGCTCTCTTTATGTGTGCCAGGAAGCGACGATTTAACCTTGACAGTAAAACTAACTCTTTTATCTCGGACAGACTAACACAGTCCTCTATAGGACATTTTAAAAGAATTATATGTGGCCAGGCCAGTAGACTTACGTGGAAATTAGACAGAATTATTTATGGCCAGGCAAGTAGACCTATGTGGAAATTAGAATTATCTGCGGTCAGGCCAGCAGATCTGTGTGGAAATTATCCAGAATTATCTGCGGTCAGGCTAACAGACCTATGTGGAAATTAGGCAGAATTACCTGTACGACAGACTGATCTACTTATCCGCAAGACAGATTAGCAGATTTACCTGTAAGACGCGATAACAGTTTTACCTGTAAGATATTTACCTGTAGGAAGGGCAGACAGATTTACATGTAAGAAACGCTGACAGATTCATCTGTAAGACAGACTAGATTTTCTGCTAAGACAGACTAATGGATATTTTCCCATTCTAGAGACAGACTTTTAAGTTCATTTTCCGCCTGATTTAACTGACGTCGACTTTGTCATCATTAAAGCGAAGTCGACAAAAGAAGATTGTCTCGTAAATTCACTTGGAGACTTCCAACAAGCCACGGAAATCCGCTCCCTATCCTACACCATGTTCATGATTTAAAATCATCCGGACGATGGCTGCACAGAACAGTTGTGCTATCCAAAGAAAAGAAACGTGATTTGTTACTTGTTTGTTACTACATGATGTGTTTGTTGCTTGTTTGTTACCACAGGATGTGTTTATTGCTTGTTTGTTACCACAGATTGTGTTTATTGCTTGTTTGTTACCACAGATTGTGTTTATTGCTTGTTTGTTACCACAGGATGTGTTTATTGCTTGTTTGTTACCACAGGATGTATTTATTGCTTGTTTGTTACCACAGGATGTATTTATTGCTTGTTTGTTACCACAGGATGTATTTATTGCTTGTTTGTTACCACAGGATGTATTTATGCTTGTTTGTTACCACAGGATGTATTTATTGCTTGTTTGTTACCACAGGATGTATTTATTGCTTGTTTGTTACCACAGGATGTATTTATTGCTTGTTTGTTACCACAGGATGTGTTTATTGCTTGTTTGTTACCACAGGATGTATTTATTGCTTGTTTGTTACCACAGGATGTGTTTATTGCTTGTTTGTTACCACAGGATGTATTTATTGCTTGTTTGTTACCACAGGATGTATTTATTGCTTGTTTGTTACCACAGGATGTGTTTATTGCTTGTGTGTTACCACAGGATGTATTTATTGCTCGTGTGTTAACACTTTATATGCTTTTTTTTGCATATTTGTTAACACTGTATATGACTGTTGCTTGTTTGTTAACAGTGTTGTTTGTTAACATCGTATGTGTTTGTCGCTGTTTGCTAACATTGCATTTGTTAGCCGTTGTGACAGACTTCTAATTTGTGTGAAGACATGACAACAGACTTCTTCTTCTTCTTCAGCTTTCCAAGCCATTAAGGCTCATTGTTGTAGATAAAATTCGTTTCCGTTCTTCTATATTCCTAATCTTCTCTCTCCAGTTGGTGACACCAATTTCTTTTATATCCTCTTCTATGTTGTCTTTCCATCTCTGACTTGGTCTACCCCTTGGTCTTTTATCTTCATCTCTTGATATATAATTTTCCTTTCTGTTCTCTTCCACTCTTTCTTCATGGCCGAACCAACTGACAATAGACAGACAACCTGACTTCGTGGCACACGACGACAGACAGACTTGGGTTATCTAGATGCTGAAAGTAACAATCAGACTCATCAATGACGCTCCTCTCTCTCCCTCCTTCCCTCCCTCTCTCACTCCTTCCCTCTCTCTCCCTTCCTCTCCCTCTATCTCCCTCCCTCTCTCTCTCCCTCCTTCCCTCTCTCTCCCTCCCTCTCTCTCTCCCTCCCCCTCTCTCCCTCTCTCTCCCTCCCTCCCTCCCTCTTTCCCCTTCCTCTCTCCCTCTCTTTCTCTCCCTCTCTCTCTCTCTCTCTCATCTACATAATCTCCTGTCCAGCATTTGTTAGAAATCAATAACAGCTCTACAGTGCTCGCGAACTCAGACACTGAAACAGATTGGCTGAGATGTGGAGCAACTGATCTAGGAGAACATGTTATTGTCAGTACAAGAGATCACATGTGTTCTTGAAGCGAACCCCCAAGGTCAGCCTGCTCCAGACAGAATTGACTCCCCGCTCAAAGTGCTTTCCCCTTCCCCTCCACCCCCCTCAACCTTCCCATACTCCTTCGTGCCCTTCCTCTTTCTCTCTTCGAGGACCTGCATTGCATCATAGGCCTGGACTTGTCTGAACTTTTCGGTGGCTGGTTAGCTCCCTTCTTATGACATCTATCTATCTATCTATCTATCTATCTATCTGTCTGTCTGTCTATTTGTTTCTCTGTCTATCAGTCTATCTGAATACCTTTATGTCTGTGATTGTGTCTGCCTCTGTCTTTCTCAGATGTGCCTGCATGTCCACCATAAAATACATACTAAACATATGACATAAACTATACAGCTTAAAAAATATACACTTTGAAGAATTTATCCTCAGAAAAGAGTAAAAAAACTGTCAATATATGATGAATAGTGAAAACATAAAGATACGTAAAGATAAGAAATGCCCTCTTAACGTTAGAAGATAAATTACAAATATAATACAGACAGAACATAAAGACGTCAGAATGGCAACGATTATTTACAGTCAGAAAACGGACACACGAACATTAGCAGCGAAGCCAAACACGTCTATGTAACAGTATATGACGCCATGCTCTGTTTGGAAGAAATCTCATACCAAATTAGGAGTGGGGAGTAGAAGTTATAAAAAGAAAAAAACAAGTTAGATGACGCAGACATAACTGAGACGAACTTTAGCTCTGGTCATTTACGAAGTGTTTTCACTTTTCTGTGTGTGTGTGTTGGTAGGTTTGTTTTTAGAGAAGTGTAAGAGGCAGATGTACGGTTATTTCAAGTAATAAGCCAGTTTGATCTATCTTCTACATATACTCAGTATTACTTTATGGTGTAGATGCCTGGAGCTTGAATAAGACAACAGAAACTATACATATACTCAGTATTACTTTATGGTGAAGATGCCTGGAGCTTGAATAAGACAACAGAAACTATACATATACTCAGTATTACTTTATGGTGAAGAAGACTGGAGCTTGAATAAGACAACAGAAACTATACATATACTCAGTATTACTTTATGGTGAAGAAGACTGGAGGTTGAATAAGACAACAGAAACTATACATATACTCAGTATTACTTTATGGTGAAGAAGACTGGAGGTTGAATAAGACAACAGAAACTATACATATACTCAGTATTACTTTATGGTGAAGAAGACTGGAGCTTGAATAAGACAACAGAAACTATACATATACTCAGTATTACTTTATGGTGAAGAAGACTGGAGCTTGAATAAGACAACAGAAACTATACATATACTCAGTATTACTTTATGGTGAAGAAGACTGGAGGTTGAATAAGACAACAGAAAAGAAAACTGACGCTTGAAATGCGGATATACAGAAGAATAGGTTGTATCCAATGGACAGAAAAGAAAATACTTTGAGCATGTCAAAAGGCATAATATTATGTTTAAGGCCCTTCTTGAGTGGAGATTCACTGCAGACAACCTTCCGTGGGGAGACAGCAGATGATGATGATGATGATGATGATGATGATGATGACGATGATCCGTCCCTATTGGAGTTGGCGGTCATAACTCTCCACAATTCTCTGGTTTGTCTTGCCTCTATGAGTCGTTCTGGTGGCCTCTTTCCGCGCCATCTTGCCAGCCCATCCAGGATTCTCCCTCTTGGTCTACTTCAACCTCTTTTCCCCTCTGACTTTCCTGTTGCCAATGATCTATTCTAGTTTGCCTTGTCTCATGATCGATCTGGCCACAGACAAAAAAAAAGTGTGGATTCCGATTCCTCGTGGATTTTTTTTCTTCACTGTTGTTCTTTGGGACCTTTGTGAACCTTGAAGAGAAAGCGATGTCTTAACAGCTGAAGTTACAGTCAATTATGTGAGCTGACACAGAGCCTGGCTACCTACTGCCAGTATAAGAGGAAAACGGGTCAAAACAACTGCTACTCAAAGTCGCAATGTAACTGGTTCGACAAACCAGGTTCATTTAAGAAAATGAAGAGAGAGAGAGGGAGGGAGAGAAACACCGCTTCCTGTTAAAAACAAGAGATTTTTCTTATACATCAGTCTAGAGGGGAGAGAGTGAAAGAGAGAGAGAGAGAGAGAGAGCAGGTCTGGAAGAGAGAGAATGAATGAATGAATGGAAGGGTAAAGAATTGGGCACGCAGGCCCGTCTTACATTCTACCCTTCACCACTCCATCTTTCATTCTTCCCACACATTCAATTTAATACATTTATACAAATTACATGAGGAAGAAACATATCAAAGGACTGCAAAATTAAACATTCACAGTATAGGAGAGGAAGTAACTAACCTTACAAAATAGCTCACACGCTCGATGGCATATACATAAACAGAAATACATTTTCAGTATAATTCTTCTAATATATATTCTTTAACATTCATAAAATAATTTATAATCCGATCTAACAAGTTATTTTTAGAACTATGTCCTTTTAGAACTTGATGGCTGGCGAGTCATGGTTATTCTCAGGAGGCATATAGTTACAAGCAAGTAAATATTGAAAAATGTTTAGGTTAAAGGATGAAGTATTACCAATGGATTTTAAATTGTAGGGCAGGGTGTTCCAGAGCTGTACTGCAGAGTATGCAAGGCTTTTCTTGTACAGATCAAGTCTGAGTTTAGGAAAAAGACGGTTTTTTAAACGTTGGCTATGTTTTGTGTTTGACGTAAACAGTGACCACAAGTAAGGCCCATTGTGCAATAGAACTCTGTGGAGAAACTTAACTTTGTTAAAAATGACTCTATACTTGAGGTGTAGAATTTTGAGTTGTTTGTGCTGATCTACAGTCTGTACTGGATGTTTGCCACCAAACAGATTTACTGCTTGTTTGTGAAGTGAGTGGAGCCTTTTTGTGTCAGAGACTGAGCAGCTACATATCACACAGACAAACACACTTTCATTACTGTTCTAAGTATGTTTGTATATGTGACGCGTAGTATATCTTTCTTGTGTCCTGGTCGATAAAGTGTCTAATTTTGGAGATATAAAAAGAGAGAAGGTGGATGTGTGGTAGAGAGAGAGAGAGAGAGAGGGAGAGAGAGAGAGAGAGAAGATGGTACTGTGAGAATGAAAACAGTGAACAAGCCAAGAACGGTGTGATCTATAAAAACTGGAAAGTCTACCCTCGTTTATGACAGGCCATGACGGGTTAAATAATTTAAGAAACATGGAGTTGAAAGGGGGTGGGGGAATGTCCCAGCCAAGGCCTGACTGGATACGTGGAAGATGTCCCATTCCTTCCCTTCTTATCTCCCCTTGAACTGAGAAGTGCTCACGTCTGTGATGACGTTGAAACATCAGCACTGCGATCACTAGACAGCGCCTGTAGACCCAGACTGGACCCAAAAAATGAACAGGTTTCTTAGCAGGCTCCACCATATAAGAAACACATTGAAGCCCCCCCCCCCCCCCCCCGCCGCTAGCTGCTCCGATGTACCTCGTTAGATCATAAACTTGACGAGCTGATGGGAAGTAATCTAGGCCAGCTCTGAATGGCTAGTTCCTCCCACGCAACCCCCCCCCCCTAGTTGACACATACTTCCAGGCAGTCATTTGTCTCTGTGGACGCTGTCAAGAAACATACGTGGACAGACATAGAACATAATATGTGTATGTGCGTGTATATATCTATGTTCCCGGGGTCATGTGTTTTGCGCTAAAGCTTCGCGAGTAAAACATTTTGGAATACAAATTATTTTCTCTTAATCTTATGCTGTAATATAAGGACTTATGAGAGTAGCAGAAAGAAAAGCAATGATCCTTCTAAAGCGGGAAACTGCGCTATCTGTAGACAAATTTCTTGTCAAGTTTTTGTAGCAAACACAGGAATTTTTCACTCCGCGCCAGTTATCATCGTGACAAGAGAAACAACTGAGTTTATTTCTGTGACGTTTCTGTAAGATGTTTTCGTGGATTATGTCCCGTGGAATAGAAATGCATGTTCTGTGCCACACAAGGTCCGGGGTGAGTGAGTGAGTGAGTGAGTGAGTGAGTGAGTGAGTGAGTGAGTGAGTGAGTGATGCTTCAATAGCAGGCAAACTGGGTTTGCCATGAACCGGATGGATGGATGGATGGATGGATGGATGGATGGATGGATTAAAAACTCACCGTTGCGTCATCCCCATGTTTTCGAGCTGCTCGAAGCTTCAGTTTGACCAGAAAAAGTCTAGTATGAAACATCTTTTGTCCAGTTTTTCTGCCCAGTTTATGCCAAGTTTTCTGCCCAGTTTATGCCCAGCTTACGATGTCTGCTTCTGTCTGGTACTTCTACTGCTGCCCCAACATCTGACCTACCTCTGCAGACAAAGATCTATTACCTAAACACCCCCTGTGCCTAATAGATTATCTTACGTGCTGATTTCTGAACAAGGTCTGAAGTTTTCCAACCATCCTCACTATCATCCTGTGCCAGTAAAAAAAGCTGCTGTATTCCACATTCGTGAATTCTTTTTTTTTTTCTTATTATTTTTCAAGGAGACTAATCCTGAAACCAGTTTGCTGGAAACCAGTTTTAGTTCGATTAATTCATGTCACGTTCTATGAGTCCTTCAAGCGTCATCCGATATGAGAGTCTTATGGAAAGTTTTTTTTGTTTCCTTACATTCACTCGAAGGACATGACACATGTATTAATAGAAGGATGTTCTATTTCTTTTGTGCGTACGCTTCATCACACCATGAACAAAAGTTCTAATCTCTCTCGAGCACGGTCTAGAGTTTTAAGGAATAAATCGAACATCTTAATGTAAGAGCTCAGTGTGACATACAATAATAGAGCTGTCTTTATAATTATATACATCTCTACAGCTCATGGTGTAGCTCTGTAAGAAGACTAACTTTGCTGCCCGACGAATTGGAAGCAGCACAGTATCTATAAACACTATAATCTACTACCTCGTGCTTAATTTCCCTACAAAACGTAGAAGCTACTGCATGGTCCACTTGATATCGTACACCTGGTACAAGACCACAGAGTGAAGACGTCTTAAGCTTAAATCATTCACGTCCAAACTTAAGGCAAAGTAGAAACGTCTTCGTGAAGTACCAGTAATTTACCGTTCTCTTCTCGTGTCAGGTTTGACTGCCATCCTACGCAGCGTTTACCAAAAACTGAACTTTGCTGAGGCGAATTAGTCTGACTGACGCGGTGAGTCATATGATCTTTAATAAAAGCATAACCTGTCTGTTATATTTATCTTCATTCCATGTTGAGTGTCATTTTTTTTTTTAAAAATGCTTTATGGTGCTTTATGTATGTTTCCACACCTGGTCTGTGTAAATATAACTTTCGGCTTACATTGTTTTTCGATAAGCCAAAACTTTCCAGTCTTATTACATTGTTTTTAAGATACGCCAAAACTTTCCAGTCTTATTACATTGTTTTTAAGATACGCCAAAACTTTCCAGTCTTATTACATTGTTTTTAAGATACGCCAAAACTTTCCAGTCTTGTTACATTGTTTTTGAGATATGCCAAAACTTTCCAGTCTTGTTACATTGTTTTTGAGATATGCCAAAACTTTCCAGTCTTGTTACATTGTTTTTGAGATATGCCAAAACTTTCCAGTCTTGTTACATTTTTGAGATACGTCAAAACTTTCCAGTCTTGTTACATTGTTTTTGAGATATGCCAAAACTTTCCAGTCTTGTTACATTTTTGAGATACGTCAAAACTTTCCAGTCTTGTTACATTGTTTTTGAGATATGCCAAAACTTTCCAGTCTTGTTACATTTTTGAGATACGTCAAAACTTTCCAGTCTTCTTACATTGCTTTTAAGACATGTTAAAACTTTCCAGTCTTCTTACACTGTTTTTAAGACACGTTAAAACTTTCCAGTCTTCTTACATTGTTTTTCAACTACCACACAAAGCTCCAAACTCCTTATACCACTTTTCAACTACCACACAAATATCCAATCTCCTTACACTATTTTTCAGCTACGACACAAATCTCCAAACTTCTTACAAAACTTTCAGCTAAAATAGAAAACCTAAACCTTCTTACACCGCTTTCCAGTAACAATACAGTTCTCCAACCTCGTTACACAATATTTGCAGCCACAACTCAAATCTTCAATCTTCAGCCCTGAACTAAATCTCCAGAAGCAATGTTGTATATCCTCTGATTTGATATAAATCTCCAAATATTATATATCACTGCAGACAATTATTTCACCTAAGTCACAAATCCTCGGGCATGCTGAACAAAATCTGCGTAGCTTATTACAGTCAAATGTTATATTGCACCTTATTATGTATATTTTATTCTACAATAACAACCAAGTCATGACACTTCACCTGTGATATAACGCTTTAATAAATATAACTTCGCGATTGTGTTTTTAACATCTGTAACTTCGGAGGTTGTCCTCTCTATCTTGTAGACTTGTAATTTGTTACAGATTTTTTTTGTGTCTAATGATTGACCTTGCAAACGACGACGAAATCTAGAGGAAACCTTACAATGTAGTGACTATCTTCTTAAGTGGTGTCCTTTGTGAGAGAATCTTCTCGTTCTTTCAGCCATATCATGAATCTTCTCACGTCTGGTTATAGCATGAATCTTCTCACGTTTGGTTATAGCATGAATCTTCTCACGTCTGGTTATAGTATGAATCTTCTCACGTTTGGTCATATCATGAATCTTCTCACGTCTGGTTATAGCATGAATCTTCTCACGTTTGGTTATATCATGGATCTTCTAACGTCTGGCTATAGCATGAATCTTTTGAGAGTCACACTCATAGCATCGTCTATTCATTATCTCAAAACTTGGATTCGCTGTAGCAGCCATATCAAAATCTGTAATGAAGCTTCTCACATCTTCTAAATGTAAAAAGACTAATTTGAAAAATGCATTCAAAGGATGAATATTCTGGAAAAAAGAAGTATTTCAAAACTTATAATCGCAGTATGAACCGTTTCAAACTTGCGAGTATAGTTCTAGTTTTTACGAATCGCTTCGAAGTTCTGTGTATAGCACGAATCACTTCGAACTTTTATGTGTAGCACGAATCACTTCGAACTTTTATGTGTAGCACGAATCACTTCGAACTTTTATGTGTAGCACGAATCACTTCGAACTTTTATGTGTAGCACGAATCACTTCCAACTTTTATGTGTAGCACGAATCACTTCGAACTTTTATGTATAGAACGAATCACTTCGAACTTTTATGTATAGCACGAATCACTTCGAACTTTTATGTGTAGCACGAATCACTTCGAACTTTTATGTGTAGCACGAATCACTTCGAACTTTTATGTGTAGCACGAATCACTTCGAACTTTTATGTGTAGCACGAATCACTTCCAACTTTTATGTGTAGCACGAATCACTTCGAACTTTTATGTATAGAACGAATCACTTCGAACTTTTATGTATAGCACGAATCACTTCCAACTTTTATGTGTAGCACGAATCACTTCCAACTTTTATGTGTAGCACGAATCACTTCGAACTTTTATGTGTAGCACGAATCACTTCGAACTTTTATGTATAGCACGAATCACTTCGAACTTTTATGTGTAGCACGAATCACTTCGAACCTATTCGTGTAGCCCGAATCATCCAAAACCTTGCGATCACGGCAAAAACTCAAAAAACAAAAAACAAAAAAAACCAAAAAAAAAAAAAACAGTAAAGTTTCAACCGCACAAAAATCTCTCAGAAAGCAGAACTTCCTAACGTGGAACAAGAACTCTCTGCTCGCGTGAACTTTTACCAACTGGCCCAAAGACTTATCTTTATTTTCATTTCTCCAGGCACACAAATCCTAATTTTACGCTCATCTGTGGCTGTGACCTTCAGACCGTGCGCACCTTTTTCCTAGGTAAGCCAATACTGGTCTACCTTAGGAAGCGAGGAAATATCACCTGGAGTCCATTTCCAACAAGAAAAAAGAAAAAGAAGAAGAAGAAAACTGGAGCGTGAATCGAACGTGCGGAAATGTATTTTTCTGACGTCACCTTCTCCTCCTTCCTGCCGTGCATTGCCTAATTCTTCTATTTGTCTTGCTGGACTTGATGCATTACTTCCTTTAGACTTCATTTATTTCATTTTCTATCTGATTATTTTTTGTTGCTTTGCTTTTTTTTTCCTTACTTTTTTAATCTAGAATTTCTGCAGTTTAGCTCTTGTTCTTACTGTTTATATTATGTTATATGAAGAGTTATTCTTTCCTTAGCTTAAAACCGTAACAATGGGAAATCATGTCCATAGTTACTGGAAAAGAGAATTAGAGATGGTCAAGACACATTCCTTTCTCTTCGCCATGCACCCAGTAATAGATATAACTTTCATCGGCTCGCCCATTTCCCGTGGTAGTGGAGTCTGTGGAGAAGTGTTTCTTAGATCCACCCCAGATCCACTACAATCCATTTTAATCCACTTCCCATTCGCATTATCATCATCATCATATTATACAAGTGCCTGGAGGTCGTCATGGCGACCCCCTGTAAATTAAACTAATTTGCTATTCCAGAGAGTCAGCTTACATCTTACATCCTTCCCGTGCCGTTAAACGTCACATAAGGCTCGCGTGGTAATTCAAGATGTCCTGTCTTCGGTGAGTTTTTCAATCTCATCAAAGGATGTTATGCTCACTGAACTGGTCTTTCTTAACAATGTCCTCTTTAGAGTTTCACGTGGTCGACCACTTTTTCTTTGGCCTGTTGTGTCCCACTTGATAGTTTGTTTGGGGATCCTCTGATTGTTTCTTCTCATCACATGACTGACATATGTCCATCTTATTTTTCTGATCACCCATGAAACAGGTTGTTGTTTGCTCATCAGTCTTATCTCTGCGTTGTTCTTGAATTCGTTCCATTTTTATACCGAGTATTTTCCTTGGGCATTTGATTTCGAAAGAGTCTAATTTCTTGTCTATTTCTTTAGTTTTTTTCAAGCTTTTACATGCATAAATGAGGGTGGATATTACATTTGAACTGAATAATCTGAACTTGGTTTTTGTGCTTACAACTTTTGAATGCCAGGGAGTCAAGCAGGGAAGAAAAGAGCGCTGTAAACATTATTACAGGTAAGATTACATTTTTGTTATCTATTTACTACTGATTCGCCGTCCAAGATAAATATTGTGATACTTTAACATCATTATCACCACTATCTCGTGACTCTTCCATACTGAACGCATAAATGTTCATTTCCGGGGCCATCCACTGAAAACAAATGTTTCCCCCATTTCCCACTGTTCTTTCTTCCCCGTCAGACTTTAGTAAACAGTGGCGTGTAACGTTCTTCACTAGCGCCACCTGGCGCATATGTGCTGGCTTTACAAGAGGGAAGTAGGTTTAGTTTGGTGGGGGGGGGGGAGGAGGAGCCAGGGTTGTACTTCCAGAGAATGAGTTGTTGAGGGGCCCCGGTGGCCCTGTTTTCCACTTCTTCTCTTATTTGACGCAAAAATTCCGGAAAATAGTGCTCTCGTAACGTTCCTACTACAGAGCTTTCTGTGTCTGGACAGGGGGCCCCTTACTAACTAACCCCAGGGTTTAGCCAGGTTCTCCGTGACCCAACGCACATGTATCCACAAATGTGCACATAAATATACACACATAGCAATATACAGCTGTGGAAGTAACTTGCGTGTAAAACATGGGAGGAACAAAGAATGTAAAACGTGCTCTGCCATATTTCTTATATCTTATATTCTTCCCTTGCAGTTAAAGGTCACATAGGGCTCGCAAAGTAGTTCGCCAAGTTTTCCTGTCTTCGGTGACTCTTTCAACCTCATCAAGGGATTTTATGCCTATTAATTTGGCCTCTCTTAATAATGTCCTCTTTAGAGTCTGCCTATTTTTCTTCGGCCTGTTGTGTTCCACTTGATAGCTTGTTTTAGGATTCTCTGTTTCTTCTCATCATGTGATCAACATATGTCCATCTCCTTTTCCTGATCACCCATGAGACTGGTTGTTGTTCAGTCATCTGCCTTATCTCTGCATTGTTCTTGAATTCGTTCCACTTGGTGCCGATTATTTTCCTGAGGCATTTGTTTTCAAAAAAATATAATTTCTTGTCTATTTCTTTAATTGTTTTCCAGCTTTCGCATGCAAAAATGAGGGTGAATGTGACATTTGAAATTGTCTTAACTTGGTTTTTGTGCTGATAACTTT
The DNA here is from genome assembly GCA_009760885.1 of Achatina immaculata. NCBI lineage: Eukaryota > Metazoa > Mollusca > Gastropoda > Stylommatophora > Achatinidae > Lissachatina > Lissachatina immaculata. The sequence goes on from CM019692.1 coordinate 1,218,957, forward strand.
TGAATGCTATGTGTTCTCAAGATTCTTGAAGATCGATGCTACTTTTGCAATTCTAATTCTAACTTCCTTTCTGGTGTCACCATCCTAGTCTATGTAGCTGCAAAGGTAAGCAAATTAATTTACTTCTTTAATATATGTCCCTTCTATGTGTATTTTTCCATTCTGATTAATGGGGAGTTTCGTTATTTTTGTTTTGTCCTTGTTAATTTCAAGTCCTATTTTGCTAACCAGTGAAGACAAGGTATCTGTCTTTTCTTGCATGGAATTCACATTATTACTGATAAGAGTTATGTCATCTGCAAAATCAAGATCTTCTATTTGGGTCCCATGTACCCAGTCAATACCTGTGTGACCTGTGCAGCATTTTTTCATTATGAAGTCTATTGCAATTCCAAAAAGCAAAGGAGACAGTATACATCCTTGTTTCACGCCTGTTTCAATCTGGAACCATTCAGTCATCCCTTCTTCTGTTTAGACTGCACAAATATACCCATTGTAGAAGTCCTTAATGATGTTGCCCTATTTACTTTCATATTAAAAGTCATATTTACAAAAAGATACCGCTGCGTATTGTACGTTGTTATGTACCGTCTTGTGCCACATTCTTTGTGTTATTTCATTTATACATAAGTCTAGTGTAGTCAGGTAGCGTTGGGACAAGACACCATTCTGCTATCAAGTGTAGTCAGAACTGAACAAGACACCATTCTGCTATCAAGTGTAGTCAGAACTGAACAAGACACCATTCTGCTATCACGTGTAGTCAGAACTGAACAAGACACCATTCTGCTATCACGTGTAGTCAGAACTGAACAAGACACCATTCTGCTATGCCACACTGCCTCATGTAGCATAGTATTATAACACTGGACATGAAATAGCCTTTTACGCAAACTGAACTGTCAGCTAAACAAATATGTATTCATTTAGCAACTGGAATTTTTCTTATAATGTTATTTTTCCCAATAATTAAAATATACTTTCTTCTATCAATCAATGAAATGCCATGCCGCCTGGCGTAGGCGATCATTTCTCTCCACAATTCTCTGTCTTTAGACTTGATTATGAGATTCCCCCGGTCACTTTCTTCCTAGCCACACTGACAGCCCATCCAGTAACTTCTCTCTCTGTCTTCCTCTGTCTCTTCTTCCCTCAGTTTTTCCAGTTGCCACAATGTATTCCAATGTTCCTCTTCTCAGAAAATGTCCTATAAATCTAGCTTGTCTGCCTCTGATCTTTGCTGTAATTTGCCTCTTAACTTCAGCCTCTCTTAAGACTTCTTCGTTGGTTTTCTTAGCTGTCCATGGTACCCTCAACATCCTTCTTATGAACAATATTTCCATGGCTTCCATTTCTTGCTGTACTCTCTTATTCATGGACCATGCTTCACATCCATAAAACAAAATTGGCTCGATGTAACATTTAAGTACTCGAAATCTTGTTTCCGTTGATATGGATCTGTTGCACAAGATGTTTCTCATTTTCTGGAATGCTGACTTGGTCTGAGCACGTCTGATTTTTATTTCGTTGTGACATTTCCCATCAACTGTTATAATCGTTCCTAAGTACTTGAATCTATCAATTTGTTTCAGTTCTGTGCCACATTTTGGTGATATTCTTTTCTTTGAGATGGCCACCACTTCAGTCTTCTTTTTATTCAGGCTGAGACCTTTACTTTTACCTTCACGAACCACGATGTCCAGGCGAGCCTGTAGCACCCCTTCACTTTTAGCAATCAGAATTGTGTCGTCTGCATATCTTAAGTTGTTAAGGTTGTACCCGCCAATTGATATTCCTGGCAAGCTCTCTATATTTCTCATTATGTTTTCGTTGTACAAGGATAAGAGGTCAGGAGACTGAACACATCCTTATCTCACTTCCAGTTGTATGTCTTGGAATGCTTCTGTTTGGTTCTCAACCTTCATTGCTGCTGATTGCTGCCAGTATATGTTTTTGATGAGTTTCAGATCTTTCCCATCTATGTTGATGTCTTCCAGCATTCTTGTAATTTCTGTGTGTCTCACTTTAGCGAATGACTGTACTATGAAGCATAAGTATAGGTCCGTCTTTACTTCTATTGATCTTTCCACCAATCTTCTCAATATATATATATATATATGACATTACTTGTGCTTTTTCCTTCGACGAAGCCACACTGTTCTTCAGAGATTTCTGGTTTTATTTTGTCCCTGACTCTTCTCATGACAATACGAAGCAGGATTTTGGTAACATGGCTCATAAGACTAATGATTCAATGGTCTTTACATTCAACTGCACCGTGTTTCTTTGGTAGGACAATGAAAAGTGATTGCAAAAGTTCTGATTGGACATAGTTACTCTTATAGATGTCATTCATCAGTCTGGTAATTATTTCGATGCAAAGCTCTCCTAATGCTTTCAATTCTTCCTTGGTGATTTTATCTGGTCCTGGTGCTTTGTTGTTCTCCATGTGTTTGATGGCTTCTTCCACTTCTGCTTTTAATATGGGAGGCCGTTCATTATTATTTCGTGTATCTATTTCGCTTCTATTGTCCTCATAGAGTTCTCTAATGTATTTGCACCATCATGCCATTATTTCATCTCTGTCCATTATTATATGTCCCTCTTTTGACTTCAGGCAACCAGTCTTGTGGTATGTCCTTTTGTTTGTTAACTCCTTTATTTGTTTGTACATATCTCTTGCGTTTCCATGATGGTGTGTCTCTGTTTCACTACATTTCTTATTTAGCCACTTTTCTTTAGCTTTATTGCATTTGCGTTTTATTTCTTTATTTATTTTGTCATATTCATCTTTATCTTCCTTAAGACTTTTTCTCCGATCCTTTAGTTGCAAAATTTCTTCTGTCATCCACCCCTGTTTTAGCGCGTCTTTTATTTGGAGGTAGGATTTCGATAGATGTTTGCTGAATAGAGTCTTTAAGCATATTCCACTGTTCATCAATCATTTCAATCTTCTCTATAGCATTATACCTATCATGTACTGTGGTCCTATAATGTTCTTGTACTGCCTTATCTTTCCATAACAGCTCTCTATCTAGTTCTTTGTTTTTAGCTGCTACCTTTAACCTCTTTAGCCTGATTCTCATTTTTCCTACAGCTGGGATGTGGTCACTGTTGCAGTCTGCGCTTGGTCTTGTTTTCATGGATATTAGTGAGCTCCTGAATCTTCTGTTGATCATAATGTAATCTATCTGGTTACGTATGTTATTATTTGGGCTTTTCCATGTCCATAGTCGCCTTGGAATTTGTTGAAACCAAGTATTTCCTATTATCATTTTATTCTTTTCTGCCCACTCAATCAACATCTCTCCTCTTGTATTTCTGATACCTAGTCCATACTTGCCATTAGCTTCATTGTCTTGTTCAGTCCCTATTTTTGCGTTTAAATCACCCAGCACAAAGTTTACTTCCCATGGTTTGCACTGTTTCATTGCCATGTCCAGAGTCCAGATTGTTGTAAAATTCTTGTATCTCATCATCAGAGCTTTCCTCTAGATGTGTTTAATAATAATAATAATATATTTTATATTTTAAGATATATTTTAAATTTAAAGTTGTGTCCGTGGATAAAAGATAATCCAGTTTCTTTGAGTATTTCTTTTACTGTGTTTTTATTTTTTTATTTCTCTTTGCTGCATAATTTGTTTTGTCAAATTACATCATTTAATGTTTACCCTGCTGCAGACAACTATGGGTCTCCACTGCAGACAACTATGGGTCTCTACTGCCGACAACTATGGGTCTCTACTGCAGACAACTATGAGTCTCTACTGCAGACAACTATGAGTCTCTACTGCAGACAACTATGGGTCTCTACTGCAGACAACTATGAGTCTCTACTGCAGACAACTATGAGTCTCTACTGCAGACAACTATGAGTCTCTACTGCAGACAACTATGAGTCTCTACTGCAGACAACTATGAGTCTCTACTGCAGACAACTATGGGTCTCTACTGCAGACAACTATAAGTCTCTACTGCAGACAACTATGGTTCTCTACTGCAGACAACTATGGTTCTCTACTGCCGACAACTATGAGTCTATAATGTAGACAACTATAGGTCTCTACTGCAGGCAACTATGGATCTATATTGTAGAAAACTATGGATCGATACTGCAGACAGCGATGGATCTATATTGCAGAGAACTATGTATCTATACTGCAGACAACTATAGATCTATACTGCAGAAAACTATGGATCTTTACTGCAGAAAACTATGGATCTATATTGCAGACAACTATGGGTTTCTGCTGCAGACAACTAGGGGTCTATACTGCAGACAGCTATGGATCTATACTGCAGACAACTATAGATCTATACTGCAGACAGCTATGGATCTGTACTGCAGACAACTGTGGATCTATACTGCAGACAGCTATGGATCTGTACTGCAGACAGCTATGTATCTATACTGCAGACAGCTATGGATCTATACTGCAGACAGCTGTGGATCTATACTGCAGACAGCTATGGATCTATACTGCAGACAGCTATGGATCTCTAATGCAGATAAATAGTTATTGGTATTCACTGGCCGCAGACAAGTGTGTGTCTCTACACCACAAACATCAATGGATTTCTACTGATGACAACAACAGGTTTATACCATGGATCTCTTCTTACACCTTACATCCTTCCCGTGCCGTTAAAAGTCATATAGGGCTCGCATAGTGGTTTGCCAAGTTTTCCTGTTTTCGGCGAGTTTTTCAACTTCATCAAGGGATGTTATGCCCCTTAAACTGGCCTCTCTTAACAATGTCCTCTTTATAGTTTCACGCGGTCGACCTTTTTTTCTTCGGCCTGTTGTGCTCCACTTGATAGCTTGTTTTAGTACTCTCTGATTGTTTCTTCTCATCACATGGCCTACATATGTCCATCTTCTTTTTCTGATCACCCATGAGACAGGTTGTTGTTTGCTCATCTGTCTGATCTCTGTGTTGTTCTGGAATTCATTCCACTTTATACCGAGTATTTTCCTTGGGCATTTGTTGTTAAAAGAGTCTAATTTCTTGTCTATTTCTTTAGTTGTTTTCAAGCTTTCGCATGTTAAATGAGGGTGAATATCACATTTGAATTGAATAATCTGAACTTGGTTTTTTGTGCTTATAACTTTTGAGTGCCATATGTTCTCAAGAATTTTGAAGGACAATGCTGCTTTTGCAATTCGACTTCTAACTTCCTTCCTGGTGTCACCATCCTGGTCTATGTAGCTGCTAAGGTATGCAAATTGGTTTACTTCATCAACAGTTGTTCCTTCTATGTATTTTTCCTTCTTGATTAATGAGAAGTTTCATTATTTTTGTTTTGTCTTTAATTTCAAGACCTATTGTGCTAGCCAAGGAAGACAGAGAATCTATTTTTTTCCTGCATCGATTTCACACTGTCACTGATCTGCAAAATCAAGATCTTCTATTTGGTCCCATGTACCCAATCAATGCCGGTTTTACCTGTACAGCATCTTTTTTATTATAAAGTCTATGACAATTCCAAAAAGCAAGGGAGATAATATACATCCTTATTTCACACCTGTTTCAATCCTGAACCATTCACTATTTCCTTCTTCTGTGTTGACTGCACAAACACATCCGATGTAGAAGTCCTTAATGATGTTGACAAATTTAAATGGTATTCCATATGGTCTTAAAATTCTCCACAGTGAATCTCTGTGTATGCTATCAAATGCATTTTTAAAGTCTAAAAAGTTCAGGATTAATGGTTTTTGCTTTTCAATATGTTCTTCAAGTATTATTCTCAGAGACAGCTTCTCCCTTTTCGAAATCCTACCTGTTATTCTCTCACTGTAATATCCACTACTATTCAGAATCACTTTACAAAACACCTTTGACACAAATGATAATAAAGTTACAACCCTCGACCTATTGCAGTCAATGAGGTTGCCTTTGGGGGGGGGGGGGTATTTTAACAATGATTTCTTGTTTCCTTTTAGAAGGGACTTTTTCTTCTTTCCAAATTTTATTAAACATTCTCTGTAGCTGGCTCATGTTGTCACTGTTAATAACTTTTAACATTTCGGGTGTTATTTCATCTTCACCTGCAGCTTTGTTGTTAGCCATTAGATTCTCAGCTGTTTCAATTTCATTCAGTGTAATTTCATCTAAGTTGACATTTAGTTGTGGGACTGGTAAATTGTTTTCAAGATTTATTAAGATTTATAATGGACCTCTACTACAGAGAAATTTGGGTTTCCACTACAGAGAACTACGGGTCTCTACTTTAGTCTCTGTGAACTACAGATAATTATTGGGTCTCTGCTAAAGAGGGCTGACTGCTATTTTCGATTTGGTTTACGTTTTCTTGTTCTCTTCTGCAAGTGAAGCAAATGTCAGGCACAAAGGTCCAATAGCCGTCTTCTGTGGTGTTCCTACTTGACCTCCAAGAATGTCCCAGTTGTCTTCTTTGTTGTGCTCATGACCTTTCTCCTGGAGCTTTGGACCTGTCTTGTCTTACGTCTCAGCAAAATGTGCCTCAGGGCGGTAGGAAATTGCTCGGAATATTCTAGCAACCAGATCTCAAAACAGAGGGGTAAAGTTCTTCCCTGATAGAACCAGTTCTCACTTGTGAGAGAACAACTTTATGCATCTCTCTTTCTTCTTCCTCTTTTTCCTGAACCTCCTCCTCTTCTTCTTCTGCTTCTTCTTATTTTACCTGAACCTCTTCCTCTTCGTCTTCTTTTTTTTCTGAACCTCTTCTTCTTCCTCTTCTTCTTATTCTTCTTCTTCCTCTTTTTCCTGAACCTCGTCATCTTCCTCTGCTTCTTCTTCTTATCATTATTATTATTATTATTAATTTCCTGAACCTCCTCCTCATCATCCTCTTCTTCTTCTTTTTTCTTCTTTTTCCTGAACCTCCTATTCCTCCTCCTCCTCCTCTTCTTCTTCCTGAACCTCCTCCTCCTCCTCCTCCTCCTCTGCTTCTTTTTCTTCTTCTTCATCTCCCTCCCCTTCTTCTTCCTCTCCTCCTCTTCTTCTTCTTCCTCCTCTTCCTTCTTTTTCTTCTTCTTCCTTTTTTCCTGAACTTCCTCCTCTTATTCTTCTTTCCCCTCTTCCTTTTCTTCTGTTTCTTCTTCTTCCTCCTCTTGTTTTTCCTGAACCTCCTCCTCCTCTTCTTCTTCTTCTTCCTCTTTTCTATCTAATCATTCAGTTTCATTCTAGCATGTAAATAACATAAGAAGCATGATTAAACTGTAAAATAAAAGAAATGTCCTCTTATCCAAACACTCACAAACATGGAACAACTAATACATCGGGATAATTTATTACCACATTCTCAAACATAGAACAACTAATACATCGGGATAACTTATTACCACATTCTCAAACATAGAACAACTAATACATCGGGATAACTTATTACCACATTCTCAAACATAGAACAACTAATACATCGGGATAACTTATTACCACATTCTCAAACATACTTACAGTTAAAACCGCCTCACGCTTTGAAAAACACTAATGGATGGATGGATGGATGGATGGATGGATGGATGGATGGATGGATGGATGGATGGATGGATGGGTACATGGGTCATTTTAATACTGCTGGGGATTTTGATAGAGAGAGAGAGAACAAACAAGAGATAGAAAGAAAGAGAGAAGAGAGAGAATGAACAAGAGAGAAAGAGAACAAACAAAAGAGAGAAAGAGAGAAGGAACAAGAGAGAGAGAGAGAGAACAAACAAAAGAGAGGATGAAAGAGAGAGAATTAACAAAAGAAAGAGAGAACAAACACAGGAGAGAATGAAAGAGAGAGAAGGAACAAAAGAGAGAACAAACCAAAGAGAGAAAGAAAGAGAGAGAAGGAACAAGAGAGAGTGAGAGAACAGACAAAAGAGGAAAGAAAGAGGGAGAACAAACAAAAGAGAGGATGAAAGAGAGAGAATTAACAAAAGAAAGAAAGAACAAACATGAGAGAGAATGAAAGAGAGAGAAGGAACAAAAGAGAGAGAACAAACCAAAGAGAGAAAGAAAGAGAGAGAAGGAACAAGAAAGAGTGAGAGAACAGACAAAAGAGGAAAGAAAGAGGGAGAACAAACAAAAGAGAGAAAGAACAAAAAAGAGAGAGAGATATGGAGAGAGAACAAACAAAAGACAGAAAGAAAGAGAGAAGGAACAAGAGAGAGTGACAGACAGACAGATCGAAAGAGAAAGAGAGAGAGAGAGAAATAAAATGAACTTTATTTCCACAGAATTCACCACACACATACCCGTCTGACATCCACCCCTTTTACCTCATCTTTCAGTCTACATCAGTTCATTGTTTGTATTATATACAGCTGAATAAAAATATGAGAGAGAGAGAAAGAGAGAGAGAGAGGTGAAGGGGGAGAGAGAGATGAAGGGAGAGAGAGAGAAAGAGAGAGAGGTGAAGGAAGATAGAAAGAGAGGTGAAGGGGGAGAGAGAGAGAGGTGAAGGGAGAGAGAGGTGAAGGGAGAGAGAGGTGAAGGGAGAGAGAGAGGTGATGGGAGAGAGAGAGGTGATGGGAGAGAGAGAGAGACGAAGGGAAAGAGAGGTGAAGGGAGAGAGAGAGAGGTGAAGGGAGAGAGGGAGATGGAGGGAAAGAGAGAGGAAAGGAGAAAAGGGTAAACTCGCTAGAAGAGATATAATTATACAAATATTTTCTGTATCATCAAAACAAAACTCTTCCCCACTCCTCCTTCCCTCCCCGCTCATTCTTTTTTTTCTACTCCTACTCCTCAGGGAAAACTTCAGCTCCCTGTAAGCTTCACCACTCTCCTCCCCTCCACCCTTCCTCCCTCACTCCTCGGTCTCTCTTCACTATGACTCCCAGAGATACAGAGGCTGTTAGCAAATACATCAATCTTCACATTTCACTTCTCAAAAAGGTACACGCGCTTCACGTCCGGGATGTCACTTATTTTTACCTTTATTCTAATTGGGTATTAAATGTTGCACTCTTTTGTAGTAGTAGTAGTAGTAGTAGTAGTAGTAGTAGTTGTTGTAGAAATAGTAGTAGTAGTATTATTAGCAGTAATAGTAGTAGTAGAAATAGTAGTAGTAGAAATAGTAGTAGTAGAAATAGTAGTAGTAGTATTAGCAGTAATAGTAGTAGTAGAAATAGTAGTAGTAGTAGAAATAGTAGTAGTAGAAATAGTAGTAGTAGTATTAGCAGTAATAATAGTAGCAGTAATAGTAGTAGTAGTAGTAGTAGTAGTAGTAGTAGTAGTAGTAGTAGTAGTAGTAGTAGTAGTAATTTTCATTTAGGACAATAGTAACAAAATAATATCCCCATATTGATGTAGAATGTAGACTATTATAAGAAAAAAAACTATAATAACAAAATAATACCCCCTACGGATATAAAATGTAGACTATTATAAGAGAAATGACAATAATAATAATAATAACAAAATAATATCCCCATAATGGTATACAATACAAACTATTATAACAAAAGAGGCTTTAGTAACAAAATAATATCTCCTATAGATGTAGAATGTAGACTATTATAAAATCTAAGATTATACTAACAGAATAATAACACTTATGGGTATAGAATGTCAGTCAGTCAGTCATTTGCATGTCTCTTGAGGAACTTTGCCTCCCTAACAGCTCTCATGTAGGCCTCTCGGTTGTGAGCAAGATGTCCTGCTGCTGATGCATCCATTTGCAGATCATCAATGATGTCTTGCAGCCATCTTCGCCTTGGTCTTCCTCTCTTTCTTTTTCCCATTATGTACCCTTCCAAGACGGTCTTCTCTAGATTATCATGACGTTTAATGTGACCAAAATATTTCAGTTTTCTCTGTTTAATCCTCTTTACTAGCCAGCCTTCTTCAATATTAAGTTCTTGTAGTATGGATATATTTGTTCTTTTTTACGTTCATTGTACCTGAAGAATTCTTCTATAGCATTTACATTCAAAGGCATTTATGTGTTTCTCAGCTGTTTTGTTAAGTGCCCAGGTATACGCTGCCATGGGAAAGATGCATGCCCTTAAAAATCTTATATTTGTAGTTCTGTCTGTTCCTCTCCACAGAATGTAGACTATTATAAAATCTACGAGGATAATAACAAAATAATAACACTTATTGGGTATAGAATATAGGCTGATTGAAATGCCACCTGGACAGCCCATGTATGTCCTACTTCAGACAGCCAGAGCCCCACACTCAAACATTTACTACTTCCAGAACTACGAAACTTAAGTACAGCTGGTCCCAAGGCCTCCTGCCTCAGTTTCCCTGGAGTGAATGAATGGGGAAAAAAAAGAAAATATTTATTTGTTTTTTTTTTAATTTCGTTCCCTCCATTTCCCGACTCAAACTTTTTTTTTTCCTATCTCCCAACCCGTGCCTCCCGCCAAGTTTGTGAACACTTTTAACGAGCTGTGTAAACTTGTCTACCCTAAACTTGACGTGAGCTCCCTTAAAACAAAGCTCTGCTCTACTTTAGAAAGGTAAGTTTTTTCTTCTTCTTCTTCGAACCTGATGGAAAGGGCACGAAAAGTTATAATTTAGATCATTTAACCCGCAATATATTTCTTTTCGGTTTGTTTTTTGTCTGTTTCTCTTCTCTTCTCTCATGGCCTGGAATATTCTTTGTCTTCAGGTAAGTTTTCGTTTGTAAAAATAAATTGATTTTCGTTTGTTTCCGCTTCTGTTTGTTTGTTTATTTGTTTGTCTGTTCGTTTGTTTGTCTGTTTGTTTGTTTGTCTTTTTGTCTGTTTGTTTGTTTATCTTCTGGTTTTGTGACGTGTTTGAGTCATGTCTGGGGGAGGGGTGGAGATGAAGATAGGGGTTAGAGGGGAGAGAGAGAGAGGGGAGGAATAAAGATGGTAATCAACGAATGAATGAATGATCTTTTTTATTTGTAACGGGTAAAGAATTGGGCAGGCAGGCCCGTCTTACTTTCTGTCCATCACTATATCTTTCATTCTTCCCTCACGCTCGATTTAACATACGTGTACAATAAATGATTGAACTAGATATCTAAAAACTATTCTGAACAGCTTCCAACAAAGAGGTAAAGATCTCTTAACGTGCATCATCATCATCATCATCAATATCATCATCATCATCATAATTAATATCATCATTAATATCATCATCACTACACACTCATCATTACAATCATTACCATCATCGCTACCATTATCATCAAAACCATCATCATTATCATTACTATTATCATCAATTTCATTACCAACTCCTCATCAACATCATTATCATTCCACCACAATCATCCTCATTACCATAACCATTAATATTATCACACCACCACCACAACCACCATCATCATGATCATGATCACTATCGTTATTAACATCATCATCAAAATCATTATCATTAGCACATCATCATTACCATCAATTTCATTACTATCTCTTCATCAACATCATTATCATTCCACCGCCAACATCATCAATATAGTCACCAACATCATTATTATCATCACCATCATCGCCACATCACAATTTCCATCATCATCATCCTCATTTTGAAGATGAGGATATAACTGAACGTGACTGTGCTAAAGAGACAGCAATATGATCAGAACAGGAAAACGTCCTATCCAACCTCCTCCTGATTGTCCTAGACACAGAAACGTAAGTTTGGTCTAATGTGTTTTTCCAATGATGACCATTTTCTGGCCTCCATAAAGTCACTATCACTACAATTATCGCTTCATTATCTGACTGACCGACCCTACATGTGGAGCACCAGTGGGATGATGGGAGAACATATTCTGTAGCAGTGCCCAACATATGAGGTGCAAGAAGAAGAAGAAGAAGGAGGAGGAGGGGAAGGAACAGAAGAAGAAGAAGGAGGAGGAGGGGAAGAAGAAGAAGAAGAAAGAGGAGGAGGAGGATGAGGAGGAAAAAAAGAAGAAGGAGGAGGAGGGGAAGGAGGAGCAGGAGAAGAAGAAGGAGAAGGAGAAGAAGAAGAAGAAGAAGAAGAAGAAGAAGAAGAAGAAGAAGAAGAAGAAGAAGAAGGAGGAGGAGGAGGAGGGGGAGGAGAGGAGGAGCAGGAGGGGAAGGAGGAGCAGGAGAAGAAGAAGGAGGAGGAGGAGGAGAAGAAGAAGAAGAAGGAGGAGGAGGAGGAGGGGAAGGAAGAGCAGAAGAAGAAGGAGGAGGAGATGAGGAGTAGGGGAAGGAGGAGCAGAAGAAGAAGAAGAAGGAGGAGGAGAAGGAGGAGCAGAAGAAGACATGTTGGTATGAGTATAAATATTATGCAAGGAACTTTATAAAGATTGAGAGCGAAATAACTACACAACTTCTTAAATCAGTGAGTCTCACCTGGGAGGCAGGTAGCTCTTTGGAATGGAATTTCAGGTCTAAGGTAAGAAATTATACCACCACAAAAGAATGTACTCGTATAATTGTCAAAATCCTCTCTGGGTGATAATTTAATGTTTGGGGGAAGATCTGGAGCAGCCACCTGGGTTGAAAAGTTGGGACTGGGACCTGGGACGTGGAGAAACACTACCTATGATCACGCCAAGTATCCCCGCCCCCTTTCAGACAAGTATTTGGGAGCTTAATCTCCTGACACTATAATGGGGTAGACATTCATGGGTCATGACTCCCAAAGGTCTGTAAGCTGTTGGGTATTTTCTTTCCGCTCTTCTTTTTTCCTCCCGGACTTGAACCATTGTCTCCCACGTGACACTGAATCTTGAAACTTGTCTTAGCTGTTTTGTCACATGAGACCAGGTGTTAGAAGTGACAAATGTACCTGTCTGAGGTTTTTAGCATCGCTTATTACGTATATATCACACTCAGCAAGGGGCCTCTTCTGCTGTTTCTGAAGGTCAGGTTAGCGTTCTTGTTCTCCCGTGCTCTTTATGCCAAGTTGTTTATACAAGTTGTTTATAAGTTGTTTGTAAGTTGTGTATAAGTTCTTTATAAGTTCTTTATAAGTTGTAAGCTGATGCCTGCGATTGAAGGAAGAAGCGACAGAGGAAGACAGAGAGAGAAGTTACTGGTTGGGCTGTCAGTGTGGCTAGGAAGAAAGTCACAGGCGGATCTCATAATCAAGTCTAAAGACAGGGAATTGTGGATAGAAATGATCGCTTACGCCACGCGGCACTTGATTTATTGATTGATTTAATGATTGATTGAAGCTGATGCTACTGCAAACTCTTTTGTAATTGTATTCTTCCAAAACCAAGCCTTCCCATGTTTTAAAAAAAAAAAGCTTCTCTTACTCAGCTGCCCAACTTTGGAGTTCCCTACCAACTCATGTAAACTTTGAAAGTAATATTCATTCTTATAACTTCAGACTTTGTCAGCATGTGTTTGAGATGGACTGTATACCTCCTTAACATGTATTTGTGTTTATGTGTATGTGTATCATTACATCCTTCCCTTGCCGTTAAACGTCACATAGGGCCCGCATGATAGTTCGCCAAGATGTCCAAGATGTATGTGTATAAATGTATGAATATATGAAAGCATATATTTGTATATGTGCGTATGTCTATATATGTGTATGTGTGTATGTGTATGCATACTTGTATACATATATATGTATATGTATGTATTTATGTGTATTATGTACTTATATGTATTTTTCACATACGTATGTATATATGTTTGGATGTATATGTGTGTCTATATATATGTATAGGTATATATACATATATATACGTGTGTATATGTACGTTTGTGACAGCATATATTTATGTGTATATATGTATATGTGTGCATGTGTTTGTATATATGTGGCTTGTATCTGATTTAAAGTATGGCTGATTTGTTGTATTTTTATACTACTTTTCTATCAATATGTTAGTCCTGAATGAATGTGAGAAAGTAATGAAGTTTATTTCACGTAGTTACATAAATCAGAGTGTGGAGTGTATGGACAAGAGATAGTTTATTGTTTATTTATGTAATCATTTAATTGTGTCTTCATGATTATTATGCTCATTAACAAGTGCTGAATGACTGTGACTGAGTGAAAGCTGTGTTATGAAGGGCAGAATGTTAGACGGGCCTGTGTGCCCAATTATTGACCTTTTGAAAATAAAGTGTGCTCGTTCGTTCTATATCTAGCTCCAGTTTCTACAGCTAGCTCTTTATCTTTGACTCTCCCCCCCCCCCCGCTTTAAATTCTTGACCAGGTCGTCGCTTTCATTCACTCTTCAACTCTTCAACATAAGCTTCTCCTCTATCTTGGTTTCATGTGGGCCCATGTTTGATCATGTTAGGTATTGAGTTGCTGTTGAATACAATACGATGTCTTGTCACATTCGAGAATTTCTGATAACTGCTGCATGTTCTGTTCTTCCTGGAAGGCCCGCTGTGATCTCAGAAGTACTGGAACACGACCACATGTGGCAGTCTTCTTCTCAGAGCACTTCTTCATTTTCTATTCTGACTTTTCGGAGTACATGAAACCTGTAACCTATTTCTCCAAAACTAGATCTTTATTTCTTCCAATTTTTTCTTCATATAAATCTTCCAGATCTCACAAGCAAAGTGTAGTGTGTGTATGTATATATATACATATATATCACTGCAGTGCTAATTTTTCTTAATATATATAGTTTTATATAGCATTGTAGTGCTATATAGAACTATATATATTAAGAAAAATATCACTACTGTGCTATATAGAAATATATACATGTGTGTATATATATGTGTCTATATAGCACTGCGGTGCTATTTTTCTTAATATATACAGTTATATATAGCTGTGCAGTACTCTTCTTTTATTTATATATATATAGTTTTATATAGCACTACAATGCTCTTTTTCTTAATGTATATAGTTCTATATACAGACAGAACAACAAAAATAAGATTTTTAAAGGCATGCATCTTTCCCATCGCAACATATGCCTGTGAGATCTTGACACTTAACAAAACAGCTGAGAAACACATAAATCCTTTCAATGTAAATGCTACAGAAGAGTTCTTCAAATATCATGGACACAAAAAAGGACAAATATATCCATACTATAAGAACTTAATATTGAAGAAGGCTGGCTAGTAAAGAGGATTAAACAAAAAAAACTTAAATATTTTGGACACATTAAACGTCATGATAATATAGAGAAGACCGTATTGGAAGGGTACATAATGGGAAAAAGAAAGAGAGGAAGACCAAGGCGAAAATGGCTGCAAGACATCGTTGATGATCTGCAAATGGATGCATCAGCAGCAGGCCATCTTGTTCACAACCGAGAGGCCTACAGGAGCGCTGTTTTGGAGGCAAAGTTCCACACTGGACAAGCAAATTAATGACATATAGTTCCATATACCACTGCAGTGCTCTTTTTTAGTTAACGTGTATAGTTCTATAAAGTTGTGCAGTGCTATTTTTTCTTATGCTTCAGATATTGCCTTATCTGTTAATATATTCGTCATACAGCAGAATGCAGCTTTGCCAGTTTTTACGTACTTGACTCGGCGATGTTATTAAGTAGAGCAACGAAAAAGAACTTAGACTAAATAGCAATAAGGTAGAAACAGTGACAATATCAGAATATAAAATAAAAACAGTGACAATATCAGAGTATAAGATAAAAAAAAAACAGTTACAGTATCAGAGTGCAAGGTAAAATCAGTGACAGTATCAGAGTGCAAGGTAAAAACAGTGACAATATCAGAGTGCAAGGTAAAAACAGTGACAATATCAGAGTGGAAGGTAAAAACAGTGACAATATCAGAGTGTAAGGTAAAAACAGTGACAATATCAGAGTGCAAGGTAAAAACAGTGACAATATCAGAGTGTAAGGTAAAAACAGTGACAATATCAGGCAAGGTTAAAAACAGTGACAATATCAGAGTAAGCACCAACACGCAATATCCATTCAAACGGGAGGAAAAAAAAGAAGAAGAAAAAAGACATGTGGAGAAAAGTTTGGGAAGAACTATAATCGCTGATAGCAAGCGCGCACGGTCGTTATCAAGTCAAGACCAGGGAAAAGCCAAATATGAATATTGTTCTTTTCTTGTAGAATCAGAAATCCTAAGCGATTTTCACTTTCAGCTGCTACAATTCCCTGGATAGCTCCAATGGCTCAGAGAGGATAGACTTAGGCACTTGCTGTTTCTTAAGGCAGGACACGCCAGGTAAGAGGAAAGCTTTACATCTTGACAGGAAAGAGGCATTTTAGTTTTCTCTCCCTCGCTAAGCTGCGCCGAGAGCTGATCCTACAGCCTAATTAACATCCGGGATTTAATTTGGATGTAAGCTGAACTTAACTACAATCCCATCAGGCCAGCACTTCACATGGTCCTTCCTGGTCTTCACAAACTTCTTCCTTTCTGCCTTTTTTCTTCTGTAACATCTGCTACAGAGTGTTCTGTAGTGTTGCTGACGGCTTGAGGGTAGCGTGGCTGAGAGCTTTGAACTCCGGTTACTCATCCAGGTATCCCGGGTTCGAATTATCGTAAGGTGTGAGTTTTCTACTTCTTCCTTTTTTTCTGTCATTCATTCATTCATTCATTTGCATGTCTCTTGTGGAACTTTGCTTCCCTAACAGCACTCATGTAGGCCTCTCGGTTGTGAGCAAGATGGCCTTGCAGATCATCAGCGATGTCTTGCAACCATCTTCGCCTTGGTCTTCCTCTCTTTCTTTTTTTGTCAGGACTTTAATAAGTCACTCCTCATACATCGTGGCGACTGCTCTAGCTACACGACCTTTAATAATTCGACCTCACAGCGAACGCTGGGAAACTAGTATGCACAAGAAGAGGGAGAGAGTGACGGGGGAGGGAGACGGGGGAGAGAGACGATGGCAGAGAGAGGGAGGGAGAGAGACGGGGGAGAGGAGAGAGAGGGAGGTGGAGAGCGAGGGAGGGAGGGGAGAGAGGGAGTGATGGAGAGAGAGAGGGAGGGAGAGAGGGAGGGGAGAGAGAGAGCAGGATGGAGAGAGACGAGGGAGGGGAGAGAGAGTGGGAGAGAGGGAGGGATGGAGAGAGGGAGGGATGGAGAGAGAGAGGGAGGGATGGAGAGAGAGAGGGAGGGATGGAGAGAGAGAGGGAGGGATGGAGAGAAAGAGGGAGGGAAGGAGAAGGAGAGGGAGATAGGGGGAAGGAGAGAGAGAGGGAGGAGGGAGAGTGGAGGGAGAGAGAAATGAGAGGGAGACCTATTTCTTTCTAACTCCCCCCCAGGAATGTGTGTTTGTTTTATATTGTTTTATGTATAGCGTATATATATATATATATATATATATATATATATATACACTCGTATATGGGCGTGTGTGTTCACGTGTGTATCTATGAATGTCTCTTTATTTGTGTGTATGTGTGTATTATATGTGTATTTTTGTTCATGTGTGTACGTGTTTGTATGTGTGTATGAGTGTTCATATGTGTATGTATGTTCATATGTGTATGTATGTTCATATGTGTATGAGCATGTGTGTTTATTTGTGTGTATGAATATATGTGTGCGCATGTGTGTATGTGTGTGTGATCGCGCCATCTAAATTTTGCTTGCTTCATCCATCCATCCATATTCTGTCGTTTTTATGAGATTATTTTGATTTCATGCAAATTCCTGTATTCTCTCCGTAAAGATGTCTGTGTCCTGTATTCTCTCCGTAAAGATGTCTGTGTCCTGTATTTTCTCCATGAAGATGTCTGTGTCCTGTATTTTCTCCATGAAGATGTCTGTGTCCTGTATTTTCTCCGTGAAGACGTCTGTGTCCTGTATTCTCTCCGTGAAGACGTCTGTGTCCTGTATTTTCTCCGTGAAGATATCTGTGTCCTGTATTCTCTCCGTGAAGACGTCTGTGTCCTGTATTCTCTCCGTGAAGATGTCTGTGTCCTGTATTCTCTCCGTGAAGACGTCTGTGTCCTGTATTCTCTCCGTGAAGATGTCTGTGTCCTGTATTTTCTCCGTGAAGATGTCTGTGTCCTGTATTCTCTCCGTGAAGACGTCTGTGTCCTGTATTCTCTCCGTGAAGACGTCTGTGTTCTGTATTCTCTCCGTGAAGACGTCTGTGTCCTGTATTCTCTCCGTGAAGACGTCTGTGTCCTGTATTTTCTCCGTGAAGATATCTGTGTCCTGTATTCTCTCCGTGAAGACGTCTGTGTCCTGTATTCTCTCCCTGGATATATCTGTATCCTGTATTCTCTCCGTGGAGATATCTGTGTCCTGTATTCTCTCCGTGGAGATAGATGTCCTGTATTCTCTCCGTAAAGATGTCTGTGTCCTGTATTCTCTCCGTAAAGATGTCTGTGTCCTGTATTCTCTCCGTAAAGATATCTGTGTCCTGTATTCTCTCCGTGGAGATATCTGTGTCCTGTATTCTCTCCGTAAAGATGTCTGTGTCCTGTATTCTCTCCGTAAAGATATCTGTATCATGTATTCTCTCCGTGGAGATATCTGTGTCCTGTATTCTCTCCGTGGAGATAGATGTCCTGTATTCTCTCCGTAAAGATATCTGTGTCCTGTATTCTCTCCGTAAAGATGTCTATGTCCCTTTTTTTTTTTTTTTTTGTTCTTTGTGCCAGAAAAAAAAAATTGGACAGTTTTAACGTGAGAGACTGAATGAAGGGAAACAACTCGTTTACTTTTCTTCTTTCATTTTGTACATCTAAAGTTCATTATCTTAACATCATCCACGCTCCTGGTCTTCCAAGATGATGATGATGATGATGATGATGATGATGATGATGCGTGGCCTGGTTTTAACATATCTACACGGCTCCCTTTAGAATAGAACTAGAAATGTAAGAATGGCCTGGGAGAACGTGAAAGATCTGAGAACTAGGTCAGACGGCAAAAAAAAACGCTCACGCTCATCAGAGGAAAGAAGAGGGGGGTGGGGGGCTGGCAAAGAGGAGAGGAATAGACAGCAACATCCACAAACATAACAAGGGAATGATAGACAAATGAGGACAAGTGACGCAAGAAAGTTGGCTGATGGGCGGGAATTTGAAAGCATGAAGAGGCAGAATCATTCACGCTTCACTTGGAACATCAGGAACTCATTATCCTCTTTTGAAGCCTCACTAAATATAGCGCCTACCTCCCTCTCACTCACTCACTCTCTTACTCACTCTCTTACTCACTCTCTCTCGCTCTCACTCTCTCTCACTCTCTCTCTCTTTTACTCTCTCTCTCGCTCTCACTCTCTCTCACACTCTATCGCTCTCACACTCTATCGCTCTTACTCTCTCTCTCTCTTACTCTCTCTCTTACTCTCTCTCTCTCGCTCTCACTCTCTCTCTCACTCTCGCTCTCTCTCACTCTCTCTCACACTCTTTCTCTCTCACACTCTCACTCTCTCTCTCTCTCTCTCTCTCTTTCTTTCTCTTATCTAGTCCCTCTCTCTGACCTACCTTTCTTCTCCATCCCAGGTGGACCTGTCGAACTTTTCAACCTCGTATAACATTCACTCCGTCCCTTTTCTCTGCATCATCATCATACCCGTTCCTGACTTCAGTTGTTCTTCCCTTGAATTTTATGCAGTGATAATTTCCTTACACAAGCAAACTGCTGTTAGATGATTATAATGTGGATATCATCTCTCTGTAATATCCAGGGGAACGAGAAGGCCGGTGAATTGGTAAAGAGAGGTGGTCGGCCACAATGTTATCATCTAATTAAGTCACACGGTTATTGTCTAGTTAAGCTACAAAGTTATCGTCTAGTTAAGCCAAAACATGATAAAAGCCAAATACAAGAACAAACGAGGAAAATAAGATTCAGAACACCAGAAGAACGATGGCTACCACCAGCACAGCAGAGAAGAACAGGTCAAGATCTTTAACCCAGAACAGGACACAACAGATTTAGACACCACATGTTTAACAGGCTCAAGACAGGCACAACCGGTTGTGGTACCGACAAAATGTAAGGCCAGCACTTGTTTACGTGGCTGACCTTCATTTGAAAAGCCGAGATAGTGCTTTTGTCTGTCACTTGTACCAGTCTGTGACAGGCTGTGTGCTGCTCTTAACAGCCTAAGACAAACAGCAGCTTTCTTCAGAGATATCCAAGTTGACGTCTGGAGAAGAAGAAGAAGAAGAAGCTGTTGACCATATTTTGACACATGAATTCATCTTTATAGCTGACAGAGGAGCAGTTTCGCAAGACTAAATGAATAATTAGAAGTATTTAATAAATGAGTTTTAAGAAATAGCATCTTATTAGCAGAAATGCAGATGAAACCACTGACAACAATTATTCAGGAAAGACGCTGGCGATGGTTGGGACATTTGCTCCGAATGACTGACAACTCACTACCAAAAATAGCACTAAGATGGACACCACAGGGGAGCAGAAGTAAGGGTAGACCAAAAGAGACATGGAGAAGAACAACAGAAAGGATGTTGAGCAATAGAGGGCTCACCTGGGCAAGAGCAGAAAAAAAGGCGAAGGACAGGCATTTGTGGAAAACCCTTGCGGAAGCCCCATGTGCCCTGGGCACTTAAGGTTCAGAGAGAGGAGAATAAATGAGTTTATCAAGTTCAAAAGTTAGAGTTAGCCACGGGAATTTGAAAGCATGAAGAGGCAGAATCATTCACGCTTCACTTGGAACATCAGGAACTCATTATCCTCTTTTGAAGCCTCACTAAATATAGCGCCTACCTCCCTCTCACTCACTCACTCTCTTACTCACTCTCTTACTCACTCTCTCTCGCTCTCACTCTCTCTCACTCTCTCTCTCTTTTACTCTCTCTCTCGCTCTCACTCTCTCTCACACTCTATCGCTCTCACACTCTATCGCTCTTACTCTCTCTCTCTCTTACTCTCTCTCTTACTCTCTCTCTCGCTCTCACTCTCTCTCTCACTCT
Organism: Achatina immaculata; assembly: GCA_009760885.1. NCBI lineage: Eukaryota > Metazoa > Mollusca > Gastropoda > Stylommatophora > Achatinidae > Lissachatina > Lissachatina immaculata. The sequence goes on from CM019692.1 coordinate 1,239,712, forward strand.
CGCTCTCACTCTCTCTCACTCTCTCTCACACTCTTTCTCTCTCACACTCTCACTCTCTCTCTCTCTCTCTCTCTCTCTCTCTCTTTCTTTCTCTTATCTAGTCCCTCTCTCTGACCTACCTTTCTTCTCCATCCCAGGTGGACCTGTCGAACTTTTCAACCTCGTATAACATTCACTCCGTCCCTTTTCTCTGCATCATCATCATACCCGTTCCTGACTTCAGTTGTTCTTCCCTTGAATTTTATGCAGTGATAATTTCCTTACACAAGCAAACTGCTGTTAGATGATTATAATGTGGATATCATCTCTCTGTAATATCCAGGGGAACGAGAAGGCCGGTGAATTGGTAAAGAGAGGTGGTCGGCCACAATGTTATCATCTAATTAAGTCACACGGTTATGTCTAGTTAAGCTACAAAGTTATCGTCTAGTTAAGCCAAAACATGATAAAAGCCAAATACAAGAACAAACGAGGAAAATAAGATTCAGAACACCAGAAGAACGATGGCTACCACCAGCACAGCAGAGAAGAACAGTCAAGATCTTTAACCCAGAACAGGACACAACAGATTTAGACACCACATGTTTAACAGGCTCAAGACAGGCACAACCGGTTGTGGTACCGACAAAATGTAAGGCCAGCACTTGTTTACGTGGCTGACCTTCATTTGAAAAGCCGAGATAGTGCTTTTGTCTGTCACTTGTACCAGTCTGTGACAGGCTGTGTGCTGCTCTTAACAGCCTAAGACAAACAGCAGCTTTCTTCAGAGATATCCAAGTTGACGTCTGGAGAAGAAGAAGAAGAAGAAGCTGTTGACCATATTTTGACACATGAATTCATCTTTATAGCTGACAGAGGAGCAGTTTCGCAAGACTAAATGAATAATTAGAAGTATTTAATAAATGAGTTTTAAGAAATAGCATCTTATTAGCAGAAATGCAGATGAAACCACTGACAACAATTATTCAGGAAAGACGCTGGCGATGGTTGGGACATTTGCTCCGAATGACTGACAACTCACTACCAAAAATAGCACTAAGATGGACACCACAGGGGAGCAGAAGTAAGGGTAGACCAAAAGAGACATGGAGAAGAACAACAGAAAGGATGTTGAGCAATAGAGGGCTCACCTGGGCAAGAGCAGAAAAAAAGGCGAAGGACAGGCATTTGTGGAAAACCCTTGCGGAAGCCCCATGTGCCCTGGGCACTTAAGGTTCAGAGAGAGAGAGAATAAATGAGTTTATCAAGTTCAAAAGTTAGAGTTAGCCACGTGAATTTCACAAAATGTGTCACTGCAAAAGATTCCAAGGGACATAATCATGTAATCTTCACAAACTTTCTGTTTTGCGACTGAAAAAAAAATGTACTGATTGATTCCCTTTGCATGGGGGAAAAAAAAACCTGACAATTTATATCATGCTTGATTTTACCATGAGTTTCACTGGAACTCAAGGAAAGATGATCTGGATTGGTCTTGACCAGTGTGTTGATAGTTTAACTGTTATGTACTCTGTGGTCGTAATGTTTGTTTAATATTTTATTTTGATAACTTGTTTCGGTGATAATGTTCGCTTTTACTTACACATACACACACAAAGAAAACGCCTACATTGGATTTGATTACATTTACATTTGGGGAATAATGATCAACGGTTTGACAATCTGCTTTCCTTCCTTCAAGCTTTGTTTTTTCACAAACATGCAACATCAGCACCACAATCATCTTAGTACAACTGTTCAACTAATCAACGCACTGGTCGTGACCAATCCAGATCCACTTCTCCTCGTGCTCCAGCGATGATTTATGTCAGATATAAATAAATCTGGACAAAATATGTCCGTTTTACAAGAAAATGGAGGCAGTGGTAAATGGATAATATACATATAAGCTTTAAAAATGAGAAACTTAAGTTTACCTTCTCCGTCAGGCATGAAACAACATCAGCATCATCTTAACCAGCTCAGCGCTAGCAGCAACGGAGCATCTCTATCACAATGCTGAATTTGGAAAGTTCATATCTTTCCTGTGACTAGTTCATCTTTCTAAAGTAAGATCAAATCTGATTCTTCATACAATCTTTCCTGTGACTAGTTCATCTTTCTAAAGTAAGAACAAATCTGATTCTTCATACATTGTACAAAGTTTGCCTGACACAATTTCTGTCAGACTGAATGTAGACATTCTGGGCCATTTTACAAAACATATTATGTGTCGTATCGGACGGAGTTTAACAATCATGCTTCTCCATCTTGCACGGTCCTGGCGTTTCCGATTAATGCAGATGCTTTTTTTTACATGCTTCTTGTTCAGTCGACTGAGATATTTTTCTCCTGTCCTTCCTCTCTTCTTTTTTCCCGTGAATTTTCCGGTTATTACCAAGTTCTTCTGTCTTCTCATGAGAGGTCCAAGAAATTTTGATTGTCTTTTTCCTCTTATCATTTGAAATAGTTGTCGTCGTTGTTCTGGAACTTCTTTGAGTTCGTTTATTTTTTTCTGTCTACCCGGGGTACTTATTGCATCTTTGGCCAAAAAAAAACACCAAAACAACATCATCTTTTTGGTGAATGTTCAAGTTTCACAACCATACAGCAATACTGGCTCTATATAGCACATGTAATACTCTTTTCCTCATTTTTAATGATATTTTCTTACTTGTTAGTATCTTCTTCGTGTCATAAAATGCTTCATTTGCCTTATTTGCTCGTGACTTTATTTCATTTGCGTCACTTGTTGTTCCAAGGCAACTGAATGTATATAATTGTGTCAGTGTCTTCTGGTATGAAATGATATTTATTCTTTTCGATGCTATGATTATTTCTGTTTTCTTCTCTATGCCTCTTTTAATGTTCTCTTCAGTAATCTTCTTCACAGATTTCTGTAAACTGTTTTCGCTGCCTGCTGTTAGAACGGTGTCATCCGCATATCTCGGCCTACTTATATCATGGCTTCCTATTTTAACTCATTTAACATTTGTAGTGTCTCTCGTGATATTTTCACTGAATTATGAGAATAGATCAGGTAGCAATATATCATCTTGTTTTATGTCTTTATACTCACCTTATATGGAAGTGAATCATGGACAATAGGCAGGTCTGCACACAAATCATTGGAAGCAGCAGAAATGTGGTTTATTAGAAGAATGTTGCAAATCTCCTGGACAGCAAAAATAACTAATGAAGAATGTATGAGAAGAGCTGGAGAGACAAAAAAAATCTTGTCAAAAAAATAAGAGAGAGAGACAATGTACTTTCATATGACACGCAATGAGAAGAGGGGGCATTGAAAATATTATAACAGGAAAAATTTGAAGGAAGAAGATCAAGAGAAATGATACTGGACAATCTGACGGGATGGTGTGAGAGGAGATCACCAACTGAGCCGATGGCCTGCATGAAAGATTGTGTACTCTGGAGAAGCATAATAGCTAACGCCAGTCGGCATGGCACGGCACATGATGATGATGACCTGTGTTACTATTCACTCAATGCTTGCTACGATCACCTGACAAGGACAAAACTTGAATAAGATGTAATGGATGTCGAATACATACTGTATCTACGGGAGGTCTACAAGACATGAGAGAAAAGCGTAGCTAAGGGACATAAGCATATATCCTTCCTGACTTTTTTGTTTAACGAATTATTTATGTTGCTTCCCTTCGAATGCAAGCTTCGCCTAGTAATAATTAGTAGTTAGTCAAAAATGCGTCCATGTTTATTGAATAGACAGACAGACAAGACAGACAGACAAGACAGACAGAGAAAAACATTGATGGGGATACTGTGTGAAATAAAGAAAAAAAAAACATCAGATGGTCATCCAGTAAGAGGCATTACCACTGACAAATAATCTTTATCCTTCAAACACAGCTAGAAAGAAACGGTGTCAAAATGTAACTACAAAAGGTTACTTTGGTTTCATATAAGAAAAAAAGATACATTTCTAAGTGCTAATAGTTTACACCTGCCACATTTTAAGACTGGCGACCTGGTGGTACAGGGTTCAAGTCCCAGCAGTGAGATTTTTTTTTTCTGCTACACATCAAAAAGGCCCCCGTGATACACCCAGCCTCTAAAAATGGGTACCAGAGAAGGAAGGTAAATGCAGCCAGGCGTGATACTGACCACATCAGACTTTCATTTGCTGAAGATCGTGGAAATATGGGCCTGACACTGTATCCCCGGTATTAATGGCATGGAAACGGAGGTTTTACCTTGACCTTACATTTTACGACCATAAAAGTACGGTCGACAAGTTTCCCACCTTCTTTTTTTTTTTTTCACTTTACTTCACTCTGCTTTTACTAGATATCTTTTACCCAACATCTTTTTTTCTCTCCTTCCTGTTCTTCCGCACCCCCCCCCCTCCTCACTTTTACACAGAAACACACAGACAAGAAGATGGTCGCTATAATGAACCATCATCCGATCTTCTCGCCTAATTTATCACAAGAAGCATATGTGCCTTGGCTGCAGCTCCGCCCCCTGGCGTGTTGGCCTAGAACTCTACCAGAATGTGCTGAGAGCAATATCATCAGCCAAAGTTGTGTCTTCATATCAGATATTTCATATTTTTTATGTGGTACGAATTATATGTGTCGTCACTCCAGTTTGTTTTTTCCAAGTCGTTCCCCCATACACACACAGAGACGCACACTCACAGACGCACACACAACCAGAGAGACACACAACGAAACAGACGCGAAAAATCCTAATTAAGTGGGAGACATGAGGCGTGCCAATACATGTTTATTTATGTTATATCAATATTTTTAATTTTATCTGTCTATTTCTCTCTTTCTTTCTTTCTTTCTCTCTCTTTCTCTCTGTCTTTCACTTTCTCTCTCTTTTCTCTCGATTTTTCTGTCTCTATCGTTCTCTCTTTTTCTCTCTCTCATCTTTCTCTTTCTCTCATGTTCTCTTTATCTATTTTGTCTTCATCTCTCTCTCTCTCTCTCTCTCTCTCTCTCTCTTTCTCTTCCTTTCTTTTTTCTCTCTCCACTATTGTTCAACATATCAGCTCCCATAGCTCTCTCTCTCCCTTTCTCTCTCTCTCTCCCTTCTCTCTCTCTCTCCCTTCTCTCTCTCTCTCTCTCTCTCTCTCTTTCTCTCTCTGTCTACCTCTCATTTCTGTTACGTTGCTCTAGTCTAGTCTTTACTTAATGAGATTATAACATTCCAATTATTTTTTTTTTAATTCCTAGAGATCTTTTTTTTTTCTCGAAGTCTCTTCAAACATGAAATGAACTTGTGTACATTAAAATCTAAAAGACACTGAAATGGTTTCCGAAACAGTTAACATCATCTTCTCTCCCCCTGATTCACTCAATATAAATTCACTTAATGAAACCATCATTAACAGCACAATTGACTAATCAATATTCAGCATAAACTAAAGTCTTGTGAAACCTGGGATGAATTAACATCCTATACACACATCAAACATTAGTGAATGCTGTAACATCTTTCTTTTGTGGTTTCAAATTGAGATTAATCAGAGGGGACAGGTATGCGCACCTGATGTCAGGATTCAAGCCGGGACAACTAAATGTAAGAAATGTAATAACGAAAAGTCTGTTTTGAAATATTGGTTTTAGTAAATGTTGTTAGATAGAGTTAGGTGTCATTGTGTGGAAGAATTATAGAAACACCATTCTAATCACGAGAGAATGAAAATAGCATGGAAATTATCAGAGAAAAAGTGTGTGAAGTGAACTAGGGATTCCAACATGAAGGACAAGTCCTGGGTTCGAGGCTGTCCCTTTTTTTGGCATTCAGCGACCTGTAGCTGACATGCTGGCACCAGGGTTGGCAAACCATAGCTGATCAAGACCCTGTCCCATCTCTCCCTTGGTACCCCTAGTAACAGGCCTAACCTGGCTAACAGGGCAGGGATCTCCGTAGTCCCCATGGTGGTGGAGTCTGCTAAAGAAATATAGCACGCCCCCTGTTTTTCTTTTTTTTTTAGTTGAACTCCAGGACTGAAAAAATAGCTGACATAACCCGCTTCCAAGTCGACACGGTGTGTACCCTCATCTTCGCTGCATCGGCCGCAGAGAACACCAGTTCGCAGTTCCAAGAAGAAGAAGAAGAAGACAGCAGTTTCGTCATGGCAGGACAGCTTTGAGGCATACATTTTTTATGTTACAAAAAAAAAAATCGTTTGCGGGGTTGTTTTTTTTTTCTTTTCTTTTTAGCCCCGATTATTACTAAATTGTTGTGAGGGGGGAGGGGTGGACTTGGGAGCGTCAGTGATGCTAAGTGATAAGTGTACACAAGTTAGTGAGCTACTGCGCGCTGTATGAACATTTTGTGTACTCGTTGCACCTTGTGGACATTTTTTTTAAAAACTTTTCAGATGAAAATCTGGAAAACTCTGGAAAAAAAAATACTACCACGATAACGAATGAAATGAAAGTTAGAAAATGGGATTAAACTTTCCGAAATAATATATAGAAATCCCTTAGTAGTACCAACTGTTAGCCCCAAGGACAATGATGTTAGTAAGCAAATGGCAACAACCAGAGAATAGTGCAGGTCCAGATGACGACTACATTATAAACAAACTCCAAGAAAGTGCATTCTGTTATTCGATTCTAGTCCGCCAAAGATCTGAACCATTCGGACATCCACCGTGAAATATCTGCTGCAGCGTACGGCCTTGAGTGCATGTGCAAGGCTCAAGTCTACAACTGGGTTACGAAGTTCAAGACAGGCATAACAACACGACGCCGACCGTCCTGGGCAAGGGAACTGGTAATTTCTGTCAATATTCAGGACGCGGATTTTTTCACACAGAATTTTAGGCGATTGTTTACAAGTGATGCAAATGTATTGTAAAATACTATATGGGACTATATTGAAGAATATGGGTGTTATTTTTCCTGTACTAAATAAAGGTTTTACGTAATTCGCGTTTTCTTGTTTTCATTTGATTCATACTACTACTACTACTACTACTACTACTACTACTACTACTACTGCTGCTGCTGCTGCTGCTATTAATACTACTACCACCACTACTGACAGTACTATCAATACTGCTGCTACTACAATTACTACTACTATTACCAAAACTACTACCATCATTACTACCACTACTGCTGTATTATTACTATTACTATTACTACTACTACTGCCACTAATATGAAGAAGAAGAAGTAATAAAATTTTTAAAAATATTGTTGTTTTGTCGATTACAACTCTAGACTACTTTATAAATTAGAATTTTTTTTTTAAAAACCAGTACCCATGTAAAATAATCTATTAAATAATAAAGACAATGGTCCATAAACCATAGACCGGATGTCCTTCATCTACAAGCTCATCTACCCACAAACACAGGTAGTTTTTTTTTTT